>PVJD01000154.1:0-608183 GCA_004026545.1 Mormoops blainvillei | reverse complement strand
TATATATATATATATATATATAATTGACAGTAACTGGGTGGAGGAAAAAACAGGGGAAAGAAGAGGATGGGTTTTCAAGGAACATGTATAAAGACCCATGGACAAAGCCAAACGGGTGTAGGACTGTGGGTGAGAGGTGGGAGGTGGGAGGTGGGGGTGGGTGGCACAGAGGAAAGTGGTGGTGGGAAGATGGAGAGAACTGTTCTTGAACAACAACAATATAAATAAGTAGGTAAGTAAGTAAATAAATAAAATCTTTTAAAAAAATCCCAAGGACATTTTTTGAAGCAATAAAAACACATCCTAAAATGTACATGGCATCCCAAGAGACCCTGAATAGCCAAAACAATCTTAAAAAAAGAGGAAAAAACTTGGAGGACTCACATTTCCTGATTTCATAACTTACTACAAAGCTACCACAATCAAAGCAGTGTTATATGTGCCTAAGGACAAACATATAAACCAATGGAATAGAATAATGAGCCCAGAAATAAACCCTCACTTACATAGATTTTGGTAAGACTGTAAAGACCATTCAATGGGGAACGAGCAGACTGTTCAACAAATGGTACCAGGAAAAATAGATATCCACATGCAAAGAAATAAAGTTGGACCCTTACCTAAAGTCACACACAAAAATATTAAACTCAAAATGAATCAAAGACTTAAATGTAATACCTAAAGCTACAAAACTTTTAGAAGAAAACAGAGGGGAAAACCTCATGACATTGAATTTAAAAATGATTTCTTGGATCTGACATCAAAGACACAGGCAACAAAATAAAATATAGACAAATTAGACTTTATATAATTAGAAAATTTTGTGCATCAAAATACAGTATTAATAGGTAAAAAGGTAGCCAAAAGAATGGGGGGAAATGTTTGCAAATCATAATTCTAATAAGGGATTGATAACCAGAACAAATTTTTTTAAGAACTCAGCAATAAAAACCAGACAGCCCAATTCAAAATGCGCAAAGGACCTGAATAAACATTTCAACAAGGAAGATATACAAATGGCCAATAAGCACATGAAAAGATGCTGAGGATCACGAACTATTAGGGAAATGCCAATTAAAACTATGATGAGATACCACCTCCCATCCATTAGGATGTCTACTATCAAAAAACAGAAAATAAGTGTTGGCAAAGATGTGGGAACATTAGAACTCTTGTGCACTGTTGGTGGGCATGTAAAATGGTATAGCCTCTTTGGAAAACAGTATGGTGGTCCCTCAAAAAATAAAAATATAATTATCATACAATCTGGCAATTTCATTCTGGGCATAGACCCAAAATAATTAAAAGTGGGATCACAAAGAGGTATTTGTATGCCTATATTCATAGCAACATTATTCACAATAGCTAAAATGTGTTCATTGTTCCTCTTAGTGTTCATTGATGGATAGGCAAAATCTGATATCTACATACAATTAAATATTATCCAGCCTAAAAAGAAAGGAAATTCTGATACCTGCTACAACATGGATGAACGTTGAGGGTGTTATGCTAAATGAGATAAGGCAGTCACAAAAAAAGCAAATACCGTGTGATTCCACTTACATAAGGTACTTAGACAAAAATCACTGAGATAAAAAGAAGAACGGTGGCTTCCAGGGGCTGTGGGGAGGGGCATACATGAAGTTACTGTTTAATGGGGAGAGAGATTCAGTTTTAAAAGATAAAAAGTTATGAAGATGGATTGTTCTGATGACTGCACAACATTTTGCATATATTTAACACCACCAAACTATACCCCTTAAAACTGTTAACATGGCTAATTTTATATTATTTGCATTTTGAAAAGCCATTACATACATGAATTAAAATATGATCCAATATTGTGTAAGTTGTGGGGGAAGCAGACTTATGACATGATGATGATACTGGAAATTAGTTTGATATTACTAGAGTGTGGTCTTACAATATGTAGCAATAACTATCAAAATTCTTACTGTGGTTATTCTGCTTTGGAGAACAAACTCCTTGGGAATATTACAAAATCAGAAAAAACAATTTATACTAAGATGTTCCCTGGGTCTCTGTGTATAAATATGAAATTCTAGAAACAATCTGGCAGAGGAATTTCAGGAGAGTAGCTGGAAAATTAAAGATTCATGTAAAGTAAATGGCTAAAAGTAAAGTAAATGGAATTTCAGGAGAATAGCTAGAAAATTAAAGATTCATGTAAAGTAAATGGCTAAAAGCAATAACATTAGAAACATGTAGATGACCTAATGTTATATTAAAATAGCAGAGCTGAACATAATACGCACATGATAAAGATTGAACATGAATTTGAAGGGATGTAAATTGAGCTGATATTCACTTGATTCTTTGAGATACTATAGTCATCCTGTTAGACTGTGATCATGTGAACTGCAGCATTACCAATAAAGAGAATTCAATTGTTAAAAGTCTGTGCCACTGCCTGTAAAATAATCTAGAAGCAAAGCCTGAAGCTACCACAGTAGCAATATGAATCCTTGAAATTCTAGGTCACAGAAATTTGAGCACCTGTGGCAAATTAATAGAAAAATAACTGTTGACATTTTCTTCCACTATTGCAGCTGAGTCCTTCTGCAATGCTGCTCTGTCAATGTGCCATCTAAGCAGAATTACAAAGCTAATATTTTCTCGATGTCAATTGCATTTGTGTCCAAGGACTCTTCCTGTACATCTGGTAGTGTTTTAGCTGTTTATTCCCATTTGCATACCTCTTCTCAGCCTCTGAGGCAATAGGTCCCTGTTTTAGTCTTTTAGTCTTTAGAAAAGTTGCATATGAGATTTCTGTCCCACAATAATAGAGGGGCACAGAATTAATTTTAAAAAGATTGTGGGCACAGGTAGGAAATCTATACTCAGTTACTTCAAGGGAGGAAAATAATGTCTAAAAACAGCACCTGTGCACCATTATCAGAAAATTTCTTTAATAATATATTTTCATAAAATAAAAGTGGATGCCCTGCACTTTGATTTAAAATTTTCCTCCCTTTGGCTTTTTTAAGCTTTACCTCCACTCCCCGCTTAGGTTTTAGGCACTGTGAAAAAAGGCCTTTACTCAACTAGCTAGTGGAGCTTTGAGCCCTGCAGATTTAAGGAAAGGTGATATTTTTGTTCCTTGGACTCCTAAAACGTAAACCCTTCATAAACATAACAATGTGCCGAAAAGAAAAAAACTCTCTGACAGGAGCCCACGGAACATCCGAAAGGAATTAAGGACAGTAAGAGCTGGCATTCACTGTGCGTTTGCCCCCAGGACTGGCCGTGTTCAACGTGTTTTACATGTGTTAATTAGTTTGCCAGTCATTACAACCCTATGGAGGGGGAACTCTTACTGCCTCCACATTTCAGATGAAGAAATTGAAGTACGGGGGCTAAGCCCATGGTCCAACGGAAGCTGGCAAATCTGGAATTAACACTGGACATCTGTCTTCAGTCCATCTCCTTAGCTTCTATAGAGTCTATATCACATTGCCACCCATTGTGCTAGCAGCGGTGACGATGCCTTGACAGTGGCGGTGGTGATGATGACGGTTACTGTTCATAGCAATAAAAATAATTACTATCTGTTGAGTATTTAAGATATATACTGAGCCGAGCACTGCCATATATTGCCTTATTTAATCTGTGTACCAGCTGTGAGACAAAGGCCCACAGACCCAGTTTTGAAGTGAACTAACAGAGTCTGTGGATACCCCAAGTGCTCTGAATGGGAAATAGTGAACTTTGAGACCAAGCTTTCATTCTTTCCAGACACAGGGGACCAATTCAAGCCATAAAGCGCCATTGAATCTTTTATATTCCTTCTTATAGGCAGACTGAGAGAAATGATATATTGTGAAGGAAAGCACTTGTACTTTGCCGGACAGATAACCTGTGGTTTATATAAACGGAAATAATCAACAGCACCACCCAGGTTTTGTGTATACTTCTATACTGAAGTATCACAAAAGGTATTTATTTACATATTATATACCATTTACACATCTTTATCTCTGCTAGACTATCAGCTCCATGAGAATAAAGACTTTTTTTTGGCTTTTGTGTAACCAGTGTTACAGCCTAGTTTTTGACCCACAATATGTCTCAGAAAGCATTGAATTTCGGTAACTGTGACCTCTAATACCAACTTTCTCTCATTATAGTATCATCTCCATGAACTTTATTTTCTGTTTTTCTTTAGGTAAACTTTATTATTTATTGATCATATATTATGTGTCAGAATCACACGAGGGCTTGCTAAACCACAGATCGGAACCCAATGTCCAGAATTTCTGATTTAACAGGTTCAGAACGGGGCCAGGGAATATGCGTTTCTAACAAATACTCAGGTGACACTGATACTGTTGACCACCAGTGCTGGAGAGTTCGGGCCTTCCCCAGAAGAAAGGGTTTATTCGAAGGATAGTATTTGTCAATGTAAGAAGTGTATTCTCAACAGAGTATTCATTTCTAGAGGATCAGTCACAAATGTGCGTAGGTACATACTATGTGCAGACACCAATGGAGGCGCTGTGAAAGAGTCCCTGCTCTCAAGGAACTGACAATTATTGGGAACAATACTAGTTTTAGGGTGCAAGCTGTGGCTGTAGGGTTATAGACCATGAGCAGAGGAACAAGCCCACTCAAACTCACAAAACAAAAAGGAGGGCCGCCCCCCCCACCCCCCCAGCCCTCGTCCTCAGAGGCCGCACAGGCACAGCAGGGGCTGCGCACCGCTCCGGCAGTCTTGGGGCCTATCCCGCTGCGACTGCCTTCAGAGCATCCGGCAGTCTTCCAAACGGTCTAAACGGAGGCAAAATTTGGCATTTTAAGGTTGAACTGATTTTTGGAAACAGTCAAAATATTATGAACAAAATGAATGAATGAGTCCAAAGATAGGTGATACAATAAAACTACTTTTTAATGTGTGGCTAATCAACTGGTTCCAAAGACAATTTTAAAAAGGGAGTATCAGAAATGTTTGCACAATGGCACCTGTGTTGAAATACGTGTTTAGACTTGGAACCTATTTACATTGTACAATATTGCTGATTAGATATATATATTCTAACATACCTCATATTTGTTTAAAATTATTTGTTCCAACAGTATTTCTTTTAAAAAATGGCAACAACCCAAAATCTCAGTGATAAGGAAATTTTGATATAAATTATGGTGTTCAATGTCAGTGGACTATTTTGCAGTAATTAAAATGTTAATTAGAGGTCTAGAAAACCACACGAAAAATTTTAACAGAATATAGAGAAAATTCAAAGTTCTATGTAAACTATGATAAGTAATATACAGTTTTATGTACGAATAATAGAAGGAAACATAAAATAATAGGAATAAGTTTAGATGGCAGGGAAAATGACATAATTGTTTCTTTTGCACTCTCTCAAATGTACAACTACAAAATTTAGACTTTAAAAAGATATTTATCTTAAAGTTGCTATTGATATTTGCCAGGTCAACAGAAAAATATGGACAAGGATAATCAGGTATTATGAGAATTCAGGTATGAATGCTTGATTTGAATGGGATGAGTTATTGAATATATATGCCTGAAGTCAGCTAAACAGACACTTTGTAAACATATGTGTAGGGAAAAATATTCCCCAATTATTTGAGTCTCTAAAGGTCTGCACAGCAACCTGGTACACAATTCTTAAAAATGAAGGTAAGCATGGGTCCCCTTGATGGTGACAGGGTCAAAACTTAATTGCCAGTCTAAACACATATGATCGGTGTATCAAGCAAGATAGGCTAAATTAAGCTATGGTAACAAATAGCCCCCAAGATCCCGTTCACTGAAACAATAAAGGCTCCTTTAATTTCAGCTTTATTACAGTATAATTGACATATAAAATTATAAGATATTTAGGGTGCAAGGATTCCCCCATCTAATTAATCCATTACCTCAAATTTTTATCTTTGCTTTTTGCGGTGATTTTATCTTTGTTTTTTTGCGGTGAGAATAAGTTCTACTCTCACAGCAAATTTCAATTTTACAACACAGTGTTATCAACTATAGTCACCATGTTTTACAATGGGTGCTCAGGTCTTATTCACCTTACAGCTGAAAGTTTAAAACCAGAAGGCTTTAATGTTGTATGTATCTAGAATCCCTTCCCTATTTCCCCACATGCCTGTGACCCTGGACTTGATAATCACCTTTCTACTCTCTCGCAGTTAGACGTGTTTTCTAGATTCCACACATAAGTGATACCATGTAGTATTTGTCTTTCTCTGTCCAGTTTACTTCACTTAGCATAATGTCCCTGAAGTCCATTAATGTTGTTACAAATGGCATGATTTCCTTCTTTCTCATGGCTGAATAGGATTTCGTTGTGCATATCTACAAGGTCTGCCCAGAAAATATCCAGCCATGCACTATGAAAAACAAAGATATTTACTGAAGAAGATACAAGATACAAGAAACATTGTACATAGGACAATGGCGCCTCAGTTCCCTTCAAAGTAGGCACCTTGGGACCTCATACAGTTCTCCCAATGGCCATTAGCTGCCCCGTCATATTTTCCTGAATTTTATAGATGGTCTAAAATCTCGTCCCTTTCTAAGGTGACTTTGGTTTTAGGAAAAGCCAGAAGTAACAGGGCACCAAATCTGGGCTGTAGAGGGGCTGAGTCTGGGCGATTTGATGCTTCGCCACAAAACTGTGCACAAGACGTGATGCATAAGCAGGTGTGTTGTCACGATGAAGCTGCCAGTCACCAGTTACCCGTAACTGTGGCCTTCTGAATCATCCAAATAGTTTCTGTGATGAGGTGTTCAAGTTTAACGAAAAATTCAATGCAGATTTGTTGCTCTACTCACTCAGTCATTTTGAATACGATGGCCATGCAGTACATGCACTCACTCGATGGCGTCTACCACCCCCACTTAGTAGTATAGTGAAGTTGCCACTGTTCACGCATGCTCACTCCAGTCACCTTGCGTTGGCTACCAGGTTACATCACTGTCGCGCAAACGGGTTGGACTTTTTCCCGGACAGACCTTGTATGTACCTCAACATCTTTATTCATTCATCTGTTGAAGCACACATAGGTAGGTTGTTTCCATATTTTGGCTAATATAAATAATGCTGCAATGAATATGGGGATATAGGTATCTCTTTGATACCTTGTTTTCATTTCCTTTCAATATATTGGATATACCTAGGAGTGGAATTGCTGGATCATATGGTTGTTCTATTTTAAGGTTTTGAGGAATATCCATACTGTTATCCATACTGGCTGCACCAATCTACATCGCCACCGGCAGTGAATAAGAGTTCCTTCCCTTTTCTCCACATCTTTACCAACACTTGTCTCTTTCTGTTTAATGGCAGCCACTCTAACAGATGTAAGGTGAAACCTCATTGTTGTTTAATGTACATTTCCCTATAGGTTATGCTGTTGAGCGCCTTTTCATGTACTTGCTGGCATTTTTCATGCACCTATTTCTCCTTTCAGGTTTGTTAATATTTGTTTTATATATTTATGTGATTTTATGTTGTATGCATAAATATAGACTTAAAATATGATCTCACTTATAAGGGGAGTCTAATGAACAAAGTAAACTAATGAGCAACATAGAACCAGAGGCACAGAATCCTGAAATAGGCTAACAGCTGTAGGGAGGGAGAGGAGAGGTGGGGACTGACTGAAAGGAGGTGAAGGGATTAGTCAAAGAATGTATATGAAGGACCCATGGACATGGACAATGGTGAGGGAACTGATTATAGAAGTGGGGGCAGGCTGGGTGGAGGAGGCAAAAGGGGAAAAAGTGGGACAACTGTATAGCATATACAATAAAATACAGTTGGACTGGCTTCTTTATAATTATATAATGCCTCTTATTATAATCTTTGGTTTAAAGTCTATTTTGTCTGATATCAGTATCACTACCTCTGATTTCTTTTGGTTTTCATTTACTGAAATATATTTTCTATCCCTTCACTTTCACTCTGTGCATGTCATTAAAGCTAAATGAGTCTTCTGTAGGCAGCATATAGTTTGGCCACTTTTTTTTAATCCATTCAGTCATCATATGTATTTTGATTTGAGAATTTAGTCCATTTACATTTATAGTAATTACTGATAGGTACTGACTTACCATTGTCATTTTGTAGATTGTTTTATAATTCCTTTGTTCCTTTCTTTTTTGCTCTCTTCCTTTTTGATTTGATGGTTTTCAGTAGTGGTATGCTCAGAATCCTTTCTCTTCATCTTTTGTGTATGTACAATAGGTTTTCACTTTGTGGTTACCATGAGACTTACATACACATCTTACAAAGGTATATTATAAGCTGATAACTGCTTAACTTCAAACACATACTAAAGCTCTACATTTTAATCCCCCATACACATATTTTATGTTTTTTGATGTCACAATTCACATCTTTTACCTTATGTATCCAGTAATCAATTATTGTAGACATAGTTATTTTTACCACTTGTCTTTTTAACATTATGCCTGATTTGTAAGTGCTTTGTCTACCACTATCACAACACTGAAGTGTTCTAAATTTAACTATATATTTACATTTACCAGTGAGATTTATGTTTTCATGTTTTCCTGATGCTGATTAGTGTTTTTTCATTTCAACTTGAAGAATTCCCTTTGACATTTCTTGTCAAGATGATCTAAAGGTGATGAATTCCTTCAGCTTTTGATTCTCAGGAAAACTTTCTCTCCTTCAATTCTGAAGGCCAACTTTGCCAAGTGGACTTTTCTGGGTTGACAGTTTTTATCTTCCTACACTTTGACAACATCATGCTGGGCTGTAAATTTTCTGCTGAAAAATCTGCCTTCAGTCTTATGGGGGGTCCCCTTGTACATAAGAAGTTGCTTTACTCTTGCTGCCTTTAAGATTCTATGTTTTTAACATTTGATAATTTAATTATAATGTGTCCTTGTGTGGATTTATCTTTGGATTTCTCTTCTGCAGAGCACTTCTGTGGGCTTCCTGGATCTGGATATCTATTTCTTTCCCCACTGTAGGGAAATTTTTAGCCATTACTTCTTCAAATAAGCTTTCTGTCACTTTCTTTATTCTCCTTCTGGGAGCCCTGTAATGTGAATATTGGTCCTCTTTTTTTAAAGTATATTTTATTGATCATGCTATTACAGTTGTTGCATTTTTTCTCCCCTTTATTCCCCTCCACCCTGCACCCCCTTCCCAATAGCATTCTGCTCCCCTTAGCTCATGTCCATGGGTCACACATATAAGTTCTTTGGTTTCTCCATTTCCTATCCTATTCTTAACCTCCCCCTGTCAATTTTGTACCTACAAATTATGCTTCTTACTCCCTGGAACTTTTCCCCCATTCTCTCCCCCGCACCTCCCCACTGATAACCCTCCATGTGATCTCCATCTCTGTGATTCTGTTCCCATTCTAGTTGCTTGTTTAGTTTGTTTTTGTTTTTAGGTTCAGTTGTTGATAGCTGTGAGGTTGTTGTCATTTCACTGTTCCTAGTTTTGATCTTCTTTTTCTTAAATAAGTCCCTTTAACATTTCATACAATAAGAGCTTGGTGATGATGAGTTCCTTTTACTTGACTTTATCTAGGAAGCACTTGATCTGCCCTTCCATTCTAAATGACAGTGTTTGCTGGTTAGAGTAATCTTGGATGTAGGCCCTTGCCTTTCATGACTTTGAATACATCTTTCCATCTCCTCTTGCCTGTAAGGCTTCTTTTGAGAAATCGGTTGACAGCCTTATGGCAACTCCTTTGTAGGTAACTGTCTCCTTTTTACTTGCTGCTTTGAAGATTCTCTCCTTATCTTTAATCTTGGGTAATGTAATGATGATGTGCCTTGGTGTGTGCTTCCTTGGGTCCAAATTCTTTGGGACTCTTTGAGCTTCCTGGACTTCCTGGAAGTCTATTTCCTTCTCCAAGTTGGGGAAGTTCTCCTTCATTATTTTTTCAAATAAGTTTTCAATTTCTTGCTCTTCTTCTTCTCCTCTGGCACACCTATGATTCAGATATTGGAAAATTTAAAGTTGTCCTGGAGGTTCTTAAGCCTCTCCTCATATTTTTGAATTCTTGTTTCTTCATTCTGTTCCTTTCAAATGTTTATTTCTTCCTTCTGCTCCAGATCTTCTATTTGAGTCCCAGTTTCCTTCCCTTCACTGTTGGTTCCCGGTATATTTTTCTTTATTTCACTTTGTATAGCCTTCACTTTTTCCTCTATTTTGTGACCATACTCAACAATTTCTGTGAGCATCCTGGTTACCAGCGTTTTGAACTCCGCATCTGATAGGTTGGCTATCTCTTCATTGCTTAGTTGTATTTTTTCTGGAGTTTTGATCTGTTCATTCATTTGGGTCATATTTCTTTGTCTCTGTGCTCCTGTTACGTTGAAAGGGGCAGAGCCTTAGGTATTCACCAGAACAGGGCAACCCACCTTGCTGCATTGTGGTACTGTATGTGGTGGAGGAGTCAGGGAGGGAACAATGCTGCTGGCTCAGCTCTTGCCCCACTTTCAGTCACTTCCCTGCTACCCACAAGCAAATTGGGCCCTTCTGGTGCTGATTCCCCAGTGCGTGGGTTTGTGTATGTTCTGGGACCCTGTGGGTCTCTCCAACGAACTCTCCTGTGATACTGGGAGTTTCTCCCACCACCGCAATCCCCACAGATTTTTACAGCGAGAGGTTTTCAGGCTTTCTTTTCCTGTGCTGGAAACTTGGGTTGCACTCCAGTTGTTCCTTCTGGTTTTTCCACACCCAAATGTGGGACTACCTGGCCCGCCAGCATCCGCCTTGCCCACCAGGTCCTTCAGCCGCTGCTTTCCTATGTGTCCTCTCCACCCCGGCTGCCTCTCACTGCCCCTTCTACCAGTCTGGGTGAATGTTTCTTCTTTAACTCCTTGGTTGTCAGACTAACATATAGTTCAATTTTCTGGCAGTTCTGGTTATTTGTTTTTAAACTTGCTGTTGTCCTTCTTCTGGTTGTGTGAGGAGGCTGAATAGTGCCTTATAAGTCCCTGAAGCTCATTTCACTTGTTCTTTTCTTTTCTTTCCTTTTTTTTTTTTGCTTCTCTGATTGTATGAATTATACTGTCCTGTCTTCAAGTTTGCTGATCATTTTCTCTGTTTGATCTAGTCTTCTGTTGAAACCTCCTTTGAAATTCTCAGTCTAATTATTATATTCTTCAATTCTGTGATTTCTGTTTGGTGTTTTCCATTTGTTGAAATTCTCACTTTCTTCATGCATTGTTCTCTTGACCTTGATGAGCATCTTCATGACCATTGTTTTCAAATCTTTGTCAAGAAAATCTCTTATCTCCATTTCATAGTTTTGCAGTTTTATCTTGTTCTTTTGTTTGATATCACTCCTCTGTTTCTTCACTTTCCTTGACTTTCTTTGTAGGCTTCTGTGCATCAGATAAAACATCCACTTCTCACAGTCTTGAAGGAGTGGTCTTGTGGAGGAGATGAACCTTATTGTTTAGTCTGGCCCACACCCTTGGTTGTCTCTCAAACTTTTGTTAATATCCAAGCTGCCATCTTTGTTCATAGTGGCTCCCAGTACTTGATCTGTACCAAGACCTATCAGTTTCTCAAAGGTAGGATCTCAGTCACTACCTAGATGCAAACTGATTGAAATTCAGACCCTCAGACAGTAGCTTTTGAATTGTGCAAATAGACTTCTTTCAGGGAAAGACAGGTAGATGGGTGTCTTTGGCTGCTCCTTCTGGATTTAGCCCTTGGGAGAATCACCAGTTAAGAACGGTTTCTTTGTTTGCTGTGCATTTCTGGAACTGGCCAAAGCAAGCCTCACTGGCCACCAGGCAATCAAGTAGTGTGTCCTCTGGGTAGCAAATGCCCAAAGTGTGCCTCTAACTTTTCTGCCCATTTCAATGTTAGTGTTTACTTGTATATTTGATATGTAGGAGATGCTGAACTAGTTTTGAGATTTCTTTCAGAGGGAAATGAACCATGTGCAGCTACTTATTTGGTGTGTATGTGGGAGGAGTGAGTATAGGAGCCTATGTTGCCATCTTTGACCAGAACTCCTCAAACAATAATATTTTCCTTTCTGCTCACATTACCTGTCCATACCATGTCTTCTGGGTGCTCACCTTAGCTTCACCTTTATTATGGGATCCAGGGTAATGGGTAGCCACTCTTTGAAACACTGCCAGTTAGTGTCATAGAGGGAAATCCCTCTGGAAGATCTATCTAATGAATAAGTAAATGCTTAATTCACATGTCATTGGTTATAAAAAATCCGCATGATCTCAACAAAGCCCAACTGCTTTAGGAAGTACAGTGCTATTTTATGTGCAGAAGGTGAAAGGCCAGAAATAGCTGGTGACCAGAGCTAATAAATACCATAGTGAGCCAAGAGGAACTCAGTGAAGACAGAGGGTGGATGTGAATCACCAAAGGACTGAGATAAGCACCATAAAAAGAGAGGAAGGGCCACATAAAAGATGGTAAAGTCATCACAAATAACTGCACCCATTAAACACCATATTTTGAAGCATATCTAATAACATAAGAAAACGGTTTAAAGATATTTCAAATTGTGCCTATACTTCAACCACAATAGTATGTGTATAAATTTATTCAATAAAAAAAGACTAAAAAATAGATGAAAAGGTTAAAGTGTTTATTTTACTCTCCCAAACTGAATATAAAGTGACAGCTTTAATATTGCCTTATTCTCCTCTTTTTCATTTATTTCTCCCAGTATACCTTTCTAAGTCATCTTAAATGGATTAATAGTGATGAGTTAAGCAGACAGTTGTTTTTTTTTTCAAAGCAGTCTACTCT
The DNA here is from genome assembly GCA_004026545.1 of Mormoops blainvillei. Lineage (NCBI taxonomy): Eukaryota > Metazoa > Chordata > Mammalia > Chiroptera > Mormoopidae > Mormoops > Mormoops blainvillei. Next base: position 595,410 of record PVJD01000154.1, on the reverse strand, counting down.
GCTGCTGAGTTTTAGGGGATCAGAGGGTGCTCCTCTATTCATTTTTTCCTAGCTTTAATTAATAGTTTGGCTTAAATTTAAAAATTAAAATTTTCTTTCAAAGAGAAAATACATTTTAGGGAAAATGCAAGATCTAGGGAACATATAAGAATCATACCAAGGACTTAATGCTCACATGAAAAATCCACAGAACAGGATGAATTCTTGTTATATCATGGGAAAAATAGGCGGTGATATTGACTAGGTCCCTTTAAGGCAGAAAGAGTTGGGGGGAAGGGCTATTGAGCAGTTCGAGTATAATATTTAGTTGATGTAAAATACTTTCATCTGGTACTTTGAAGTAGGGCTTTTTCCCCCCCCCACAAATCAAAGTATAAACAGCACATTAGTAAAATGGCATTTTATAAACATCTGGATAATGTGTTCCTAAGGCCTGTGCCTAAAGATTCAGAAATCAGCTGGCAATAATTCCAAATCCATCACTGATTAAAACACTTTTCAAACATAAAACCTCTGGGACTTGCTGTGGTTTCAGATCGCACTGGAACATTCCGTAAGTTTAATCCATTTCATAAACACTATGTTGAGGTATAGCCTTAAATACAGAGTTTGAATTTTAAAAGAAAGGGGTAACTAAAATTATCCAAACCTATATTCAAGTTCACTCTAAAAAATTAGTGATCAAATAGAAACTATTATTTCTACTTTTAGAACTATAATTTTTAAATTTAATCTTTATTGTATTTTTTCCATTACCATTTAGTCCCCTTATACCTCCCCCTGCCAGCAATCACCACATTGTTGTCCGTGTCCATGAGTCCTTTTTCCTTTTCTCCCAGTCTCCAAACTTTTGTGAGAAATTAACATCTATTACCTTTTTGAGTCATAAAAAACGACATTAAATATTGAATCAGTTCCCCATAATCTGATCCCTTTTCAGGTAATTTCTGCTTTTAAATAGAAAAATAGATATAATTTTAAAGTTATTTTCCTAGTTACCTTGCAAGAATATTATATAACTTAATAGGTCTGGAAAATTTTCCTAAGCAACCTGGCAAAATGTCCTAAAACTGTCACCAGATTTGCTGAGCTTGTCATAAGCCTTCTGCTTTCATTAAAAATAAAGCATTCATCAAACCTGTGACTAAATGCAATCATTAATTACCAGAATTTAAACATTTGGGTATCAGGTTCACTTTGGCAAACAAAACTTTCTAGCTCACTAAAGGGAGTATAAAGGATTCATGAGGTAAATTAATTCATTTGGCCACTTGATCATATAATTAGAAATATTAATAATATAACATATTGTAATAATACAACATTAGAAATACTAAGTGAATTCACAAAATGTCTTGGGTACTTAGCTAAGGCAGATTCTGTGCTAAGGCAATGGAGATAGGCTACATCTGTGAACAAAACAAATGCAGTTTTTGTCCTCTGAGGGAAAACTAAATCCATATTTCTGCAAAAGCTTGTTGAGCATGTAATTCCCAGACTAAACTGAATGCCACCCTCAGGCTCTCTGCCCCACTGTCTAGGACAGGCATTGTTTATATATTTATCACTATATGTCTAGCGCTAAAAGCATGCACCCTAATACACAGTAGGCTTTTAATAAATGTTTGATAGGTGAATGAATGAATAAATTAAAGGAGAGAGGGAAGAATGGAGGGAGGGAGGGAAGGAAGGAGGGAGGGAGGGAGGAAGGGAGGAAGGAAGGAAGGAAGGAAGGAAGGAAGGAAGGAAGGAAGGAAGGAAGGAAGGAAGGGGAAAGAAGGAAGATTATTATTTCCATGATTTTGTTTATTTAGGGGATGATGAGCTTAATACTGACAACTTGAATTTAGGAAAAATTTAACCTTTCCTTCTCATCTGTGCTCTAACTGTTCTCAGGCCCCATGGGTCCATTTAAAATGAATTATCATCTAAATTTTCTCACAAAGTCTGACAAAGAATCAGTCACATTGCAACTCTAGAGAAAGCTCAGCTTAAGAGGCAAGGGCATGTTGCAATGCCTCCAAAGTCAAATGAACTGAAATTGAGTGGAACAGGAAGGAATGCAACGAATGGTCACCTTCCACAGGGTAGCTTATTGGCCACAGGTACCAGAAAGGGTCCTCCTGGGCTCCTTTCACAAGCACTTATCTAGGAAAGAGATACCTGGGCATCTCAGCACATAATTTCTGTGCTACTCAAAGCTAAGTCAGACCTAGAAGAGCTGCCTTCTTTATTCTTCTGCCTCAAGACAGAGCCAGCTCACCATGGTGGCTTGCTCTCAACACCTGCCTCGGCAGGCAGGCTCTCACAGGGGCTCACTGCATAAGCTAGCCTTGTAAAGGATTCAAACTGGATGGAGCTCAGCTGTCATCCAGGGAATGGTGAATTCTATGTTGAAGCCTGGGGAGGACGGGTTACCATATGAACCAGAGAGACCAGGGATCCAGCTCTGATACTAATAAACAATATGATCCAGGGTAGGTTTCATAACCAGGCTCAACCTCACATTTCTTATCTACAAAATGCAAATAATGTCTAGCTCACAGTGCTGGTGAGTCATTAGAACGGCTTATACAATGCCTGGCGCACTATAATTTAAAATGGTAGCCATCACTTGCTCTACTTTTGGGAGCCACCTGCCTTCCACGCCCAGAGGCCCAAGGCCCACACATTCCAGACAAACATGCCACTCACAGTCCACGCATGTCTTCCCCCAGAGGCCCCATTTCCTGGCAGTGGTCTCATTTTTAATGTCTTATTACTATTGCTATTAGTATCAAAAAAGCCCCTTACATTTGAATTGTCACTTGGAATTTACTTAAGCAGGCTCTCATAAATTTTATTTATTTTTCATAACACTTATATGAGGTATTATTACCCAGATTTTTTTTAAAATGGAGATACTTTGGCTCCAATTTAAATAATCTGACCAAGAGCATACAACCACTGGTTAAAGGAGCTGAAATTTGAACCAAGGTTTGGCCAATACCTACAATGAATGTTTTACAGGGGAGACATACTCTCTCTCCCTCCTCTCCCAAAGTTATGCCCAATCCTGTTCCTCCAACTACCTATTGGTGCTCATTTCCTCATGTTTGAAAATACAGAGGACAACCAGATTTAGGATGCAGTTTTAAATACTTCTTAAATAAGAATAAATTCATTTAACAAGTATTTGTTGAGACACTCTTCTGGGTTTGGAAAATATGGCAGAAAACGTGATATTCTGTTATCATAGTGGGTGACCCTTTGGGGCTTTTTGGGCCTGCATTCTGCATTGTTTCATCTTGAAAACATGAAACATGTAGCTGTGACATATCCTGCTGTCAACATCCTGTGCAAAACTCCTATAGCCTTTACGAAGACGGACCTGTCCCTTTAGACACCTGATGAGTACAGATAACCACAATTCTGAAGTTTCTGTAGTCTGCAGCCTCCTTCCCTCCTGTTGAGGAGGAAGAAAAGCTTTGGGTGTGGCCATGAGTAAAGCCCTGAAGACCTTTCAGAAAATGAGGGAACTCCAGATGACAGCATCTTCCATCCTCTTTGAACAAGAGAATATGGTCAGCAGACTTGCTGGCCCTGGAGAGTGGGGGCAAGTACAGAAAGAGACACTAGGTGGTTAGGTTGGTTTGCCTGACTTAGCCTCTTAGCCTCTAGCACCAGAACAAGCTGGTTAGGAAGTGAAAGAGGAACAGTGTCTGCCTCCTACCAACCCTTCCTCTTGGCACATATCATTCTTTCCCTTGCGGTTCTCAGTATCTTCCTTCTTATAGCTATCCCCGTAAAGGTCTGCTGTATGTCCAGGCAAAAGTAATATTGGTTATTACCAGTTATTGAAAGTTACTATATGACCTGTTGTCATTAAATCCAGTAATTATCATGTATACTATTACAATGTATCAAATCCAATTTGTTATTAATTTTACTGGATGTCAATATCAAAAGTGTTCATGAATTCCCTGTCTTCATGGTTTGTTGCTTAAGTAGCATGATCATCTGCTCACCACTTTAAAAGCCATTAAATGGCTTTCCAACCAGAACCATCCATCCTCCATGAATTCCTTGGCAGTTCAACAATGGACACTTCAGTACGCCACTCCCCACCCAAGAAAAGCCTACCAATGCTGCAACCAAGCATTAAAAGCAGCAAACAGGTCTATGAGTTGGAATCAAAGTCCCACCTGAAAGACAACAACATAGCATTTTATCCTTTAACAAACACATATAATCAGTGTATTCCTGAAACCTGGGAATTCCTCTTCTTCTCCTACATAGTCTTCCACGTACAAATAAAATAAGTACCTTCAATTCGGTCTCAACCCTTTGACCCTTTATCCCCCACCATCATTATGCCCAACTTTGGTGTCTCTGCTGCATCCTCCCCGCTATGAACAGACCTTTCCCAGGGTCAGCCTTCAGTTTTTTGCACCAATTTTATATTCTTTCTATACTCTTCTCCCAAGGAAATTTCATCCCTTCATGCATTCAATTATCAGAGCTATTTAGATGCCTGCGTCCCACTCCAAGTCTATTTCTCCGACTCTGACCTCTCTTCCAAGTTCCTAACATTGGTTTCAATTATCTGATATCTCCACCTGGACTGGACCCCAAACTAAAACAGCATCCTTCCCCGGGTCCAAGCATTTCCTTTATATTCCTGTAACTGCTATGGACTTGAAATTCTAGAAACTAAACTATTCAGTTTTTTTCCCCTCCATCTGAATTTGCTAGGGTTAAATTCTACTGCCTGTAACAAAATCTCAAAATCTCAGTGGCTTCAGCAAGGTCATTTAATCCTCCCTCTCGGTAAAGTCTCATGAAATTTAGCTTGGGTCTGTTAAGACAGCTCTGCTCCATGAAGTCTTCAGGGACTCAGGCTCCTTCTAGTTCGCCCTCCACTCTTTCCAGGATCCAAAGGAGCAGCTAGAAGCGGACGATATGATCTAAGCCGCAGAACTAAGTAGCAAGACAGAAAAAGCCATGGAAGGAAAGGATGGGAGCCATGACACTGCAGCATACACAGTCACAGAGCCACCCCCAGCTACAAAGAAAGTTGGGAAATAAAGTAACACAGAGGTAGCTATCAGACGTGCTCTCCATCTTCATGGTTTTGTTCTGCTGTTACCACACTCCTAATGTCCACATCCGCCATTCCTGTCGGATCCATCGCTTGCTGATGTTCGAACCACCTTCCATGATTGATTTAAAAACTTCTCTTGATTTATATTTACCCTCCCTCCTTCTATTCAATTCTGCAACAACCAGAACTATGGTTTTCCACCAAATGTTCACAATATCTTTGTTTGTATTTCCTTTAAAATCTTAATCATATCTTATCTTACATCATGATTGTGTATATCTCGGGCTGACCTCCCAAGCCCCCTCATTCCCAGGGAGCCGGACCAGGGTTTTTGTCACGTGCATCCCCATTATGGGTGGCACCGAGTGCCAGGCATTCTCGGTAATCATCGAGTTTTTGTTAAGTGCGTTAATCTGAATTCAAACAAGTCAAGTTGGCCTAGGAAAAGGCACACCTGTTTAAGATGCGCCTCCATACATGGTTGAGCATGTTCTCTGCAACAACTGTGATGCCAGAATTAGCAATGGGAAGTGAGAAGATGAAGCTTTTATTATACACGCTGTCTTCGTCATGTCCTTACATCTTCAGGGTCACAATGCACTGATTGGGAAATAGGAAATCTCTTAAGCTTAACCTTCCCTAAACCTTTTTCAACCCTTGTTGCTTTTCCTCCTCTGTTCCAATTTTGTCTCCTCAGCTCTGTCCTCATTCCATTAACTTCTTGCCCCTTTCATTGTTCTTCCCTGGTTTCTGCTTAGTCTTACTCATAACCTTCTAAATTACAGGTAAAAAGCAGAGCACTTTCTTAGAAAACTGCCCATACAATTTTGTTCCTAACTGGAGTATTTTTGGTTGGTTTCTATTTTCTATAGTCTAAAATTCTCATGTTGGCTTAAAATAAATGCAGACAATTTTTACGACAACAAAAGCATCACAGTCTTATCATTTTTCTCAGCCTAATGCAAAGCCCAATGTCTAACGCTTAGTCATGATTTCACAACTGCCTAGTAAAAAGTGAAGAAAGGAATTACTTCAGAAGAGACACTGCTTTATTCCTGACCCCTCCCCCACCACATTGCAAAGAACTAAATCAAAATTCAAATTTTTTAAATTCAAAATACATCAGCATTTATCATCAGGAAACTCACCCTGAAAATCCATCTACTAGTTTTGAAAATAAGCAGTACAGCTTTTTGTTTCAGTGTGGCACAGAGTATATGAACACTGCCTAAAGCTAAGCTAGCACAGAGGGAAAAAGGTGTAAGAAATTTTCCTTTAGAACTTTAGGTTAAGTGTTCAGAGGTCTGAGACATCCTACCTTCTACCCACTCAGCACAGAGCCTACATAATTCTACCCTGGAGTGAAGGGAGACCCAAGACAACAATCCCAGCACATATTCTCTATGAACTAGAGGAGCTCCTACAGGCTCAACACATTTGTACATCCAGTGTTCACCAGCTCCAACCTTTCCCACTGCTCAATACCAGTAAATGCTTACAAAAGGCCACCTTCCCACTCTCCATGGCCTGGTAAGGAAAGGGACTGCTACTGAGCCAAGGGGCTTGAAGGAATCTGAAAAGATATTCAAATACACTGAGGAACAATCCACAGGACTAATTTTATGCCAAGCATGTGGGACAATCACTGACAGGAATAAAGGGTAGGCCCCAAAGCCTTGAAGCAGTGGCCGGAATTCTCTCAGTGCAATAATAGCTAAGCTTTCCACTGGGAAATTGCCTGTATTGAAAATATGATGTTCCTGGTGATATTTTTTCAACTGAATGTCCACTCAGCGCTTACATCACTCCCTTGGTATCTTAGGAAAATGTGTCGAAGTCTTATAACCCTCTGCACGATCATCTAACACATTGTAAAAGTGCTGAATGCACTCTCAGGATGGCGCGAGGGGCGAAGCGGCGAGGAGAGCCGGGCAGGTAAGCCCTCAGTGAGCTCACTATCTTATCTCTGAAAGAGTCGACAGGCCTCCCCGTGTTCCTAACAGGACCATTTGGTACGACGTCCAACCAAGCTACTAGATCAAATGCAGACCTAAAAAGTGTTGGTCTAGTTGAAAGGAAGCGTCAGCCCTAAAATTCAAATTTTAATCATTTAGAGAACAATGTGGTAATCTCTATTAAACTTAAAAATCCATATTCTTCAACCCAGAAATCCCAAGTGTTACTAATTTTCATAAATAAATAAGGGCACAAAGGGGCAAACATTTAAATTTTAATTGCGAGATTGTAAAAGTGAAAAATTGGAACTAAACAGCATGTCCCTAAAGTGGGAGATGGTTACATAAACTATAAAACACAGCATATCATGCAATGAAATAAACTGTAGGAGTTAAGAACAATGAGGGAGAATTTCTACTTCTGGGTATAAAGTATTGTTCATAGCAGACCAACATTTCGACTAAAAAAAAAAAAGTCAAATAAGTAATAAAAATCATATATTTATAGCTATTGGAGAGTTACTGAAGCATAAGGGACTAAGAAAAGTAAAGTTCCAGGAAGGAAGGAAGGCTTCCGAGGCGATCTGAGTACACGCGCGGGGTCATTGGCCACTGCTAGGCTGGTTCACTCGCAGGGCGTCCAACCGTTTGGCATCTGTGGGCTGCACTGGGAGGAGAAGAGTTGTCTTGGGCCACACATTAAATACACAAACACTAATGACAACTGATGAGGAAAAGCAGATTTTAAGTAAATTCATGGTTTTGGGTCGCACTGCATTCATAGCCATCCCAGGCCACGTGCGGCCCACGGGCCACAGGTTGGGCACCCCTGCCTAGAGGATCCACAGGATAGAATCAGGATAGGCCCAGGCAGAGGACAGTTGCCAGGACAGAGAAACGAACAGGTCGTCTGTCAGCGTTTTGGCCCTCACGGACAGAAGTGGAGGTCTGAGGGGCTTAACTAAAGAGTTGTTTTCTCCGTCAAGTTGTCTGTCAAGTTCTGAAACTTCGCATGGCAGAAAACTAAACAGCTGAGCCAAAATCTTTTGAAAGTCAGGCCTGAAATTCTGTATTCTGTCAGAATTAAAGATTCTAAGGTCTACCAGGCTTTTAACTGAAAGCCCTGGAGGGTCAAGTTCTAGAAACAGGGAGAACCAAAAGTAGTCTGAGTCTTAACGAGTGCAACCTAGCCTCATACAACTTCGTCTGTGGTTGAATTAAGGTGATCACTGCCTCAACTTGGTTTGTCTAATAATGGAAAGGTAAACCTTTGACTCCACGACTGCTTTTTAAAACAAAGTCTGGCATGCAAACAAAAATTATGAGGTAAAATACAAAATACACACTTATGTAACATACATACCTACATACTACTTATATGCAAACATGCCTATGTCAATACATGGAAAGAAAGTTTAAGAGAATATACATCAAATTCACATTGGTGATTTTAATCTAAAAAAACAAACTAGAATACAGTCATAGGGGTAGTCAAGGGGGATACTTATCTCTGTTGTTTAAATGTTACTTTTTAAAGTAATTAATTCTCAAAATTAGTTAAACAGTGTAGTCACCTTGGAAGTAGAGAGATACACATAGCTTTTTTCTGCATCACAGGAAAAAAGGCATTGATTACAACAGCTGGGGAATTAGTGAGGCAGCTACCTATTTGCCTTGATAGGATAGCAGGAAAAAGGCTGGAAGGAGTAAATGGAGCGGGAGAGCTCATCTTATTAACTACCCAGCAGTGGTGATTTCAGTCTTATCCATTTTATTAACACAATTTTGCATTAGTGATTTTCATTTGGGTAGAAAAAGGAATAGCATTCAGGATATTTGACACTACTGTGCCAAGAACCCTGAAGTTAAGCAAGGAATTGGAAACAAGTTAAACTCAAAGTGGGTAGAGAAGATCACATGGAGAAGGTAAACAGGCACACCCGCCTGTCTTGATGAGGGCTGGCATAAGCCAGAGAAGACTAATAATCTAAGAGGAACACTGACAACTAGGAGCTGGGAGAAAGTGTGTAGAAGGACCCCTAGTAAGGCATGGATTCCCCCAAGGAGAGGTATTAATACCTCCCTCCCCTATGTTCTCACAAGACTTTCTATGTATATTATTATTAATCTTAGGGTGTTCTTCTTTGAGACATAGTCCTCATGTCCACATCGTATCTGTACTTAACACTGAGGTCCCCGAAGACAGACCCTGTGCGGTGGGGGTCTCAGCGTCCCTCCTCACTCCTAGAATCGCCCACGCACGGTTCATGCTTCGACACTTGTTTATCATCTAGGCCAAAGACAAGATATTTCCGACTGTAGCGCTTCTCAGCGAGAAAACAGACATTCACATTACAGGGCCCCATTCACTGAAACCACTGGCCCTGAGTTATGAAGTGAGTATCTACCGTCTCTTTAGCATTATGCTAAGCTCAGTTTTTCGCAGCGCTAGGGATCGTCATGACTCGTCTCTTCCCTGTCGGCCTTTCTGATCAGCCTTGGCTCCCTTTCCTCCTAAAGGCGCTAAATGGGTCAGCAATCTTGAGCTGTGGGGAGCCCAGGGACACGGAAAGTACCAGGAAGGCAAACCCTGAGGAACAGTTCCCAGTGGAGGGGACCAGTACACAGGAAGCACATAACAAATATTTACTGACCACCTGACAACCAAAAAGTCTGCTCTGGCTAACACGTGTCCAATAGGCTATAAAAGGACAACTGAAAAAGGCCGTGCTACCAAAGCACTCCGCACTCACCCCGCCAGGGGAGGTTTTCCATTTTTCATTTTGACAGCTGCCCAACAACCCAGTGAAAAGTTTCCCCTGAGTGTGCATCCTCTTCCGAGAAAAATACTGCTTAGGGGCAAACAAAGCTCTTTTGAAAATCTGTTCCAAGCAGATGCAGTGGAAGAAATGACTTCATAAGAGGTCTAAATATGTTCCTTAAGCAGAGAAGGAGCAGATATTTTTTCTTTTTCGGTTTTTTAATAAACATGCAGATGCTCCTCAGATCCCCTCTGGGCACTGCTTTCTGGCATTCCATGTTTATTGGCCTCAGCTTATTTATTTTTTTATAGTTTTTTAACCCATTTCTTTTCTTTTTCTTTTATTATTTTTATTAATTTTTCAATTAGAGTTGACATTCAATATTATATTCTTCTTACAGGTTTACTTCTTCCCTAGGGATCCTGAGGTATTACCAGCTGCCAAACGTCAGGCAAGGATGGGCGTGGCTGGGCGTGGCTGGGCGTGGCTGGGCAAATCTGTACACGCTGCGGGTGCTTATTAACAAAGCCGGGGAAGCAGCTAAATGACTGGCCTGTCCAGGAGCAGGTGGATGGGTCAAGGCAACCCGGACCTACTTGAGAAAGTGGGGCCTTGGCCAATTTCCGTAGCCAGTCACATTGCACAAGTAACAAAACAAGTACCTAAGACTCATCAGAAACCAAGGTTGGCTTCCAGGCAAGACCACTCTATTTGTACTTCCTGGGTACACACTATCTGCTTAGCACTATGCAAAGCATCCAAGACCTAATCCTTGCTTTCCTGCAAATTATGACGAACACAGGCAGAACAACAGAACAATCAGAAAACAGATGTTTCCTTCAGCACCTTTTTACTTTTTTTTTTTTACACAGCAATTATCAAAATCTGAAACACCAGGTTTACATGTTTAGTGTCTATGTCCTCCACCAGAATGTAGGCTACATGTCTGCAGAGGCTGCTTCTGTCCTGTTCTCCCCATATCTCAGCCTTCGGATAGGCCTGGTCCATACAAAGTACTCACTAATATCTATACATGCACCCACCCAAGGTCCCAGGCATTGTTTTTAATACTGAGGATAAGGCAGTTCCTCAGTACCTGATAAAGTAAAGGAGGGTGCTTCTCTCACTGTACCTATAGCAGGATGAGAGACGGCAGATAGCCAAGAAGTATACAAATAAATAAGCAAGATAATATCAAATAAAAATAAGTGCCATTAATAAAACCTAGTCATCACCCTTGAATACTTTTTCCCCCCCTCACCACATCCAACCCAGCAGCAAGTCCTGAAGGCTTTTTCTACCAAACAGCTACATCGGACAACAGCATTCCATAGTCCACTGCTACTACCGTAGCCTGGGTATCATAATTCTCACCTTGACCACTGCAACAGCCTTTTAAATGCCTGGTCTTCTTAGTTCCATTCCTGCTCCCCACAATCTACCTCTCACCCAGAGGTCAGTGATTTCCTAGAGCATAAATCAGATTTCAAATTCTATCAATCTTTTGCTTAAACTCCATTTCTATTAGGGTACAACGCAAGCTCCGAACCAGGGCTGATGTGACCTTTCACGAAGATGCGGCCCTGCTGACCTCTCTGGCCAGCCCCTGCCTACCTCTCTCCCCTGCTCCCCGTGCTCTAGCCACGCTGGCTTCCGTTCCGTGTCTAAGGTGGGCCGGCTTGTTCTCCCTGCCGAGTTTTTGCACTGGCTGTTATCTGTGCTCAAAAAAGCCTCACCCAGCTCTCCCCGTGCACTGCCATCCGTTGTTTGCCCAACCACGGGATTCCTAATACCAAGCACGTGTATCATTTAGTACAAAATTAAATAATAAAGAAAAGCGCATGTTGTCTACACTATTTGGTGCTTTATTTCTTCACTCACAATAAACCTTTTCCATGAATAAGTTTCATCACTGAATTACCAGCAACATCAAGCCTTCTAAAACACTCAGAGCTAAAATTCAGAGCTAAAGCTTACAGGTTGGAAAAATAAAGGTTCTCATGTAAACCAAATATTGACCAAAAAAAAAAAAAACAACCCCAAAAAACCTCCATGCCCAGCATTAAAACTGTCTGCTCTGTTTGTGTACCTAAAACATCAACTTGTATTGCTTTTTCAGAAGGTCTGTTAAATGACCAGTAACAGCACAGTGCAAGGCTGAGGGAAAGAATTTCACTGTAAACATAAGCAAATAGCAAATGTCACATGAATTACCAGTGTTCGGAGGAGAAATTCAGCCTGTTTTTATAAAGGTTGAGCTCTCTCTTCCTGTTCTCAGGGCATGTTAAGAATATAATGATTCATAGATTAGAGCCTGCCATGGTGCCCTGGCCTTGAATTTTAGAGTGCGCTGTATGGACCAAGAAAAATCTCACCTTCCTCTGACTACCTTCCCGTGATATTTATGGCCATAGATTCTCTTCCCAGCAAGTGATAGCCAACAAAATCAATCAGACTGTGTGGCAAATGGGGAAGAATGTTTAAGGACACTTCAGTCATATCTTGGCAAGAACAGCCCAGCTTTAGCCAGGATTGGAGACTGTCCAAAATGTCATTTTTTACAAAAGCTTTAGCTAACAGATTTATTTATTAAACAAATATGTACCCTAACAGGCCTGGGAAGCATCAATGATCATAATAATAAATAAGAAGCATGAGGCTTCTTCAAATATGTGCCCGAATGGGTCTGGTAAATGGGTCATCAGGGATGGTATCAGCACTGGCTACATTTGGGGAGGAGGTAGGCATCTTATGCTGAGTCACTATCAACTCCTTTTCTTGACAACTTCCAAAAAGAACTTTATTTGTATTTCAAGGTTTCCATTTGGGTCGACTGTGAATAAATAAGAATAGGGGAGAGAGACAGGCAGGCCACCTGGAACGTGAGCCGGGTGGCCTGAGAAGAGTGTCTCTAGTTGTGCCATCTGCTGTGTCCTGGCACTTGTCATCTGAATTGCTGTTCTCCTGAACAAATGTGGTTTCTCCTAGACAGTTCGGTTTAAATGAGCTCGTATTATCAATCTGACACCTGTCAAAAGAACAGTGAGAGATTTCTCTAAGCCCTAAATTGAAGGAGAGAGGGAGGTAGAGAGAGAGGTGAGCAGGAGGAAGGAAGAGGGCAAGACGGTGGGATATGTGCAGAGCAGAAGGAGCCCTTTCTGAGGGTTAGTGTCCTTTTACCCTCACCTATACATTTAATGCCAGAAGGCGGGAAAAAGAAATAAAAGCAGCACTTCCAATCATGTTTGCCAAGACAAATATTTGTATTTCAACACCTGATAAAACACATGAAATAGGAAAATAGTAAATACTACCTTCACTCTAACCTAGTGTCATTTTGTTGTGTGTGGTGGCTTATTTTGTTTTGTTTTGTTTTTTAGTTACAGAAATAGCCGTCGAGAGATCCAGTCTGCTTTTGACAGCAGACCAGTGCCCTTTTTCCATCCCCGCTGGAACGGGATTCAGTAACAGGCAAGGGCAAGTGGCAGGGTGATTTCATTAACGAAGTCTTGATTCTGAGGTTAGTATATCTGCAGATCTGCTTTCTCCTGCTAGGTCTCGGGGAGCCGCCAATATGGGCACAAGAAGCGACGATAATGGATTGAAGCTGCCACAGGGCAGATCTCTGAAAGGAGAGATATCACAAATAGTTGCCAGGAGGTACTGCCTGTGCCGTTGCCTTTCAAGAGGGAAGGTATCGGGAAATCTAATTTATTAACTGTTATTTGCCAGGGGAAGTTACTGAATAAAGAGAAGGAGGGAGGAGGCAAGAGGGCAGGATAGGAGACAAGTGGGCCTCACAGGAAAACAGCCAACGATGTCCTTTCAAATCCACCTTCCAAAGCGGAGGGCCCAAGATTGCAGAGGTCTCTTCAAACCTAACCAGCATTGTTAACGCTGGCATTAGGGCACTTGTAGGCAGTTCCGTCCTTTCGCTCTCTTGCCCTGGTCTTCTCCGTTGGAACACTGTTTTGGTCCCTTTCGAAGCCTTTACTAAAATAATCTTACAAAAACCCTTACCTGTGACTATTTTTCCTTCATTTCAAGGTTAAAAAAGAAACACAAAAACCTTTTTCAGAATGGCTGAGGATACAATCTTGATCAGGTTACACAAATATGAAACGTGTCTAAACCTCCCTGCCTCCCAAGGCTCTTATAAGGGTTCAATTGAAATGATGTTCGTAAAGCACCTGATCCTTGAAAACTGCCCAATATATGTTAGCTCTTTTTTCTCCCCCCTTTTCAGTTAAGAGATTCCTAGAACATACAGCAGAAAAATCTAGAGCGGCAATGGGCAGTATTGAGGCATACATCCATAAATTTGTTTTCGCAGGGAAATAAATCCAATTAAAGATAAAAATCGATGTAACATCACAATGCCTATTTCGGGTATTTATGAGGATCAGAGGCCCTTTAAAAAATTATTCCAAAGAAACAGTATTTTAACTACACCGGGATCTAACGGATACGGCTGGTGCTAAGCAACATGAGGTGTGTAAGCCATGAAGATCTATTTCACAGCTTCTTTCCTTAGGAGGAGAAGAGATGACATTTCATCAGCCTTGCCTCCCTGGAGATTAAAAACCAAGCCCCCCGAGGAAAGCCAGGCAGCTGATATATAGGCTCTTCCCCTGCTGGAGAAAGGAAACACAAAGCCTGTGAAAAGCTTACCTCTTCACAAGGTAAGTTTACATTTCCTGTGAGAAGGTGCACGACATGGTTCACTTTGCTAAAGGTCCTGTCAGAATGAGTGAAGCAGCACTATTATGTGGCATTTTAGAAGCTCATTGAACACTCTAACTCTTCAAAATATCAGGTTGGTGGGGAGGGGCTAACAGAGATTAAATCAATGCATGCCTAAATTAATTTACACTTAATCCTGGGAGGCTGAGTGTAGTCTAATGGAGATTCACCCATGAGAGTGGGGAGAAAAGAAACTTGCTATCAGAAGCTAAGACCCGTGTCCTTGTTCGGCTGTTAACGAGCTGAGTAACCTTCTGCCTCAGTTCCTCATCCATAAATGAAAGGGTGGAGCAGATGTTCTCGAAAGGCTCATCTGGCTCTAACAGTTCTGAAATCTAGGTTCTAAAAGGGAAGGGAAGCAGAAATAGGAAGAAGGTGCTTATAAAGAATCCCAAAAGCCAAACAATCCAAAACTGAAAAATCCATTAAAGCATGTATAGCAATGATAATGGGGAGGATGAAAATGAAGAGGAGGATAGTGTTATCAGCAAACATCTGCAAATGCCATACGAGGAGCCCAGCTCTGGTCCATGCACCTTACTGGTGTTAACTCTTAATCCACTCTGACTTCGCTTCTGTCATTTCCCACCATACTGGACAACACCAGGAATAAATACAGGCATTCTGAGGGTCCAGCTAAGAGGAAGCTGATTTGAGGATCTATTAGTTTAGGCGTATGCAGACATATTTATGTGATTCACAGTTCTCCTTTCCATCCTGGTACAGGGATGTCTCCCAGGACTACTGGTGTCACAGTACAAAGAGACAGGTGCAGAGGTCACATTAGGCCTGTAATGCCTGGCAATGAAAATATGGAGATAGTGGTAAAGAGTCAGAATTGAGTCATTAGATAATTCTTTCAATTATCAGATGTGTAAAACTGCAAATAAAAGGTTCAATTCTCATTGATGCCTAATTAAGTTGGAAGTTCTCTCCTGTCAGGAATATGCAGGAATATTCCATTATGAGCACACCTTCTAATGTTATATTTTATTTTTCTTTTTTGAGGAAGCTATACAAAAGGAACTTTACCAGAAACACTGTGATTGTAGGGCACAAACCTGCAGCTGTAATATAAATAGGAAGTGCACCTATGTATTAAGTCAACATATTGGATCGCATGTTAGTATAGATAACATATCTTGTCCTGACCAGACGAAAGACATACAAAACCACAGTTTATTCCAAAAGATGTGCTTTGGGTATTCATTATGAACACATCTTTTAGATTATTTAATAATACAAATAATGAAGTGCAAAATCACCTTAGAAGGTGTTGAAATATCTTATCAATTTTATACAGAATATTGAAAATATAAAGATTACAGAAAGTCATAATATGGCACTATAAAGGGAATGTAGGCAACAAAGTTCAAATGTCAATCCATTGCCACTGTACAAGAAAAGCTATAATATGCTGAAATCTTGTAGCTTGTATGTGAAAGAAACTTGACAGCATCTTTCCAAAATTTGACAATCCTAAAAATGTATATTGATGTTACCAATAAAAAAAATGTAAAGCTGAAATAAATTTTTCCAAATTATCAATAATAAAAACTAAATTTCTATGAACATGCTAGAGGAAAAACTGAATGATCTTTTTAGTCTTTCTTTAGAAAATATAACACTACCAAGATCCAAGATGGTGGCAAAGTAAGTGGAAGTTACACCCACTTCCTCCCAGAACCAAATAGAAATTACAACTAAATTATAAAACAACTAAGCTGAAAAACCAGTGGAAACCTAGCTGAACAGAAATCTAATACTCAGGGATGTCCAAAAGAAGTCACCTTGAGACTGGTAGGAAAGAAGGACATGCAAAAATGACTGGCCCTGTACCCACATACAGTAGTTGAGAATCTGGAGGGATATCTTGGCTGCAAAGGTCCTCCATGAAGAGCAAGGAGTCTCAACCCCAAGCCTGGCTCCCCAGCATGGAGCCTCAGGGCTGGGAATAAAGCCCATATAACATCTGGCTGTGAAAATCAGCAAAAATCCCTCCCATTGGGGTGAGTCAGAAGCTGCTAGCAACACAGGTAGGTGCCCTCTTAAAGGACCAGCACACAAAATCTTGTATGAAGCCACTCATCCTGAGCTCTAGCAGAGGGGCAGTGGCCCAGAGCACAACCCAAAATCTGTGAAACACTGAGAAAGCAGTCCTGAAAGGGAAATTCATAGCAATACAGGCATACCTCAAGCAAAAAAAACCCTCAAATACATAATTCAACCTTGCACATAAACGAACTAGAAAAAGAACAATGAACAAAGTCCAAAGTGAGTAGAATAAGGGAATAATGAAGATCAGAGTGGAAGTAAATGAAATAGAGATTGAAAAACACAATACAAAAAAATCAATGAAACCAAAAACTGGTTCTTTGAGAAGGTAAACAAGACTGATAAACTAGGTTCATCAAGAAAAAAAAAAAAAGAGAGAAAGGACCCAATAAATAAGAACAGAAATGAAAGAGAAGAAGTAACAACTGACACCATGGAAATACAAAAGATTATAAAAAAATATTATGAACAACTATATGCCAAAAAATTGGACAATCTAGAAGAAATAAATAAATTCCTATAAACATTCAGTCTCCCAAGACTGAGTCAAGAAAAAAAACAAAACAGAAAATCTGAACAGACCTATTATGGCCAAAGTCAAAGCAGTAAATAAAAGTTCTCCCAACAAATAAAAGTCCAAACATTCAAAAAAAAAATGAATACCTATCATTCTTAAGCTATTCCAAAAATTCAAGAGGATGGAAAACTCCCAAGCTCATTTTACAGGGCCAGCATTATCCTTATTTCAAAACCACGTAAAGAAACAAACAAACAAACAAAAAACCCCCAAAATTATAAGCCAATATCCCTGATGAACATAGTTACAAAAATCCTCAACAATATATTAGCAAACCGAATTCGGCAATACATTAAAAACATTATACACCATGATCAAGTGAGAGTTATTCCTTGGATCAATCAACATGATACACCAAATAAGCAAAAGGAAGGATAAATGTCATATTATCACATCGATGGATGCAAAAAAACTACTTGACAAAATCCAGCACCAATTTATGACAAAAACTCTCAGCTGAGTGGGAATTGAGGGACCATACTCAGCAAAATACAGACCACATATGACAAACCCACAGCAAACATCACACTCAAAAGGAAAAACTTTAAGTGTTTCCCTTACTATCAAGAAAAGGTAGGGATATCCACATTCACCACTCTCATTCAGCATAGTACTAGAAGTCCTCACCACAGCAATCAGATAAGAAGATATAAACAGCATCCAAGTTGGAAACAAAGAAGTAAAGCTCCCATTATTTGACGGTGATATGATATTGTATATAGAGAACCCTAAAGCTTTTACCAAAAAAAAAAAAAAAAAAAGTACTAGAACTAATGACTGAACCAGTAAAGTAGTAGGATACAAAATAAATATTCAGAAGTCAACTGCATTTTTATACACCAATCAGAAAGGAAAAACTAAGAAAACAATCCCACTTAAAATTGCATCAAAAAAAATAAAATAGGATTAAATTTAACTAAGGAAGTAAAAGACCTATATGCAGAAAACTATAATATATTGAAGAAAGAAATTGAAGAAGATACAAATAAATGGAAGCATATGCCATCCTCAGGGATAGAAAGAATAGCACCACTAAAATGTCAGAAAGCAACCTATAAATTCAACCCAATTCCTACCAGAATGCCAACTTTTTCACAGAGCTAGAACAAAAAATCCAAAAATGTAAACATAACCACCAAAGACCTCAGATAGCCACAGAAATCTAGAAAAAGAAGAACAAAGTCAGAGGCATCATGCTACCTGATATTGAACTATAAAACAAGGCTATAGAAATCAAAACAGCATGGTACTGCCATAAATCAATGGAACAGAATAGAGCGCCCAGAAATAATGCCTATATGGCCAACTAATATTTGACAAGGGAAGCAAGACCATACAATAGAGTAAAGACAGCCTATTCAATAAATGGTATTGGGACAATGGAACAGAAACATGAAAAGAAAAATGAAACTGGACCACCAAATACACCATCTACTAGAATTAACTCAAAATGGATTAAAGACTTAAAAGTAAGACTAAAATCATAAAACTCCTAGAAGAAAACAAAGGCAGCAAAACCTCAGACATTTTTCCTAGCAATATTTTTTCTGATATATGTACCCAGGCAAGCGAAACAATAGAAAATAAACAAATGAGACTAAGGTACACTGAAAAGGTTTTGCACAGCAGATGAAACCATCAACAAAACAAAATAAAACAAACAAAAACCCTATGAATGGGTGAAAATCTTTGAAAATAATGATAACTCTGATAAAGAGTTAATAGCCAAAACTTATAAGAAATTAACACCAAAAAACAGAGTCCAATTAAAAAAAGGACAGAGAACCTAAATAGACATTTCTCCAAAAAGAACATATGAATGACCCATAGAAATATGAAAAGATGCTCAACATCACTGATCATCAGAGAAATGCAAATTAAAACGACAATGTGTTTTCACCTCACACCTGTCGCGATGGCTATCATCAATAAATCAACAAACAAGTATTGACATGATGTGGAGAAAAGGGAACTCTCATGCACTGTTGGTGGGAATCCAGATTGGTGCAGCCACTATGAAAAACAGTATGGAGGGTCCTCAAAAAATTAAGAATTGAACTGCTCTATGACCCAGCAATTCTACTTCTGAGTATACATGTAATCCAAAGAAACCCAAAACACTAATCAAAAAGATATATACACTTCTATGTTCATTGTCGCATTATTTATATAGCGAAGATACAAAAATAACCAAGTGCCCATCAATAGACATGTAGATAAAAAAAAGGTGGTACATATATACATGTAATGTAACATTACTCAGCCATGAAAAAGAATGAAATCTTACCATTTGCAGCAGCACAAATGGACCTAGAGGGTATTATGCTAAGTGAAATAAGTCAGCCAGAAGAAAACAAATACCATATGATTTCACTTAGACATGGAATCTAAAGAACAAAATAAACAAAATAGAAACAGACTCAGAGATACAGAAAACAGACTCTTGATTGCCAGATGGAAGTGGGGTTAGGGGAGTTGGCTGAAAAAGGTGAAGGGATTGAGAAGTACAGATTGGAGGTAACAAAAACAGTCCCGGGGATGTAAAGCACAGCATAGGGAATATAGTTGGTAATATCGTAATAACTATGTGTGGTGCCAGGTGAATACTGGAAATATCAGGAGAGAACAATTTGTAAAGTATATGATTGTCTCACCACTATGCTGTACACCTAAAACAAATATAAAATAATACTGAATGTAAATTGTAATTGAAAAATAAAATTTAAAGTTAAAAAAATCCAAAGAGTAAAATATAGCAATAAAGCACTGTCATATAAAGAACAATAAAAAGCATTCAAGCAAAAATATTTTTAAAATACAGAAGTTTGACAATAGTTATTTAACAAAAATATCATGATTTTTTTCTGAATTTATAATGTTTGTGGTATTTCACAGCTTTCTTAAAATTTTAATTTGTTATAATTTGTTTGCTATTCTATGGTAAATGTTGATTTTACATGTAAGTTTGTATTTGCAACTTTGTATTTGTTTTCTTAATGGTGCCCCAGAGTTATATAAGCGCTTAGTCCTATATGACTCGGATCCTCCCCTGGCTTGGAATATAAGGCAATAAATGTTTACTGAATGAGTAAAGTTGGAAAATGTTCAAAATTAGATTCTTCTAGATTTTAAATATTTAATTTCTAGAGCAGCAACCAGTATAACAAGTGATGTTTATTGAGCTATGAAACTATTACTACCATTTACTGACTAGCCAAGGCTAGTTATTCCTTCAAAGCCATTGATTATGTGGGGAAGCTGTAGTGTGTAGACAATTTACAGTTTTCTGCACTGTACTACAGAAACTAGGTAACCTTCCCCTCCCTCCAATGAAACATCCCTTTAGGTTTCTGTAAATTCACACCAAGATACTTATTTCTCCTGGAAAGGGTTCTTTGATAATATACTCCTCAAAAGCACTGTATAGCAAAAAAAAAAAAAAAAAAAAAAGAAAGAAAGAAAGAAAGAAAGAAAAAAATAAAAATTTTAAAAATCAGGAGAAATTTAGAAGGACTTGCTGGATTTGAGATTTTTGCTCATTTAACAATTAACAGCAATTATGTATGAGGTGAAGGATGATCATTTGCACATGGTGTACATCGGTAGTGGTAGACTCAAAAAATAACCAGGAGCTATTACTCCAAAGCTCACACTGTTAATAAAGAAGTTTAGAGGAAATGTATTGATTGTACCCTGCTAACAAGTTGACTTATCTGGGATAGTTTGGGTTCCTTTGGATAAAAGAAAAGTGAATTCCTTTCAATGCTTCAAATATTCAAGCTGATCATAAAATACTAGCTTGACAATCACTTTGAAATTTTTGATGCTTTATCAAAAACAATGACAGTAATGGATTTTAATACATATACTTTAAAAATTTCATGAAATCATAAAAGGGAGAAGGGCGGAAGTTCTTCCTTACAAAAGTGTGCCCATTAATAAATATAATTGAAATAAATGAATTAGAAAAACATTTGCAACCGTTAATGTAATGATTGCCTCAGGCACGGATCATCAACACATTCTACGTTTTCATTTGGCAAAATCTTATTTGGTGAAATAAGACTCACAAAGTCTCAAAACATCTCACTGTAAGTATCTTTCCAATGAAGAGATCCAGAGGCACTGCCTCAGACAGTGACCAAACTTAGCCTCACTAATAAGGAAAACCGATGTCTGCCTCCTCATGTAATGCAATAGTAGGGACACGACATGACCCATACAGAATTCTTGCCAAAAGTTTTTAATCTGAATCTAATAAGAAGGAGGTAACAACACCAGACAGAGGTACACTGTGCAAAACAGCTGCCCTACATATTCTTCAAAAGTGTCAGTGTAATAAAATATCAAAAGGCTAGGGGAAAATTCCAGACTCAAGGAGACTAAAGATACATGGCAACTGAATGTAATGTATGTCCTTGACTGAACTCTGAAATTAAAAAGAAAAAGCAAGGACATCATTGAGAGTAGGGACAATTGGGAAAACCTGAATATGGGTGGATTTTACATTATGTAACATTTATCTAACAACACTAAATTTCACTGGTAGGAGAATGGTCTCGCATTATGTCAGAGAAGGTCCTTGTTATTATGAAATGCGCACTAATGTATTTACGGGTAGAGTGTTTTCACAGCTGTACCTACCTTACTTTCATATGCTCGGAAAATGAGAGAGACAGCACATGAGCTAACGTGGCAAAATGTAAAATACCAAATGTAGGTAAAGGGCATGTGAGTGGACACAGAAAGCAGCCAAAAATGGATAGATTAGAACTGATACAAATTTAAAACTTCTTTTCAAAAGACAGTCAAGCCAAAACAAACAAACAAACAAACAAGAAACCAACTAGGTGAAAATATTTGTAAAACATCTGACGGTGAACTCATGTCTAGAATATATGAAGAATTCCTACTACTCAATAATTTTAAAACAACCCAATTATAAAACGGGTAAAGTACTTGAACAGACTTTTCACAAAGGAAGACAGAATAAGCAATATGAAATGACCAAGAAGAACGTCAAAGTGCTGAACGTCATTAGTCATCAAGGACGTGCAGATCAGCACTTCAATGAGGTACCAATAAACACCCACCAGAATGGCTAAAATTAAACAGACCGACAGCACCAAATTTCAGTCGGAATGTGGAGCAACCCGAACCCTCACACGCGGCTGGTGGCAATGTAAAATGGTGTCACCTCCCTGGAAAAAGTTAGGCAACTTCTTTTTAAAGAGCATATGAGTCATTTCAACTTCACCATAGGTTGATAATTAAAAAAGAAAAAGAAAAGAAAAGATGGGAAAAAAGCTGTGATGCTTTAGAATGGGGTTTCAGAATATAGACATGATTCAGTAAATATTCATTTATAGTTGGTTCTCTATAATTTGATCTTAGATGATTTTTAAGTTATTCATTCAAAAAATATCTCTTGAGTCCCTGCCATGTACCCAGCAATCTCCTGTGTACTGAGAATGTAATGTGCAGAAAAGACAGGTTCCGGTCCTAATGGAATTTATATTCTCACAGAGAGATACATACTAAACAAGTAGATAAAGAGATGGATAGCTAGAAAGAAGTTACCAAATGTTATCAGGGCTCTGAATATACAGAGGAAGTACTAGGTAGGAGAATTTGAGAGATAGTTCTACTTTACTTTTGGTCGTCAGGAAAGACCTTTTGGGCAGGGGGATGCTTTCAGCTGAGACATGAAGATTGAAAGGGAGTCAGTCATACAAAAAGCTGGGGAAGCAGAATTCTAGGCAGAGTGGAAGTTGTTTAAACTACAACACTTGTTGCATCTTGGTCAGCTGGCCACTGATACCTGGTCCAAGTCACCACTTCTGAGGCATGACATCCAAGAACAGTATCAGGCATTAAACATAGGCCAGAAAGGGTGGAAAAGACAGGGAAGAGTTTTAGGTCAAAGACTGAGGGAGACTACAAGAGTGAGTTTCTGAAACCGGGGTTAAACAGAACCGAAGTCTCTGGAGCCCACAATATGGAGAGTTCTGGATCTGCTGCTGTGTAAGATAGGTCAGTTCATATCAATCTAGCTGCTTAGTCCTGTCATTATCTAACGATGATGACCACGATAATGACCACGATCAAGATAAGAGGTCAGTTATAATTCATTGATTGTCTTCCATGTGTCAGGTTCTATGTCTAGTGCTTGATCTCATTTAATTTTCTCAACCACTTTAAGAGGTGAATAGTACTCTCCCCATGTTACAGACGAGGGGACAGGCTTGCAGTGGTTAGCAGTAACTAATGTCCATAAGGTTACACAACCTCTAAGTGGCAGGGCCTGCATCTGATCCAGGTCTGTCTGATTCCGAATCCCACTGTACATATTGTTACCTTTGTACATCTCCAAAGCTTCCTGGTAGTAACTTCGGGTTGGTGCGTACTTTGTTCAGGGGACTAAAGAAAGTGAAAGGTCATTTGGATGCAATAGGACTTTAGCAAGACTCTCTAGCTTTGATGGGGGGAGGGGGGAGAAGGGAGAGAGAGAGAGAGAGAGAGAGAGCACAAAAGCACATGCAATTGTAAAAGACTGACTTGAGGCTACTCAGAATTATTTTGATTCATATGGTACGCCAGGCATTTTTCTAAGGGCACTGCACAAGCAAATAACATTGTCATAATCCTGAAACCTGAAATCAAAATGCATTAATTTCTTTTTACCAGAAGAGATTCAGAAAAATAGGCCACGGTGACGTGATTCTTAAGCTTTTGCTTTTGATAACCAGAAAGCTGGAAAATAGAAGCTGAAATTTTATATACATTTTAAAATTATGAATGCAAAATAGAAGCCAAGAATAAATTTTTATATCAAGGTTATAAGCAGATGAAGAATAACAGTCTGTACTAGGACTGCAAACAGACCATTAATTATAGCAGCTTCATGAAACATCATAGTAATATGCAGTTTGCAATACTTTACCACAATTTACATAACTATATGACCTCCTCTCAGATTCCAGAGATTCTATTTTTGATAAGCAGCAATTGAAAAGGTTAGTCACCTCATCTGTATTATTATTCAACTTCCGTGAATGAAAAATGGTAACACCTTGCATTTGCATGTTATCAAGCCAGATAGGCTGCCTCCTCTTACTCACTGGCTCTAGCAGGACCGAGGGCCAGACACTGCGCCACTGGGGGGGTAAGGAGGCAAATCGGAAGTGTAATGTGCCTCCCGGAGAATTTCCAGCCCTGAGGGGCTGGTGAACACAGAGCCCCAACAGAGTTCGCACAAAATAAAGAGGTGGGGGTCAAAACGGCAATGTGATGTTAGGGCTTGCCTACCAACAAACAGCTACGATTACAAGAGTGACGTCAAATAAATTAAAATTTTTCTCTGTCTTCCTTCTGCTTTCCTCTCTCCTTCCCTCCCTTCCTCACTCCCTTTCTTCAATAAGTATATCCAGTCACGAGTCAGCAAAACTGTATGATAATGGCACTTTGCATGTATGTAACACTATGTGCCAGGCAATAATAACATCTTGCTTAATCCTCACAAAACGCTGGGAAGAAGGTACAGTTATCTCCCCCCATTGTACGGATGAAACCGAGACACAGAGGGTTTTCATAGTTTGCCAAGGTCGCACATCTGGCAAGTGGCTGGACAAGGAGCCAGGCACTGCCACCCCGGAATGCTGGCCCTGGCGCTCACTGCCTGAGCCTCCCCGTTATGAGGTGGTAGGCCTGTCATGCTACCTGAAGCAATACTAAGAATTCAGGGATTTAAAGAACATTTGGGAATTTCTAACAAGGGCCTTCTAAACAAAGAATCTGCCTTTCAAAAATCAGAGAGAGGGGTTCAAAAAGGATGATGAGAAGAAAAAATGGCAGCCTTCAGTGTTCTTTTTCTCTGGTTCCCCCCTTGCGAGCACAGTGACCCTCCACCCACATAAAGGATGAGAATTGGCATTCTGCTTGATTACCACGCATCTGTCGGGAGACTCAGTGAACTCAGCAGAAACAAAATAAGGAAGGAAGAGAGCGTACTAATCGAGGCTGGCCCGGTTGCACCATCTTGAGTGACTGGTATTTTCTCAGTAATCACCAGCATGGACACGTGCCCCTCAAATGCAACAATATTTCAAAACAATCTAAATCAAGCATGATGGCTAATTAGGCTAAGGTCACAACGAAGAACGAAACCACCAAGGCATCAAAAGTCCTAGAAAGATGAAGTATGAAGTAGCAGCAATAATTTTCTCCCATTAAAAAACAATGGGAGCGGGGGACAGTTTTTTTACTCTCTGAGAACAACTGGCTTTCAAAATCATCCAAAGTAAACCTCTTAAGGCATTCCGTCTCTGCTCTGAATGTTTTAAGCTGCTCTCTGATTACAGAAATGTTCATGTTAAATCTCATCAAGATGAAGAATGTTATATAAATTGTAATCTCTTTAATCAGAGCCCTCTTTGAAGCTATTTAACTCTACGATATAGCCCAACAAGTGCTTATATTATGTCATTTATCGATTCTATTAATTATCATTACAGGGACTGATTTATATCTTTTTATAGCTCTCTCACCAGATGGTATAATGTCCTCCCTCTCTGACACTCCATAAACATCACCTGGGCTCACTCATGTCTCTCCAGCTGAATGTTTAATCAGATGTTAGTTGTCTTCCTACTGGATTGCTTCTCTTCATCCTCCTCTTCACTATACTCTCTTAATACAGTACACAAAGGCCAAGTGATACAAAACATAAACCAGTAGTATTTACAAAGCCAAGTTCTATCGACAATGCATTCCTTCCCCAATGAATTCTTACCCAGTGTGATGATGCGATTTTCACAGTGAAGGGACAGCCTTTTGCTTCCTTTGCTGATTAAAATTTAGTCTGTGTTCAATTATCTGGGGCAATGGAAAAAATAACTAGAAAAAATATGTAATTGGCCATGGGAGTACAACAGACAATTTGGCCTCAATATAATTACTTTCTGAATTATATTTTACTTGGGCTAATATAAAAATTACTTTGCATTCTTGAGCTCACATGTTGAAAAAGCAGGAGGCACACGTCCCAAGGTGCAGTGCATTGCAAGAAAGCCAGCCTAGAATTTTAAATTGCCTTGGGTGATCCAAAAAGTGCATAATAGAGAAATGAAAATGCTTACTTAACTATTTTTCTTACAAAATATAAAAACCAGATTAATGGGACTGTTTCACAATCACCTCAAACTCAAAATGTCTAAAAACCAAACTGATCATGTTGCTTTCGGATCAGCTTCCTCTTCTAAAACCTGTACTTCTCATCCTTCTCCAGTCCCCAACTGGGTGGAGTCGAACTGGGAGGCTGTGGCAGGCTGGAGAGGGCACATCCCATCAACAAGAAGACTTGGTAGCTAATTTACTTGGCTGAAGTTTGCCCATGTCGCCAGATCTGGTTTTCCCTAAAAACCACAAACCCCTATTTTTATGTAAAACTCAATGATTTTTAAATACTGGGCTGAACTTAACGTAGATTCACCCCATCATTTTTGATCCTTGCTTACTATAAACTTTCATTCCTCCTCCTTCCTCCAACAAATGTAACCAATCCCCAATTTCTGATGTTTTTCATACTACCCCTCCTGCTCTCCATTTCCATTCCCACTGCCTTCTCTATGCTCTCATTATTTCACATCTGCATTTTTAGAACAGTATTCTGTCTTTTCTTCTCAAGGCATGCTACGTACAGTCACCAGATTGATGTTTCTAAAACAGTAGTTCCCAACTTTAACTTGCATCAGAATCACCCAGAGGGCTGGTTAAACCACAAGCCCCACACCCAAGCATTTTTTAATTTATTGGGTCTCAGATGAGGCCTGATAATTTGCATATCAACCAGCTCCCAGATAAGGCTAATGATGGTGTTCCAGGGACTATATTGAGAGAAACAGTGCTCTAAATTATCACCCACCCCACCTCTAACCCATTCAGTGATTCCCCAGTTCCTCCACATTAAACTTAATAACTCTTCCCCAGCCTAGTAATTTGGGTTCTCATAACCTGGTCTCTTCCTCTCACCTGCTTGCCTTGGTCATGTGTAGAATGTCTTTTCACTTCTCTTGTTCAGGTAACTTTTTCATGGAGTACAGCCAAAACCCACGTCCCAAAGTAGCCGGCCCTAATCAGACTTCTACTTTTTCTTCTAGGCTCCTGTACATTAGCTCTCCAGGCTGCTCGGTGTAATCTGAAGTGTATAGAATTTAGAACCAGAGACTGAGTATTACTCTCAGTTCTTTCATTAGTTGTGTAACTTGACTAGCCATTTAATCATTCTGAACTGGTTTCTCCTTCAATAAAAGAAAGATATCAATATCTACTTTTAGTCCTGGCTGGTTGGGCTCAGTGGACTGAGCGCTGGCCTGTGAACCAAAAGGTCACCGGTTGGATTCCCGCTCAGGGCACACGCCTGGGTTGCAGGCCAGGCTCCCAGTTGGGGGTGTGCAAGAGGCAGCAGATAGATGTTTCTCCCGCACATTGGTTTCTTCCCTCTCTTTCTCCCTCCTTTCCCCTCTCTCTGAAAATAAATAAATAATAAAAGGTTTTTTAAAATCTACTTTTATTGGGTCATAGAAACAATTAATTGAAACAAACTACTGAAGCCTTCAGAGAAACATAATACAAAGTAGGTGCTTAATAAATGTTAATTTCCTTCCTTCATCTGCTTCCCCCAACCACACATTGAGCACTAAATAAAAAATACATTGCATTAGTCATTTATATTTTAAGCTTACCTTCCTCTTTTTTAGCCAGGTAGACTATTCCTAAGAGAAAAAAAAAAGTGTCTAATTCATCTTAGTAACCCTAGTACTTGGCAACTTCTGAGGAGCTGGTAAGCTCTCAATAAATGTTTACTTAAAAATGATTAATTTCAGAAATAATGTAGAAAATGGTTCTATAAAGAAGCTTTCCTCTGTAGAACTGAAATCTCTCTTTAATTACATGTATCCTTAAAATATCTTCCTATGATAAAGTCAAAAGGTATTACTTCAGTTGATACTTCATGATGAACAAAAGAAAAAGCCATTATAAAATCTTCAATAAAGGAAAAAAATCCTCTTTTTGAAGTAAATTTGAGCACAAGAACGCTGACAATGTGAATATAGAAAAATAACAAGAGTGGTACTGGAGGTAAAGCAGATGTCTTTTGAGTTTATCTGTCATGTAACCATGTGACTCTTGTACTTCCAAAATGGCTGACAAATATTGGTAACTGTGCTGACAAGTGTCAAACCAAACTGGTAAAATGCATTTCATGTTGTTTAGGAGATTCTCTGATTTCGAAGTCAAGCAGCAACAGGTTATAATTTGTATTCCGTTCTCCAGTGTTGCTGACGTCTGCACAACTTCTAGACAGAGTCCAGTATCACCCACTCACACAGAGCTAAATGCGAACTGCCTGTCAGAGGGAAGGGAGCTGTTTTATTCCATCACTAACTCAAAACATGAATGTTGTGGCAGAAAAAAAGATACAATCTAGCATATTTTCCTCCAAATACATAGCAAAGTGCCCTAAAAGTTCAAGTTGTTTTGAACTTACTATACGAAGGCTACACAGTGTGGTCAGTGAGCACTTTAAATCAGCTTGTCGTAAGAGCCCTGCCATGATTGACAATACAGCCTCAGGCATGTCCATTCCGTCGACAGACATTTCCCAAGGGATTATTATGTAACAAATATTATATGAGATTATGGAAATACAGAAGTAAAAAAAAATATAATCCATATCTTTCTGAAATTTATAGCCTAGTGTGCAGTCATACAATTGGGACAGAAGGGAACAGTTCACCAAACTCATCTACTTTTCACTGTGAGCATTTCCCAGCCTTCACATAGCTACACTCTGGCCAGTGAAATGAGAGTAGAAGTGTGGTATGCCATACCCAGCCTGGCCATGGAAAACTTCCCTATTGATTATAAACTTTCTCTATCTCCTTATTTGCCAGCTGAATTCAGAGGATTCTGAGATCTTAAAGGTGATGGAGCTACAAGATGGAAAGAAGCAGAAGGCCACCTGTTGACTATACTCTTGAAACTATCTGTAAGCAAGAATTGACTCCTATTGTGGTAAGTGACCAAGATTTGAAGTTGTTTGTATG
This sequence comes from Mormoops blainvillei, assembly GCA_004026545.1. Classification (NCBI taxonomy): domain Eukaryota; kingdom Metazoa; phylum Chordata; class Mammalia; order Chiroptera; family Mormoopidae; genus Mormoops; species Mormoops blainvillei. Next base: position 566,128 of record PVJD01000154.1, on the reverse strand, counting down.
ACCCAATCAGCCTCCCAGATACTACGATACGGAGTATGCACAGAATGATGGGGGACTACCCGAAAGCGGTATCTCCCCTGGGCTGGGGCTGGATATCAGGGAAGGCTGCCCAGAAGAAGAAACACTTAAGATGGATCTTGAGGAACATTGTGAGACAGTGGGAAAGGAAATAGAAGGTTGTGGAGGAGAAAGCACATGCAAGTCATGAAATTTTGAGGAAATGTGGTACATTGGGAAAGTGTTAGTGAATCCTGGCTGCTAGAATATGGAGTGATGTTGGGGAATGGAGCTGTTCAATATGTATTTGTTGAAATGACTGAACCTAGACAATGTAGTAACTACGAGAAATATCGGATAAGGGAAGAAAAAAATAATCAAGGACATGTAACTTAAAAGGCAGATCGATGACATTCTTTTCACAGAGATAGCAAATGGAGGTGAAAGCAATGAAAGGATGTGTTCAGTGGAAGACCCAAAAGAAGAGTCGGCAGGCTGTTGGAAGTAAGGGTCTGGAGCTCAGTCAGTGATGAGGATAGGAGAGGTGGTTGAAACCACACACATGAGGGAATTGCTCAGGCAGAATATTCTGAGTGACAAGCCAGAGAAATAGGGAGGGTAGAGGGCAAGCGGGAAAGGGGTGGGGGGGAGGGCGCAGAGAGAGAGAGAGAATATGAGAAAGAAGTCATAGAAGCCAAAGGGAACAGATACTGAAAAACCAGTCAATACTGACAAATGCTTCAGAAAGAGAAAGTAATATGATAGCCAGATAATGTGCAATATATCTGACAACTAGTCAACTATTTGTGACCTTAACAAGTTCCATTTCAGTACTGGCAAAAGCCAGGTTAAGTTGTTCTGCAGAGTGGATGAGAGATGGGAATATGAAATACTCTGTAAGGAAAATTGACTTCAAGAAACAATTAGCTAGAAGTGGACAAAGAGACAGAGTCTGTTTCATTTGTTTTTAATTTTTCAGAATACAAGACTTAAACATGTAAATATGTTGAATTTTCTTAACTTTTACATCCCTACCTATAAAATGGGGATAATAATGCCCCTTCTGTTTGGTCCATTGGGTTGTTTTCAGAACAAATAAGATGACATATGTGAAAGATTCTAGTCTAAGTACTATAGAAAGGGCAAGGTTATTATGTATTTATAAATGTTGAAAATATGGAGTTATAAAAGTCAAGAGTCCAGTGAAATATAGTTGGCTATAAAATCAAGGTAAAAATATAATCAGTTTAGATCTAGAAATATTAAGAAAAATGTCTTTTTAATACACACTACAAGTTGCTGACCCCAAATCTTAGAGGCTAACAACAGATATCTAAGTCCTATGCTGGACAAAATTCTTGTGGGGCTCCTAGGTTGCAACCTGGGTTTCCAAACATCTTCATTATACCAGAAAGGAAAAAAAAAAAAGCCAATTAACCCTGGCAGACTGCAGCGCGTTAAGTCATCTGGGGATTTATTAGTCTTATGAGTAGCAGTTCTTAAATAAATATTTCTGGCAGTCGCCCAGTTTCACAAGCAAAAGACTAGCTCCATAATTTAGGTCTCATGACCAGTGAAATCATGGGGAATGGCCGCAGCTTGCTAAATATGTTATTCTAAGGGACGACTGAGGTATTCTGGGAAGAAAGCTAGCCATTTTAGGACTTCTCTCCCGGGCAGATTACCCATCCAAAAGAATGTGGTCCAATCATTATTTCGCTAGCCACCAAATCTTTAAAGACTCTACAAAGAACATTATTTTTAGCACTGTGACATGAGTGGAACTAGTTTTTCTTTCATAAAACTTCTAATAAGTGGTCTTAACATGTCCCATCTTTTTCCCCTGGGAAGATATCTTAACCTGCATAAAAGAAAAAAGTCCCTGTCTTTTTTCTCTGCACTTTTGGACAACTCCCTCTGACTTGGTTCCTAGTTGACAATGTATCCTCCTCAGTTATTTTATTTTCAAGGATGTAGGGTGCAAATTAAGGTCAAGTAGCCGTGTTTCTAGTCCCAAATAGTAATTGTGCAGAATAAACTTTCCTTCATAAAAGATGCTAAAGATCTAGTCTTGAGACCCAAATAAACCATGTTTGCAATTATTTTTACATTTTTTTTATCTGAAAGAGACTAGGCTACAACACTAAGATGGTGCTTCTGTTATCCATGCTTCTCAAACATTTCATCCTTGATGTGTGACACTACCATATGCAACTATTTAACAAGGCCAAATGTCTGTAGCTAGCTTTAGACCTTCCATTCACTGCAATGTTGAATTCCATACTAAGACTAAGGGTTAAAAAAGCCATTTCCAAATTACCTCCATCAGAATCATGAAGAAAATGACAAAACTTATGTTGCCCTCAAATGATACCGCTAAACACTGATATAGGCCTTTATAGATAATCAAATATCTTTCATAAGTTTACCTCATTTATTCTTAAAATAGTTTTGTTAAGTTTTTACTCTTCATCATCACTTATTAATAGAAGAGAATGCTGAGGCCCAGGGAGTTTAAGAACATTTTCCAAGGCTATACAGGTTTTCAAGAGCTGAACCAGGTCTATATCCAAGGTCCTCTGCTTCCTCAACTCTTTCCACTACAGAGCACATGGTCCCCATCATGTTACCCACTTTATTTTTATTTCACTTCTCTAGCAATGGAAAGAGTCTGGCTTTTGCTGAAGTTATTAAGAATCTTTGATGATATTAGGTAGAGTGATTCCTCTAACTTTGTTCTTCTTCCTCAGGATTGTTATGCAGGGCTTTTTGGGCTTCCGTTTACATTTTTGAAATATTTGTTCTAGTTCTGTGAAATATGTTCATTCATTGGAATCTTGATAGAAATTGTGTTGAATCTATAGATTGCTTTGGGTTGCATGGACATTTTAATGATGTTAGTTCTTCCCGTCCATGAACACGTAATATACTTCCACTTATTCGCATATCGAACTGTACTGTAAGGCCACAGTAATCAAAACAGCATAGTACTGGCATAAAAACAAACATATAAATCAGCGGAACAGAATAGAGAGCCCAGAAATAAACCCACACCTTTATAGTCAATTAATATTCTACAGAGGAAGCAAGCACAAACAATGGGCTAAAGATAGTTTATTTAATACATGGTGTTGGGAAAACTGGATAGGTACATGCAGAAAAATGAAACGAGACCATCTTCTTAAACCACACACAAGAATAAGTTCAAAATGGATTAAAGACTTAAACATTAGACCTGAAACCAATAAAATCCTAGAAGAAAACACAGGCAGTAAAATCTCGGACATTGCTCGTCACAACATTCTATCAGATGTATCTCTCCAGGCAAGGGAAACAAAGGAAAAAATACACAAACGGGAGTACATCAAACTAAAAAGGTTTTGTACAACAAAAGAAAACATCAACAAAATAAAAAGACAACCCACAGAATGGGAGAACATATTCACCAATGTATCTGATAAGGGGTTAATACCCAAAATGTATAAAGAACTTACAAAACTCAACACCAAAAACAAAACAAAACGAAAAAACAATTAAAAAATGGTCAAACGACTTGCACAGACACTTCTCTAAAGAGGACATACAATAGCCAATAGACAAATGAAATAATGCTCGACACTAATCATCTGAGAAATGCAAATTAAAACCACAATGAGATATACTTTCACACCTGTCAGAATGGCGATCATCAATAAATCAACAAACAAGTGCTGGTGAGGATGTGGAGAAAGGGAAACCTTTTGCACTATTGGAGGGAATGCAGATTGGTGCGGCCACTGTGGAAAGCGGCACGGAGATACCGCAAAAAATTAAAAATGGATCTGCTTTTTGATCCAACAACCTCACTTCTGGGAATATATCCAAAGAAACCCAAAACACTAATTCAAAAGAACATAAGCACCCCATGGTCAGTGCAGCATCATTTACAATCACCAACATATGGAAACAGCCCAAGTGTCCATCGGTAGATGAGTGAATAAAACAACTATGGGAGGATATTTACACATATGGAACTTACTCAGCCATAAAAATGAAGAAAATTTTACCCTTTGCAACAGCATGGATGGACCTGGAGAACATTATGCTAAGTGGAGTAAGCCAGTCGGAGAAAGGCGAATACCATATGATTTCACACATGTGTGGAATCTAATGAACAAACTAAACTAATAAGCAAAAGAGCGACAGACTCGTAGATGGAGAGCAGGCTGACAGCTAAGGCAGGGGAGGGGGGAGAGATTGAGCAAAAGGAAAGAGGACTCAAGGACATGGACAACAGTGTGGTGATCGCTGGGGGAAGGGGGCAGAAGGGGACTAAATGGTAATGGAAAAAATACAATAAAGATTTAAAAATAATAACAAAGTTTAGAACGATTTAAATTGAAATAGTCATATTTATGAAACTGTCTGGGTGTTGCACTTTTGATGAACAAAAGGTAGAAGCTTTTGTTCAGCTGCGGGGGGATGGGGGTAGTCCCATAAGGGGACTAAATGGATATGGGGAAAATACAATAAAAATAAATAAACAAATTTTTTTAAAAAAGGATCTTTGATGAGACATAGATGTGAATTCATTTCTCCCACTAATGAAAATACATAATATTTTGGTAAAATAAGGAACATTATGGGATCATCACAAATGTGAAAACTTTTTAAAGAATGCACAAATGATGCTTGGAGTCCTGAAAAGGCCAAAGGAGATATTACAAACAAATGACCAAATATGGAATGGGGGAAAATTTCATGAGCAATCAGTTTTTTTCATTGAAATGTTTGTTTGTTTGTTTGTTTTTATGAGAGTTTCTCTTTCATGAAAAACCATTTTTTGAAAGTATTTCAAATTAACATCACGACCCACCTGTAAATGGAGAAGGAAGCCACCGATCGAATAAGGGATGCCAAAGCCCCCACTTTGGCAGCTTCCACTGCCCCCTGGACTCGGTATTCCACTGCCTTGGAGTAGTTGGTATACGGTTGATTATAAACAACAATCTTCCCTTTGGCTTCTGGGGCCCTCCTCTGCAGTTCATCGAAAGAGGTCACCACCAGCACTTCTGCTGTAATGCCTAAAAATAAAAGTCATCCAAGATTAACTTAGGGTTTCCGATCAGCCAGGTTGAATTGGCATGTGAAAGGTCACATACGCTCTGTCTGCTACATCTGGAAAACTGGTCTGAGTAGATCAAAGTTTTACAGCCATTTGCCATGGGAGAAAGGTTGTGGGAGTTAGCCAGTTTCCCAAGAGAGAGAAAAGGTATTCAAAATAATATAACATATGACTCAAAAGGTTTTTTAACTCACTTGACCAGCTGGTATTAAATCACAAATGGCTTGAAATCATAGTGTTTTTTTTCCCTTCTTTCCCACCCTAAGAGTCACAAGTGTCATGGAATAACACTAATTATTTATGAAGAAAATGCATTTTAGGAAGCTCCCCTTGGAAGCTTTCCTAAACACATATTTATCTTTTCATGAAACTATTTTGATATGTTGGTATACAACCTTCATTGCCATCATACAAAGAATGGCCATTTATGAACGATGATCTTAAAAGCTAGTGATCTTCGTTAACTTTTAAGAAACAGTCAATGTAACCTCTCCCGAGAACCACAAAATGTCAGCTTGTTTCCTTTCCTTCCTTGTACAAAACATTCTTAAAGGATGTGGAAATTTCCCATGCTTCTCAGTTTACAGTGCTTGTTCACACCAAACACATTACTAGTCTACAGATAAAATTTTTGAAGATGCTGTATAACCGTCCTGCTGTCCTATCGTCTCACTTGATAGAGACGCACTATCTTTCCTCATACTGCAAATCTTGCTCAGATCTTCCTCATTAGGAAACAAGGTTTCACAGGTTCCGAGAAGTCATTCAGACACTGCCAGACCACTCAAGATCCAATTTTATGGAGCAGTTAGAGTAACAACAACAAAATTTAGCAACAAAGGCCAGATGCAGTGGCTAAATATAACTATCTAAGAGAAAGTGGCAGGCGCCTACTGTTTTGTGGCTTTAGACACACAGGCATGAAATATGTCAGTAAAAACCAAAAGAGCAACATATATTTGGCATCTTTCCTTAATCTTGCAAACTGGAGAACTGGGTTTTTCTGGAAGCTGAACAGATGTCATTAAAATATTAACTGTTACTTGGAAAATCCTTTTAAAATGCACTGTGGTTATAAGAGAACTCTTGCTTTCAGTATAAACGCCGTCATAATGGACCCTTCAGGCTGGCCCCTCCTACTCTAGTTCCACCAGCCACAGGCTGAATTTGTACTTTTACTTTAAAGCGATTGCCTACAGATCTATAAGCATGTCTCCATCAACATTCAGAACTCAGAATTTAATTTATAATCCAAAAGAAAAAGCAATGTACAGTTATGGAAAGGAAGGAAGCCACTACCTTTTTCACAGGACATGTATGTGCAAAAATACAAATAAGGGTTTAGCTAGACAGGTTTTGGGAATCATAACTTTCTGAAATCTCGAGTTACCTTCCTCGCAACTTGACTGGCATTATTATTGGCACAGTATGAGAATTCTGTTGATGGTTTTCAGCTGTTCCTAATGAAAAACAGATTCAACATTTTACCTAAGGGATGTCCCAGCAATGGGGTAATTTTGGCATCTGGATTGGAGCCCCTAGAAATACAGCCAAATTTCTATAAATTTTCATAGGCCACTGCAAAATTAAAGTCATACAAGGGTGGTACTTCTCTATGGTCTATGCTTTGAGTTCTTTTAACAAAAGAGAGAGTGACAGAGTGCTTAAGAGCCAAAACCTAACCTAGACACTATAGTTGCCAATGCGAATGACTAGTAATAGATAGAGGCCAAAGCCGATCACTGTGAACTTGGGAGAAGAGTTCAGATTCATCTGTTTTCCTGAAAGCTTAGAATCATCTCTGATGATTCTGTCTCCTTCACGCTCCATATCTAGTCAATCCTGAAACACTAATAATTTTACCTCTTACATATTGATTGAACCCTGGTTCCCTGCCCCGCCCAGTTATATCCTCTCACATCAGGCCCTTATCATCTCTCTGTTGTATTTCTATGAATCTCTCCTCCACCACGCTGGTGCCGTAGCCTCCAGCCCAGGACCCTCAAATGAAACATCAGCAGAGCTGCCAGAGTGAAGGCTTAGAACCGCTGAAAAGTCAGATCGGCCTCCAACACCATGCCCCCACCCCTCTCCCATCTACGTGGCAGTCAAAGACGGACTACCTTCACAGATATGGGATCCCTTTGCTTTCGAATCCCATCAATGGCAACCTTAGAAGTTCCCACTCACCATGCAGGTTCACTTCTGTGACCTTGTTCACAATGTGGCACATCATGTCTGGTTGACCCCACTCTCCCATTCTCCCAACTTCATCATGTGGCAAACACCTATTTATGCCTCAGGGTGCCATTTAAAACTCCCCCTTTTAGGGAACATTCCATGGCCTCTGGCCTCTTGTCTCAGCACCTCCCCCCACCCCAGGGAAGGCTGGCTCATGTACCGCCTTACTCTGGACTTTGAGAGTGCCCTGGGCATACCTGGGCGCTGGACAGCGGTACTCTGCCTATTTATGACTCTCAACTGCCCGAACTGTGATCTCCTCAGAGCCTGGGGCCATGCTCATTTTTGTGTTACTCTCCTGGGCCTAACGCGGTGCTTGATGCATGTGTAGCAGTTAGTCAATAAGTATCTCTTTGGATGGCACTGCTTCAAATAAGGGGCCCTTGACTGGACCTAAAGCATTCCCCTAAAAGTGCAATTTTACCTCTCAAGTTTGACAGCACTTCTCCCACAACATTCAGAAGTCTGATTCTCCCACCAACCCGAGCACAGCTGCACAGCGACAGCCAAGCACAAAAGGCCTTGGGGCAGTCAGAACAGAAATACAAATCCCAAGTATGAAAACTCAGAAAGCTCTTTTTCTCTCTCCTAGAGCCCATTTATCCTTACTTTACACAAAATTCTAAATCTATGTGAGCCGATAAACTATGAGAAGTAACAAATCAAAAGGAAGAAAGAGGTTTGGAAGCTGATAGCAATACTACAAGAAAGCAACACGTAAGACAACAGATACAAATAGAATTTTATGCAATGTTGGAAATGTTCTCTCTGTGATAATGTAGTAGCCATTAGACACACATGTGGCTATTGAAAACTTCAAATGTACTAATGTGATCAGAAACTGAATTTTTAATGTCATTTACTTGAATTAATTTATATTCAAATTTAAATAGCCATGTATGTGTGGTGGCTACTTTGTAGAACTCACAATCACCCCAGGCTCAGCCACTGTGTAGGAAACAGCTGGGAGCGTCCCTGCCAACCCGAGGGTCTTGCTTCCTGGCGGGGCCTTCCGGATGTGACAGCCGCGGTGATGACCTCCCACAGAGGTCCCAGACCGGGTGGACTGCATTCAGCATACTTCATTTGAAAAGGCAGGGTGTGTACAAACACTTAAGGAAGCTTTTTGCTCCAACTGAATCAAATAAAACTACACCATCTGGAAAACGTCACTCTTCAACGTCAGTTTGTGTTTTGACATGTTACACAAAGGAAATCCTCATGCTCTCCTACCAGTCAGTAGGCTCCTTCCCTTTTCTCTACTCTCATCTCCCTTCTTTCCATTCTCTCATTCTACAAAATAGTACGCGAGAGCCTCTAAGAACTCAAAACCCGTGTCACAGTCACAGTAAGGCCTGGCCTGGCCTCCCTGTCTGTAATGGCAAATCGCTCCCAACCTTCGTCCCTCTTACCTTGCTTAATTTTTCCATAGAATTTATCTGCTTTCAGTTGCATCCACTACAATAATGTTAGTCAGCTCCGTGGAGGATGGAAATGTTTATCTGTCTTATTCGTTAATGTTACCAAAATGCCTGAAATGGTGCTTGACACATAATGTGTAAAATTCACACACACACTCGTAGGCACGAACACACACATGCACACATATATATACTGAATGAATAAAAATAAACCAAAAATATTAAAAAATAATACCACCCCATCTCTGGTCACCCTCCCAAAATGTGTACTTCCAAGGGGATTGTGTAGTTCTGTATATTCTGTCAGAGTAATTGCTGCTAATGAAAATAACAATAGCTATATTTGAGCAGTAATATAGTAATATTCACAGCAACTCTGCAAATCAGTTCTTAGAAGGAACCCGAGGTACAGAAAAATAAGTTTACACAACTACTAGGCGCTGAAGCCCAGATGTGTTACTGGCTTTCCGATTCCAAGGGCTGTGCCCCTCCCACCAAATGCATTGCTATTTTTTTTTTCAAAAATGTAAAATGTGTCAAAAGAAAATCTGGATATTTTTATTTTAAGGGGATTAACAAGGAAAAATAGAGATACGGAAGTCCACCTAAGTTATCCGTTTCTTTTTTCATAGTCTATTCAGGATCTTGCTAAAAAATCAGGCTGCTGTGATCACACCTGGTCCCAATCCACTAACAGGGGGCGGGCGAGGTGTGCTTCACTCCAGGACAAGAGCCATCAGACACTGGTGCAGTAATGAAGAGGATTATGGTAGTGAATTAGGAAGAAAACGTGGGGCTGACACTAAAAATGCGTTCATATTATAAAGTGACTCTCTTGGTGACAGCCGATTATATCATAAAAATAGCATAAAAGTGCTCGGGTTCCTTTTTATTCTCCACACCTAATTTTTAAAATTGATCAATTTGTCTTTCAGCAACTTGCCCGGTTCATAATTACTGCTGTAGTCTCTTTGCAGAGATGACAGACACTGGCTGCCCTGGTATTGGCTCAAGTCATTTATTCGAGGGAGAAGCTGATGAAGAGATTCCAATAGCAGTCTCTTCTGACTTGGCTCCTCCCAAGAACAGTTAAGAGTCGGAAGATCATGAAGTGAGAATTTTATGTCTTCTGCTATTAAAAGGAAAAGACTACAGACAGAAAAGCATGTCTCTGGGGCTCAATTCACTGTGGTATGTTTTAGGAAATCGACTCTGATTTCAGAAGACTTAACCCTAAATAGGAAACACTTCGGGCCCACCCAAAAGGAAGCATAGCTTCTTACACCTATCACGTAAAATTATCCCAAGTGCACTACACAACGTAACTAGGTCCAGTAAAATGTCTGGCTTTTCCTGAACTCAGTTATGGAGAAAACAAAAGAGTTGTTCTTTGAAACAGTGTTTTGGCCTGAAATGGTAAGGAAATTGCAAATTCATGACAAGGCAGATGAAAGAACATCAGAGCAGTCCTTCCTGAGCTTCCACCTGTTTATGGAGAATATTATGATTGTACAACATCCTTTTCACAAAAGAACAAGCCTTAGAGATTCAAATTCATTCAACAGACTTACAGCCCTCCTACGGACAGGGCTTCGTGGTGGCGTTTTAGACAATACAAATTTGAGTGGGTTCCAGTCCTATCCTCAAAAAGTGTATAGTCTGGGGGAGAAAAATAGGCAAACAATAACTTTAAAAAGATCACAGAATGTCCTACGTGCTAAATAAAAGTACAAAGTAAAATTTCACATAATAATAACATAAACTGATACTGATTTTGATGGAGGAAATCACAGCAGTTTCCCATATGATAAAGCTTGGGGCGGGCCTTAGATTTCAATAAGCTGAAAGTGAAGAAAAGAGCGCTCGCAGGTAAAGAACAGAGAAGGGAAGACGAAAATAGATAAGATACCTATTCATTTACTGTGAATAGGAGGCTTCCTGCCTGGTCCCAAAACGGGAAAGGGGACACTCTAAAATCTTTTAATTTTTAACCAAGATATGTATGGACCCCTATCCTCATTCTATTAATACCAAGAAAGCAAATCAGTCTCCTTGAAACTGTTTGCAGGGGAAAAAAAATGTTAAACTCAAGTATTAGTTGAGTGAAAGTTAGAAGAGCAGAACTTCAAGGGCAGCTGGGGATATGCGACCCTCCCCTCCAACCGCCTCCTGAGATCAGGCTCATATCAAACCTTGTCTGTCAGCCTGGCGAGCAAGCCCAGACCCAACTTCGTCGACATCCGCAGGCAGAGTAAATTATCGCCATCTCTAGAGAGGCAGCTGTCTGCCCCGCAGAGCAGCTTGCCACGAGACAACCTGCCATGCTGACACCCGAGGAAGAGCAATTTGTCTGCTTTGACCTCGAAACTACAGAATTTACACATTTGGTTGCAAAACGGAGAGGCACCTACCTCTCCATTATACCATTATGTCTAACTCAACGTGTGATATAGGACATTCACGGTGTACAGAGATCCCACTCAGCAACATTCGCGGCAACGAACCCATCCTTAGCAATCCGAGCCCTTCGAATCCAAACGGCCTCCTTTAGTCAGGTCTCAACATTAAAGGCCGTCACACTTTTGGGCACCTTGATTAATCTACCAGTTATCACAGGAAGCATTTGCATTCTAAAATACAAGGTGCCTTGCATTTGAAACATGGCTGCTTTCTCCCCATCCACTGGGTATTTCCCTGTAATGGTGACTGGGGTGGATGAGGGAAGGTTTGCACAAAAGCCACTGTCATCAGTACATCTGTTAAAGCGAGCAGCTAGAAGATACTATGTACCTCAATCAGTTTCTTGTGCTAGTTAAGGAGTAAAATCCATAGGCCTTAGTGGCGGCAAGGATACAGACGTGAGTTTCTGGCTGCAGGAGACTATAACGGCACTAGCTACCATGGGTTGGGGTGTCACAGCTTGCTCTGTTGAAAAGGTAGGATCTGTGAGACGAGGGCCAGTGGATTTGGGGACACCGTCAGGAAGGCTAAGTGGAGGAGAGAGGACTGGGAGTAAAGGAAGCAGAGAGTGAGGGAAAGAATGGCATGGGAGGCTGGCAGTTTGAAAGGGTGACATCATGTGCGAGCTGGCAGCTCTATTAGGAATTTAGATGGGGACAGGGACGTTAAGCAAGGTCAGATTTACATTTTGAAAGTATCGCCAGGCTTAGTGTGATGAAAGGATTGGAGGAATCAGAAAAAGGTATGAGGGCTATTTAGGGGACGACTGCCACTTTCTGGCTGAGGCATGATAGCGGCTTAAACTAGGGCAGGGCAGTGGAGACCAAGACCAGTGGGCCACTTGAGCGCAGTAGGGGGGGGACAGCATCTCCTGCAGTGGGGAACTGTCCTCTCCGAGCTTTCTGCCCCACTTGCCATTCTGCCCAGTCTCTACAATGACTGTTTGCCTGGGGAAAGCTGTATGCAAATTGAAATTTAGCTATCAGGTCATTCAAAATGAAGACGACGTTACTTAATTTTAAAGTGAAGCCTATCAGTGAAACAGTATCTTACTCCAAAACTTTTTACAAAGTATTTACTATGTTACCTTATTCATTCTTCAGAATATTCTTTTAAAACAGGGAATTTCTTTATCAGGAACAAGAAGCAGCCGTCATTATGGACACTGACTTGAATACTGGCTGTCAAGCCCCCTAGCCCTTGATCCTGAGTGAGTAGCTCACCCAGACTGTAACATGAGAATCACACTAATACTGACACAACCGGGGTTCTTGTGAGCATCAGGTGAGCTGAAAGAGGTAAAAATTGCTCTCTGTGTTATAAAGCTTTGTAAGACAGTGAAAGTACAGTATATAAGGGTTCTGGACATATACCTAATAGGGATGGGACAACAATTATTTGATTTATTTAAAATTGTGCTTCGCCATGGACATGGGCGATGGTGTGGGGACTGACTGTGAGAGCAGGGAGGGGCTGGGTGGAGGGGGGCAAAGGGGAAAAAATTGGGACAGCTGTAACAGAATAACAGTAAAAAGTTATATATATCCTTCATAACATAGGGGATTGACAAATGTAAAAAAAAATAAAATTTCACTGCAAACTAATTACCAGGAATAAAACAAAAATAGTGGGTATGATTTCAGCAAATATGCACCCTGCTTGACTCAGAGCAGAGCTACTCTTTATCACATCAGGCAGCTCCAGAGGCTGTGTGATTTCTTGTCAGTTTTGACTAAAGTAATAATTTAGGCACTATATCATAAAGACCCCACATCAGGCTGACAGAAAATCTGAGTGGGTTTCATGGGTCTGCTTGGCAGCAAAGGGCCCAGAATGAGGGATGGAAGGGAGGGTGAAGGGAGCAGAGAAGGGACTTTCTGAAGGTGCGCAAGGAGAAGAGGGTATAACAGAAAAAGATGCCAGTGGCCCTATCTAAAATTATACCTGTGTTATATTCTATCGTTTCCTCTCCCGTTCTCCATGAGAGAATGACACGTGTCCATCACATGCCTTGTAAACTACAGTGTCTCTCTCACAAGACACTGACGCTGGGTTTGGCCATGGGACTTGCTCTGAACAAAGAAACCTGAATGGGCAAGCTGTGTGGTCACAGCTGAGCAGAAACGTTAAGAGTCACTGCAAGCTTTGACTGTCTCTTAAGAACCGTTTCTCTTCAGGCACAAGAATGACAAGTCCCAGACGGGACTTCTCCTTCACCCTGGATCCTGGAGGGAAAAAGATTTCTCGGGCAGAAGCAAAGACACCACCAACTTTAAATATATGATTGTGAATGGGCAGGTGTATTATCACATCTGCACAAAGTAAACAAGAAATAAACTCAGTGGTTACAAGCCACAGAGATTTGGGGGGTTGTTTGTTACAACTGACTGAGCGGTGACTAATGTAGGAGCCCAGAATTTAAAGTTTCTATCAAAGCATTTCACAATCTGTAGCTGATGGCAGATAAGATACAGAATAAATTTATTTACTCCCTTGGGGAAGATTGTTCAGTGAAAATTAGATAATTACTTTCTCTCCCCTATCATACCTCAAAGTGATCAAATGATCAACACTAAACAGTAGAAAACAAACAAATCCAAAGAATTTACCACGTGCCAGGGATTTAATACATTCAGACTAAATGAAAAATAATTTTAAACAGGAGATAAACCGTAGAGATCATTAAAATACAGTCCTGGAAGCTTCAGTTAGCTAACCTACCTGATGTCACTTCTAAAAGAAATATGCATGCCTGTTATACTGTTAAACAATTCCATATACTTCAGTAGATTTCAATATTTCATATCTATTTCATATCTGTATTTTCCTCCTACATTCCATCTTCAAAAACCAAGGGCACGAGTGGTAGGAACTGGTATGTTTATACTTATATTGAAGCACAAAATAATGGTATTATAGTGTCATATCAGAGAGAGAAAATAACTCTATGGCAGTCTGGCATTCCAAAATGGACTGTTTTATTTAGCTATGTTTTGAAATGTTAACTGTCCTATGCTCATCTTAGAAAAGTAAAACTCAGGGAAAAAATACAGCAACAAAACAGAATTTCTGCCCTCAGTACTAAAAAAAACCTGGCTCAGTTTCATGATTCAGTTAGACACAGCAATTTGCCCTCTTGTGAATGTTCTTGTGACAGGTTGGAAACATCAGAGGAAGGAAGGTTCTTGTGACAGGTTGGAAACATCAGAGGAAGGAAGGTTCTTGTGACGGGTTGGAAACATCAGAACCATGTGACTTACACAAAAATTTCCTGGGTGCCATTTATTAAAGTCCATTGGATGGAAGAACAATAAATCCAATTATCAATGTGAATCCCATTACGATTACAATTGAAAGCCATGACCATACCGTTTAAGCAGGAAAGATTTAAGCGTGAGAGCATTAGCCACATTTAATAAGTGAGAAAATAGGATATTTCAGGAAGGTTCAAAAATTTTGCCAAACTAGAAAGTAGCAATGCTTAGAGTTGAATCCAAGTCAGGTGGACTCGAAATCCATGCTTTTCTCATCACATCCCCCTCTCATAATTTCCCTCCTAATTAACTTGTCAGCATGTACTTCTACATTTTTTGAAACTCAACACAATCACTATCAAAATCCCAACATCAATTTTTGCAAAAATAGAAAAATTTATCCTAAAATTCATTTGGAACCTGACGGGAGCCCAAATATCACAAGCGCACACACTCTCTCTCTCCATATATATATATATATATAAATATAAACAAAGCTAGAGAATTCATACCTTCTGATTTCTGATTTCAAAACATACTACAAAGCTACTGTAATCAAAGTAGTGTAGTACTGGCATAAAGACAGATAAATAGAGTCATGCAACAAAACAGAGAGCCCGGGGCTACGGAGGAGGAAGGGTGGAAGCGTGTGTGTATGATTAATAATCTTTGACAAGAGTACCAAGACCACTTCAGTGAATGGTGCTGGGATAACTAGATATCCATACGTAAAAGAGAAATTGGATTTATATTGTACACCGTATACAAAAATGGACTCAGAAAGGATTAAAGACCTAAACTGTAAAATTCAAAATGGATTAAAGACCTAAAACTCTAAAACTTCTAGAAGATAAAAGAGGGGAAAACTTCATTACACTGGACTTGGCAATGATTTCTAAGATATAACACCAAAAGCATACACAGCATAAGCAAAAATAGACAACTGGGACCACATCAAATCTAAAAACTTCTCTGCATCAGTAAACACAATCAAGATAGTGAAAAGGCAACCTGTGGAAGGGGAGTAAATATTTGCAAATAGTATATCTGATAAAGGGTTAATATCCAGAATACATAAAGTTTCTCACTCCTGGTACTTCCCTATTTCATCTCCAGCATCTGTGTCGCACTCTGCCCCTTCACTTCTCCAGGTTCTCCTAGATCTCACATCCTTATTATACTGGGGGCACCTCAAAGCCCCCAGAATTCTGCTGAAGGGCGGGCCCCTTGTAGTACCAGCTTCCCCCCACTAGGTGAGTGTTCCAGGAACCCCTCTATAATAGTGTACCAACTGGCATTGTTGTGAGAGGCAGTGAGAGGCTTCAGTGAATTCTTTTTGAAGACTCTTTCAGTGCAATCGCCCGTTTCATGATGATTTATGAGTGCACCTGACCACTCTGTGCTGAGAGTTCAGCAGTTTTTGACCAAAAACAGCATGGCCCCATGTCCCACCCTCCCTAGTCACCCAATCTCTCCCTGAGTGACTTCTTTGTCTCCTCGGATGAAAAAGTCCTCAAAGGGAAATGTTTTTGCTGATGTGGCAGAGGTGAAACAAAAAACGGCAGAAGCACTAAAAGGTATCAAAATCAATGAGATCAAACACTGTTTTGAGCAGTGGGAAAAACATCTCAATAGGCGTATTGCATTAAATGGAGAGTACTTTGAAGTTGACTCAAGTTTAAACTTATAAGAATACACAACTTTTTATAAATAAATTCCGGGTTTTTGGGGGTCCCCCCTTCATACTGCCTAGGGAAAGAATGCCTCTTCTACCAGTTCCCATGGGAAAGACAAAGCAAGCTTCATTGTCTCGGAAGCCCCAGGTAACAAGTCTGTTTCAGCTCATGTGGTTTATGCCCACTCTGACTCCAACACTGCGGCTTTCGGGATGGAATATGCTCACCACCTTAAGCCAGGAAAGACCCATCTCTCGCCTTGGACAAGGAGCCAGTCCCACCTAAGCCATTTAAAGAGGAATGAGTGCTGGTTAGCAAACAGTAGATGGCCACCACGGGGTAGGTCTCTTGATTTTGCCACAATATGTATACCACAAAGCTTTCTCATATGTGGAATTCAATATATAATTGCTGAGTTGAATTAAATTGGCGATATTTTTCATGATGGACTTTGGCAGAGTAAAGAGCCTCTCCCCATTCATTCCCAACCACTGGAAGTCAAAAAATGAATGGGAAGTTTCGATGAGCTTCTACCCATTAATGAAAACCAGGCATCCATTTAATGCCATTAATAGTTTATTATTCCATACCAGAAACTTATGCAGAAATGCTATGGTAATAGAAATATTAATGGAACATGAACCCATAGCCTGCATGGTTCCCAAGAATCCATATAGACCATTCATGACCCTTGAACCATATCTGAGAATCCATTATTCTATACAAACTCATGATGGAAAAGTAAAAATTTAAGCATTTGCAGACTTTCCATCAGGGGTAAGGCAGAGTTTTCAAATATTTCAAGTAAAAACATGAGGTCTGTCTATACTCAATATAAATCCAATAAGTGGATTCAGGTCAAAAGATTTACGTAAAACTAATGATAACAAGAATAACTATTATATGCAGACTTGGGCAGGCATAATGCAAACATCTTTACATTCATTATTTCCTGCAGTCCTTATGTGCCTATCAGGTAGGTACTGCTGTCCCTGGTTACCTGATCTAGGCCACAGAGTTTGCTTAGCTGCAGATCTCAGATTCATGCCAAATCTGTCTAATGGGTGGAGACCTTCTGTCTCTAACATGGAAAAAGGCAGAGAGAGAGCAACAGTCCTCCTGGTGATTGACTGAATCCCCATCCAATCAGTAATACTTAGGTTTGTATCTACCAGACTCCTAATGGCCAGACATATGAAATCACTTAGAGATCATCTCTACTAAAATTTTTAGCATATTATCTATCTTACATAGCACAAGGCATTTGCTAGCTGTTACACAGATTATAACCTTAAGACATAGATGAGTGGTTTTTAAATATATAACTTTATCTTTTCCCTTCTCATTTAACTCACTTTAAGGGTGCTCCTAGACTGTCTCTTAAAACAGAGTTACTTAATGGTCACTTCACTGAAGATTTAATTATAATAAGAATACTGAGCAAACATATATATGGTTCTGACAACATACCAGACATTGTTCTAAATGTTTTATTATATTAACTGTTGGTTCTCTCAACAGCTCTATGATGTAAGTACTTTCATTATCCTCATGAAATAATGAGGCATTTTATTTATTTGTTTATAACTGTATCCTACTTATCTATTTCCTACTTTATTACCAAAAGAATTTGAGTAGACTTACAAAAATATATTGAAAAAATAAATTAAAATAAATGAAGAAGGAAACTAGACAAAAGGATAAATTAATGTCAGGGGTAATATTATAGAAAAAAATACATACCATAAGTTTTGTACAATTGCTAGAGAGGACCATAGGCTTAGCTACAAACTTCCTGAGTTTGTAGTGAAAACATAATGAAGCAAAGAGTGAAACATAATCAGAAACAAAATTCAGTGTCCACAATAAGTTACCCAGGAGAAGCACAAATTTCCTACAAGAAAATAGTTTTGTAGATCATCAAAAAGAAAGTTCCATGTGATGGCTTCACAGTTAAGTTTTACCCAACACTCAAAAAAGAACTAGTCCAAACAATTTAAGAGGAGGCAAGACCCCAAGCTCACGTTACAAGGCTGGCATTATCCTAATTCCAAAAGCAGATGAACACACCACAGAGAAAGAAAATTATAGGCCAATATCTCTGATGAACATAACTGGCTAAAATCCTCAATAAAATATTAGCAAACTAAACCCAGCAATACATTGAAAAGATCATACAACATAATCATGTGGGATACATTCCTGGGATGCAAGGTTGGTACAACATCTGCAAATCAATTAACGTGATACCCCATATAAACAAATGAAGGATAAAAATCACACAATCACATTAATAGATGCAGACAAAGCATTTGACAAAGTCCAGTACCCATTTATGATAAAACCCCCCAGCAAAGTGAAAATAGAAGAAACCTAGCTCAACATAATAAAGGCCACATATGAAATACAGCTTACATCATACTCAATGGGCAAAAACTGAAGGTGTTTCCCTTAAGACCAGAACAAAAGAAGGATTTCCGCTTTCACCACTCTTAGTCAGCATGGTACTGGAAGTCCTAACCACAGTGATCCGAAAAGGGAAAAAAAAAAGTCATTCAAATTGGAAAAGAAGTGAAACTGTCATTATTTGCAGATGACATGATACTGTATATAGAGAACCTTAAAGATACCACCAAAAACTACTAGAGCTGATAAATGAATTCAATAAAGTAGCAGGATACAAAATAAATATTCAGAAATTGGTTGCAATTTTATATATCAATAATGAACTACCAGAAAAGGGAACTAAGAAAACAATTCCATTTACAATTACATCAAAAAATTATAAAACACTAAATTAAACCAAGGAAACAGAAGACTTGTACTTAAAAAATTGTAAGAAACTAAAGAAGAAAACTGAAGAAAATACAAATAAATGGAACCATATACTGTGGATGCAGGGGAAAATTAATGTCATTAAAATGTTCATATTGCCCAAAGCAATCTATAGATCAAAGCAAAGAAGGCAAGAACTTACAATGGGATAAAGATAGTCTATTCAATAAATGGCACTAAGAAAATTGGACAGATACATGAAAAAAATGAAACTAGACCATCTTCTTGCACCATAATCAACAATAACCCCCCAAAAGATTGAAGGTTTAAATGTAAGACTCAAAACCATAAAACTGCTAGAAGAAAACATAGGCTCTAAAATCTCAAACACTTCTTTTGGCAATACTTTTTCTGAGATCTCTCCTTGGGCAAGGGAAACAAAAGAAAAAATAAACACATGGGACTACATCACACTAAACAGTTTTTGCACAGCAAAAGAAACCATCAAAAAAAACAAAAAGACAACCTACTGAATGGATGAAAATATTCACCATGACATCTGATGAGGGGTTAATATCCAAAATTTATAAAGAATAGGCCGTAGACCAACACCAAGAAAAACAAGCAACCTAATTTTAAAAGTGGGTAGAAAACCTAAATCGACACTTCTCAAAGAGGACATACGGGTGGCCAGTACTCATGAAACAAATACTTAACACCACTAATCATCAGAGAAATGCCAATTAAAGCCACAATGAGAGATCATCTCACACCTGTTAGAATGAATCATCAATAAATCAGCAAAGAACAAGTAATGCCAAGGACGTGGAGAAAAAGGGAATCCTTGTGCACTGTTGGTGGGAATGCAGATTGGTGCAGCCACTGTGGAAAATAGTATGGAATTTCCTCAAAAAATTAAAAATGGAACTGCCTTATGACCCAGGGATTCCACTTCTGGGAATATATCTGAGGATACCCAAAACACAAATTCAATGGACTATATGCACACCCATGTACATTGCAGCATTATTTACAATAGCCAAGCTATGGAAGCAACCCAAGTGCCCATCAATAGATGAGCAGATTAAAAAAGCTGTGGTACAATGAAATATTACTTGGCCAAAGAAAGGAATGAAACCTTAGCATTTGTGACAGCATGGATGATCCTAGAGGGTATTATGTTCGATGAAATAATTAAGTCAGATAAAGACATACACCATATCTGGAATCTAAAGAGCAAAATTAACGAACAAACAAAATTGAAGCAGACTCATAGGCACAGAGAGCAGACTGAGGATTCCCAGAGGAAAGGGGGGTGGAGGCCTGGGTGAAAGAGGTGAAGGGATTAAGTACAAATTGTTACAGAAGAGTCAATAATATTGTAATAGTTATGTATGGCGCCAGGTGGGTACTGGAATTATCAGGGGGAAAATTTTTTAAAGTATGTAATAGTCTAAATACTACGTTGTACACCTAAAACCAATATATGAGGCCTGTCTGGAAAAAGGCCAGCCATTGATAATATAATGAGAAAGGTTTGCGTGACATCAATGTAACCTGGCAGCCACGCAGAGTGGACTGGAATGCACATGCGCGAACGATGACAACTTCCCTGTACTAGTCAGTGAGGGCAGTAGATACTGTTGAGTGAGCATGTGTACTGTGTGGCTGTCACATTCGAAATGACTGAGCAAGTAGAGCAATAAGTCTGCATCAAACTTTGCATTAAGTTTGAACATTCCTCCATGGAAACTATTTGTATGATTCAAAAGGTCACGGCTATGAACATCTGGTGACTGGAAGCTTCATCAAGACAATATACCTGATCTTGCATCACATCTCATGCAGAGTTTTTTGGCAAAACATCAAATCGCCCAGGTGTCTCAGCCCCGCTACAGCCCAGATTTGGTGCCCTGTGACTTCTGGCTTTTCCCAAAACTAAAATCACCTTGGAAAGGGAAGAGATTTCAGACCACCGATGAGATTCTGGAAAATATGACAGGACAGCTGATGGCTTTTGGGAGAGCTGTGCGAGAATCCAAGGTTCCTACCTTGAAGAGGACTGAGGCGTCATTGTCCTATGTACAGTTTCTTATATCTTGTACGTCCTTCAATAAATGTCTCTAGTTTTCCTATTAACACTGGATACATTCTGGACAGACCTTGTATAGCAGGTGATCAATAAAAGTCTATTTGATAAATGAAAGAACGATAGTTCAAAAATCATTTATTGAAATAATTTATATGCTGAGGGCAAGATTTAGAGAAATAAAAATATGTAGATTCAGATTAACATAGTTCTTTAACCCTTAGATATCCCTAATAACTGATTTTGCCAAAATGAATAGACTGCTTCATTCAATACAGCCTGAATTTCTTAAATTGGAGTAAAACTTGCCCTGGAGCATGCATCTGTCTAGAATCCCTTTCACAGTTTTGCTCCAAAAGCCTTTGAATTTCAAGATTCTAGCCTTTCCAATGAAAATATGTTGTTTCTAAAATAATCAGAAAAAAAAAAGCCACTTAGTTGCCTTCATAGGATCACAATTCCCAACTCAGTCATAAAGAGCCCTTGAGTTTTGTATTCCATTGATGGGCATGGGGGTGAAAACAGAGCTAAGAAAACCAACAGATTGATGTTTTTGTCCATTAAAAAAATTTAACTTAAATAAAATTAGTTTATTGTTTGGTCTCACTCATGATTTAGGTAGGTAGATAGAATAATTCCTAAAAATGTGTTATTCATTGAATAAATACTTAATACTTAGGTAAGACCTAAAGAAAATTAAAAACAAATATAAGACATTTCTTAGTCTGAAGTACATAAATTAATTGGAAATGATGAAACAATTAATCATATGTAATATATGATTATCCATACATCATAAAGAGGCCTGTTTTGATGCTAAAAGAATCTAGAGCAGGTGAATGTCAGTGTCTGACTGAATTGGCCCTGTCCAGTTGTCAAAATTAAAAGCTAATCACCTATAGACTCTGCCCTACCCAATGCCCTTGCAGTTTGTCAGAGAAATCTCAACGGTAGTGTGACGTATTTTATCTGTTGTCTGATGTGCCAGGGGTGATAAGAGTTCTAGGTACCAAAGTGAGCTGGCATCTTCCTACCTACTCCCTCTCCACCCCTTACCTACTTAGGCCAGTCTCATCACCATGGGTAGTTAACTAATTATTAATAACAGAGCAAAGGCAATTAAATATTGAGCTTAATAAACTGGGGAGCATGAGCTGGTTTACTTCACCAGGAAGCTACAGCTTCACACCCCAGGGGACCATAGCATTGCTCTGCCAAGTGGATTAACACTCCTCCCTTCCCCCTTCTGGCACCAGGTTATTGGGGAACAGGGGAAGTGCTTGACAATAGAAACCTGTCAGTCTAACTAGGCGATGGGCCCATCAAAAAGCCTGTGAAAACTTGAGAAGTTAATTGGTTACTTTTTTTTTAAAAAGCATCCAGTCTGTGCTAAACCTAAACTAATATAATCCCAGAGGAACAAAGAAGCGCTCTCTCTCTCTCACTCTGTGACCTTCATTTGCCTGTTTGCTCATGTGTGTTCTCTCTCTCTCTCTCTCTCTCTCTCTCTCTCTCTCTCTCTCTCTCGCCCAGAAGCATGCCGCCATGTGGGTCTAACAGCTACTGGGGTCACAGCAGGCTATGTGGGCTCCAAAAGATTGAACTTAAATATGAAGCAGAATCGCTGGACACTGGCTTTTGTTTTGACCTTGCTGAAGATACAGTTGGACTTTTTCCGTGGAGGAAAGAAGGGAGAGGGGACATTGGAAACCCAGGGGCAGATTTCCACCCAAATAAATTTGCCACACCACATTCTCCCACGCGTGGATCCTTGGAATGCTCTCCACCTGATCCCGTGGAAGAACCTAATTTTCACCAACAGCATCTTGACATTATATCCCTCAGGCCATGATTTTCACGGTAATTTCCTCAAAGAGCCAAGTCCAGTCCAAGTCCTGAGTTTCTCACTAATTCCGACCTGTCTTTTGGGATTGGCTCCTTCTTCGGGAATCTAAAACATCAGCTCACAGAACCTGTCCTGCTCTATGAGTAAAATGACAGCCTGGAAACAAGAAATGTCACATTATCTGAACACAATCACTTAGACGAGAGCTGTTCCCTCACTTCAGAAAGGCACCTTGGAAATACTACCAGCATGACCAGTACCACCATCCTAAAGTCTCTCCTGCATTAATGGCTAATCTCTGTTAGCATTCCCCAGGCCTCACCCCCTTCTAACCTTAGCTTATTCTCTCCTTCCCACTAAAATGCCTAGAATATGTCTTGGCTAGATAAAAGAGTGGTTGAACTAAATACATTGAGGTTCAAGTTGGAAGACGGTAAAAGTTAATGCTTAAATTGGAGACAAATTCTAGAAGGCCTCCACCTGCCACTTAAACTGCTGTGTTCAGACATTTTCCTTATTGTCACTGTGGGGAATGGGGAAAATACCGGAGATTTACGAGTAGGAGATGAACCAGATACAATCACAGTTTATTTTATAACCACATCCTTCTGACCTAACGCCACAGGACGAAAATCATAGGAAGAAGTCTCTCACTCTAAATCACCGTAGAGCCTGATGACTAACATTTTAGCTTCCTTTCAAATGAGCATGTTGCGAAATAACATATGGTCAGAAAACCAGACATCAGCTCAGCTCAAGAGAAAAACCTTGAAAAGGTGGACTTGGCATTTCCTAAGATCAGCCTCTGATTTTTGTCTTGGCTGTTCTCGTAGCAACGCCACGCGTCCCTCCTGTGGGAGTGGTGCTGCCCCCAAACACTTAAGAAGCCCCATACCTGTTCTTACGGACATCATTACGTGAGGATTTCTTCTAACTGCTCTATCATTCCCCGACCTCAACTATCCTCATGCAGTTTTATGTTTGCATCCGAGACACTCAAAACAGCCTGCCTAAGTGCAAAAATGCTACCTCCCGCTCCCACTAACATTTTGATCCCCCAAGTAATATTTTACAGCAATTACTTTCAAAAAGAGTTGTTTATTATGCATGAAGCAAGAGACATAGAATAAGCACATTTTTTCAATAAACAGCTATAAATTAATACATGCTGTTTAGCAAATAGGCACATCATTTTTGAAAGGGTTTATAATCCTTTTAAAAATTAATGTTAATTTAAAAGTAATTAAAGATGAATGGCTGGGAAACATCTTTGCTATGGGATGTAACCCGGAAAGGACACCAAACTGTCTTGAAAGCACACAAAGCTCTGAGAAGTGATGACGTTGGTTCATTTTTGTTTGTTTGTTTTCTTTTTGTTTGTTTGTTTTTGGAGAACGGGGAGGGTATAAACAGGAAAATACCTATGCAAAAAAAAAAAGCTATACTAAAATAAAGCAGTGCAAACATTACTATATTTGACTATTGAAAAGAACTATTTGATAAAAATGTATTATTTCTCTTTGAGTACTCAAAAGAGAATTGCCTCATAAGAATATAAGATACTGTTCAGAAAGTATCCAGCCATTAATATGAAAAATAGAGACATTTGTTGAAGGAGATACAAGAAACACCATACACAGGACAATGACGCTTCAGCCCCCTTCAAGGCAGGCACCTTGGGACCTCATACAGTTCTCCCAATTGCCATCAGCTGCCCTGTCATGTTTTCCTGAATCACATAGAAAGTCTGAAATCTCTTCTCTTTCAAAGGTGATTTTAGTTTTGGGAAAAGCCAGAAGTCACAGGTGCCAAATCTGGGCTGTACTGGGGCTGAGTCACCTGGGTGATTTGATGTTTTGCCAAAAAACTCTGCACGAGACATGATGGTATATGAAAATAATAATCAACAAAGAGAAGTAATTACTGGGTTAATATCCCAACTATCAGAGTCACTAATGTGCATTTCTAAATAAAGCCAATAAACAAATATTTGTTTATTCAAATTCGAGTTCCTTTTTCTTTCCACTTCCTCTGATTTATACTGTTGCTCAGGGGAAACCCCAATATATGTAAAGTAAATAAGTGCAAGTACTGCATTTATTCCCCAAATATTTTCACATCCTAACCAAAAACACATTTGGATAAATACCTGTAAATGTTGCAAGAAGCTAGTGGTGATTAACACCAAACTAGTACTGCAAGAAATGTTAAAGGGCCTGCTTTATGAAGAAGAAACAGAGAGTCAGAGGGACACAGGTATAAAGCAAAAAATGGCAATAAATAAGTATCTATCAATAATAAACTTAAAAGGACGCATATGCATAACCCATGGGCACAGAAACAGTGTGGTGACAGCCAAAGCGGAAAGGGGGTGAGGCGGGGAGGTGTCAGGAAGGAGGTAAAAGGGAGGAGGTCAATGAGGGCATTTTTATCCTATGTCTGAAAGGTCATATTACCTACAATATTATTTGATGCCTTCTTAGCGTACATCAAAATTTATATACTTAATTAGGTTTTCTCCATTCTATTTCAAACAATGCCATTAAGTTTAGGAAGATTAAAAATAACGATAAATCTAGCCAATCAGAGTGGATCTAGGGCCTAGGCCTTGATCTGTTACCTAAAAATAAGGTGTAGATTTTATTCTTTCCATAATCAAGGTAAAATATTATTTTTTAAAATGAAAATGTTTATGAAATGCTAGAAGAATGCCACATAGATAACACACTGTAGTTTAGACTTTGATACTTGTGGAAATTAATCTTAAGTACAGTGAAATTCTTCTGTTTTACAAAGTTCCAAATGAAGACATTAGTAGACTTCCAAAGACACAGGGCATTCTTATTAGCTTAAATTTGGAAGGTTTCTGTGGTGGCCCAAAATTATTTCAACAGACTGTAAAAATGAAATGCAATTACAATTTTATTTTGAAATCCAGCCTTCTTAAAGAAAACTGGTTGATATTTCTCTAGACTTCTACACTATACTTTAATTGGCTTGTCATTTTAACATTTCTGGATGCAGTACTTTCTATTAAGTAATATAGAGGGACCAAAGATAAATAAAACAAGAACCAAGTCTTCAAAAATGTTACAGATGAGTTTGGCTATTGCTTTAGTGAGAAATAGCACAGAGTAAATGGGTTTGACAAGACTACAGATGTCTAACAAGGACACTGCAACAAGGAGTCAGGTAAATGTATCAGTGTAATGCTGAGGCTATGCTTAAAAAGCTGAAGGTGAGCGGACTTTACCTATTTGGTTTGGTTTTGCATCACTATATCCTAGAGCTGAGAAATTACAATCTTCCGATGATACAATAATAACCTGTGTACAAACTGTGTTAATACTTGGATGCTTCCATATATATTCTCATTCACATCTAAACATCATGCTATTCAATAGATAAGCCTATTTCCCTCATTTTTTCTGTCAGAGAAAGCTGAGGTCTACACATTAAACAACTTATTAAATAAAAAGTAAATTATTAAACGGAAGTTACTCTAACCACTGAGGGATTAAGATTCAATGAGATCTTCCTTCTTTTCCATTCTTTTCATGATCTAACACTGCCTTACCACAATACCCTGAGACACCCTCATTCATTCATTCTCGAACATTTATAAACCATCAATTATATGCTGGGCACTGGGGATAAAAAAAAAAATGTATAAGACATGGCAAATAACTTCTAAAAAAGATTAGTCTTTTAGGGAAGAGTTAATTATAGGGTAATCTGGAAAAAGGAGTAATAAAGATAGTAGACGGAGATACTCAAAGGTGTCCAAAGGTGTCCAGATGTACAGGGGTGAGGAGAAATCAGGGAGAAGTTGAATTCCAAACTGAACCTTGGAAGGTAAGCAGCAGTTAGCCAGGGGCGGGAGAGAGGGAGTGGGCGCCCGGGGCCGACAGGGGAGGGAGCTGGTCCAGGCAAGTGTTCAGCATAAGCAAATGACAGCAAAGAGAGAAACTACAGAAGGCCGGGAGGACTTCTTAGCAAGCTTGGTGTTACTAGAGACTAATGCTCAGTGCAGCCGATGAGGCTGGAAGACTTATTACTTAAAAGCCAAAGTTGCATAAACCATAAAGGGGAGCTATTATAACTCGTAATAGGATGTTTCTCCTTTCTCTTTTAACAATACCTTTTCTATGTTTTTAACAAGCAAACTATTTTACCTATTTCAATTTTTTAATCAGCTTTCTATTGATGTATAATTCACAAAAAATAAAATTGATCAATTTTCAATATACAATTCAATGAGTTTTGGTAAATATATAGTCATGTAGCCACCACCATAATCAAGACATAGAGAATTTCCATCATTTCAAAAAGTTCTCTCATGCTTCTTGCAGCCAGTCAATCTTCTGTCACTAAACTTTTGCTTTTAACCAAGTTTCATATAAATGGAATCATATGGTATATAATGTTTTGTGTCTGCCTTCTTTCCTTATTGCTTTTGAGGTTCACTTGTGTTGTGGCGTCCATCAGGCATCCGCTCCTTTGCATCACTGGGCGCTATTCCACTACATGAACGCATCACAGTATATGATCCTTCACCAGGTGATACACAAGTGAGGCACTGCCAGTTGTTAGTTATTATGAATAAAACTACAATGAATATTCCCATATGAGCTTTGTGTGGGCATATGTTTTGCTTTCTCCTGGGAAAATACCTAGAGGTAAGATTGACGCATTGTATCAGAAACATTTATTTAACTTTATAGGAAACTGATTTTTAAGTAAGCTGAAGTTACAAGGTAATGATTCTTTATGCTCACTAAAGAATCTTTTTGTCAAACAGCCCGAAGCACTTCTCAAATATCCTGCCTGATGCTTGCATTTTGCATTAATATTACAGACTATGTCCCCCTTGCAGTTTTCAAAGAGCATCACATGCATGATTCTATTTTACCCTCACAGGGACTCTGGAAAGCGGTCCTCGTTTCCCAGTCAGCTGATAAGTTTCAGGAACAACCTTACCAGATGCATGTGGCATCTGTCTGATTGGCCAAAAGCCAGGCCACAGTGGCTGGCAGATAGTTAGAATATCGCTTTCGAAGTAGATAGTATTGTCCCTGTTTGAAGATGAGGAAGCCGAGGCTCAAAAAAGTTAAGAATCTTGACCACAGTGAGATCCTGGAAAAGTGTAAGAAAAAAGAAGTCCTACCTAGAACTTCTAAGCTCCTGTCATTTCCATCTCTTATGGGCCCCATGAAGGAGTAAACAAGTGGGTGTAGGGATTTTGATCTATAATGAGATTGAAAAAGAGGGGATCTTTCTTCCTATAGGTCTTGTATGAGGTGTTTGTCCTCTGATGTTCCCAAATTCAACTCTGGAGCATTTTAGCAAAGATACAAGAATTTCCCTTTCTACAGAGGGACGGGAATAGAGAGCAGCATCAGAAATGCCAGAAGCCTCCGTCTCTGAGAGGAGAGGGCTGTAGGCCAAACTCTGTGATGGCAACGAGCAGGGACTTTCCATGCTCTGCGTACCCAGGCTCACTGTGATCCCACAACAAATCCCGCAGACACCTGGCAGCTCCAGCTCAACTACCAAGCCCCACTTCATCACCTCATTCACTTCGTGAATTTTATTTTTCTTTCTTTAGCTCAAAAAAAAAAAGATTTAGGTCACTTAAAAGAGGCTTTTCCTCCATTTTTATAAAATACAGCTATGTTGTCACGATCTTACCAAGCTTCCTAAAACTCACTAGCTAATAAACCTTTCGTTTGGTAAAACTGAGTAGAGTACAAATGAGGACCTGATTGACATTATTTGGACTCAACAGCAACCCCAAGACGCAGCCATGGTCTTCGCAGAGTGACTTGCAAAAGCGGCAAGGACATTGAATGCCGGCTTTGCCGCAGGCCATAAAAAGCGCACTTTTTTTTAAGGTTGTGAATTCTTCACATATGTTCCCCCTGACACTGTCTGCTGTCCCAGGCTTACGTGCCACTGTTTGACAGGCTGCAATAGGAAAAGAGCCTGTCAAATCTGAATATAAATGTACTTTGTTTTCCAGGTTGGTCTGGGTATACACACAATCCGTCTTTACAATTTAGTATTTAAAACCGATCCTATGGATGTGAGATCAGTGATTCCAAAAGTGAGCTTTAAAGAAACTAGTTTACTTGCCTTCATGAAGCAAAAGTTTCTTGAGAAGAAATTGTCAGAATCGGTAGGATGAATTATCCTGAAGATGTAGATAGTTCAGTGAAAAGGGCAAAGAGCACCAGCAGCGCAGGTAGAAAAGAAGTGAATGCACAATAAGCTTCTACATCACAGACTGTCATGGGAAGGATTCATGGGAAACTGCTAAGAGTAGTTTTCTCTGGCAACAAGAACCGGCCCAGGGATGGGGGCTACAATAAAGCCTTAGTTTCCCTTGTGTTGCTAGAGTTTCTTTATCATGATCATATATTAATGTCCTCTTCCTCCTTTTTACCCATTTGAATAAATCATGAAATACATTAATCATATAAAAATAGAGATAATTTAGAACACACTGCAACCTTCTTACATTGTAATATTTTTGTTATCTTTGCTTCAGTATTTTTTTCCCTTACATACAAGGTAGAGGAAAGTAGGCTCACAGTTGCGAGCATGTGAAGCACAGAGCTTACTCTTGTATTATTGTTTTATTGTATTGCTTTCCATATGAACAACTGTAAACCTACTTTTGCCCCACCCTGTAAATATCCATAGAATACAAATCTTTATTTTTTTTTCTCCAGAGATAATGTTTATTATCTAAACGTGGCGTTCAAACTATGCACGTGTTTATAACTTCGCTACATACAAATATATAAGTACAGCATTATATGTATGTTCTTAACTTCATATAAATTGTATGATATGCACCTATAATTCCTTGACTCACTTTTAAAAAATTCAACATTGCTGTCAAATTAATTCAGACCGATACGTGTAACTCTAGCTAATCCATTCTAACTGCTTTCTAGTATTCCATTGCCTAAACCTACTCCAATTTATTTATCCACTCTCTTGTAATAATAATTTCTGACTATTACCGACAAGAACACCATAAACATTCTTGCACAGGCCTCCTTACGTGCTGTTTGAGGCTTTCTTCGGGATGTGCACCCAGGGTCAGGGTATGCCCATTTGCATAGCAGCTCTCCCAAAAGTGGTGATAGTAGCAAATCAGACTCCCAGTAGTGCTTAGAGTTTCTGCGGCTCCATAGCATTTTACTAGAGTCAAACTTTTCAAGTTTTGTTAAACAAATATTATCTCACTTTTATAGTATTTTCAATAAATATACACGTTGGGGTTGGGGAGGAGTAGTGTGAGGACTCTAAGACATCACGAAGACATTAGAAGACAGAGAGGTTTCTGATCCAACCGAAACAGCAGCAAAATTCATCAAGGCTGTGCTGGTTTCATCTCCTCCTCCATCCCCATCACGCTGGTGATGTCAGACTCCCCACCACAAGTTAGTTGCATCCCCAGACTCTGGTACCCTACTTAAAAGGGCAGTGGTGTCCACTCATTTAAAATCCTATGGGTGATCTCATTGCCTCGACCAGGCATGTCCAACTTTTGGGGTCTCTAGGCCACACTGGAAGAAGAGTTGTCTTGGAACACACGCTAAATATACAAACACTAATGAAAACTGATGAGCAAAAGAAAGGTTTTAAGTACATTTATGATTTTGTGTTGGTCTGCATTTATAGGCATCCTGGGCCACACGTGGCCCACAGGCCGTGTGTCAGACACCCTGGTAGACCCACCCAGAAAGTCATGTGCTTTCTGTTACCAGTCCCATCTAGTCAGGGTTCCATTCCCACCAAGTCCTATAATGGGGGGGCATGTGGGAGCATGTCATCATATTTCTGTATTAGAAATAAATCCCATGGCAGCCAAGTGAAACCCTTTGGTGTAACCAAACCATACGAGGGAAACAACTGAGAGAAGCCCTAAGTTTTAGAAATCAATAAAAAACTTCTGCACGGGACAATGGGGTGAAACTGGCTCAGCAATACGTTTCTGTAATTGAATTGAACACAGATCAATAACTGAGTGGTAACAAATCTAATGGCACCAGGTGTGCATAGCAAATATTATATACAGAAAAAAAAGAAGTGAAATATCCAATAATGAAAGGACTTCTGTAATAAATTGCTATGTACCAGGCCTTAAATGCTTTCAGTATATTGTCTCATTGTCCCCTGACTCTAACCCTATGAGGCAAACGCTATCATTATCCCCATTTTGCAGAAAACAAAATAGAGCCTTTGAAAGTTTAAATAATTTGATAAAAGCTACCTTGCCAATTAGCAATTGACTCAGGATTCAACCTCGAAGCCAGGTTCTGAACATAATACTGTACTCTCATTAAAAAGAAGAGAAATATTTTTAATACATACAAACATGTATATAATGTTTTTAAGTGCATATAAACATTCGAATGCATAAAAACAAGTGGGGTGTCTATACAGACCAAAATGTTCATAGCTTTTACTTTTGGGCAATAACGTTTTATGTGATTTTATTTTCCTACTTGCGCTTTTCTTTATTTTTCAAATTTGTACATTTGAAAAGAAACCTATTACTTTCATAATCAGGAAAATATTATTTTAAAAGGCTGTGTGGAACTTATACTTCCAACGTGCTCATAATTAGCTATTTAGCTTTTGTTCAGAGCAGGTATATCACACATAGTACTGAAAAATAAGTGCTTAATAAATGCTCTTCAGGATGAAAATAATGCATAAATGTAGTCTGAGGGCCAATGTCCTATTCCATGGGTAGAGAGAGCCAAGAGCCTCCTGAGAAAACAGAGCACTGAATGTTTTGTGGTAATTTCTCCCAAATTAAGTAGAGAAAATGCACTTGAAAAATAAGGTTCAGAACGTCACTATCTGGTAGTCTAAATTTTTTTTAAAATTACATTTTGGCCCTGGCTGGTGTGGCTCAGTGGATTGAGTGCTGGCCTGTGAACCAAAGGGTCACCAGTATGATTCCTAGTCAGGGCATGTGCCTGGGCGGTGGGCCAGGTCCCCGGTGGGGGACACTCGAGAGGTAACCACACGTTGATGTTTCTCTTCCCTCTCTTTCTCACTCCCTTCCCCTCTCTAAAAATAAATAAAATCTTTTTTAAAAATTACATTTTGCAAATGATTAGTTCTGTCGCTAAAAGCCGCATTAGTTTTAAAGCCATCTGCATCACAGTAAGATTGACAGAGTTTACAAAACAGCAGCAGAAGGGAGGGGAACATTAGTAGGCGTTGTGGATTAACAATTGCCTATGAAGGTGAGACTGGAAATTATTACATTAATCCTAATGGATCAAAACAGTATGAGCAGCTGTTTGATTTATTAGATTTTTAAAAACCAAAAAACTGGATATCTTACTAAAAAACAACAAAAAACCCTCTCAGCAGTTCTCATATCAAATACAAATTATGGTACCACTAACAATATCTATAAATACCAAAGGAACTGATCCCAGATAATTCAGAGTATTTTTATAACTTTGTCCTGATCACATTAATTAGAAGCAAAAATTAAAAACTCAAAACTCTTCCACTTCTGGTCAAGATGGTGGCATAGGTGGATATGGCTCGCTGCTTTGTACAACCACATCAAAATTACAACTAAAATATACAACAACCATCCTCAGAAACACTGGATATCAAGCTGAATGGAAGTCTGACAACTAAGGAATTAAAGAAACCACATCCATCCAGATTGCGATGAGGGGCACAGACACGGAACAGGCTAATCCCTCACCCACGTGTGGTGGATAAAAATTTAGGAGAGATATCTTGGGAGCGAGGAGTCCCAGCCCTGCATCAGGCCCCCCAGCCCAGAGTTCAGTGCCAGGAAGATAAGTCCTCACACCTCCTGGCTACAAAAACTAGTGAGGATTAAGTCAGTGGAAGAAACTTCTGGAGCCTCATGCAGCTCTTCTTAAAGAACCCACACACAGACTCACCTACTCAGGCTCTCTCCCTGTAAGTTCCAGCACTGGGGTGGCAGCTTGAAAGGTACCAGTGGTATACAAGGAGGAACTGAAGTGTCTGGTATCAAGGAGGGTGGAGGCCATTGCCCCTTTTCTAATCCCTCCCTGCACAGAGCCAGCAAGCTGATGCCATATCTGAGACTCCATCAACACTGCTAACACTGTTTGACACACCTTGGGGATTCCCAGAGACTCCTCCCCACCCAACATACGGGCCCACCCAAGTTGCTTCTCCATATGAATGCCTGGTCTTGGCTCATGTTTCACAACTTCCTAAATCCTATCAAAGAAGCAACAGCTGGCCTCTGTGAGCCCCAGGCCCAGCACTAGCAGTAGCCAGCCTAGATTCACAGCTTGGCTTTGCCTGGGAATCTCCAAGCCCAGCACAAGTAGCAGCCATCTCAGTTTGCTTTATAGCTCAGGCAGGGAGGCCCCAGGCAAAACACAGGTAGGGGTTGACCTTGGCCTGCACCATCTGGGAAACTCCAGGGCCAGTGCACCCAATATACAGCTACAGACCACGTTGGAGCACCACCACCCTGCACCTGCACAGCCGATCCTCCATGGAGGGTGGAGATTGGTGGTAAGTGGTTACAGCCAATCCTTGCAGCTAACTAGCCTGGATAAATCCCTCCCATTGATCTGCCAACAGCAACCATGGCTCAACTACAAGAGGAGGGTGTACTCACCCCATATGAAGGACACAGCTCAAGTACCCAGCTTGGGTGATAGGGGAGGCTGTGCCACTGGACCCTACAGGACATCTACTACATGAAGCCACACTACCAAGACACAGGGTCAAAGCAGCTCTACCTAATACATAGAAACAAACACAGGGTGGCTGACAAAATGAGGAGACAAGGAAACATGGCCCAAATGAAAGAATAAATCAAAACTCCAGAAAAAGAGCTAAAGGAAATGGAGATAAGCAATCTATCAGATGTAGAGTTCAAAACACTGGTTATAAGGATGTTCAAGGAACTTAGTGAGGACCTCCACAACATAAAAAAGATCCAGTCAGGAGTGAAGGATACACTAATTGAAATAAAGAACAATTTACACTGGGAACTATCAGAAGAGTAGATGAAGCTGAATCAAATCAATGATATGGAACATAAGGAAGCAAAAAGCAAGCAATCAGAACAAGAAGAAAAAAGAATCCAGAAAAAGGAAAATAGAAGCAAACTCTGGGACAACCCAGAGTTTGTTCCAGAACTTCAAGAGGTCCAACATTTGTGTCATAAGGGTGCCAGAAGAAGAGAATGAGCAAGAAATTGGAAATCTATATGAAAAAATAATGAAAGAAACCTTCCCTAATTTGGTGAAGGAAATAGACATGCACGTCCAGGAAGCACAGAGAGTCCCAAACAAGATGGATGCAAAGATGCCCGCTCCAAGACACATCATAATTAAAATGCCAAAGGTTAAAGATAAAGAGAAAATCTTAAAAGCATTTAGTTACCTATAGGAGAGTTCCCATAGACTGTCACCTGATTTCTCAAAAGAAGCTTTGCAGGCTAGAAGGGATTGGCAAGAAGTATTCAAAGTCATGAAAAGCAGGGACCTACA
This sequence comes from Mormoops blainvillei, assembly GCA_004026545.1. NCBI lineage: Eukaryota > Metazoa > Chordata > Mammalia > Chiroptera > Mormoopidae > Mormoops > Mormoops blainvillei. Next base: position 531,710 of record PVJD01000154.1, on the reverse strand, counting down.
GCCAACATTGCTCTACCCTGCAAAGCTATCATTTAGAATCAAAGGGCAGATAAAGAGCTTCCCAGACAAGAAAAACTAAAGGAGTTCATCATCACCACACCATTATTATATGAAATGTTAAAGGGACTTATTTAAGAAAAAGATCAAAACTATGAACAATAATATGGCAAAAAATGGAAATCTATCAACAATTGAATCTAAAAAACAAACTAAGCAAACAAGAAGAACAGAGACAGAATCAGGATACAGAGAGCATTTTGACAGTTGCCAGATGGGAGGGCTTGTAGGAGAGTAGGCAAGAGGTGAGGGGATTAAGGAGTACAAATAAGTAGTTACAGAATAGCCATCGGGATGTAAAGTACGGTATAGGAAATGCAGTAGCCAAAGAACTTATATGCATGACCCATGAACATGAACAATGGAGCGGGGGGATTGCCTGAGTGAGTGGGGGGTGCTGACTGGAGAGGGGGAAAGGGGGAAATCAGGACAACTATAATAACAATCAATAAAATATAAATTTTTAAATCTCAAAACTCCTTACCCCTACTTCTCTACACTTCCACTAAGAAATAACAGATTAGACTACCATCTAATATCTCTCCCCTTCTATCCCCACTCTGGAAATAACTTTTGCCTTGAGAAATCTAAGAATATGTAAGATGGCCTTAGCCAGGTTGTTTGCAGTCTCCTTTTGTATCTTTCCAGTCCCATCACCATCCGCTTACTTCCGTCATTGGGCAAGTACATCTTATACTTCCACAACCTCGCATCATTGCTCTTCTTCCTTCTTGTCATAACAACACTCTCCCTTCATAGCCTTCATCTTTCAATGTCATGTGACTCTAAAGGCTTGTTCAAACCCCAGAGAGAACTAATTGACCTCTTCTCCGTGTTCCTATCTTACTTACACCAGTGCTTTCTCCTTGTTTGATGCACCTGTGTAGCACCTCCACCTAGCCTGTGCTGGCTATAAAGTGGGTGCCGATGCAAAGATGACTAGGGGCCACTTTAAGAGATGAAGAAATGACAGGCAGTCCTTCTCTGAATCAAGCTCAGTACACCGATTTGACAGACAAGTAAACAAGAATCACTGTTGCAGCAGTATCTACAGAGTATCCAATAGTTTGTAGAATTTAACAGAGGAAAATAGAAAATGTCACATGGGTGGGATCAGTAACCTGGTCCATTTTTATTACTAAGTGGCATTTGGAGATATTATATAAGGGAACATGATTGCTTTCTATTAAATCAACTTGAACAGGTCAGTGTATTTAAAAACTAACCCCATTATCCACTGTCTTTGGTCAACTTCCCTCCCAAGCTCCCTTCACTTTCTCTCTGTGATATTTATTAGTATGGTTTTTCTACTAACTCAGACTTGAAGAAAGCTTTTTAATCTTAGGTTCCTCTCATTCCTTATCTCTCACATCCAAAATGTGTTCATTGATCTTTATTAATAATATTCCCTACCCCATTTCTAAGGTCATTAGTCCAAACTATTAGTCCTTCAAATCTGGTCTCTCTCTGATCTTTCACCTTTCCATCCATTTGTCACAAACCCAAGAGAACGTTTTCTGAAAAGCGTTTATCTGAAAATCCCCCTCCTTAAAAGCGTGTAGTGGTTCTCACTGGCTATAAGTCTGATGCAGTTCCATCTTAGGGCTCTGCCACTATGTAGTCGTCACTTTCCCTCTAACTTATCATCTATACAACACCTTTCGGAGATGCCCTACGCATTGCTTTGTCATATATATAGCACGAAAAAAGAAGTAATGGTCAGCAACAAAATGCACTTCTCAAGGTCTTCTTGGAGGAATTCCTATGGAAGACGGTCCCAAGAAACATCTGCTAGTTCTTAGGTTCAGAGGCAAATAACATGGTCAAACACCATTTGACAAAGCTTTAACAGTCTTACCTTCGAGTTCCTTCAAAAATGCTGGGTAGATATCATCTGGTCCCAGTTTGCGACCCACATTGTTAATCAGGTCTTGGGCATCCAGTGCATTTACCCATAATTGATCTAAAACCCTTAAGCCACCACTTCTAAAGAAGGCAAAATTTCTCTATTTTTCCCTCCAAAAAAGTTTCAATTTGATGATATAAAGTTCCAAAACTTCTTGGAAACTTTACATGCAATTTTTCATGACAAAGAAAATCAAGAATGTAAGGAGTCCCATAAGGTCTTGGCCTACTGAGCTCCCCTGGAGAAATCAAAGTGTCTTTAGCTGATTGATATTGAGGCATTTTCCCAAGAGACGTCAAAATGGCACTCACTCTTAGAAAATCACTTTCAATGTGAAATGCATTACAAAATTTTTCTTTAGTACATTAAGAGTACAAAATATGTACTTACCAGCTTGCTCCAAGTGACTGTAATTCTAAGAACACAGTGAGGTTGTCAAAGAGAACTTTTACAGACTAAGAAAAAGAAGTTCCCATTAAATCTAGAGCAATAAGCTGACATAGCTGCAAATACATCAGCCTTAGACTACCCTATTGGTGAGGCTATAAATGAGAAACTGGGGCTGGAAAACAAAAAGAGACACAAACAAGGGCACAGAGTCAAAAACAATGAAGGAGCCAGGGAGAAAGGACGAATGAGATAAAGAAAGAAACAGAGAGAAAGGCAGAAATAGCAGAGATAGTTACAGTGAGACAGAGAGAGTGAGGGAAAGAGAGAAAGAGAAAGAGAGCACAAATAACAAAGAGAAGTGCAAAGACAAAGAGAAATCAAGATACATAAAGAATCATAACTATCAAGGAGAATTATCTAAATTTCCTAATTCCACATGATTAAGTCCAATACTAATTATAATTCACCCACAAAATTAATTATCAAAAACCTATAGTTACTCTTTGCGACGGCATGGATGGATCTGGAGAACATTATGCTGAGTGAAATAAGCCAGTCAGAGAAAGACAAATACCATATGATCTCACTTGTAGGTGGAATCCAATGAACAAACTAAACTAACACGTGAAATAGAGACAGATTCATAGACAGAGAGTAGGCTGACAGCTCTGGGCAGGGGGTAGGAGGGGTGGTGGGTAGAGAAATCAAGCAAAAAAGAAAAAGAACTCATGGACATGGACAACAGTGTGGTGACTGCAAGGGGGGAGGGGAGGTGGAAGAGGGTGTAAGGGGGATAAGTGGTAACGGAAAAAAATATAATAAAAAATAATCCACTTAAAAAAAGAAAAAACCTATAGTTATTCATTGATGATATTTTGTTAGGAAAAAGGAGTCAGAGGGATTAAATAAAGGGAAGGAAGGGATGAAATATGAGCAGGATAAGGGTGTTTATTAAAAAGGATACCTGAGTACTGCTATCAACCTACATTATTTCATCATTGAGTCTCCAGGGAATATTATCTGTACTTTTAGAATTTCAAAAGAAAACCTCTTCCTGGAAGACTTTCCATAAAATTGAACTTGGATTATCAACAATATGATCTAAAGGTCTGACGCTACTAAAGGTTATGCAAAGCAAATTAAAAAAAGACATCATCCCTGCCTCCCAAAGCTCTGAAACTAAGACAACAACAATGACGAAAAAAAATACAGGGTGAGGCAAAAGCAGGTTTACAGTTGTCCATATGGAAAGTAATACAATAATTAATAAATAATAATACAAGAATAAACTGTGTTTTGTGTGCTCACAACCATAAACCTACTTTCCCCCGACCTGTCCATGAAAACTAAAAACATATAAGTAAAAGTAAGGATGTTACATTGTATAAGTTCCTATGTCTGCACTGACCTGACAATACATTTTATACCTCTTCTGTAAAATGATCTCACTATTTTTAAAATTTGCATTGTTCTGGTTGCTAAGATGTTGGGATCTCTTTATACACTTGTTAGCATTTAGGCTTCTTTTTTAAATTGCTTATTCAGAGCCTTTGTCCATTTTCCACTAGGGTTATTGCCTTTTTCTTGTTAATTTCCAATAGTTCATAGTCCACATATTAATCCCATAACAATTTTAGACGGTGTTAATATCTTCTCCCCATCTGCCACAGGTATAACACCTTTGTTCACAGTACCCTTCAGCGAATGGAGATTATTAATTGTGATGCAATTTCAGCAATGTTTTCTCTCTTAAGGTTTGCGCTTTTTAAGTTGGGTCTGTGTGAAAGTGTGAAGGCATACAGGAGATAGATGTGGTGAACCTGTTCTTGAGGAAATGGTCAAGAGGGAAACAGTAATACCAGAAAGATGTGGGCAGAAAGATCCACCATGAGGCAAGGTGAGGAAGGAAGGCAACTGGAAAGGCATGACTTTGGGGCAAGACTCCACCCCATGTTAGCTGTGTCACCTTGAACAAAGTTCTAAACCTCCCAGAGCCTGACATCTGTAAAGTGTGATTCCTGTATCTCCGTCCCAAAAAGACAAAGTAAGTAAAATAATCTGCACAATGACTAGCTTATAATACACAGACACTCAATACGGAATGCGAGTTCCCTTGTCCCCTTCCTCCGCATTCCCACCCCTGATCTGATGCAGAGAGAGGGAATTGGCAACCTCTGACACTTTGGAATCGGATCTTTCAGCTGATCCCATACCTTCAAATTCCAAGTATCACCTGAGGATACAGGTTCTCTAGGGCATTCCTGTTCATAGTGCAATTAGATATCAGACAATATTAAGTCCTGAACAAAACAGTGAAAACGCTATTTTCCTAGTGAGACCAAAGGAGGGGAAGACAGGTGCAAATAACTAATTATCTGATGATGGGAGCTTGTGTGTAAATTTGTTAGCACCAAGAAATAAATTCAAAGTATCGGCTATAGAATGTCTTCCTTTGGTGGATGTGTCAGAGTATGTGGGAAGGTTATCTTAGGTTCCTATAAGATGAATAGAGTGAGAATTTGGAACAAACGTAAACTGATGCTTTCTAGATCCACACTGCTTAAGTTTTCAGAAAGAATAGACTGTGGTGAACAACCTAATTATGATTTGATTGACATTCATTTATCCTCTTCTTTCCTATGTGCCTTCACTTCAGATGCAAACCAAAACATTGTTATTTGGTAGGACAGGGGTATAAAAGCCTTATGGAAGTCACAGAGGGTTAAAGAAAGCTGTTTGCACATGAATGAGTTTTTACCTATCCTTTCTAAATGTGTGGTATGTCTCACAATTTACCATCAGGTCAATGGATTTTAAATATGCATCTATTACATATCAGACACTAGTACTAAAGGAGATACAAACATAAGTAAGATGTGGTTTTTACCCTGGAGTTTTATCCCATAGTTTCCCAGAAGAAATAACCATGTGAACAATCAACATTAATACATTGTGATTACTGTATAATATAGGCAAACAAATTGTTATTAGAATAGAAATTAAAGAACAATTAAGCTTATTAAGTTTGGGGTTCACGAAAGACCTTAGGAAAAAGATCCATTTTAAATGAGTCTTCGAAAATGAGCAGGAATTCTCCAGCAGAGAAAGGTTGGATTGGGTTAGGATTAGGTTTGGGGCTAGGGTTAGGCTAGCTAAGGTGCAGGAAGCAACTTTTAAGGTGAGTAGGTATGAACATGGCAAGGTCAGCGCGGTTTGGCTCCAGCGGCGGAAGCCTAAGGCGTGTGGCTAGGGAGGAATTAAATGGAAGTCTAGAAACACAGCCTGGGGTCACTTTTTAAAAGGTCATAAGAATTTAAACTATACTCTGAACAATGAAAAGATCCTAAGCAAGGAAGTGACATAATGAGAACCATATTTTACAAAGACAATTGAAGCAGCCATGTGGAAATTGATTAAAATGAGACCAGACTCAGGCCTTGGCCCATGTGGCTCAGCTGGTTGGGCATCAGCCTGCAAACTGAAAGGTCACAGGTTCGATTCCTGCTCAGGGCACATGCCTAGGTTGTGGGTTTTGTCCCCAGTCTGGCATGTGCAAGAGGCCACCGACTGATATTTCTCTCTCTTACATCTACCATTCTTTCCCTCTCTCTAGAATCGATAAAAGAAAAAAAAATTTTTTTTAATAAAATGAAACTGGACTCAGGAAGATTCGTGAGGAGGCAATCATAACACTGCAGGCAGGTGATGCTAGGTCCTGAACTCTGATGTGACAGCGAAGATGGAAAAAAGGAGTCACATGTGACATTTAAGGCTTGGTGACTGATTGAGTGTGGAACAAAATAAATGGGAAGATTTATTTATTCAACAAATATTTCTTGAAACTTTTCTATGTTTGAGACACTATGCTAAGGACTAGGGCAGAGTTTCTCAACTGCAGCACTACTGGCATTGGGAATAGGTAATTATTTACTGAAGGAAGAAGGGAGACCTGTTCCATACATTTTGGGATATTTAGCAGTATTCCTGTCCTCTACCCACTAAAAGCAAGTAGCACCCTCTATCAGTCATGAGGGTCAAAATTGTATCTAAACATTGCCAAATTTCCCCTGGGGAGCAAAACTGCCCCTAGTTGAGAATCACTGAAACAGGGGATCTCTGACTCTAGGAGGCTTATCATCTAGCAGAGACATGCTTATCATATAAGTATATATATATATAGGGTGCAGGAAAGCAGAAAGAAGGAAGTGGTCAATACTTCTTTGGGGATAAACAAGCACTGAAAAAGTCTCCATAGAGGAGGAGACGTTTGAGCTAAATTATTAAAGATGAGCACTGCAGACAGAGGAGAAAACGTGAAAGCAAGATACCGTGCAGACATCAGAATTCTGAGGATCCAAGCAGGGGTGCCAGGATGAACGGCAATATTATTAATAAAGAAGAGGAACAGGAGAAACGGGATGCTGAGTTTGCGGGGCTCACAGAACATCCAGTAGTTTTTGGAAACGCAGATGGAAATCAGGGAGAGATATGGACACTTAGAAGTCAGAAGCACATAGTTGGTGTTTAAAGCCATGGGCTTGGATCATATTACTTAAGGACAATGTTTATCGACAGAAACCTTAGAAAATTCCAACATTTAACATGAGGCCTAGGAAAGAGAAGCAGGCAAATACATAAGGGAGAAACAGTAGAAAAGGTCAAGGAGAGCCTACTTTTATTTACATTGCAAACTTGACAATCACCTAGAATATTTTTCTTCAAGTGATATCTGCCCAGGGAGATATGCCCCCACTTCATTTCAGGATTACTCACCTTATATTCTTTTTAGTGCTATTAAATTCACTATAATTCACTAGCTACAGAGGACCAAATTGCTATTGGTGATGTTACCCACACTATATAATCAATGACTATCTTTTTTTGCTTAGTTGTTTATTTATATAAGCAAAAAATCATATTATATTGTTATTAAGAGGCATGATGAACTAAGCACTGTATATGGACAATTGGCATTCAACATCCATTTCAACCTCCTTTAAATTTACCTTTATGTCTGTAAAACTAAAAACTACATTTCTGGGGCTTCCTACACTAGGGTTCTAGAAGTAATTTAAGTGTCGCCAATGGTATGCACTTGAACAAGCACTGGAAGGTGGAAACTAGGCAGGGGGCTGTTTCCTCCTGCTGCTATCACGGCAGAGATAAGCACAATCATGAAAAGGTCCGAGTTTTCTAAAGCAGCTTTAGATACAGTCCATTACGTAACCTAGGAAAGGCAGGAACAGTCTTGACGGCCTGGTTCTACCGAGTGGTTCCCAAATTCATTCCTGAAAAAGCCCAAGTTAAAATCTGTATCACTAGCTTTCCCAATAATTCTGTAAATCATTTAACATCCTCTAGTATACTCACGTCTGCTTTGACTTTAAACCAGTTAGAGTGGTTCTACAATGGAACATTAACTACCAGTCAACTCCACACATTAGGCCCAGTCTAGTGCTAACTCAACCTCTTCTTTCTCCCACTCCTCCATTATTTCCATACAGCAGAGGCATGAGGCACAGAACACTGTGACATGAGCCAGCAGAAGTGCCACTCAGTGCACAGAGCTCAAAACCCAAGCCCCGCTAGACTGGGACCTTCAGTTTGTAAGTGCAGTTTCAAAAGCAAGTCACGCAACGATCCGTGAACCATGGAACCTGAGGTGAATGTTGCAAAGCCTGTGTCAGCTGAGCATGAGAACTCAAGTCCCCGAGAGCACTCAAAAGCAGAGGGAGCATAGCTTAGTCAACTTTGTTGTTTTATCACCTATTAACTATACTCAACAGCCAGCCAGTCCTCCAGTATGAAAATTAAATAGGCTATTAAGAAGAAACAAAAAAGGAGGTGATGGTTTTGAATCAAACAACAATAAAAGAATTTAAATCTTTATTATGCAATGAGTTCTTATGCATCCCAGAAAATCATTAAAGCACCAATAGAAAAACGGGCAGCAAACATTTACAGGAAATTTAAAAAAGAAAAGTATAAGCAATCAATAAACCTGTGAAAATATTAACCTCACCAAGAAGCAAAGGAATACAAAGTAAAATGACAGTAAAATATCACTTTTAGCCCATCAAATTGGCAAAGATTTGGAAAACTACCTAATACAGCTGAAGGTGAAGAGCTTAGAAAATTAAGATACAATGCTGATAGGAGAGTAGATGCATACAATCTTTCTGGCAAACAATTTAATAAAATGTATCAAGAGCCTAAAAATGTCAGCATTTATACTAAAGTTTTAAATAACTAAATATTTAAGTAAATGTTTTAAATAATTAAATATTTAAATATTTGCATTGTATTATAAATAATTCACATTATATATAATGAATTATATATAATATGAATTATACTACATTACCATCTAAAGTAATTAAAAATAATAAAACTGAAAAAAATTGGTTTCTAAGAATTTTATTGACATTTTTTATATCTATAGGAGCAGTTTCAAAACTACTTTTCACAATCCTCTTAAAGCTTTCTAGATTATCCCAATCAACCCTCCTTTTCTGCTATTTATCAAAAACATAAAAATCTCTCCTTTAAAAGTCTATTCTTACACCTGTATTAAAGGATTTTTATAGCCATGTTATTTTAAATAGAAGGTCAAAAGGAAATAATCTAGAATCCAATAAAAGGGCTTTGCTTATATTAATTATTATATATTTAAATTTTGTGACCATGAAAATTTATTTCAAAGGATATTTATTAGTATGTGGGAAATGTTTGCGGTGTATGGCTTTAAAGGACACAAATACTGTTTAATCTCAAATTTGTATAATAAAACTATATATGCACATGGAAATATTAGAGGAAAAAATTAAAATGCTAGCAATTACTCAGAAGGAAAAGATCACAGATGCTTTTATTGTTTATACATTTATGTGTGTGCTTTCTATAATGAGCAAGTTGACAACATCATCAGTATGCAGAATGAAGCAATGTGTTTTCATTATTACAAGTGACTAACACTCTGAGAAAAGAGTTGCCTTAAAAAATGTATAATTCCTCAGACTTGAATCAATAACTGCTCTGTAGTGAGTATAGCACTAGATGCTGAGGAGAGAGAGAGAGATGGATAAATTTAGTCCAGTCCTTCAGGGGGTCCCAAACTAATAGAAAGCACACAGTTTGCAACACATGCTATTTTGGGACTAGCACCTCCATAGAGACGACAGTGTCCACAAAGGATTAATTAAGTACTCAGTTGATCTGCTCTTTGGGTTTAGTTAGACAAGACCCACGGTGTTACGTGTACTGAGGAAGAACAACAACATTCTACCCAAGTTCTTTCTTTCCCAGATGCCAGCCTCTCCTCTATTTGGCTACTGATTCTAATTCTTTTACTCAGTCCACTTAAATCTTACGTCTGCTGTGTTACCTCAGGGTTGACTGGAGATTATACTTTCTCTTGTCTTCCTTCTAACTTTTGTTCAGCATCTCATCTTACTTGGCCTGCTTGTGTACCTGTCTTCTTCCAACTCTCCACAGATAGCTCACAGAGGCCTAACCCTGACATAAATAAACTAACACATACTCTAATACTCAAGTCTAGAATGGAAAAGTTAAAAAAAATTACCTTTGGTTACACAGGCAATCTGCTCTGTACCACACACCTGGGAGAATCCCGCTCTCAGGAGCTCTCGCTTCACCGATCACTTGCAAATCCTCATAAAGACCATAGGCTTTTCAATCCGGGAGAGGTCTGACAGATTCATATTCTAGCCAACTCTCATTTTACAGGTGATGAAACTAAGATCCATAGAGATTAAATGACTGGACCAAGGTCATACAACTAGTAGGTGACTAAACCAAGGACACACATGGGTTTCCTGGGAGATGAACTCTGTAGCACACTACCTGCATCTAGAAGTCTCTTTATGCTGATTTCACAATACCTCCTGAGGGAATTTTTCCACACCTGGTCCTGCCTAACTCTCCAGTCTCCTCAGAGCTGAAAATAGTCCAGTTGCCAGACAACTGTTTATCTACTTTGAGCCCCAGGGAATGAGGAGTGGGGTGAAAGTGAGTCTTGGATCACCACAATAGATTCCAGTGAGTAAACTTCACTTCCCCTGGGTGTTGAAGGTCCCAGGAGCAATCAGTCACTTGGCGTAGTTTTCAATACCAGGCAGAGAGCCAGAGAAGAGCAGGCCCAGACACAGAATTAAAAATGAGCAAAAGGAAGAAATGAGAAAACATCCAAAAAAAGATGCAAATATCAATATATTCTGCCATCGTAGTACAGGTATCGGCAGCTTTTGAGACAGGTTCACTTCAGTCAGACGGCTAAAAAGGAAAATCCTATAAATTAAAATAACACTGAAATGTTTGCGTGGGGGGCAATATAGTCTAATGACTAAAAGCACAAACTCTGGGGCTGACAGTTGTTCATGCCTGAGCTTGGCCTCTAACTAGCTGTGTAACCCTGAGCAAACTGCCTAACCTCTTGGAGTCTGGTCTTCTCATATGGAAAAAAAAAAGTCTAGATCTTTTAAGGCTTAAAAACAAAAAAAGGAAAAATATATATATACATATACAAATGCTAGTACCTAACACAGACTAGTGTATAACAGAAGGAAATTAAACAAAAATCATGGTTGACATTATACAACTCAGGCCAAGGTGCTTCCTGATACCTCAGAGGACTCTACCACCTATTCATGCAGCCTCAGAGAGATCAAAACTGGCCACCACAGTGGTACTTCCAGCACATTCGGTAGCGTGAGAACCGTAGCAGATCACTCCTACAAAACATTTAACTGAGAAAAAGTATCATTTAAAAATCACTTAACGTCTCTCAAGATTGTCCTAATGACAGACAAATGAAGATTCATTCAAGAAAATCTACTAAACCTGAGTTAGAATAATGAGAATCTATAGCACTTGGGACCATGACCTGCTTCCTTCTTCCATTCCCAGTTCCATGTTATGGAAACTCTATCATGGGCACTCAACTACAAAAGGACTGATGTCTCATTCCTCAGCCCAGCCCCTACCTGTATGATAGAAATTCTACCTCAAGTGCAGCCATCAAGGATACTAGGGCTCTGATCACCCTTGCCTCAACCCACTCACAGGCAGAGGTTCCACACTGGGAAAGGCAAGTTGAGAAGACCAGGAGATACGACCCTCTGTGCCTAGCACCTGCTAGAGATATCAGTCTTGGAGAAGCAGGCCACTGTCCCTGTGCCTACCTCCTGGGAAGTAGCACAGAAGTTCTCCCAAGGGAGAGGCAGACAAGGAGGATGAAGAGCTTTTCAGTTCTTACCCAGAGAGAGACTTGATTTGGAGCAGAACTTGAGAATTCCACATTTAAGGGTATTGTTGAAAACAATGGAGAGCTAAGAAGACAGCAATTAAGGGATTGTTAGTAGTTTCATGATACTGCTAGCAATAAGCAAAATGGCAGACATTCACAAGTTTAACAGAAAGGTCCAGGGAAAGAAACAATCAAGAAAAGCCCTCCTGGGTCACAGGAAACCCTAGAAATTGCAAAAGCTATGCACATGTTCCTACTTGGAAACAATAAAAACAGAACATGGGTCAGACTTGAAAACACTGCCCAAGTTGCACATAGATCCATCAACAAAGGACAAAAGCCTCACTGGAAAAAGAGGCTTAAGCAAAACCTCTGACCAAACACCAGCTGCCAAATAAGCTATCCTGACCCAGGGGAAATTATTATTAAGTCAAGCTTAGTAATACAATTGTATGCATCCTACCTAACATGCTATAATACCAAGTCTGTGCCCTCTCAGATTGATTACAGAGGACATTTCCAAGCTACCAGGCCCTGGCTGAACTTGGGGAAAAAACAAAAACTTCCTAAGTTTTAATATAGCCCCCAAGCAACATAAACACCCAATGGTAAAGGGTAAAAGTATAACTGGCTAAGAGAACTGAATCACAAGTGGTGACCAGTAAGTGGTTTATGCAGACTCAGCAGTGACTCCTAGGGAGCTGGGCTAAAAGTAAAAATAAGGGAAAATAAAAGCACTCTGAACAGGGACATTAGAATTTGTACACTGTGGGAGAAATAGACTTCACAGAGTTAGTACAACAGTCATTAAGCAAATGACAAAATAAAGAACAAAAACAACATCAACCTCCAGTGGGTAGGGGAGGAGAATGGAGAAGAATCAGTGTCTAGAGTTGCTAGAATGTATTATATAAAAATTTCAATTTTCAACAAAAAAAATTATGAAACATGAAAAGAAATAAAAAAATGTAACTCATTCCAGGAAAAAGCAGGCAATACAAACTGCCTTTGAGGGGGTCCGACTATCAAACATATCAGATAAAGACTTCACACAGTTATTATATTATGTTCAAGGAACTAAAGGAAAACATTCTTAAAAATTAAAAAAGGTATAATCATAACATCCCATCAAATAGACAATATCAATAAAGAGAAAGAAATTATTTAAAAAATGGAAATTCTATAGCTGAAAAGTATAACTGAAGAGAAACTTTAGTAGAAGGGCTCAATAGTATATTTGAGTTAGCATAAAAAGTATTCAGTGAACTGGATGATAATTACAGGTTATACATTCTGAAGAACACAGAGAGGAAAACAGGGAGAAAAATGAGCAGAACCTCAGAGAAATGGGAGACACCATTAGGTGCACCAACATACTCATAATGGAAGTAGGAGAAGAAGAGAGCACAACAAAAAAAGGCATAGATCTACTCATAGAAATAATAGCTGAAAACTTCCCAAATTAATGAAAAACATTAATCTACACATCCATAAAGCTCAACAATTTCAAAGTAAGATAAAAGCAAAGAGATCCACGCCTATGCACATCAGAGTGAAAATGCTGAAAACCAAAAATAAAATCTTGAAAACAGTATAAGAAAATGACTCTTCAGACACAAGGGAATCCCAGTACCACTTACAGCTGACTTCTCGTCAGAAGCAATGGAGGCCAGAAGACAATGAGATGACAAATTGAAATTTTTGAAAGTAAAAAGAAAATGACAACCAAAAATCTCATGCCCAGTGAAACTGCTTCAAAAACAAAAATTATGTAAAGAAGTAAATATAGTAGCCACAAGAATTTTCTGCTAGCAGATATGCTCTGGAAAAAATAAAAGTAAATGGGGTTCTTCGGGCTGAAAGCAAAAGATACCAAACAGTAATTGGGATCCATATCCTCACAAAATAAAAATAATAATAAGGAAATAATATAAATAGCTGTATGCTAACAAAACACATAACTTGGATAAAATTAATAAATTTCTAGAAAAACACAAACTACTAAAACTGGTTCAAGAAAAAAATAGAAAATCTGAGTAGATCTACAACAGGAAAAGATATTGAATTAATAATTAACTTCCCACAAAGAAAAGCGTAGGACCAGATGGCTTCACTGGTGAATTCTACCACAAAAATAATTAATACCAATCTTTCACAAACTCTTCAAAAAAAAACAAAACAAAACTAGGTAATAGTTTCTTACTGACTCTTTTTTTTAAGTATATTTTATTGATTATGTTCTTACAGTTGTTCCAATTTTTTTCTCCCCTTTATTGCCCTCCTGCATTTCCCACCCCCTTGGTTCATGTCCATGGGTCATACATATAAGGTCTTTGGCTTCTCCCTTTCCTATGCTATTCTTATCCTTCCCCTGTCTATTTTGTGCCTACCAAGTATGCATCTTATTTCCTGTACATTTTTCCCCCATTCTCCCCTGCCACCTCCACACCGATAACGGTCCATGTGATCTCCATTTCTGTGATCCTTTCTTACTGATTCTTTGCTGATACCAAACCAGGCAGAAATCTCACACACACACACAAAATAAAACTACACACCAATATCCCTTATGAATATAGATATAAAGCTATTCAACAAAATACTAGCAAACTGAATTCAGTAACATAAAAAAGAATATACACCATAAGCAAGTAGGACTTATCCCAGAAATGCAAGGTTGGTTTAACATCTGAAAATTGATTAATGTAATACATTTGATTCAATGGGGGAAGAATAGTCTTTTCAACAGATAATGTTGAGAGAACTGAATAACTATATGCAAAAAATTGAAGTTGGATTCCTGCCTCACACAATATACAAAAGTAGGCTCAAAGACCTAGTAAGTGCTAAAACTGTAAAACTCTGAGAATGAAATATAAAAATAAGCCCTTGTGACCTTGGTTTAGGTAATGGTTTCTTAGCTATAAGACCAAAAGTACAAGCAACAAAAGAAAACATAGATAAACTACACTAAATCAAAAACTACCATCAAGAAAAGGAAAAGACAAACTATAGAGTGGGAGAGAACATTAGTAAATCATAATCTAATAAGGGACACATATCCAAATACATGAAGAGGTGTTACAACTCTAAAATTTTAAATAACCCATGACATTAAAAATTTGGCTAAGGATTTCAACAGACATTTCTCCAAAGATATACAAATGGCCAATAAAAACATGGATGAATGGTCAACATCATTAGTCATTAAGAAAATGTAAATTAAAACCACAATATCACTTCATACCCTCTGGGATGGCTATGACTCAAAAGACAGATAACAGCTAGGGTTGGAAGGTATGAAAATTAGACTACATTAGTGGAAATGTGAAATTGTGCAGCCACCTTTGAAAAGCCTGGCAGTTCTTTGAGAAGTTAAATATAGAGTTACCATATAACCCAGCAGTTCTACTCCTTGATGTACAAGGTCTGTCTGGAAAAAGCAAAGCCATTGTTAATACAACGAGAAAGGTTTGCACGACATTGATGTAACCTGGCAGCTAAGGACAGTGGACTAAAATGAACATGTGTGAACAATGACAACTTCACTGAACTAGTCAGTGGGGGCAGTAGATGCTGTTGAGTGAGCATGTGTACTCTGTGGCCACGGCATTCAAAATGACTGAGGACAGCATTGAATGTGTATCAAATTTTGTATTAAGCTTGAACATTTCGCCACGGAAGCTATTTGGATGATTCGGAAGGCTGCGGCTATGGGAAACTGGTGACTGGCAGCTTCATCACGACAATGTGCCTGCTCATGCATCACATCTCACGCAGAGTTTTTTGGCAAAACATCAAAATAACCCAGGTGATTCGGCTCCTCCTATAGCCCCAATTTGTGTCCTGTGACTTCTGGCTTTTCCAAAAACTAAAACCACCTTTGAAAGAGAGGAGATTTCAGACCATTGATGAAATTCAGGAAAATACAATGGGGCAGCTGATGGAAACTGGGAGAACTGTGTGAGGTCCCAAGGTGCCTACTTTGAAGGACACTGAGGCATCATTGTACCAGGTACAATGTTTCTTGTATCTTGTATTTTTTTCAATAAATGTTTCTATTTTTAATGTTACATAGCTGGATACTTTCTATACAGACCTCGTGTACCAAGAGAATTGAAGCCTCTATCCATAAAAAAACTTATGCGTAAATGTTTATAGCAGTATTATTCATAATAGCCAAAAGGTTAAAAAAAAAAACCCCTCAAATGTTTAACAACTGATGAATGGATAAGAAAAAGTGGTATATCCATAAAATGGAATATTATTCAGCAATAAAAATAAATTAAGTGCTGATTCATTCTATAACATGGATAAATAGAAACCCTTATGCTTCATGAAAGAACCCGTCTACAAAAGGCCACAGAGTTAGTGCATTATTCCCTTCCTAGGAATGTCCAGAATAAGGAAATCCATGAAGGCAGAGCCTAAAGCTTAGGAGGGTTGTTGGGGAGGGCTGGAGAGTAGCCGCTAATGAGTGTCCTTTGGGGCTGATAAAAATGGTCTCTAATTACACTGTTGTGGTGGTTGCATAACTCTGTCTATATACTAAAAACCACTGAACTGTGTATTTTAAATTGGCGAACATTATGGTATGTGAATCATATCTCAAAAATAAACCAGATGATTAAAAATAACCTGACCATCTAACCGAGAAAGAGTGGACAATACTGATTTTGGAGAAAGAGTGGGAGCTTGGGATGGGGATCTGGCAACTATGATGAGCAAATGCAGTGTTTCGTGACATGAGCTACCTGACATCAGGTTGTGATGACGCAAATGTTTAATTGTACCCTTAACCTTCCCCTGTTTGCCACCAACAGTTTCCATGCTCACACATCCTTAGGGTCTTCGCTATCTCACACTGCTCAGTGTTTTCTGTTTACTGCCCTTTCCATTATATTGAAATATATATTTTTTCTGACATTCTAAATGCTTGATTTAGTGCAAAATATCTCAACCTATCCTAATTGACATTTTGACCCAGAAAGCTCTTTACTGTGGGAGTCTGTCCTGTGAATTGTACAATGTTTAGCAGCATCTTTGGCCTCTCCCTACTAGATGCCAGTAGCACTCCCTCACAGAGCAATGACAATCAAAAACGTCTCCAGACAATACTAAATGTCCCCTGTGGGTCAAAATTGCCCCAGGTTGTGTGTATGTGGGGTGGGGGCAAGGTCTAGTTTGTACTTATGCAGTCTGAAAAAGTTTATGCTAAAAATAAATGAGCTTCCCTAGACAGCAGAAAAAACCCCTGACCATCTAATTCTCTATTGGGTCTTTCTCTTGGCATTAGACAAGGTTAAATGTTTCTAAAAAATTTTTAGAGAAGGTCAACTAGTTTCTATAAATTAGTTCCTCTGCCATGAATAGAAGTCTATGAATACATTCAAGACTGAGAGCTCACTGTTGACTGGTACTATTTCTCTAACCCAGGCATTGACATTGTCTAACGAAGCCGAGCCAGTGTGCTAATAAGTAAGGTAGAACACCACCCTGGATGATTCCTTGCTTAGAGGAATCAATTCAATGTGCAAAGTTCTGTTCCCTGTCTCACTAATTCTAAGAAGTTCTGCACACTGAAGCCACTTGGAAGAAGTCATAGTTTTTCTATCCTATTAACATATATCTCATTTTTCCACAGAATAATATTAATGTTATACTAGATAAAATGTGTCTAGTAATAAGACTGATAAGTATCACATACCAATATCTGTATAGTCTTCACTTAAAAAGTGACCCTACATAATCAGCTTTCTTTAAAAAAAGCAAGAGAAGAAAGAAGAGAGAGAAGGAACAAGGAAGAAAAAAAGAATGTAACAGTAGCAAACTTATTAAACCAATGGAGTAGGAAATGGTTACATTTTCTTTCTTATCACCCAAATTATAATATGAATCCTGCATACCATAAAACATTAGGTCATATGGCATTAGTTTTATAAAGGACACAGCAAACTGACTTGACAAAAACAAGTGATATACCTTCTGGAGGAGTCCCAATGCTGCCGCCAAGGCCCAAAATAGCCATCTTGTGCAGTCTGGGCTCCAGCATCACAGCAGATTCTTCTCCCCTTTCCCAGTGGGGTATTTTGACTGGCTCCAGGTGGACATTCTCCAGCCCGTCTTCCTTTAGGTTTTGGTACATGATTTGAATGGCTTTTTCTAGACTCTTGGAGCCACTTAATCTGGGCCCAACAGTATCAACCAGAAGTGCCAGTCGCTCATAGGATCTGTTCTGGGCTTTACCATAGACAGCAAGGTCTATGACTGCTTTAGCAACATCTCCATAGCGGGCTATTTCTTCTTTTATTTCTGCAAAAGTCCTCTGCGAGGTGTCATTTCTGTATATAGCTTTGCCGGAGCTCAGAAATAAAAGGTGAACACCAGCAAATGTGAAGAGAAGAAACTTCATTTTTCCCAAGTTGTTTTCTTCCTAAAAGAAGCTATGTAAATAAGAAACAAGTTTTAGGAAAATATTCTCACAGCTATCTGCCCATAACCCAAAGACTGCTTTTAAAACAGGACTGCCCATCCCAACTTCCACCATCAAATTCAGGTACTATAAGTTCTAGGAATGAAGAAGTAAAGAAGTAATTATTGGCCTTAGTATTAAGGCAGCATTTATTAAAATCATACAGTCACTTGTTACCTAGTAATTCTCTTTAAAATGTGCTAAAAAATTAAAATAAAAAGAATAGTAGGTCAGCACACATTTATGATAAAAACTCTCAGCAAAATGGAGATACAGGGAACATATGTCAACATAATAAAGGCTATGCATGAGAAAACACTAACATCAGCTAACATCAGACTCAATAGGGAAAAACTAAAAGCATTTCCCTCAAGATCAGGAACAGGACAGGGATGTCCACACTCACCCCTCTTATTCAACATAGGACTGGAAGTCCTAACCACAGCAATCATTCAAGAAGAAGAAATAAAAGGCATCCAAATTGGGAAGGGAAAAGTGATACTGTATATAGAGAACCCTAAAGATTCCACCAAAAAACAATTAGTTCTGATAATGAATTCAGTAAAGTAGCAGAATACAAAATTAATATTCAGAAATTGATTGCATTTTTATAGATCAATAATAAGCTATCAGAAAGGGAAACCAAGAAAACAATCCCATTTACAACTGGCATCAAGAAAATAAAATGCCTAGGAATAAATTTAAACAAAGAGGTTAAAGATCTGTATGGAAATTGAATAAGATACTAAAATGGAAGAATATACCGTACTCTTGGATAGGAAGAATTAACATTGTTAAAATGTCCATACTACCCAAAGCCGCTTTCCTTTTTGTTATAACTATTTCCATGCATAGATTCTTGGTTTCTACATTGACCATAATAATGCTTGTTTTTAAAAGCTAAATTTTATTAAGCAATTAAAATATCTCACGAGACTGCAATTTATTCTTGAAAGTACATTTTCCAATGTACTGTTGGTGCAAAAATAAAAAGGTTACTAAGCCATCTATTAATTAAGACTAACCACATGTATCTACTTCCCATTAAAAATTCTCTAAGCAAACACTCATTAACGATTTCACAGTACATTTCTAGTGATGGACGAGAATCATATAAATGACAGTATTGTGGAGACACAGGGGAGCTTAGGGACCCTAGTCCATACCGTTGTTTTTAGAAAGTTAATCGAGGCTTTTTTTGTGATTCCTAGGCAGCAGATAAATCAGCAGCTACAATCAACCAGGTGACTGGAGCAACTAGCACAGACTTCCCGAAGGATTAAGAATTGTTTTCTTGGAAGAAATTGCATGCATTTACACATAATAGAAGCCCAATCAGAAATACCCAAATGCAGTCTGAGAAGCAAATAACTATAATAAAATATATGTACTCAAGCAGACTCATACATAGAGCTGCATGAAAACACAGAGAGGAACAAAGGGAATCATGACAAGCTGTAGAGAAAACGGATCTCACAACAGCCTCAAGGAATGACTGAGAGGAGGAATGGTACACCCCTCTGCAGAGCTGGATCACAGAAACATCGTCCTCACTCACATTTCGGTTTAAAGGTATGTTCAGAAAATAGCAGTGCCTACCTCGATCATTGTTACATCTTTTTGCATATATGTCCATTGAATTATTGGATGACCTGACATTTTGGTAAGAATGCTTAATACCTCCTAACGTAATCAGCTAAATTAATTTTGGCACATCAGTTAAATTAATTTTGACACACAAAAATGATATAATTACTTTAAAACAAAAACTGCAATAAGTGTCATTCTGAATAACTTAATTATACTTTATCTTCAAATCCCACGAATGCAATACATGCTTATTTTTGAAAAGTAAGTTCATTTAAAAGATGATGGTTTGTTACCTTTTAATGAATAAGTTTTCCCTGGAGTATAACACTGGTACTTTAGAAAGCCTACTAAGATTATAGGCACAAAACAACAAACTACATGAAAAATCACCTAGAACACTGTACATAAGTAAACACATGTTAGTTGATTCTACACCTGGGTTCCCCTGGAACACAATCTGAAAATTACTGACATCATTCTTGGGTAGCAAATATAATTTATATCTATATCTGTATCTATATATGTATATATCTCCCATGGAGCACTACAGGAATCTGTTATTTATTTATTTTTATTGATTAATCTTTTTTGAGAGAGAGAGAGGAAGAAACATCAATTTGCTGTTCCACGTATCTATGCACTCACTGATTGGTTCTTGTGTGTGTCCTGACTGGGGATCAAACCGGCAACCTTGGGCTATGGGGACAATGATCTAACCAACTGAGCTACCCAGTCAGGGCACAGAATTTTTTTATTAATTTTGTTTTTAGAAATGTGCATTACCCCAACTAAAATATGTTTTCATTAATAAATAGTAGGAAATAATAGTAAGTACTAGCCACCTATATTTGGAAAAGTAACAAAAATGGAACAAAATATTTCCATATCACATTCTACTTTACAAAACACTGTAAAATATAATATGTAATTTAAAAACACAGGGATTACAACCAACAACTAAAAAGAACTTAGAGAAATTCTCTCCTAATTCATAAATTTAGGGTCACCATACATGAAAAAAAATTCATTCTAGACCTAGAGTCAATCCAAATAAAAGGATGAGCAAAAGCACCAGTTTATTTGCCTGAAAGGACTAAAAACACTAGCCCTCCTCAGTGTGAAAAACACCTAGGCCAAAAGTGGAAACATTTTAACATAAAATCAAGAAGGGTATGGATAAAATGGATGCAGATATACTACCAAATCCTTTCATATTAATACCAGGGGATAGCCCTAATAGTTCAGAGCAAATTTTAGGAAAATCAAAATGTACCATTTTAACAATGAATACAAATATATAAATAGTTGACCTAAGAAAGGAGGAGACTGCATAAAATCATGAATGATGCAGTCATTGGAAGCGGAAGCCCTGGCCCCTCACCGACCCAAGCGCAGTTCGCCACGGGACCACAGCGGGGGCAGGGGCATTTACACATCTGAAAGGCTGTTAGTCTGCCCTGGCTCAGAAATTCAAATGTCCCTTTACCGGGTCATTTCAGTAGAATAAAATTAAGCACTACTTTCCTATAGTCTGCAAAGGGAGCAAATAATTCTATGGTGATCAACAAAAACAAAGATTATTTTTCATCTCAAACATTTCCTCTTTATCAGTTGTAAAAGATGTCTTGTTCTGTGTCCTAACTTCATGTCTCCATTCATTTAACAAAAAGTTATCGAGCACCTACTAAGCACTGAAGACACAAATGTGTAGGATAATATCCATACCCTCGAAGGCCTACCAAGTATAATGGGGACACAGATAATGTGAAAATCCCGATAACTGAGGCAGTTACCAGGTTCTGTGAGGAGAGAGGGGAGGAGGGAATTAGGAGGACATAGGTTTGAGCTGTCAGAGCACGAGTTTACTTACGGGCATGTGAAAAAGCTGGAAGCGGCACCGACGAGAAGGTAACCGGCACCGACAGAGGAAGCAGCCCGTGCAAAGACAGAGGCTTTACAAAACACAGCCTCCAGGGGAAACAGCCAGTAGCTGGGTGGTAAGTGCGGGGCACTGGTGGAAGATACAGTAATGACAGGAAGGGAGCAAAATGCCCTGGGGCGCCGTGACAGGTACAGTGAACAACTTCCCAGCCCCCAAGCAGCCAGGAAAGGAAGAAAGCTTTTTCTTTGATTTTCACTACCCTGTCACAGTAGCATGGAGAATTCACCCAGAGGCCACCTCAGGATGAGGAGGGTATAGGAAGTACCTCGAAGTTCCCAAACGAGCACTACTTATTACGTATCTGGCTAGTCTGTGGAATTTTCACAGAGGGAAAAATAACCCATGCTTACAAAAGATGCATTAGCCAGGCATTCCTTCACAGACACTCAAGATCTTCTCCTGTTTAAAATCCCTAAAATACTAAGAAACCAGTTGACAACAACAACAACAAAAAATCTAGTGTACTATCAAACAATTATAGGATATTTGAAATGTTTTAAAAATATATTCTTTGTTCTTATACACAAAAGGTCGAAGTCACTGTTCCTTTACTTGAATTCAAACTATGGAAACAAATGTTATACTCTTCAAAATATTATACTTTGAAAACCCATGCTGTATCATGCCTCTGATTCAGAAACAGATATTCAAAGGCAACTTTGGAGAACTATTTGAAAAAGACTTGAATTTCATATATTGTCTTCACAATCCATAGTTACAGATTATCTTTTTCATAAAAAGAGATAAAATTCTTCATAATGTCATTTTCATTCTTTTCTACTTCAATCTGGAAGCAAACTAAAGCAAAACCAATTTTTCTCCTACTGCGAATTATATTCTCTCCAATAATAGCTCTGTATTTTGAGGAAACACAACAAAACCCTTTGCTTCTATTTTAGATATTTTACCTAAAATATCATTGTTTGAAAATGCCTCCAGCTACGATAGAAATGCCAAAACGAATAGGCTAAGTGAAGTGGAAAAGGACACAATGAACAGAGAATGTGCTAAAAGACAGAAGGAATAGGATTTAGGATCTAAGATTTTTATTGACATTTTATTGTGTCACTCTTTCTTCTAAAGACTGAATATCCTACTTACATGAAAGCTTGAAGTATTTCTCCTAAACCTTCCATTGCTGAACAGGATTTACTGCTATTAGTTTAACTCTTAGTCTTCAGTTTAGAGCATGGAGCAGATTTAAAAACCAGAAATGCTACATCCTGGCACAGACCCTGGCACATTGAAATTCACTTCCAAACACCTGCTTACTATCCTGGATTTATACTAATTAGACCTTTTACCATCTTAAGGAAGGTTTGTTTCCTTATTAAATTCAAAGTGCAAATAATACTGGATTTCTATTTTCCATAGTTTATATTCCAATTACCCCATTGTTCCAGAAATTTCATTGAAAGATTACTACATGCCAGGAACTGTGCAAGAATTTAGAGAAGATACAAAAATAAGCGAGATTTAGTTCCTACCATTAGCAGGCACTGTTAATTACCTATTCAATAATCATGTTCCCTTTTCTTGCTAATCAAAACCCAATTTTGTATAAAGTGTGATGTGTCCAGCCCCATTAATCTAAACCGGTTGTTCTCAGTACGGATCACACAACCCCAGGAGGAATTTTGAAAGGTTAGGGGGCGTATTTTTGGTTGTCATAAGAGTATATGGGTCCTGCTAGTAATTGGTTGGCAGGTGCCAGTGACCCTAGCCAAACTGCTACGTAAGGGACAACCTTTCGTGCCAAGAATTCTTCTGCATTCCACACAGATCTTTTAAAGACGAAAAACCTATTACCTGAGCCTTGAATCTAACTAAACATAACAAAAATAGTTTTGTACACTTTTAAGGCAAGTTGATTTTTTCAAGGAACAACTACCATGTATATCAAGGAACGGCTATGCTATAGCATCGTTCAGAACTTTACTGAGGGCGGGTCATTATTTCAGTAAAACGCCAAAGACGATGTTGCGCCTGGCATTGGACGCACCATCACCGCAGCCCTGGGCTGCACTCGCTGCAGTCTCATTCGCCCGGCAAGCACCTGCGCACTACACCATGTCATCTCGTGCAGGCATGCCTCGGACTTACGCTGTGAAATACTGCGCTGCATTAAAAATTATTTTCTTTTAATTTCTCCTTTATATTACGATTAGGATAACAGACTGATTTACTTGAAAATGTGCATGCAGAGTATCTCTGATGCTTAATTCAGGATAATAGAGCAGGCAATAGAAATTATTTCATTTCTTTCTTTATTTAAAGAATCGTTGCGCCCTGACTGGGGTGGCTCAGTTGGCTGGGTGTCATCCCACAAAGCAAAAGGTCGCCAGTTCTATTCCCTGCCGGGGCGCACACTGGAGCTGTGGTTTCAGTCCCAGTCTGGGCACATGCGAGAGGCAGCCTATCGATGTTTCTCTCTCACATCGATGCTTCTCTTCCTCATTCCCCCCGCCCTCACCCCGGACCCTCTCTCTAACAACAGATAAATAAAATACTGTTAAAAAAAAAAAGAATCATTCCTTCTAATAGGTTAGGAAACTATTAATTTAAGTGAAATTAACAATTCTCTTCCTTACTATGACAGCCTACCTTCCAGCCAGAGGAGGCCCTGTGACCAGTCCTACCCAAAGAGACCCAAACAGAAGCAAGCTGACAAGAAACTGCTCACAATCCTAGAGCTGCATCGGTTACTCTGTAACCATGAGGGCAAGTCCAATGTAGCACCACCAACTTGTCTGTGATGTGAGAAAAATAAACTCCATCTGTTTCAGTCACTGTTAGTTGGATTTTCTGTTCCTTGCAGTCTGAATACATTTCCAACTGCTATACTACTTTAGGGGCTTCTTGGGGATCCATAATTAAATACAGTGTTTATACTAATTAACTACTAATCAACACCATTAGCAAGGCGTAGGATCTGGTCTAAGATCTACCTAGACTTCCCACACGTACCTAAATTCTAAATATCCAACACCAGGCTCAAGATCGTCATTTTAAACCTGTTCTTCTTTTGTTCCTCACTCCCGCCCCTCGTCAGTGAGCTAGGAACTGCACGGCATTACTGAATTTTTTCTTCTGCCTCAGGAAGAACAGGTGAACAGTCGTCTGTAATTCCACCTCCAGTTTCATTCTTAACTAACTTCCCTCCCTTCCACCCTTCCCATCACTTCCCAAGCTCAAACCTCATTATCCCTCATTTGAAACACTTCCTCTCACGTCTCTCTGCCTTACACTCAGGTCCATTGCCCCGATGTAACTTAAACCCAGCAGAATGACTCCTTTGTTAAAACATGTTTCCTCACCATCAACTGTCAGTGTTATGGGTATGGCTTTCTAGTCTTCACAATCATTCCTTGTCGTTCCCCACCCCTTACGCTGCAGCCCCAACAGGTTGTTTATCGGTCCTTGAAATTACAGAGCACCCCCTTTACTCTTCTTTGACTTTGCTCATGCCGTTCTCTCTGCCGAAAGTGCCCCGGTTCATCAGTCTCCGTCTCCTAGGCAAACTATTTGCTGCTTTTTCAATAGCTCACTGTATGTTACATGTTTTTGTGTCTGTCACCCTGCTAGACATCACTTAATAGCAATAATATTTTTCTTTTATAAAATTTAACAAGTATGTTCCCTGCAAGGAACGTGTTTTTATTTGCTTTGTATACTAAGCAAATCACACATTACCAATCAAAAATATTTATAGAATGAATAAATTCATCAAATGAGTAGTTACATTTCACAACCGAAGTGTACAGCTCTGATTCATTATTTTAATGATTACTTTTTCTTCATCAGGTATTGGTTTTCTCCTTTCGACTGTAGCATATTTACAAGTTCCTCTTTATAGAGGTAGTCAAGAGACCTAGGACCCGGTCCTGGCTGTCCCTTTCCAGATGCATGACCTCGAACCATTTATTCCAAGTCTCTCTTTATGCGTAAAACAAGGTGTTGCAGTTCAGCTCTAACACTCTCCTATGGCTTTTCTTAAATATTTAATATCAGTCATACTTTTTGTTGTATTCCACGTTGCTTCTTGACTAAATCACCTTATACCAAACTCTTTCTTAATTGATTCACATATAAAAACCACTACTCAATCTACCATTTTGTGTCCCCCCACCAGCCAACTGACACCGAGTTCCCAAGGATCACAAAGGATGCCTTGGTTCTGACCCATTGGAAACATTTCATTCCCTGTCACACTTGACATCTGAAACCCTGCTGGTGACATTTCCTCAGCATCTGTTCTTCCTCCTGAATGCCCACTCTCAATGTGTGGCCTTCCTACTGCTCCCATCATCTGGACCACTAGGGGCATCTCATTCTATTTTACCCCTTCAGCCCTACGAGCTGAATTTAATCACTACGTGCTATTAAATTTAACTTTTACAGAGCCCTCAAACCCATCTTTCCTCTCTGAATCTTCCTTCCCACCTTGTTTTCTGGCTATGTTTCCTGAACCTGAACTACTACAGCAATCTCCTGACTGATCTCCTTGACTCCAGCCCCCTCTTCTCCTAGACATTCTCTTTGCTGCAGGGGTTCTTTCTTCAGAATGTTTATACCCACATGTCTGTCTCTCCCACTAATCTGTGAACCCCATGGGGAAAAGGACTGTGTAGATTCCACCTTTGAACCTCTAGGACCTATAGCAATGACCTGGGACTTAGTAAGTACCTCGTGAGCATAGGGTGGAGTTAGTTTCGGACAACTCTAAGAACTAACGGGTACATGGGCTGGGGAGGAGGAGTGACTGTATATTATAGACTAAAGGGTAGCTTTTCTCTCTTTATAAGTTTAAGAAAACTTCTGAATACATTTCATGTGCATAGTAAATACCTCCTGTCTTCAGCTGAACCTTTCTGTATAACAAGATAATTCCCAGATGCAAGACCATTTCTTATTAATGGTATTCATGTTCTCCTTGGCACCTAATTTACTGCTTTTCAGAGTAAGCATTCAGACTCTTTGTTGATGTCTGTTTTCTGGTATCTATGTTTCACACAATGGGGGACATGAGGGCAAGACAGGAAGAAAAGATCAGATGAAAATGTTTGTTCCAACTGCAACTTCAATTCTACTTGCTATGTTAACAAAACGCCATAGCATTTGAAATCCTTAGAAAATCCCACCTAGTAAAAAATGGTGAAATCGGAATAAAGTCTGTGGATTATACCAACGGTAATTTCCTGGTTTTGGTATACTTTAGTATACAGGTGTTGTCATTGGGGGAAGCTGGGTAAGGAACACACGACAGGTTCTCTCTGCATCCTTTTTGCCACATCCTGTGTGTCTATAATTGTTCTAAAACAAGAAGTTGTAAAGAAAAAAATAGACTACCTACCAAACTTTTTTTTTAAGTTCAAACGTTTTTAAATACTGTAACATTTATACTTCTGGGGGATAAACCACACAGACACGAACCAGAACTGATCATATTTGTTAGAATCAGATGCCAGGACAGGACCTGTATCCAACAGCTCCACAATTATTTCTCCTGAGAACCATGAAAAAGAGGTTTCATTTCAAATGTCTCTGCCACTGAACCTGTCACCCTGAACAAAATATGGGCATTGTAGGGATAGGGGAGGGTGACTGAAGGAAGAGAGACAAACCCTAACCACCGGGAAGGAGGCCAGTGCCTGATGCTCCCCATTCTTCTCCCACTGGTTCTGCGAGTTAATCCAGTGGCAGCAGCTTAGTGAGGTGATGAGAGCAGGGAAAATGGAGCACTGACTGACAGTCCCTTTCCCAAAGGGAATCCCAGGAGCTCTGGGTTGGGAGGTATGGGGATGACAACCTGCTGGGAGAGGTCCACCAGTAGACCCCTTGCCTCACACTGAATCACTCACGATACGATTCTACAGAGGTCAAGTGAGCTGACTCATTCTCTGTCCCTGACATTTTACTGGTTACCAATAAGCAGTTTTTAGTTTGCATATAAGAAAATTAATTTGGCTTACTTTACTCACCCATTCCCTTGGGTTGCTTTATCCCTCTCAATTTTCTTGAGTGTGTAAAACAATGAAAACTAAATTCCTACTGTTCAAGAGCAGGTATCTTTGCCATATAGCTGAATGTAACTGACTTTTGACCTACATCATGATGGGTTGAGAGAAATAAATATGAAGTTCCCTTATATGTGCTTAGGTGAAATGATATGAAAAAAATTCAAATAAATGAAGTCAACCACAAAACCTAGAACGAACTTTGTATTCTTGGCTAGCAAAACCTGCACTGAAATTCAAAGAGTACGTGAGACAGCTCTTGGTCCCTTCGTTAGCTGAGAATGCCAGGCTGACCGTGAAGGCGGATGCTCTTGAGAACAGGGGTCTATACCTGTGACTCTGTCACATGTCCGTGCCAAGCTCATACTGTCAATAGAAGCACAGATAAACTGTGAAGAATATAGTTTACACCCTTTGGGGCCAAATACAAAATGGATAACCCCAGATATTAGCAATTCTGAGGTGCTACAATCTAAGAGAACTAAAAACGGCGGGGGTGAGGGGTATGAAAGGAAATAAGATTGTAGCCTCGTAAAGTCCTCATTTTCTAGGACTTGGACCCCCAACATAAGAGTAATAAGAAGTGCTTTACTTCTGCCAATAAACCCAGTGAAGCATATATCTTCGATCTGGTGATATTAAAAAGCTATTACAAGGCACAGCAGCCTCTTCCAGAGGCAAGGGAGAGAATATAGCCTTCCTTGAATCAGACAAAGTGCAGAAGCCTTCGAGAGTTGCAGTTGCAGAAAACTATAAAGCTAGAGATATATAGATTTAATTACCATTTGCCAATATAGGGTTACAGTAAGCTGACTGTACTAATATGCTTTTATTGCTAAATAGCATGCTTCCCCCATGTATCTTCTCCTGAACTGGTTAGTAACAAATTCCAAGGAAGACTCTGGTAGAGATATTAGTAATATCCTTTGGAACATGCCTTTCAGCTCTCCTCACTTAAGCCAGGCTCCCTCACCCACAGAAACGCAAAAGCAGAGCCCCTCAATGAATCTTGCTGCTGCATGCAGTTCTTGTTACAGCTGAAGCCAGGGAGCCTGTTCAGCAAGTCACTTACTGCACAATTTGCTGCTAAACCTGTCAAATAGACATGTATGAAAATGCTGCCTCACTAAACAGCTGTTAGGTTTCACGGACTTAAGAAGAAAATGCCATCTAGCTTTATACAGTTACCTCAACAGAAATTCGCCATTCAGCTTTAAAATCTGATATGCGGGCAGACTTTTTCCTCAAATGCTAACATTTGCTCTGCGCTATGAGCGGGCCACCACGCAGCACCAGGAGTGAACACCAGCTGAGAGCATGTACACGCTTCGCCGCAGCGCCTGTTCCTTCCTTCTGCAGCGGGAGCACGCAGCATCTGTTGCTTCAGGCTCTTGCCCAGGAAAAAGAGCACTTCTCAATGGTGTCTCAGTGGTGTCGAGGGGAAATTAATGCACTAATTCCTCTCTGTCCCAATGGTCAGATATTAATCAAAGGTGGCAAGAGAACAGAGTTACGCCAAATAGATCCATGGCAATAGAGCTAAAACAATTATTCAAAGTGCCTAATCAGCCAATGTAAAATAAAACCATCGGAGCGCCACATCACGTGGGTGCACGGCCAGCCAAAGTATCCTGGGGCAGGGAGGACATTCATAAAACAAATTTTCCAGGAAATGGAGAAATCAAGGTGATACAGCAGATGTTTGACACCAGGAAATTAAAAAGATAACTTAAAAAATTAAAAGGGAATTAGGGAAGACACTTGGAGAGGGATGAGTTTGGAGCGTGGAATGAAGACCGTTGTGGAAAATAAATCCCAGTCCAGAGGTGAGAAGGAAGCAGACAGGAACCATAAAGGAGACATAGGAGACCTGCTGAGAGTGATTTCGCCTCACCATTTCTAAATCCAAAATGTCATTATTAAAGAGAATCACATTTATCAGGAGGCTAGGTGTGTAATTTAAAGGATTATGAAGATGGACTTAAAGAAAAAGATTCTTGGGTCTCAACAGAGTGTGCAAAAGAAAAAGGGGAACTTGGAACTGGTTACCTAGGGGAAAAGACTACAAAGGCTTGGGAGGAGGACAGAGAAAGCAGAGGTATCATGGCTTATCTCAAGCTTTGTGATTTATTTCCTGCTATCTCCAGGGGAAAGATGAAAAGCCCCGCAGTCAGGTCACTCAAGTCATTGTTATGGGAAATGAGGTGAGGAAACACTAAATTTGGAATAATCACTCCATAATTGCCTAGAGGTCTACTCAATCTGTGAAGGATCGGCCTATTTCCTAAACGCAGTGCGTTTGATTTCCCTCCAGAGAATGCAGGAAATTGTACCCTTTGAAACAGATGAGAAGTTTTGGATAACATCGGGTTCTACTGGAAAGCCCCGGGAAGGAGGGGACGGAGTCCGTAACTCACAGCCTGCACAACAGTGTCTGATACATTTAGTAGCAGATGAGGGGAAGTTTGTTGTGACAGCTGTGCAGAAAATAACTGAAGGTTAGGCGGATTTGCAACATGAGAAGGTGATTTGGGTTTGGAAAACGTGAAGTCAAGTAGTCTTAGGAAGGGAAGAGTACACAGAAAAATGAACAAAAGCAAACACAGAAGGGCCAAAAAGCAAAGCATGTCCAACGTGTTGTGGAGTTTGGGGCTTTGTTTTCTTGCATGGGAAAATGCCTGCTGACCTGTCCAGAATGTCCCCCAAAAGCGGTTGCTCCGTTCACTTTTACAGCAGAGTAGGAAGAATATACTACTTGCAAGATACGCAGATACAGAGTAAAGCTGAGTTATACCTGAAGGTGATTTTCCCCTATTTCTCCTCTCTTCTCTCCAATTGTTTACTAAGGCAGTCTTCTCTTTCCGCTCCTGGTACCCTGATAGCTGATAATGGCTTCTGCCTGCCTCCCACCCATCCAAACACACAGGGCCACAGTGGTGTTCTGTTTAACACAGTCCTGCGAGGCTGCGTTTGTCACCCTCCACCACTTGCTCAGAGGTCGGCCACTTCCCCTAATGAAGTGTCACAGGAAGGACATGAAACACCTTGCACTGTACGTGAGCACGGCCCAGACTCGCTGCAAAGGGAAAAAAAACCCTAATGAATTAGAAGCAGGAACATAAACACCAAGTGACAGACGTGACAGCTGAAAACGCTCCAGACGGTACCTCTGTGTAGCCTACTGCGGAAGTCGTGTTCCTCACTTGATGGAGGCAGGAGGAAAAGAAAAAGGAAGGACTTTTGCCCTGGCAAGTGACTGGGCCATGTGCTTTCATGTATATCATCTGATTTAATCCTCATAAGCAACCTTGGAGGGATATTATTACTTCCAAAATGGAGGCTCGGAGAACCTGATTTGTCACATGCATAGTAAGAGACTCTCCTCTGCTTCTTCATGAGGGAACGCTCACTCACCGTTTGAAAAGCCTTCCCTGACCTTCAGAGTTTGGGTGTGGTGATCTTCCGATAGGTCCCCTGGTCTAGGGACTTTCTCCACAGTACACATCATTCTGCCTTGGAACTGCCTGTTTATCTCCGTCTCTGGATCTAGGCTGAAAGCTCATTGAAGACAAAGGCTGTCTTCAGTAACCCTCAGTGCCAAAGACAATGACTGGCCTATATCTGCTTGAGGAATGCTGGCCCAGAAATGAGACCCCACCATTCCACACTTGCCTCCAAATGATACTGCCTGGAATTTTAATTTAACCAAATTCTTAGCAAAATGAAAAAGAGTGATTACAAAGACTAAACATGCCCTACTTGCAAGCGCCTTACAGTATTGTCTGTGGTACTAATGTTACTATGCGGAACGTGGTTATGGATTGTAAAATAGGGTGTTTAAATGCAAGTGACTATACACTGCTGTAGTACTTGCTATTCCCTGGTTGAAACTGAATGTTAGATGGAACGGTTTATGTCTCGCTATAGGTTTTTCCTTCTCTACGTGGTAATGAGAAACACCGGTAAGCCTCGCTTTCATTCTCAGAGTCCCGCAGACACCAATTATTCACATAATGTCACAACTTCAAAACTGTTTAAGATGCTCTGAACTTTGGTGGGTTGTTCTTTCTTTTAGAGACTGGAATGAAAAGAGGGCCAAATTGCCTGAGCCCATGTTTTTGGAAGTCATTATGGTTTCTGCACCATAGAACCCATGCAATGTTCCAGCCATCCTGTTCCAATGCCTGTTTCCAAAAGGGGGGGGAAAAAAGTATGATTTGACCACCAGGAATGTTTGTCCTGAGTCCAAGTCCAGAGCAGGGTGGCTCTGCTAGCTATCACTCCTGAAGTCCCATCAATTAGCAACGTCTAATCAACCCAGGAAACCAGTAAAAAGAGGTCAGCCAAACAACTACGTCCAGACTGCAGTAAATCTGCTTCTAGTTACTTTCCTCTCCTATTCCAAACACACCCACCTCCATACTTTAATAAGGCATGTGCAAAAGCTGGTTTTACTGAATTCCACACCCAATGGGGGCAGCAAATTGTAGGCTTGAAAAAAGTAGCCTCTAGCAACCAGAACCAGAGCTGAACATACACTCAATTCAAAGGTACTAAACTCTAGGAACAAAACTCGGTCTTTCTCCATTTGTCTTGGCATCGGTGTGGCTCCATGCTGCATTTAAGGCTACCGACACTGTAAGGAGTCCCTTCTCAATCTCACGGCTGCCTGGATTGGATGTTTGGTAAAGTATACAGGAAAAGTACTCATTTGAATGATGCTGGGATACTGGAAATTCTGATAGGCCTAAAGGCTGACAGCTAATACTCTTGGGTTTTTTTTTTTAATCTTATTCTTTGATTCTTCATACCATTAGTCTAAATGTTTTAAATTACTTTTTAGCAGCTTTATTGAGGTATAATTAGCATACAATAAACTATGTATGATAATGTATAGTAATGATTTTAAATATGCAATTTGATGTTTTACACATGTTTATATCCATGAGATTATTTTTACAATTAACATAATGAATATATTCAACCTTCCCAAAAGTTTCATGTCCCTGATAATCCCTCACTCCTACCCCTGGTCCAAGGAAATCATTGATCTGCTTTCTGTTATTTTACATTAGTTTGCATGTCCTAGGATTTTATATAAATGAAATCGTGCAGTATGGATTCTTTTTATGTCTGACTTCTGTGATACAGTATAATTATTTTGAGATTCATCCATGTTATAACATGTAACAACACTTTATTCCTTTTTATTGCTGAGTAGTATTCCATTATGTGGTTATACCACAGTTAATTTATCCATTCACCTGCTGATGGATAATTGAGTTGTTTCCCGTTTGAGTCCATGACAAATAAAACTGCTATAAACATTTGTGTACAATTCTTTGTATGGACATATGGTCTAGTAATAGAATTGCTGGACCAAATGATAAGTGTATGTTTAAATTTTTAAAAAAACTTCCAAAGTATTTTCCAAAGCACTAGTATCATTTTATATTCCCACCAATGGTATAACAGAGTCCCAGTTCCTCCATATCATCACTGATACTTGATATAGTCAGTCTTTTTATTTTCCTAATAGGTGTGTGATCCTTTCACAACATGATTTTATTTTATATTTTCCTAACGACTAATGATCTTGAGTATATTTTCATGTGCTTATTTGTCATCTACATCTTTTTTGGTGAGGGAGCTGTTCAAATCCTTTACCTGTTTTTTTTATTGGGTTCTTTTCTCATTGCTTATATCTTATAGCCCTTTATATATCCTAAATGTAAGTCCTATATTAGATACATGATATGCAAATAAACTCCAGCTAAAAAGTAATGTATAATAAACATCCAGGATATGCTTCCTATGAAGCCACGCCAGCATGTGACAGTGTGATAACGCAGTTATAGAGCAAACATTTTTGGCAAGTCCCATCTCCCAGACACACACATGCCTTCCTTGCTATGAAGCAAGTGGCACACGGAGGTCTGTAGATGATAAATTTCATTTGTTTAAAAGCCTAAGTAAGCTAGTTAACTTTGTCATTCAGAAGAGGGGCAGAATAGCATAGTGGTTATGAATATATTAACGTCATACGAAGAGTAAAAGAGACTGAGCCCTGATTATGCCCAAGGTTTGATGCTTTTAGTGGCGGTAACAATTATAATAACTCTATCAGGTCCTATAGATTTGATAACACATTATCTCATTTAATTCTAACAACTCTGTGAACTAGGTGTCATTCATGCAGCGTCATAAATGGAAAAGACGCTCCGTTTACAAGGATAAGTGAGGGACAGAACCGCAATCTGCCCTCAGACCTGTGACTTCAGAGCCGGTCAGTTCTTTGAACTATAGCTGTTGTCTGCCTCTCTCGGGGAGAGGAAGGACAGAGAACACTGGAAAACTCTCGAACTTCTCCTTTGTATCCCTCCGCTCCAGTTCTCTGGGGCAGGACAAACACTCCTCTGGTCACCCCGTAGGCTATGCAGACGGAGCTCTGCGTTAGAGAAGTCGGTCTGGGACTGCTGGAGGAGGAGGAAAATGAGGGGTGCTGGATTGCAGGTGCAGAAAGCCCTGGCCCAGGAGGTGGTGCAGCCACATCGGTAAGGCGGCTTGTCCGTTGGGCAGTTCATTCGCCTCTGATCAGCATCACAGACTTCAGGCTGGCTTGTGCCTATCAGGGGCAGACATGCAGCTAGCTCTCTTCCCATGAGCAGACAACCACAGCAGGGCCAGTATTCCTTGCTTAAAACTGCCTCGGGCCAGGGAGGTCTTGGAAGAAGCGGGAAAATGACTGTCACCCGCGACTTCTGCACTTTGCCAATAAAGCAATGAAGATTCAGAAGGGAGGTTTTTACTTGAAAGTTCTCTATGAAGGTTCAGGCAAAATGCTCAGCCACACAGTGGCTTAATCAACACACATCCTGAGACTTTTATTGCTTTCGTTTTTCTTGTTAGAAGGTTTTTTGCCTCTCTGATATAATTACTAGTTCCATATTTTTGCCCTAAGGCTAAAATGCAAATCATTTCCTGGTATACCACAACTTCCCAGCACTGACTACATAAGGCAAGGCTACATAGCATTTAAAATTTAAAACATCGTTTTCCTAAACGCGTGTGTCATTATGATGTTTATCAACGTGTTTTTACTGGTTAAGTCTCAGTTCTTAGGTATTTCAGTCAGAGGCTTGATATAAGCTACGCAGTGAAGCCTCAAGAGTTGGTACAGTTTTGCCTCTCTTTGGGTTCTCTTATGAATTCCTTCAAGGCAAACTTTATGGGGCTCCACAGTTTCTATTACAATGCCTACACCCAGCAGGGGCTAAATTTATCTCTGTTGGTCAGAGACCTCCCTGGGCCTCTGAGAAGGAGGTCTCCTCATTCACCCTTAAAACATCTCCGCTGACAAACCTGGATGAAAGTCCTGACTCCTCCACTTAGGAGCTTGTGCAAGTTTCTTCACTTCCGTAAAGTCTTTTCTCTCCCATCGTGTAGAAATGATAATACCAGACTTGGAGTGCTCTTGTGTGCTAACAGCCACGGGGCTAGACTAGGTACTCTGTGAACCTCAGTTCCCTTCACTTTCCTTATCCATGCAGCTCCCAATTCCACCACTGACAAGAGGTCCCAGGCCTAGTGGAGTCACAGAGAGGAGAACGGAGCCTGGAAATCATAATAAATAAAAGAGTTATAAGCTATGCCGTCTTGAACACCTTCATAGGCTAGGTCCAGTAAAGGAAGGACGGAGAATAATGGGTAGGCACCTGGGTTCAAACTACAGCTCTACCAGTCCTAGCTGTGTGACCTTAGCCAAGTTACCTAACCCCTGTAAATTGCAGTTCCCTTATGTGTAACTGGGAGGATAACGGTAGCAGCCTGCCCTGCAGGGTTATAAAGAGCATTAAATGACAAAATGTATATAAAGGGCCTAACACAGTAGGTGGTACGTTGTAAATACTCGAAGTTAGAGATCACTTCCTGTTACTGACAGTGGTAGGCAGCGTGTCCTTGCCGGAATAGTCAAAGACATGGCTCCCTGTGGGCATGCGGCTGCATCACTCGCCAAGTCACTTAAATGATTTGTACCTCAGTCTCCTCATCTTTAAAACAGGAATGATAATGGGCTCCCAACATGGCTCACAGCATTGTTCAGGGTATTAAATAAAATAATGGGTGCAAAGCGCTCTGTGAAAAATACGGTGTAAAAATTTTAGAAGATATTCTAATACAAAATGTTATAGAAATGCTAATGAATGATAATTAAAAGGTTCTTAAGTTCATCCAAAAAGCAAATTGGTCTTCATAGGACTTAACTGAGGGCAAAGGAAAAATCAGCCCAGAAGCATCCATTAGTTAGGAAATCATACTTCAAAGAAGAATTTTAATGCTTCATACATATTGATGTGGTCTGTTTCTGACTTTGGAATTCAACAGTCCATTTTCCTAATACTAAAATCTCTTCTCTCACCAGGAATTTCAGACAAGGGAAGAAAAGAGACAAGAGAATAAGTTGCTCCCCCCGAAGGCAGATTAAAGGCAGCACAGGGACGGAGCAAGGGGAGCGAGCCCGTCCTGCAGGGCCCGGGAGCCTCTCACTGACTTGGTCCCAGGAGACAAGACGAGACAGCACAGTTTTCCCCGACCAAGAGACCAGGAAACAAGGGATGAGGCCTCCATAGTAGGTGCCTGGGTACCAAATTCTCCTAAGAAAATACTACTCAAAACTGTCCCCTGTCACGGTTTAGCCCTGGTGGGAGAAGGGGAAGTAGGAGCTCATTCCTCTCTCCTTCATGAAGCTAATTAGCTTGTTGCGTGTGTATTAAACACCTACTACATGGGGAACACTAAGAGTTAAGACTCAGCTCTCACCTTCAAGGAAGTGCCAATAGTCTAATTGGAGATACAGCACCTGAGGCAATTATCAATGCAAGTGGTAAGCCAGGACGTGGAAGCAATAAGACACACAAAGAAGTTCTGGGGTGCAAAGGTGACAGAAAACCCAAGATGAGTTAATGAGAGAAAATTCAGCCCCTTAAGAAGATTTAAAAACACAAAAATAAAGACAAAACATGAAAAGTGAAATAATAATAATAACAACTATAGGGAAAACCAAAAGCCACCTGAGATACCTAGCTCATCAAAACATAGTAACGAGCTAACGGTTGGGCTTCTTAACAAAGTGGCGGTCTAGATGTGCACGATGGGGCTTCTCCCCACTTCGCACTGTAAAAACCACACAGACACATGCGAACACACAACAGCAACAACTAGCAAAGCACAGAAAGACAAAAATCAGAAGGAAGGGCCATTCACTGTGAGTGTAAAAATTCCACTGGACATAGCAACGGTGGGGGTGCGATGGGAAGTGCATTTTTAGACCACATATCACATGCTCCATCCTCACAGCCAGATGGAAAGGACCTTGATCACCGCTAGGGTCTGCATCGAATTTCAGAACACAGTGGCTGCAGTGGTCAGGAATACGGTTGGCAGCAGCATCAGTCTTATGGGAACTCTCTTTCCCGCAGCCATGGACTCCCACCCAAACTAGTCTTCCTGCCCCACAGGCTCTGCCTGCTCTACTTTGGCTAAGAGACCCGGGCTCTCCTCACTTAGCAAGATAATGAAGGTAGATGGAATTACAGTTCTATAGAAAAACCTTTGTAAATGGGAGCAAAGACAGGAAGACCTCTCATTTTGGGAGAGCATGTGAAAATGTATTTAATGTTTTACACTATTTAAATAGCTGTAAATTGCATGTAGCTGTAGAGTTACAAATGAAAGAGTTAAATGTATTAAAATGATATTAACTGCAATTCATCCAAATCCATGCTGGATGAGTGCCTGCTAAGACATAAAAATAAGAAATAAAGACCACATCAATTTAAATTTTTACGTTAAATCTGAGCAGAATAATGGGAATAGTAAGTGGAGTAAAAAAATAATTCACCTGTTCTTTCTGTGAATAAACACAAAGACTGGCTAGATATCACACAGGCCAAGGATGAAAAAGTAGAAAAAGAGCCAACAATGGGCTTGTGGGGTAAAACAACAACAACAAAAACAAACAAAAGAAAAAAAATCCTCCCATAAAAGAGGAAATTATAATACTCTAAAGCCTCAAAGAAGGAAAAACTTCTAAAAAGAGTTTTCTATAAGTGAAACATTCAACCATATTTTGTTGTCTTCATAAAAATGTACGAATTCACTACCTCTATGAAACAAGATCATAACACAATAATTAGAGGGAAAAACTGCCCAAAGAATTGGCTAAAATATGAAAACATAAGAAAACCCAAAATACACTCAGGAGTTTAAAAACATATTAACAGCAATGAAGAATAGAATGACATTGCAGAAAACAGGATTTGTGATAGGACAGGGCTTCTCAAACTTTCAGGTGCACGTAGATCACTTAAGAGTCTTATTAAAATATAAATTCTGATTCAGCAGTTCTGGGGTGGAGCCCAAATTCTGTATTTCTAACAAGCTCCCAGTGATATTGAAACTGTGATCCACACACCATGTACATAGCCAAGACATGAAGAATAAGCTCTAAAAACTCTCACAGAGCACGAAGAAACAAAAACTATGAGAAGGAAGATGATGGGAACGAACACAAATACACACCCAATTCAGCGTAGATATGGCAGTGGGAAAAACAAGTTTAAAAGCAACAGTCAAATAAAATTTTCTCAGTTGAAGACGAGTCAGTAAAAATGGAGAGACAGCATTCCAGTATGAACCAAAAACATTGAAAGAATCATACTTAAATTTCTGAATTTCATTGTGAAAACATACACACACGTGTGCATGCATACACATGTGATCTGGGTAACAAAATAATTGCTACAAAGGGAAATGGGAAGAATAGAGGAATAGCGGTTCCAGACTTCTCCACACTGAACGTCAGGAAAAAAGGGTATCGATTTATACATTTGTTTAGAGAAACAAGCTATATCCCCCAAATCTGACACCAGTCGAATTACTGTGCATTTCCCAAAAATGAAAACAGTATTTTCAGATGTAAATGTACTTAGCAAGTATTATGGCATATCCACACTTCCAGAGAATATTACTTAATGACATTCTGTCTGCAGGGTCTAATCAACATTGAGAACTGATGAATAAGTATTACAGGTATGGTATTAAGCATTTATCCAACCTAATGCTGCTCACAAATAACAAACCTAAAAACAATAAGGTATAAATTATTGATAACAGGCTGAATAAAGCTATACCTGGCAAAAGTAGGAAAAAAGAAGTGGAAGATAGATGGCATTGTAGATACAAAGAAAAAAGTATTCAAGGCTAAAATTATTAACTAGAAAAAAAATCAATGTTAAATTGAAAAAAATTATAATTCAGGTTTCCAGTTCAGGAAAAAGACTGAATACTTATTTGTACACAACTCTTTCCCCTCCTGAAAACCCACTGAAATAACAATTAAAAAATACAAAAGAAAATAAAAGTAGAAAATAATTGAAACTAAAACAGAAAAAAATTCTTCAAACCTGAAGATATCTGCCTTTAGGTTAAAAGAATCTAGAAATGTTCAACAGGATGAACACAAAGAAGCAATTCCTGGACACATTTGACAAAATGCAGAGTGCTGAAGTTAAAAATAAAATCTTAGAAATCTTACAGAAGGAACAATGCTGGCTACCTAGAAAATGAATAGAATCAGTTTGGCCTCAGGCATTTTGTTAGAAATGGGGACATGCTAAAAGACAAAGGAGCAATACTCCCAAGTTGCTACAACTAAATTATTTTAAATCTAGAGTTTTATCCCTAGCAAAATACCACTCAAGCATTAGGTCAAAAGAAAGACATTTTCAGAAAAGCTAGGCCATAGGAAGTTTACCTTGGATGTACTTTTTCTGGAAAATAAATCACTTGAATAGGTACTGTGGGGGGCGGGAGTCAAAAAAAGAGAAACATGAAAAAAAAAAAGTAAGAAACAGTGGAACTAATCCAGAAATTAAATGAAGAACTTCCCAGGATAGCAACTATATACAGACCTAGAAATTGGTCAATACATAATAAAGCATTTAACACATATTATAACTAATAGTTGCAAGATATTGGTAACATGGTTGAAAGGCATGTGTTTCTTTGGTCCAAAAAAAAAAAAAGATAATTAGAAACTCCAGAAAGAAATAAACAGAAACAAAAATGTTTTCCAAGAATGGTCCAAATATGAAACAAGTTAATCATGGCATGAGTCTAAGTAACAGAATACTTAAAAAGACAGAATCCATTTCATCTTGCATGATCTTTGGAACATTCCCCTTAAAGGGGTTATAGGCAGTGAATCGCATTTCCTTCTCTAGATATTCAATGTTTTTACCAAATAATTCAGTGACTATTTACATAATTACATTAAAATGCTATCAGCTTTTAACCTTCAGAGTCGACCTCTAAACAAAGTATGAGAGATTTATTATAATTAGAGAACAGAATGCTATACACCTTCCCCAAATAAAAGTGATAACATAGTTGGATAATAGAGAAAAAGAGGCGCAAATGATGTTAAATTGGGAGATTCATTTCCCCATCTTAAATAACAAAGAGTCAAAAGTGTTTAAAGCTAATGAATCAAGAAGTTGGGAGTTTATTTTATAAAATTGTAAAGGTTACAGAATTAAAATTGGCAGGGATTTGAGAAAGCTAGGTAAGAGTAGTTAATATAAATAATCTTTCATATTGAAGGATCGATACAATACATAATAACTATAGCTAATAAATTAAGAATGAAAAAATAAACATTATTTTTATGGAAGTAAAAACCAGAAGAAATACAAACAGTAAAAATATTCAAAAGTAATTACCAATGAAGTGAGTTTATAGGTAGGGAGTCTAAAAAAAATATTTTACTTTTCACTGATATTCTCTACTATTTGAATTCTTATTTGCAGGTATAGGTGTTACGTTTAAGATTTTTTTAAAGAAGCATAAGTGACAATCCAGAAAAACAGAATGAGTATATGAAAATAATTAAGCTTTATGTGTCAAATATTATGGCATAAAATATAAAGCACAAAAATTATCAGGAATATAAATAAAAATTAATAAAAGTTCAACTTGTAAGAAAAGTAATTTACCTCTCTGAAGTAATAGATCGAGTAAGCAACAATTAATACAAATCATTCGAATTAATTATATGCTTTGTGACTTCAGAGACAATATCTTTTAAATATCTATGAAATATTTATAAAAATTGACCATATAATTGATTACATGATAAATTCAGGATTTTCCAAATAGTATAAATTTGTAGACCACATTCTCTAATCACAATGCAATATAAATAGAAATTAATAACAAAGTAATTTAATATCCAATTAAAAAGTTTTAAAGTCATGCTCTTATTATTTTATCAAATGAGAAGTTTAAGTTAAAAGTAGAGCTATTTAACCTGATGAAAATAATAACTAAGTATTATATGCATTCCTAACAAAGCCAAGTCCACTTAGAGTAGCTCT
This sequence comes from Mormoops blainvillei, assembly GCA_004026545.1. Lineage (NCBI taxonomy): Eukaryota > Metazoa > Chordata > Mammalia > Chiroptera > Mormoopidae > Mormoops > Mormoops blainvillei. The sequence goes on along the minus strand of PVJD01000154.1, from coordinate 490,635 downwards.
GCAAGGACCTGGGAACTGTGGTTGCCGCCTGAGGAGATGAGGGCAGAGGCAGGAAGGAGTTTTGCTTTTACCTGTAAGCCCTTTTGTAAACTTTGATTGTTGCACCATGTGTATACAGGACCACAAAATACAGAACTATTTTTAGTTCGAATTAATAGACTTAAATAGTTTCAGTACTAATAAGTAATTTTGTTTAAATGTACTACTCAATCAACTCAAGAATCTAGAAAAGGAAGAAAAAACAACTACAAAGAAATGCTGGAAGAATAAAATAACAACCTAAGCAGAAAAGTAATAAATTTTAAAACAATAAAATGAAGAGATTGGTAGATAAATAGATATAGAGAAAATGTATCTCTGTCTTACTTGGGAAAAGAGTTTTTAAATTAGCAAAGTTCTGACAAATCTAAATAAAAAAGAAAGAAACAAAACTAGAAAGGAGGTAGAAAATAAAAAAGGTCGCCACTAAGTGCTGTGCCCTGTGTTTCAAGCATCTGGCATAGATCATTTCCTTTTGTTTTATTTACCAACAGGTAAACATGTCTTAAGAACGTGAGAGAATTCCACCCACAACTATATTTTAACAAATTTAGAAACTCTGTAAAGTGAATATTTTTTTAGAAATATGAACTAATAAAATGAATTCGATGGGCTAGGGAAGCTGCATATCCTCGGGAGACACTGCAAATGTTAGTAAGAGATTAATTTGCAAAACCGGCCCAGAAAATGCTCTGGCCCTTTCGAGTTTTCAAGAAACCGACTCACATTGTATTGTAAAATCTGTTCCAGAGCACAGAAAATAAAGAAAAGTTATCCCAGTTATCCCAATTCACTTTATGTGGTTAACAGGGCTTGTACCAAAATATGGCTATGACTGGTATTTTCCAAAGAGGGTTCTATGAAAATTAGTGTCACTTTCACGGAGGGGGGGTATTGTGAATTAGTTTGAAAAACACTCCTTCAGAGATTTATAGCATATGTAAGCATATTAATATCTCTGAGACTCCTGAAGCAAAGAAATTCATTTAAATGTTTTAATCTGCCTTTCTCAAATGGATGTGACCATGAAACCATTTTTTTCCCTCATAATATTCCTTCTTCAAAAACACTGCAGAAAAGATTAATTTATGGATACAATCCTAAGTGAGAAACCAGTGAAATTAAGTCAAAGTATATTAAAATAATAAGCCAGCACAATCAAGTAGGGATTACCTCAGGAATGCAAGGATTACTTAATATTAGAAAAGATATTAATATAACACATTATATCACTAGGTCAAATAACAAAGAGCACATAATTATTAAAAAAAGACAAAAAATCATTTGATAAAATTCAACATATTTTTGTTTTTTATTTTAGGTTCGCTAGTGGACTAGGAAGCAAAACATGTTTCTGAATCTCAGACCAATCGCCAACGCCTCTTAGAAGCAAATTACTAAAGGCCCTCATCAAAATGAGGGGAAGGGGAGCGTGCACAGAGTCCCTGCTAACATTCAAAAAACGAAACAAGATATTTAACTATTTGAACAACAGGATGGAAATTATAATTATTTGTACAAGATGATATGATTATTTTTCTAGAAAATATAAGAGAACCAAAAATCTGTTAAAACTAATAACACTCAACAAATTAACTAATTATGAACTATATATTCAAGATTAAGTTTTCTATATATTAGGAATTAGTGGTTGGAAGATGTTATAAGGCGAAGGTCCAATTCACAATAGCTACAAATTATGAAAGGTAAAACAAAGAAAATTTTTAAAAATGGAAAGATAAAATATGCTTCTGGAGGGGCGAAGTACATACTAATGGAAAATGTCAATTACTACCAAATAAATTTATATTTTTATATCATGTCAAGCATTATATGTGGCAAACATTGTGTGAAGATAGCTATATTTTAAAAAGTAAAATCAATGAAAATCTACCCAAACTAGATATTAAAGTGTATTTTAATCCTTTATTAAAACAGTATAATGCTGGTGTAGAATCAATAGATCAATGGAATAAAACAAAAAGGTCTCAAATAGACTCCTGTATATGTTATAACTTAATTAATGAAAAAATATACATCATAAGCCACTATGGGAAAAATGGATTACTCGATAAATGGTTTCTGTGAAACTGGCTAAGTAGTTTGAAAAAAAAATCAACTTATGGTCTCAATTCACACCACACAAAAATCAATCTCAAATAAATGTTATAACTGAATAAAAAAATACTTTTGAAGCATTTTCTAAACCTAATAACACTGGGAAGACTCAGGATAAAATGACAGAATGACATGGAATCATGAAATCTGACTCTCAAAACCTTTAATGAAACGAACAAATGCAATTAATAACCAGTCATAAATATTCCAGCAATACTTAGACAAAGAGAGGGGCTTGGCCTCAACCCTGGAAAGGATGTGACCGCGTGGGGTGTCTGAAAAGTGCAAACCAGGAGAAGAAGGAGGAAAGATCTCGGGAATCAAAAATCTCCTCTCTGTAGAAGTAGTTCCAGTGGGAAAGATGAATAAATAAAATTCAAAAAGGTGTCCCAATATTAACTAATGCTGCCAAGTTGAGAGTCAAGTCATTTGCCTGTCCACTCAGTCACTTAATTGGCTAAAACATATGATACACTGACTCTCTCTGAGCACTATTCATTAAATCTGGAGAACACCAGTCTGGAGGTGTTATTCTTTCTATAGGTAGTAATTTTGAAAAATAAAATATCGTCTCTTCCCAATTCAATTATTGTATGTTCTTTGCAGAAAATTTGTAACATTAAGGTAAACCAAAAGAAAAAAACAAACAAACACGTTTCAGTGTGTAATTCCCAGTCATTGTTTGGTACCAATATACCTAAATATATATTCTAAATATCAATCATAATCTACCTATGGTCTCAGAGATAGCTTTCTTTAACTTGACAATATTTCATACACCTCTTTCCTTTTCCATAAATATAGCTCTACATCAATTGCATGCCTGTATAAATCACCTTATATAGATGAAACAATTTGTTTGATCAATTCCCTCTTTTTGGACCTTTAGATTTGTTCCAAATAAATATCCTCAGGCAAACCACTTGGTACACTTATCAAGATTATTTTATTAAAAAATTCTTAGAAGTAGAATCAGTAAGCATAGATAGTGGAAGCGCCTTTGAGAATTTTAACACGCATCACAAAACTGTCCTCTAGAAAGTACCAGTTTACTGTCCTCACCAACAGGGCAAAGTCCTGTTGCCTCACACCCAAGTCAACGCCTAATATTAAAACATCGTCTTGACTACTGTGTCCTTGTATTTCCCTCCTTCTCAAGTTCGTTACTAGACCTGAACTAAGCCTTTCATAATCCAGAATTCATGCTGACAGAAAAGTCCCCCTTCCCCAAGATGGAGGCTTCTTCCTCCCTCTTACAGCCAGTCCTAGAAGGTCTTCGTTGTTTGATGACAAATCATTTCAGCAATTTTCAGATCAGAACGAAAGAGCATGAAGTCCTGAGTTCTGGGCCTGGCTGCCTGAGATATCAAAGCACTGGCCCTAATCCACATTTAAGACAGGCACAAGTCTAGTAAAGCTAAAAAGGCATTTCCAAGCTTTTCAAATGGCCATCATTACATCGCACTCAATGACATTTTACATGACATTTTCTTGACTGCTTTTTGACAAGAGTTGAACTATTGCCCAGAGCAAGGAGAGAAGCCAGATCACTTGGCCAGACTGTTATCACTAACTGGGTACATGTAAGATGCTGTATTCTAGGATAATAATAATAAGTATATGTTTCTTTAGGTATAAATATCTCTTAGTCAAAACAAGGCTCTGATTTAACATCAATTAGGGATCATCAACTTTATGCTAGACCCCATAGTGGCACTTAGGTATAAAGCCGAGTGAGATATAACCTAGCAAGAAATGCAGAAACAATAATAATACCAATGATGATAATAATTCATATGAATTATAAAAAAAGTATAGACAAATGCCCCTAGTAACATTGAAAATATAGAGTAGTTAGCTAATGATACCTGCAGGGGCAGAGAAGGCGTTGCAGAGAAGGTGACAAATCCACTGGATCTCGAACAACGTGTTGGAGCTCCTCAAGGAGAGCAGCTTCCGAAAGGCCTTCCAGAGAGAGAGTCGTGAGTGCGCAGGCGCTTCTGCGGAAGCCTGTGCACAGACAACACTGATGCTCCACAAACCAAACTGAGGCATCGAGGCATCGTAGTGCTTAAATTATAGAATGATAATCTGCTGCAATCTGTTGCAACAAATCTTTTTTTTAAAGTAATATATGTATGTATATAGAGAATATTCTTAATTTTAAGTTATTCTTGCACAAATATTTCTTTGGTATCTCTCTTCAATTTTCTAATAGCAAAAAATAGTAAACAGTAAAAATAAATATACAAACAATTAAATAAAAAAAATTTAAAGAGCCAAACTAAATCCCGTGCTTATTTTCTTTACTAATAAATGCTTATTGTTTAATATTTTAGCATATTTTCCACAATATGATTGTCCCTGGATCCAACAATAGAGGAAAATATAAAGTTATTGCATATTAAAAAGAAACAGAGACAAGATGACTCGAGGTAAGCAGATACCTACACTCAACAAAAGATTCCTGGATGGATGAGAATAAAACTGCTAGTTTTATCTCCTACTACTCTTCCAATACTAGGAAAAGCCTAGGAAGCCATGTTTAAAAAAAACTAAATGTTTTTTAATGCAACGAAATAATTAATTGTGTGAGAGACTTCTTTGTGTTTGTTGTTTTATAGACACACACCAAAAAATACCTCTGATGAGAGCATAAAAGACGGACTTGAATGAGGAGAGATTGAAGGCTACTGTAGGTGTACAGGGAAGAAACAGAACCAAAGCAGATAATAAGCTGGGAGAGACAGACATAAATAATGAAAATAGCATATTGTCATCACATGCTAATTACTTAATTTCTTACAAATTTAAAACAACTAGAGTGTCTGATATCAAAGAGTAGTCAGTACGGTCAATAGGTACATGAAAATGTGCTCAGTAACGCTAATTATGAGGAAGTGCTTGGCAAAACCAAAAGGAGAAATCACCTCACACCTCTTAGGATGGCTATCGCCAAAAAGACAAAGATGTGGGCAAAAGGAAATACCTGTGCACTGGAGATGGGAATATAAATTGGGGAAGCCATTATGAAAAGTATTATGGAGGTTCCTCGAATAATTAAAAGTAGAATTATCATGAGATCCAGTAATCCCATTTCTGGGTATATATCCAAAGGAACTGAAATCAGGATCAATGTTAAGTGTTATTATTTAAAAAAAAAAAAAGGAAAAATAGAGAGGGAGGGAGGAAGGAGGGAGAAAACTTTTGGAGGTGATGGATATGTTTATGAAATTGATTTGTGTGTGTATACTTATCTCCAAAGCCATCAAGTTGTATATAGTAAATATGTACAGCCTTTTGTATGTCAAAAAAAGTCTTACACATGCAAAGAGTAAAAAAGTCTCTGCTAGAATTAAATCCATAATTGCTGTCTTCCTTAGTCTTTCTCCTGACTACCTCATTCAGAGGTTCTCAAACGCCAGTGCACATACTTTGTCAGCTATTTTTAAAGGTAAATAAATTAATCCTATCCCCAGAGATTCCAATCCTATAGGTTGGGTGGAGTCCAGGAATCAGGACTTTTAACAAGTTCCCCTCTTGATTCTGATACCTGTGGCCCAAAGACCATATTCTGGGAATCACTCATCTGGTATATGCCCCTCAGCTATCAGATGAGAAAGGTAAAGCCAGAAAAATAAAAGTGATGAACTACCCAAATCAACGCAGAGTCAATTGGGCCAACTAGATAAAACTGGAATGACCAGTCTACAGAGACACAAGGTCAAATACTGAAGGCAATATTTCTTCTTGGGTATATTATGGTTTCGTGCACCCGGTGACAGCACGTCCACCTCGGAAGCAGGCCCCCTCAAGCCTGTTCACATTCTGGCGGGCTTCGGCTAGCGCTTGCCTGACTCATTCAAATAACCAGCTCAGCCAGCTGCAAATCAACCAAACCGCAGGTTATCAGCCATGTCATAAATTAAACTCTAAGTATTAGAACCTCAAGGGAAATATTTTGGAACACAACATCTGGCTCTTAGAGCTCTGGGAGCTGAAAGATGCCAAAACTCTACCATTAACTACTTAGCAATTCATAACCTCCTTATGCCTCAGTTTCTTTGTGTATCAAAAGCCTATAATGAGATCTTTCCTACTGACTCCAGAGACATGCTGTAGGAAGCAGTTATCAAATCACTTTTAAAGTTTTTAAAGGACTATTCAAAAGTAGTGCATGTATAAAATCTTGTTTTTTTAAAAATATTTCAGCTGCCACCACTGGATACTTGAAGGTGAAGAAGAGAGGCACGGGTCAATAGAAGCATCTGGTAGAAACATGTTTTTAGCTGGGCTTTTAAAAAAGGGGGCACATGGTCACTGATGAAGTGGCAATGAGGCTGAAACAAGTTGGACAAAAGCAGAGTCTAGGGAGGGGTCAGCCCGATGAGACTGCAGACAGAATGAGTTTTTCTTATTCTTCACAAGGCAAAATGTGCAAACAAAGCAAGACAGAGAAAATAGACCTTTATTTTCCCCCCAGTGAATTCTGGTTCCTTGCTAAATGCTACCTACAAAATATTTCATTTTAAATGGAGTCTCTCAGCTTTTGCATTTCATAGCTCCAGCACTTCAGATTAACAAACCTTACGCTGCAATCATGTTTTCACTCTACACATGACTTTTTTCTTTGAACAAAACAAGCGAAGTTGACTTTCATCAAGTCATCATCAAATAGCATTTTATTAAGCCCCCACCTGCACACATCATTTAACACTGCAGTGAGTTCAGGAGGGTGGGTGAAGAAAGGACAAGTTCACATTGCGGCTACTTTCAAAAAGTAGGGAGAGTTTTGGAAGGCATATGCTTATTAAGCTTTGGCACAATTTCAGTAGGGTGCTGGAAACTGAAAGAGACCTCAATGCTCATCTGATCTAAAGTACAACTCCCCACTCAGAGTAAAACTCCCACTACAATAGATTTGATATACAACCACCCTGCTCTGCTTGAAAATATCCAAAGGTGGGAAGTTCACTACCCTAAATGATAGCCATTATATTTTTGGTCAATTTTAAGTAAAAGAGAGTTTTTTTCTTTATTTGGTATTTACCAGTTCACTTCCATGTGTCCTGACTCAGTGAAAAGAGCAAGAGTTTTAGATTAATACAGAATTGAGTTCAATCTCCAATTTCACCACTTACTAGTTGTTTGACCTTGAGAGACTCAGTTTCCTCACTTATAAAATAAGGATAATAACCTCCTACCTTAGTTTGTTTGTTATGTGAATTAAGTGTGAAAAGTACTTAGCAATTTACTTGGCATGTAACAGTTGCTCAATGAACAAAGTATTATCCACTCATTTGTTCTACCTCTATCATTTGTTACTAATGTTTCATTTCCTCTTTATGTGCCTATGATAGCCCTTTAAGTATATGATGATGGTGAACTTTTGTTTCCTGACACTGGTCTTTACACAGCTAATCATATCCAGTTCCTGCATCACTTTATGGTAACATTGAACCCTAAGCCACTGTGCTATTGGGGCCATAGGATAGTTCAACATAATGGACTATGGATAGGTGATTGGGTGAGTTAGTGTTAGCACTGGAACACCTATCAACCAAGTATATAATATAATCCAGATCAACGCTTTAGTGCAAACCATTACAAGATGGAAGAAATAAATCCACATATAATATTAATCACAATCAGTGTGAATGGACTTAATTATCTGGTTACAAGACAAAATACTAATAAAAAAAACTGGTAAAGTATTATTATCAAACAAAATAGATTAAAAGACAAAAGGATTATTAGATATAAAGAGAATCACTACATAAAAGGCTCAATTCTCCAGGAATATGTAACATATTTTACATGTATATACATTTAATAATATGTATTCAAAAGTACATAGAGCGAAAAATGTCTGAACTACAAATAAATGGACAAATCCAAATACAACTAAATAACTGACACATCAAGCAACAACAACAATCAGTAATGATATAAAAATCTGAACGACACAACAATCTTGATCTGATGTGTATCTATAAAATAATACATCCAACAACTTGAAACTATACATTCTTTTCAAGCACACATGGTTTATGAAAATTAACCACATACCAGGCTAAAAAACAGATCTCAACTTTCAGGTTCTCTTATCTCACATACTACATTGCCTGACAATGAAACGTAAATTAAAAATCAGCAGCAAAAGGAAGTATAAAAGGAAATTATATATTTGAAATTCAAAACACTTCAAAATTACCCATGAATTTTAAAAGAATGAAAATTAGAAAATATATAGAACTGAAAGATAACAAAAATACTACAAATCAAAATCTGTGAAATTGAAGGTAGAGACAGATTTACAACTTTGTAATAGGGAAGAATTTACTTCAGTGAAATTTTAAAAAGCAGGGACCATAAAAGAAAATATTAACTTACTATATCCAAAATCAATAACCTTTATTCATAAAAGGGCCACAGACTGACTGAAACAAAGCCAAAAGCTAGGAGTAAATATTATCAATATGAATACTAACAAAGGGGGGGTGCTGGATGAAAGAAGGTGAAGAGATTAGCCAAAGAAGATGCATGCATAATCTATAGACACAGACAATAGTGTGGCGATGGCCAGAGGGAAGGGGGCGGGGGCTGGATGGGAGTGGGTAAAAGAGAAGGTGGAAATGGGGACATCTGTAATAGTATCAACAATAAAAATAAAGTGAAAAAATTAATTAATTACTAATAAATACTAACAAAGGATTAGGATCTAAAATACATAAAGATCTCAGAGAAACAATGACGAAAAGATGAGCAATCCAACAGAAAAATGGCAAAAGTTGTTTCACACATGGAGAAACAGGAATGGTGAATAAAAAAATTAAAAGATGCTTAACTTCATTAGTAATGAGGGAATTATACATTTAAATCACAAATACCATTCGTGCCACAATACTGACTGAAAAAAAAAAAGTCTGATAAGTGTGGGAGAGACTATGGAACAAAAGAAGAATTCCTACACTATTTGGCAACAGTGTAATTGGTATATCCGCTTTGGAAAACTATTTGGAATTATACGGTAATCTGAGCATGCACATATCTATGACCTAGCAATTCTACAGCCACAGGAGCTGGTACACGGCCAAGGGGGTTGGTGGTTAAGAGTATGCTTATGGTACAAAGCTAAGTTGATAATGTTGTGATCATCATCTCAATGACCACTGGAACTTGCCCAGGTTTCTTGGCCATCTGTCAAAGAAACAGCCTCATAAAAGACACACTCTAAAATCTGCAACTGAAACAGAAGCTGGAGCACTGACTCACACCAACGAGAGGTTGTGCAACCTTGAGAAGCCTCCTAAAGCTACCAAGCTGCTAGAAACAACAAGCTGAGCACATGCATTTATAGGTTCAGCTGCATTTCATTAAAGGCTTACTCCTACGTGCCAGGCGCTGGGCTATCCATAAAGGTGATGAACCGGTGAGATGTGGTTCTCTCTTCTTGTAAAGCTCACATTGGTTGAGAATACAGAAAAACTGCAAATACAAGCATCTAGATAGAGCTGTGATAAGTTTTATGAAGGAGACATAGTGGTCCTATGAGAACACGTAGAACGGGGGCTCAAGAGTCAAGGGAGACAGAGACGTCCCTGAGGGAGACCCACTTAACATGAATGGCCAAAAGAAGTTAGCCAGGCAGAGAGAGAGAGCAACACGCACTGCAGGGAAAAGTGAGAGAGTGTGTGAAAATCCCTATGCAGGAAAAGAGAGAAGTGGGGCAAAATGAAGACGGGAGGTGTGGCGGGTAGGTGGGATCCAGATCACAAAGGGCCTTGTGGGCCCCATAGGATTGGCAACTCCGTTCTAAAAGTATGGGACGATGGTAGAGGGCTTTAATTTGCAGTGAGGTGCCCTCAGACTTGCATTTACAACACAGACTGCAGCATGGAGAACAGACTGGGAAATACCTGCAGTGGATGCGGGGACACAGTTATAGCTTCTAATGCAGTCACCCAGGTGGCAGCAGCCTCTCTGAAGAGATGGCAGCAGAGACTGAGAGATACGGGCTCACTGCAGATGTACTTTGGAAGAAGAACCAATAAAGCTTAGTGAAAGACAAGATTGGAAAAGATGAGGAGTGGGGATAAAGTATCTGGAATGGACAACTAGGTCGTGTTACTGAAACAGTGGTGCTGCACACAGCCGTGGGCATTGTAATTAGTACCTCTTAGAGGTGTGCAGCATCCTATCTGTAAAACCATGCATGGCAGGCATGTTAGTGACAAATTACTGAATTGGACAGCACTAGGGGAGAAGGAGATTTGGAGAGAAAGATCATTAGATTTAAACATGTATTTTTAATAAAGAAGATAGTCTAAAAGTAAGCACGAGCTTACAGTTCTATAGTCTTCTTACTCAGAAATTTTCTAAGTCTATGAATATAGTGTCATTCGTCACATTTGGCTATTGACCACTTGAAATTTGGTCAGTCCAAATTCAGATGTGCTGTAATTGTAAAATACAGTCTGGACTTCAAAGATTGAGCACAGAAAACAATGTATGTTGTCATATTAATTATATGTTGAGATAATATTTTTGACAATGGATTAAATAAAATTTATTACCAAAAATTTATTTCACTTGTTTCTTTTTATTCTTTAATGTTGCTGCTAGAAAAATTTAAAATTAGGTATGGAGCTCACATTATATTTATATTAAACAGGGCTGTTCTAAGAAATAACTGAACCACATATGCATTATTATTCATGTCTTCTTTAAGTAATGATGGACGGAAAGTTTTCATTGTTAAAACTGGTGAAAGGGAAAGAAAGATGTGCCTCAAGCTGAAAAGTCAAGACAATAATAAATGAAGTCATTTATTAACTGAATGCAAAGTGAAGAATTGAAATCCCTGTAATCCACAAATTTCACCTCTCTACCAATACAGAGTAAGTCACATGTAGAAAGGAAGTGACATGCCACCAATATCTTAGCTTTGGGGGAAAGAAAAGGGACTTTTAAATGTTCTGGCCATGGTGGGCGTAACAACAAAAAAAAATTAGTGACGATGAGGTAAAACCTAAGTAGGTCCTGTTTTTAAATAGACTTGAAGCAGAAGTTATCTGTGAAGATTTGAGGAGGAACCACATAAAAGATGCTATGCACTGCTCTGACCCAGCCATCGAACTACCCCTGAAATCCGGAACATCCCTTGTTAACACCCACATTAGTCAGTGTTTCCAGGGGACTCATTGTGAAACACACACACTCATATCAGGATCAAACAATCCTACCATTTATTAGTTTCTCACATATACCTTCATCTGAGCTATTTTATCAATTTTTCTTCAGGTAACTCACTAATACTAAGGCATTATAAAAAATAGAAATTTTCTTCAGAAGGGAAAGAATAAGGGACATGGGTGGTATTCTCAGCGGGGTGCTGTGGGCAGGTGAACTCGAAGCGCAGAGCCACGTGGGGGCCCTGCCCAGCACCTGGACATGAGTGCAAGTATCCGGACAGCAGCAGGGTAATGTGAGAAAGGGCCCGCCAGAGAGATGGGGTCACAGTTTTGCCAGAAATTGCCTTAGTCCTAATTTCAAATTACAAAAAAAGGTTTTATTGTGTCAAATAAGTAGTTTTCACTTTTCTTTGGAGTTTTTGTGGTTGTTTTTCCTATCTGCCTATTAAGAATAGAAATTTAAAATATAGCAACTCTATTAAGGTGAATCAGCAAACAAACCCAGATATTCTGGATAATAATATGTGCATAAATTAATTCAAAAAAATTAACGGACTAAGTATAATCCACACGGAGCCCACCAAACATCCTAACTGCCCCAAACACCCACCCTTGGGTACTGGTCCTTCTTTTATCCAGACTCCAGAAAGAAATGTTCTTCATTATTAATGCTGAGGAAACTAAGCATTTTTCACTCTGTAGAGGTCGGGAGTGTGCAGAGAATTTGATGTGGAAATTGATGCCAGCTTTGTGGAAGATAAACAGGAAATGCCACCTATGGTCCTGCTTAGACTTCAAGCACTGGTTCAATGTCATTGAGGCAAGGCCAAATCCAAATGAATGCTTCCTTTAACAGATTTTAAACACTTTTGATTTGTGTATCCTACTTAACATTATTCAATTACAGATTATCTCACTTTGTAATTCCCCAGGCCTCTGATTTCTCTTTTGTCCTCTCCCTGAACACCTCTGGCCATTTCACTACTTACTAATGTCTCGCTGTGAAGAAGGAGGAGGAGGTAGTTAAATTCACATCAGTCAATTTCACTTCTTAGCAACACTGTAAAATATTCATAAGGAGGAAAGTGAAGTTTCTATATTATCTGAGAGTTTTATTTAACCATATTAGAATACCAAAACAGGGGGTGGGGGGGATATGTTCATGTTTTTTCATGTCTACTTAAAATTCCATTGTTCTTTAAAAATGAAATTAAAAATCAAGAAGTCTCCTCGGTCATGAACCTGCACCTCTGGTCCACGGAGAACGACTTCCCACCTCAGGCCCCCAGCCCACCTACCACCAGTATGGACTCTCATACTTCTTTCATACAGTCATTCTAACGAAAAATGGGCTTATACCTGATTTCCTAAAGCATTTCATGGGAGCACATGGCTGCTCCCTCATCGCTCAGCAAGGAAAAACTCCTCCCCTTTCCCCATTTCCTCCTATAATGCTGCAAGTCAATGGAGAATTTCAGACCCACCCTGGGTAGAGAGAATTGGTGTTCATTCCATGTTGTATGTACAGCAGGTTTGCCTGCTAAACCAAACCACTGATCCTGTCCCAGACCTGAAAGCGTAGTATGGCTTCAAGGAAAGCCGGCACGAGTGAAGGAGCTAATGTCTATTGACAATACACTAACTTATATCCAAATTTAGTCTTCCCTACAACTTCTGAGATATGTGTTACCTCTAATTAAGAGATAAAGGAACTGAGGGTCAGAGAGTTTAGGTGTAGTTGTCCAAAGTCACAATTACTAAGGTAAGTGATAGAGCCAAGGTTCAAATTCAGGACTAGATGGTTAAAATCCACTAAACTCTAGATTGGTGATTTCCTTCTAGTAGTCCTCCTCTGAAGAGCCTAGTTTGATGAAGATGCTTCTGTAGGGAGGAAATGAGAGTGTTTGAAAGAAATTGGTAATGGAGGTGGCAAGTAGTGCCCCATGAGCAAGGTTTCAGGACTACCTTAACTAAAAAAACCTCCACTTTTATCATTTTTGTGCAGTGAGCTCCCATAAAGCTTAACGGGAGGAGAGGGGATGGAATGTTTTTTTTTTCTTTTTTTTTTTAAGGATAATGCATATACAGCTAATTGCCTTAGGTCAGTGGATCTCAAACCTGGAGAATGAGTCTTAAAATATCTCTAGAATCAGTCCTTAAAAATCCTGTTGCCCTGGCCACATCTGAGACAAATTACATCAGAATTTCTGAGGGTGAGATCCAGGAATCAGTAGCAGTTTTAAAACTTTCCAGGTGAAGCCCATGTGCGTTCAACTTTCAGGATCCCTACTTGAGATAAAGAATGCTAAGGACTGAGTTAGTCTTCCAAAACACCTTTACGATAAAAAAACGTTTTATGGGCCCACTGACAACCGGTCTTTTGGGGAAAGGAGAACGGAGCTGAGCGGGATCTTATCAGTTTGCCTCCCCATACTAAGCTTCCTCTTTGGTTGTCTTCTTCTTCCCAAGTACAATCTCCTAATGCCTATAATCAGATTCTCCCAAGACACCTGGCCCTCTGCAGATGTTTACTGCAACTCTGGGTCCTTTTTACCCCCAAGAGAGATGAGTAGACTTCAAGAAAGGAGGACCAACTCAAACTGTCAGGCCACTGAGAATTTTCTATGACCTTCTCATGGCTTTAGTTCCTTTTCATTTTCCTGTCTCTTGGTTCTAAGTTTTATTCAGTTTACACTATTCAAAATATGTGACAGAATTATTATATCCCTAAGCTCTGTGCTATGGCCTAGGAAAAAGAAAAAATTACCTGATTCTTTCCAAAAGGACTATGGCCCTGTGTCTGTGTCTGTGCCTGGCAGCTCTGTCGGGGAGCAGGACATGGGAGCACAGCACAATCCTATTGCTTTTGTGTTCCTTCCCCTCGTTACCAGAGGCCCTCTGTGTGCAGGTCTCCCGGTCACTGGCGATCTCATTTTAATAAGAATCATAACAGTATGTAGGGCTACAGGAAATAGTCATACTTTTAAAGAAATATGTAGGGGGGATATAACATTAGCAAAAATGCAAAAAATGATGAAGCACATATGGCAAAAGGTTGAAAATGATTAAATCCAGAAGATGTATATATGGATATTCATTATTATATTCTCATATTATATCCTCATTTGTTTGAAATTTTTCATAACAAAAATAATTTAAAAAAATTCTCATTCTTAATAGGTACAGCTAGAAAATAGTGTCCTTCCTGCACTGAAGATTTCCGCAGGAAAACACTCAGGAACTGTGACACCAGCGCGGGTGTGAGGCAGCCATTGGGACAAGCGTCTTCAGTCCGAGGCCCGCATCCAGCTCTCTCTGCCCTTTTACTCATCCTGAATGAGAAGACAGTGTTGTCTCGGGGCTTCGCACCTGACAAGGGATCACACAGGGACTCTTCAGCACCGTCACCAAGTTCCGGGTTGGCCACTGAGGGCCACCCAAGCTCCATGAGCTGTAACACTCCGTATCTCTTCCTAGATTTCTTGGAAACCACTGGGTTCTGTCATTGAAAACTTATGTGCCCGTTATTGCAGATGTTGGGAGATCTTGTGTGACACAAACGTGCTCCCAAAACATAGATAACACAGGTGCTGGCTCCACCCACAGATGACATCACTCACCACATCCAGTGGCATGTGTGCTCAGAGCTCCTTTTTTCCTTGCTTTACTTCAATTCCATCCTCCCTGGGCCTGAGACCACATGTTTGCCACGCTGGCTGGGCCAGGAGTCCCTCCTTGGGCTAAGCTCCCAAACGTGTATGGGTATCAAACACAGGAGGCCGTGCTCATTAGAAACTTGCTTTCATAAACTCCACGGGCTCAGTCTCAGGCACTGCATCTGCAGTCCCACACCTGGTAGGCCAGAAGGGCTGGCTCAGAGAGTGCGTGTGTCTGGCACCGACTCAAGATCAGAGAAAACACTGTGACGTATGAAGTACTTTCTTGGTTCCCCAACTTCATACTGACCATACCCACACTTAGAATGTTCCAAATAATCCCAAGGAAAGCAAAGATTTTCTGTTTCCGGAAGGCTATGCCCAAAACCCACAAAAGCCTAAAATCTACAAATCAAAAGGCAGTGAAAATTTCCAAGAGGGTGAAAGATTAAAGGCCTTCTGTTTCTAAACAAACAAACAAGCAGAACTGACTTCTCTTTAGCTCACTGGTCTATCAGGATACGAGTGGGTGGGTGGGAAGCCAGCTTCTAATTAAATTGGAGCCTCCTGACCAATATTAGAGCAAGATCAAACAGAGAAACGCGAAAGCACGAACAGGTTTGAAAGTCACCGAATAATAAAATGTTGGATTATTGTCTTACTTATTTTTCAGCACTTAAAAAGGACTTCCAAGGCTATTTATCTTCTATTAAAATTATAAAAAGCAAGTCAGGCCTCCCAAATACCAGTATTTGGCAGAAACACTGAAGGCATCCGGTGATGCAAAGGCTAAGTAATCGGACGTTGCCCTGCCTGCCCTAAGTATCAGATCACTTGGAAGTCAAGGTTAACCTGACAGCTGCTTCAATAACCTGTCGCCCCAGGAAGTGTGCGACACTGGCAAGAACAGCCAAATGGGGGCTGAGAGCAGGCAACAGCCAAAGCAAAAGGCAGACGAGCCAAAAACTGAGGCAAAGGTCATCTGTGGGCTTCATCCAGGTCAGGTATATTTTATTTGGCCTGTACAGTGTTTTTCCAAATACCAAATCAATTGGCCACATTAAAAGGTCAAGAGATGCCACGTGAAAACCTAGAATTTTTTTTTTCTGGAAAAATCAGAAGATCTGGGAGCAGCCTCATGAAAACAGTCTACTCCACTGTCAGGGTACCACAGTCCTACTGCTGCCAGTAATGTCACACTAACCCTGGGATCCCGGGTCACTCATTAGTGTTCCCATCTTGGACTACCTAAGCATTTGAATGCATCACCCCTGGTTTAAGGATCCCTCAGCTGCCAAAGGTCAGAAAAGACCAGGGCTCTGAAACTCAGTGAGCTCCAGGAGTTAGCTTTCCATACCATTCAGCTACAAGCTAGGGATCTTGAAGCCGAAAAGTTCGGAGAGGTGTGAAAGGGCTGTCAGGCTCAAGCAGCTAGGAAAACCAGGGCGGCAGCCCCACAGAGCACAGCAGTGGGACTGACACTGCGGTGATACTGACAGGGTCTTCACCTTATGTCAGGAGCAGGACTGATTCAAACTTCTGTCCCCTAGACGCCATAAGCAGCGGTTTTCTCTCCTCGAGGATGCTACAAATGTATCAATTTAGGAAGGAAGACATTGGGTCATAAAAGAGGGACAGGATAAACAGGGGTCTGAAGACAGCCCTCCTCAGCAACAGAAGCTCCCTTTACGTGTTTTATAATTTGGCCCTCCTGAGGTTCCTTTTGCCGAAAGTGCTCCGTTGCTTAAAGCAAACGAAACAAGGGGAGGAGGGGCTAAGAACCACCGCTCTAAATAACAATACTCGTTAACAGAATAAGTTTTCAGTTTACATGTAAGGATTCATAAAAAGGGCCCCCTTGCGTCAGAAAGGTCACTCAGGCCATTTAAAACATCGCTGTATTTCATGATCGACATATTCTTGAGAAGTTGTGTCAACTGAATACTTCAAAATTAAATCAGTTTGTAAAAATCGGTAAACCTCAATCTTAAAAAAAAGTGGCTTGGAATTATTTTATTTTAACAAATGGCCATAGCCAATAGGTAAAGAATAGACATGGCTGCGTTTCAGTAGAACTTTACTTACGATGACAGCAAGCAAGCCAGGTCTGGCTGTGCTTTGTCGATGGCGCTATAGCCACATAAGCATTTCCTCGATGATCTCTGGATATGCAGCCCAGAGAGGGTAAGGCTAAGGGACCACAATAGCTACCTGTCTATTTGGAGAACAGTCACATGAAAAAAAGAAGAGACGTGATCTGTTTATTCATTTGTTCAATAAATAAATATCAGAATACCTACTGATGTACCAGATACTGTATTAAGCATTGTGTTATAGCACTGGACAAGACAGATGAAAATCCCTGTCTTTATAGAGCATACTTCCAGTGGGCATAAGAAAAGGTCACAAGGGAAACATTAAACAATTCTGCTAACGCAGTGTATGGGGCATAAAGCAAGGGGCTCTATCCTGGTACAGGCCTTCCAGAAAAAGTGAAGTCTGGGCTGCAACCTAAAAAAAGAGCAAGGGTTAACCAAGTCGGGTGGGGAGTCAGGGATCTGAGGATTCTCGACGTAGGAGAATAAATGAGCAAAGGCAAGTGACACCACTGCGTATTTGACAAACTGGAAAAGATCAATGTGTCACCTACAAGGGTTCAAAGGAGTACCCTTCATAGGAAACTACTGACAGAAGCTAAGTGAACTACAGATTCTTTTGAAGAAAATGACACTATGGGATAGATTAGACTAGGTATCATGTATATCCCCTTTTAAAGTTAAAGTTCTATGGTCCTTGAATCATTATGAGGCCCCTATACTATGGTGAATGAAATACTGGCATAGGTTTAACAAATAATGTTGCACTGACCGATGCAGCTCAGTTGGTTGGGGTTCGTCCCTCAAAGCAAAAAGTCACTGGTTTGATTCCTGGTCAGGGCACATGCCTGGGTTGCAGGTTCGGTCCCTAGCTGGGGCAGCTAGGAGAGGCTACCAACTGATGTTTCGCTCTCACATCAATGTTTTTCACCCTTTCTTTCTCCCTCCCTTCCTTTCACTCTCTAAAATAAAAAATAAAATAAAATAATGTGAAAAAGATGTATAGGGTTTAACCTGCCCTTTCATGAAATGGGTCTATATTTAGAAGTTGATGTGGTAGGCAGGATAATGCCCCCACCCCTCCCCGTAAGATGTTCAAATCTTAATCCCTGAACCTATGAATACGCTAGGTTACATGGTAAGGGGAATTAGGATTGCTAACCAGTTGACTTTAAGACAAGGAGAGTATCGTGGACTGTCCAGGTGGGACCAATAAAATCACAAGTGTTCTTAAAAATGGAAGACAAAGGCAGCATAGGAGACTCAGAAGGCGATGTGACTATGGAAGAAAAGGATGGAGATGTAACATTGCATGAAAGTGAAGTCAAGGGGCTGGAAACCAAGGAATGTGGACAGCTTCTAAAAGCTAAAAAAGACAAGAAAATGATTCTCCTCTTGGGCCTCCGGAAGTGAAAGCAGCCCTGCCAACACCTCGATTATAGCACAGATCTCTAACCCACAGAACTATAAGACAATAAAATCATTAAATAAAATGTTTGTTTAAGCCATAAAGGTTATGGTAATTTTTTTAACAGCAGCAATGGGAAACTAAAACAATTATCTAGAACTGTGCTGTCTATTGGGTTGACCAAAAAGTTCACTTAGTTTTTCCTGTAAGATGCCTCTAGTAGTGCTTAGCTGTCTTTAACTTCGTTCAAACCAATTTTGTTAGATTATATTGTGACAGCTGCCATATCATCGTGCATTTTAAAAAACTTATCAAAATTGGTGAATTTTTGTGCAGCCATTTTAATATTGAAGAGGGAAGAAAATGTGCAACATTTTCGGTATGTTATGCTTCATTATTACAAGGAAGATAAAAACACAATCGAAATGCTAAACAAGATTTGTACAGTGTGTGGAGAAGGTGCTGTGACTGATCAAATGTGTCAAAAGTGGTTTGGGAAGTTTCTCCGTACTATTGACATTTTGGCCAAATAATTCTTGTCTTATACATTGGAAGATGTTTAGCAGCACCCCTGGCCTCTACCCACTAGAAGCCAACAGCGGCAGACAGCCAACATGCTCAAAATATCCAAATCAATAAAGTTATTGGTAAAAATGAAAAAAGTGTCTTTTAATTTATGGAAAAAAATAAACAGACTTTTTGGCCAACCCAATAATATAGTGGCCACGAGCCGCATGTTATTATTTAAGTTCATTATAATAAAATTTAAATTCAATTCCTCAATCACAATAGCCCCATTTCCAGTGATCAACAGCCACCTGTGGCTACTGGCCACTGTATTGGACAATACAGACAAACACTTCTATTATCGCAGGAATTTATACCAGACGGCAATGATCTCTTCAGTGTCTCTGCTCAGTTCTGCTTTAAGGTCGATAGCTTTGTGCAGAGCTATTTCTAAAGATATAACCGTCCTTTTGTTTCTCAGATTAAAAGTAAAAACTGTATGTCTGCAGGAGAAAATAAATAAAATGCCATAGGTATAACTAA
Organism: Mormoops blainvillei; assembly: GCA_004026545.1. Classification (NCBI taxonomy): domain Eukaryota; kingdom Metazoa; phylum Chordata; class Mammalia; order Chiroptera; family Mormoopidae; genus Mormoops; species Mormoops blainvillei. Next base: position 471,074 of record PVJD01000154.1, on the reverse strand, counting down.
ATCAAACAGGTACTGGGCCTATAGAAAATGGACAATAAATACTCTAGGGTTCAGAGAAGAGGTCTGAGGTGAATACACACATTTGAGTAACAGCATTGTAGATGGTATTTGAAGTCAAGGACATTGATGAAGCTGTCTAGGGAGAGACTACAGAGTGAAGAGGAAAAAAAAGGGTTTCATTCAGTCTGAGACTTGAGGAACTTTAACTTTTAAAGACTTGACAAAGAAGGATGAACAGGAAAGGATCTTAAAAGGAGAGGGGGCTAAATTATCGATGTTTTAGTACTATGGCCTCTCTAAACAGTTCTGTTGTCAGTTGCCCAAAGACAGTTTTGTTCACCTTGAGCCTACCTCTGTAATGGGAATCAATTTAATTTACTGCATTTTAATCATTATTTTTCTTGTTCATTCCGTCTACTGTCTTTGAGAGCAGTGACTTTGTTTCTTAAAATTATGCTTGAAACCCTAACATGGGCCTATTATAAAAAAAGAAATGCCGTTACATTTTTGCTGAGTCAAGCCGTGGGCCTAGTAGAATGTATTTTCATTGAGCTCAAAGGTTTTTATTTCAGTTTTCTCCTACATTTGTGACTATTCTAGAAGGTTAGAGTTGGACAAAATCAGAAAACTGAATAGAAAGACCATTACTGCAATTTAAAATTTATCAAAAAACTATAAAAAATGTAAGTAATACTATTACCTAAAAAAATCAAAATCATTTCCTCTTCCACAACTTTTCTGGGTTTCATTTACAACCAGATATAATGCAACCTGAAGATGTAAGGCAGTTCATGTCAATGAACGAGGTCATGTTATTCAAAATTATACTACTGTTTAAAAATCTAAGCCTCCCATTTTAACATTAAGCTGTCATTTCTAAACATATGCCTTCAAATGTTTTAAAATTTGGTCTTCACTTATGTATACAGAACTTCATATTCACCTTTTTTGAAGTCAGTGAGGTTTATTTTGTTGAAAGTCTTTGTCTAACTTAGCCCCTATTTCAGCTAGATTCTTGCCCTCTGATACCCTCCAGGCCCTGACCCTCAGTTTTCAAGAGCTAAGCCCCACCCTCCTCCAGCAACATGCAAGTCATGTTGATGCTTCTCCCCAAAGCTAACAAAATGCTCAGTCATCCAAGTCACTTGGAGATGAGGAGTACAACAGGTAGCACAAAACATAACAGAGAGAAGCTGAAGAACACACACCTGGATTAAAACAACAGAGTCATTGGTTCAAAACCACGCACTAAAGAAAAATTCCACAGTTCAAGCAAGCATAAAATTCTACAGGTCAAGAACAAACAGTAAGTCTTTAAAAAAAAAATCAGGCAGCAAAGATGATGAATTAAAGCGAAGTCCAGGCAGCAAGGACTAGATCACCAGCTGACGGCAAGGCTTCAATATTACAGCTGTTTGCTTCAGCCCAGAAAAAAGAACCAAGCACGGGAGTGGCAGGCTGACCTAGCACAGGCACCCAACAGGAATGAGAAACCTGTAGAAAAGAAAGAAAGGCCCACTGACCCTCGCACACTGGTCACATCATCATTAGATCCATCATCAAAAAGCAGACGGAAACCTCATTGTCAAAGGTGATGATTATATGACATGGAATAAAGTATTTCAGAATGGAAAATGAAGAAGAGAGTTGGTAATTGTACAAAATATTATTAAATCTTGAGTAAAATAGCACCTATATGAGAAATGTTCCTGATTTCTTTGGGGGACACAAAACGGAGTATCAGATAAAGTTAGGAGGATGTGGGGGTAAGCAGCCATGAAGAGGGAAACCAGAAAATGCCTATTGGTAGACCAGAGCAAGCCAAGCCCCAAAATCGTGAGGTAAGCACCAAATTTTCTGGTGCAGCAGCTTCTGGGAGTAACTGCTAGCCGCCGCAGGTCTTAGGACAGGAGCAAATCCACACAAAGACAGCACACGTGAAGAATATGGACTCCACTGCCCCTGAGAACGTTTCCCATCAGCTTGCTGATGCCTGAAAGTCACCTTTTCACTCACAGTTAAAAACAAAGTGCTTAAAAGAAAAGTGGAATCTAATCAACAAAATGAACAAATGAGCAAAGAAGAACCAGAGACAAGGAAATAACAAACTGGCAGGGACCAGAGGGGAGGGGGGAGGCGGGTAATGGGGAAAGAAGGGGAGCATGTACAAAGGACCCACAGACAAGGACAATGGGGAGGGGATTGTCCTTGGGAGCAGGGGTTGGACAGGGCAGGGGAGAGCAGTGAGGGGTGGGGGGGAATGGGGGCAACTGTAACTGAACAATTTTTTTTTTAAGTATCTATGGTCTACTACACAGAGAAGCTGTATGGAAGAAAACTCTTTCTGGTCTTACTCATCTTTCCTAAGGAAGATCTTTATTCCCAGTCAAACACAGACACATTCCATGTGCACTAAGCAGTCAGTGTGCTAGGTGCTAGGGTTTTAAGCATGATTTTAAGAGACAAAGTCCCTGCTCTCAAGGATAATACAAGAAACAGACAAGAAAATTAATGATTAAAATACAATAAATTAGCCCTGGCTGGTGTGGTTCAGTGGATTGAGTGCTGGTCTGTGAACCAAAGAGTTGCTGGTTTGATTCCCAGCCATGGCACATGCCTGGGTTGCAACCCAGGTCCCCAGTAGGGGGTGCGCAGGAGGCAACCACACACTGATGTTTCTCACCTTCTCTCCCTCCCTTCTCTTCTAAAAATAAATAAATAAAATTTTTTTTTAATACGGTAAATTAAATTGAATCCCGCTTTAGAGGTAGGCTCTATAGAGGTTATCTTTGGGCAACTGAAGACAGAAGTGTTTACAGAGGCCATAGGACTAAAGCATTGATAATTTAGCCCCCTCTCCTTTTAAGACTGTTCATCCTTCTTTATCAAGTCTTTAAAAGTTAAAGTCCCCTAAGGCTCAGACTAAATAAAAGGTTTTTTTTAACTCCATACTCTTTTCCCAGACAACTTCATCAATGCCCTTGACCTCAAATACCATCTATAATGCTGTTACTTAAATGTGTACATTCACCTCAGACCTCTTCTCTGAACCCCAAAATATGTACATCCGATGATCTATTTGACATCCTCAATTGGATGTTTCACAGGTACTTCAAATTGAAGGCTTCCAAAATTGAACACCTGCTGTTCAAGACCATGAACAGGCAGACTCGGTTGCCTCCCTTCGATCTGTAAAGCACCAAGATTGATTTTCTGTTTGCAACTTAATTGCTTCCCACTGCTCTTAGGATAAAACTCCAGCTTTCTAAACAAAGTCTTTTCATCCCCAAATGTCTTGCCTCTTCCTGTCTTCACAGACTCATCTCATGCAGTCTCCTCTTAAACTCCAGATACGCTGACTTTATCTCACACACTCCAACATGCATGCTTTGTCCTGATCCCTCTGCCTCGAATATACCTTCCTTCCCCACTTTGGCTAATTTTTACTTCTTCAGGATTCAATTCAATCAATATTTCTGTAAAGAACCATTCCCTACACTGAGTCAAAAATCTCTCGGAATACTCTTCATAGCACAACCATAATGGTAACTAAATAAGAAAAAAAACATTAAACATCTACTATTGAAACAAACACTATTCTAGGTAATGGAGATTCAGCAACAGGAAGACCAACGAGGTCTCTGCTCTCTTGGAACACCACGCTTACATAAGGAAAAAGGGACAATAAGGAAATTGACAAAGAGCAATATAATTTCAGGTAATACTATGAGGACAATAAAACAAGTTATGTGACAGAGAGCAGCTGGGTCGGGAGCAGGTCCAAAGGAGCACGTACTGCCTTAGATGGATGGATCAGGGTCTGCTTTTTCTGAAGGACTATAAGCTTCAAAAGGTGGGGCCTTTGTCTGCTGCCATATCTGTAGTGCCTGAATATAGCAGGTGCTCAAAGAATATTTAAGGAATAAATGTATGAAAAAATATTGCTTTCTAAATAGAACTATTTTCCAATATGCCAATGAACAGTTGCAATCTCAGGGAAGTCACAGTTTTATATTACAAATTACATCACCAGTATATCTTCAAAATACTTGTTAAATAGATGAATAAATTATATATATATAATATATAATTATATATATTTTATATATATATATAATATATATATATGCACACACACACATTCCCATAGGTCCCTTGGCATAAGATCCTTCATGGATTAAAATCCCCTTACATATTCTACCTCTCTAAGTCCTTGATTTTTGACCTCTTAACCCACTATTGCCAAACAGACTACAGGGTACCCTCACAAACAGCTGATAACCTCTTTGTTTATCAAAGCGCTTTGGTAAGTCAACAATTCACTCTTAGCCAAAACAGATGGGCCTCAATGTCATCAGGCAGGACTACGGGAAAGAGATAATCTACACAGCAAACAATATAAAATTCCTTTCAGAAAATCCCAATAAACAATGCTCAAAAAATACTATATAATCAACTAGAAGGCAACTTAGGAAAAACTTGCTTACTATATAGACTTTATGGCTTACTTAAAAAGGAAGAAATATTGATTCCAAGGTCCAATCACATATCTCTTAAGATGTGTAATACTACATTAGGTTATCTTGTAGGTTTGAAGCATGTGCTCATTCATTCATTCGTTCATTCAGTAAATATTCGCTGACTACGGACGACTTGCCAGGCACCAAGTAAGATATTGTGTATGGGGTTTTATGAACTGAGGAAACACAACCTATGCAGTGGTAATGCTTAGCAAAATGACTGCATTGCCTCGGAAGACGGCCATATATCTAGCCAAACTTACATGGCAGAAACTATTTATTGTCATCTTTGCCAGAGAAAGATATAGAGTGTAGTATCATTATTCATGGTAGTTCTGTTCTACAAAGTCACCACAGACACCGAACTAGAAAAATACTGAACCATGGCTCCTAGGGAAATACGGGGTTAGTTTCCTGTGAACCTCTAGTTACATTTTTGTCAACTTATCAATACATAACCTTGTTTATGTGTGTTTCTTTTAAAGACACTGTATTTTTTTTATCTATTGATTTATTAACATTGAACTCCCAGCTGACAGCACTCTAACTCATGCTGGAACAAAGTTTATCTAGTACATGGATGTTCTCTATAAGGCACATCACAGCCTTCTCCCACTCAGGAACATTAGACAACACTTCAGCACTACACTCGTGGGCCATTTTAAACCATGTAGTCACCCCCCCCCAAAAAAAATCACAAAAATGTGAAAAATGTGCCACAATATAGACCACAAATAAAACAACTGTACAGTATAAACGAAGAGCAAGAGATGGGAAGGGGAGGGGAGGGCAGGGGAGAGAGGAGGAAGAATAATAAGAAATATAATTCTTGGGTTTGAAACCTAGCTCTACCACTTACTAGATACGTGATTTTAGGACAGTTAATTTATGGCTCCATACCTCCATTTCTCTACCTTGTGGATTGGTAGTGAAGACTGAAAGAGTTAATACAAATGAAGTGCTCATTGCAGTATCTGGCATATAGTAAGCACTACTTAAGTGTTAGCTATCAAAATAAATACATGGAAAGCAATGGAAAAGTATCTTAAGCTTTCAGTAAAAATGTGTGGTGGCTAGAGAACAGGTATTCAATACCTATAGCTCTCACTCACTGCCCCCGCTCTTTTCCCTCTCCTCCCCATCCCTTTTTCTCCTCCCTCATTGCTTCCTTCTTGCCTGTGCCTCAGACCCTCTGGAGGCCCACACAGGATATTGGAAGATTCTCCTCCCTCCAAGAGTTTACTGACCTAGAAACAAAGTTTGCTGTGCAGGCAAGTAGCTCTCATTCCAGAATAAGATGGTACTTCCTTCAACTGCAGATTGGACAGCTTTGGGGATGAACACCCCTTCCTGCTGTCTGCCCAGCAGCTCTGCCAAGGACAAACTGACTATCCGCAGGCAGAAGGAGCCTTCTTGCTAACTCTGGAGCTTGGCATCCGTCCCTTCCAATGCCAACCAGGGACTAGACAGTCGCCATCTTGCCAGCATGACTTCAGTTTTCAGTGGTCACCAAAGAAGCAACGCTCCAGACAAAATAAAGAGATGAGGAGCCAGACGAGAAACTGACAAATCCAAAGCTGGGCCTTCTCAAAGCAAACCTCCCACATGCATGCCTGAGCTGGAGGAGGTGGACAGGAAGTTTGGACCAGAGCCCATGAGTAGAAGGGAAGAAATACAATGGCCGTCGCACAAACAAAAGTTCCTTGGGTTGAGGGTAGAGAAAGGGTCAGGAGCAGAGACACTCGAGCTAAACCCAAGTGGTAGGGCTTTAACTGGCAACATGAAAATCCCCTCCTGCCAAGGTTGCCAAGGAACGCACTCACAAGGCCAAGACTATGTTATTCAGAGAGTCTTCCCAGTGAAATGTGTGTGGCACATTTTGGGCTGGCAGAAGCCCTGTCTCAGATCTCCTCTTTGGACCTTCCTCATCTTTCTGATCAGGACAAGGGGCCCCTTTTCATGGTTTCCATAGTATTAGCCTTCAGTTTGATACATTTAAACTTTCAAATTAGGCAGGAAAAACTTTGAAAATGTACTGGCCTCCATTGAAAAAGGTAGTTTGGGACTTAGAAAATATCAACTACTTATCTGATTTGATACATCTGACTATCACAAACCACATTTGATAGCTATAGTGCCCATTAGCCCTTGATTTAATAGATCTGTGTCCAGTTCTAAAAATCATCACTCCCCCTTTCAAGGATCCATGTGACACGCATCACACTAGACACTTTCTAGAATTTATTTCATTTAATCTTCCCCCAAATTCCTGGTAGGCTGATGTGACAACCCATCCCCATTTTACAGTTAAGGAAACTGTGTGGAAAGTAATTTACCGAAAAATCATGTGGAAAGTAAGTGGCTGAACAAGGTACCAAACCCAAATCATTCTGACTGTAATAGCTGCATTCTTTCTACTATATTGTATATAACCAGGTAATTGGACAGTCTGAACTCAATGGATAACTTGAAATGATTTTATTTTCCCCAGTCCCTCCTGCCAGTTGCACTGTAGTGAATTGCTTGTCCCTTAATAATATCTGAGGAGGGTCCACTACTTTCCAATCACTTTCAGTTATTAGAAGAGTCGCATTCCCATACTTAAGACTCAAACTATTTAATTTTTAAACCCCAGTTTCACAGCCAGTTTAAAGCTCTTTCTCTTCTGCGTCACCAGAGCCAGCCAAGTTCCAGGTCAGCGCTTGGAGGGGGCAGCGGCCCTGGTCTGCTCTTCTTCTCCCCAACTCTGCTCTTTTAAGAGGAGTGGTGCTCAGTGTCCAGTGTCCCTCCACCATGCTCCCCCCTCCATCTTCCAGGCCTAAGTCCTGGAACACTCAGTAGTGTGTTAGAGCAGGGAGGGTGAACTCCGAGGGATGGCGGAGGCTGACTTATCAGACCAGCTGCCTGGGAGAGGTGGGGACCTACCTGCGCTGCCCCTCCAGCTGCGCCTGGTTCTCTTGGCCGCAGGTGGTTTTCTCTCGCTTGTCAGTTCCTACCCAAAGACCCATGCGGTTTGCTTGGAGAAATGCTCAGCTTCACTTCCTCTCCGTCCATGACTGAGAATGCCCTCAGAGGAGGCGGCGACTGTTTCCATGTTGTCTCTGCCAGTCGTCCATGCCCCCAACATCGCACCAAAGGTGGCGTCTCCGAACTAGAAGTCAACCCCAACACTCCCGCCTCCCATTCTGGATGCTTCTTCTGTGGAGCCTTACCAACCATGAAAATCCCCTCTCGTCCTGGCCATCCAGGTGAGGTGAGGAATATCCTCTGTCTTCTCAGACACCTTAGCCCATGGACCCTTCTCTATCAACTTTTATAGACCACTGCAGTCACATAAGAGGCTAGGCACCAATTTCCAAGTTCAAAAACAACTGATATTTGAGTGACTCATGCCAGACTCTCTCTTTCCGTCAGTCACCCCACTGAGCTACCCAGTCCATGCTCATGACAGCATCACGCGAGGCCTCCACTGCCTCATCTCATGCAACACCCAGCCAGGAGGGTGGGCCAGTCAGAGCCCTGTGAGAGGTAGACTACTAGACTCCTGTGACAGCTCAGGCTCTTGCGTAGCAGTCCGCCTTTCTCAGGAAGCCCTCATGGGAAAGCGAGGCCAATGCTCTAACACTGGACCATACGGTCAGCAATTCAAAATTGTAGCAATGACTTCTTTCTCCTCTCTGCCCTATATCTTCTTTCACCAGCTTGGAAGGAATGGGGGAGGCATGGGAGGACAGTTTAAAATAGTAAGAATAGTTTGGCCACCTCTTACTGAGCTCTGGGCGTCTGACTCCAGTTATTTGAAGCTCGTTTTAAAGTGGGGGGGGACTTTACGCATCTTTGTCCTCATTTTGGACCCTATCCACTCAAGACGGGCCCAGTTCCAAGGTAACAGGAAAAGTCCCACTCAATAATTGCAACATAAATTCTGTCCAATTGCTCTATGAGTACCGTACCTTTCAAATTTTTGTTGAACTTAGTGGCATATAAACATGAAGCTGTGGTTATGGATTATTTCAAAAGACGTTGAAAGTCTAGTAAGTGTCATTGAAAACTGTATTTTAATGTTGTCAATTAGTTGGCACAGTCAGAATAATATCACTCAAGTTGAAACTGATGAAGTGAAACGTCCCTACTGTTCATCATAAGTGGCAATCCCAAGTAAAAGCCAGCCATCGAAAAGCCAAAGTGGCCACACAAAAGGCTTCCTCAGCCCTAATTTAACAGAAGTGGCAACGCGGTGGCTCAGGGACCAAAGATTTACAGCAAGCATTTCTGTTTGCGGCGCACAGCATTTTAAAAAATTTGAAGTAATAGCCAGTTCATCAGGACTGGCTTTCCCCTTTCGCCTGGGCGCAATCTCTTCCATTCACTGCCCACCCTCTTCACTCATTGAGCTAGCCTGGCCCCCACAGGTGTTAGCTGCTTATCCCTGCCAGGGCACTTCTTCCTTGCCTGCTCCTCCTGCAAGAGCTTATTTTTTACTCAATTGCTCTTGCATCAAAACTTTAGCAATCAAATAAATTCAAGCCATATTTTTCCTTCATATGTTCTTTGGTCTCTATTCTCTGCCAGAATTCACATCTCCTGAAAGATGAAGCCTCGGGACATCAGAGCCCAGAAGACCCTGACTCCATACTTGGCTGGTTTTCAGGGGTCAAGGCTCTGCTCTCGCTTTCTCTGGAACTCTCGTTCACAGGACCTCCCGGATTTGGGGTATCGGTTGCTAGCTAGACATTTTCTTTTGTGTTTCATAAAAGACCACAGATGTAGTCATATCTTTATGTCATGGGGAAAGGAAATCATGATGTGGCTCCACAAACATAGGTGGGGAGAGGGTTCTCGGCCAACCTTTCCCAATTCCTACTATCCACAGGGGAGACCACAGAGTCTGAACAAGTCAACAACCATGGCGTCCAAAAGAGCAGGGCACACGCCATCCCCCGCATCAGGGCTGCGAACCCCACGTCCCAGCTCAAACGGCGTCGCAGCAAGGTGTCCAAAGGCAGCACCTCTATCTACAGATCAGAGGCAAAACCAGCAGAGGACGGATCTCCAGTGTCACACCCTGGTAGGAAAAGCTAACCACCCGTTTGGAGTAATGACAGTACGTGAATAGCTGGCAGCAGGAGATCTCCCGGACCAAACTCTGCACACACAAAAAAGCAGGTAGCTGGGAATGAACAACAAATCACATGCACATGCCATAGTTTCAAAAAGCTGAAGGCAAAGGAGTGGAGAGGAAAGTAAAAGCTGAAAAATTATACTCACGCATAAAACCCCATGTTATAAGACCGCTTGCTCTGAGTCTGGAACACAGCGCTGACCCCCTCCCTTGTAAACTTTGTGCAAACAGCTGGTACAGAAACAGTATGCTTCCTTTAAGGTGACTGTTAAAAAGGGGGTGGGGACCATATACAAGCCACAAAACTAAAACATAAGGAACAGGAGGAAAACTGGAATACAAAAAACATTGCCACAGAACACATAAAACTGTGGGCATGGAAATAAAGAACAAACTGACAGAGACCAGAGGGGAATGGGGAGGGGGTAAGCCAAGAAACATGTATAAAGGACCCATGGACAAAGACAACAGAGGGGAGGATTGAATGTGGGAGCTGGGAGTGGGGAGGGGGAGAGTAACGAGGAAAAAAGGGGACAACTGTAATTGAACAACAATAAAAACGATTGTTTTACACTGTGGCCAAATGCAATGCCATAAACCAAAAATAAACAACACCTCTACAAAATGAAAATTCAGTATAAACATACAATAGCTTAAGTGAAATAAAGTGAGGCAATAGGAAGAGATGACTTACCTGCTAGCAGGCTTCATACCACTGGTGAAATTAGAGACGTATTAGAGAAAACCAAAAGAAACTAAAAATTACTGAAAACAAAGTAAGGATTATGAAGGACCCAAACGAGAAAAGTGATAGAATGAAATGCAAATGACCAGGTTAAAAAATGGTTACAGCCAAAATAAAACTTTAAAAATGATTATAGCAAAAATGACAATATGAAAGCCAGAAAGTGGAAATCAGACTTGTAACTAACTAGTGTCCTCAACAGCATAAGCAAATCGATGGTGCCTGTACGGAGTCCAGATCAGTAGACACCCTGTTTTCTCCCTGACTAGAGAACTATTCTCAAGGAAATACATTAAGACTAAGTATTTTATACCCAATAAAACTGCTGGAATATAATGACAGCCAACAGTTTTTGAGCATGCATGAAACCAAAGATTTTGATCCCCACCCTCCACTTCACAATTCCTGGAAGAAATTTCTAGTACATTAAATTCAGCCGATCAAGATAGGAATGAAAAACTGACAAAATAACTGATAGTAATACTGAATTTACTATATTAAGACCAAAACATATAAAGATTATTGTTACAAGATAAAATGAATGTTATAAGCCCTAACATGTAGCAATATATAATTAACTAAAGTTGAAACAGCACGGGGACAAGAAAGTGGGTGGGGATACACAGCTGCTCTCGATTTGATCAGCTTACACAGGTGGAAGTAGCAGACAGCAGCGGAGACCTATGCGAGTCTGTCCTTCCTGCTTCATTGTTGGTAGAGCTGGGAGGGGCTCTCCCCAGCTCCAGGGAATGATTATTGATGATTCTAAGCCAGTCTTGATAAGCCTATTTTTTTAATAACTGGTTTTAGCATGAACAATTGATTCAACTCTGGCCAGTGAGACATGAGGGAAGACTTGTTTGTATCTTTGCTCTTATGAAGACATATCGGAAGACAAAACAGCACTTTCTTCTGTCTCTTGCCACAGCTATGTAGATGTTCATGCCTGTAGAGGCAACCAGGAGGAGTCAGCCATGAAGATAAAAGCCTACCTGCTGAAGGGCAGCAAACAGTAGGATGGAAATCCCCAAGTCCTGATGATGTGGTTGGGACACTAGAACTAACCTACTTCTAAACTTATTATTGAGATAACAAATGTCTTTACTGATTAAGCAACTATTAAATGGGTTTCCAGTTATTTGTTCCTAAAATATTCTTATATACTAGAGATCAAAAAAAGTGGAAATTGCCAAGTTCATCAGTGCTCATAGTAAGGAGAAAAGAGAACTATATAAAGCTATAAAGATAACTGCTAGAAAAATACAAATTTTTCAAATTAAGAGAAACACACACAACAAAGCAGAAATATAGTTAATATCGTCAATTAAGAACAACAACAAAGATATAATGACAGAACTAAAACCAACCATTTATTTCTATAAATACACATGACCTAAACATACCTATTTAAAGAAAAAAGAAAAAGCTCTTAGACTGAATCTCAAAGCAAAATCCAACTGCATACAAAAAAAAACCCCCAAAACAAAACAAACCCCCAACAACCCCACTTAAATTCAGTAAGTAAATCAGGAAAGTTGAAAATAAAAGGAAGGGCAAAAGCTATAATAGGCAATAGCAAACAATAAAGAAAGCCAAGGTTCATCATATTAATATCATGAGTTTGAATGCAGAATAAAATACATTAAGTGAAGGAAGGCAGATAGTTTATGTTAGAGGGTACAAGCCAAAACGAAAATTTTTATATATCTAAGCGCCCAATAATATAGCATCACTATCCATTACAAAAACTATAGAAAATAAAGTTTTAAAGTAGAAATAAAATCTCAGCAATAGGAAACTCTAATTCTTTTCTTTCTATACATGCCAAAACAGGCAGACAAAATATATCTCAGAATATAGAGAATGTAAATAAAATAAAGTATCCCAAAGTGATATACTTTGAAAATTGAGACTGTACCTTCTTTCCCTGATAAATTCACAAAACTGGCTTTTTGGAAACAAACAAACAAAAACAAAAACAAAAACTTCAACAACTTCTAAAAGAGGAGAAGCAGTATAGACATCTGCAATCATAATGCAGTAAATTAAAAAATAATAAAACTAGAAAACAAAAAAAAAACCTACTATCAGGGTATTTTTCAATTCTGTTAATTTTTGCATCAAATATAAAATCAAAACTTAAAACTGCTGGATGTCGAAGCTAATGAAGAAAAGCAATATATAGGTTTCTTTTTTTAAAAAATAAAACTACATAGAAAAACAAGATAACTATTATCTAGGGGATAGGGCTAAAATGTTCAGTAACAAGGATGAACAAAAGAGGTGATTTAAGGAGGCACTCAACTGAAAAAGTTAAAATAAATGGGAAGAAAGAAATAAGAAATTAATAAAATTAAAATAATGGATTAAAAAACAGTATGGAAGAACTAATAATAAAAAAAGACCTATAATGCTTTTTAAAATACATGAACAGGCAGGTCACAGAAAATACAACTGGCCCTTAAAACACAGGGAGAGATGCTCAAGATCATCCCTGAGAGAAATGAGAACTAAAGACGAATACCATTTCTTTCCATCAGATTGCTAAAGATCATAAGGTTTGATAGACACTGCGGTGGCAAGGGAATAGGGAAATAGGCGGAATTACATTTTGTTGCTAGGAGCATGCAATTTCTATGGAGATCAGTCCATGCACATTTTAACACACACAAAAAAATAAGCATGCACATTTTAACACAAAAATTCCTCTCCTAGAAATTTTCCCACAGATGGACAAAATGATCTATGTTCAAGAATATTCACTGTTACATATTAGTAATAGCAAAAGTTTACAAAAGTGTAACTGTCCATGTATAGCAGACTAAGAAAATCATGGTACATCTATAAGGTAGAACATGAAACTATGAAAACGAATAAAGTGCTCACTATAAACAAATATTGAACAACGTCCCAGAAGAAATGTCAGAAGAACAAAACAAGGTGAGACAAAATGTATAGTAAGCTGCCAATTCAACCGTAAGGAAAAAAAAGAATAAGCTCTCTCCATGGATACACGAGCCCCTGCCAATAGGAGGGCGCCTCCCACGGCGAGTAACTCAGGGGCTTAGGGCGCGGAGTGGCCGGTGTGTCCACTTGCGTGTAGTACCTCAAAAACTACAGAGATTTTAAATCCTGTTTTATATGTTTTCTTTTGTCTGGCTCATGTATCTTCACAAAGTCTCAAAAAAAAATTATGTACTTAGTATTTATTCTTCCAAAGAGGATGTCGCTTGCGTGGGTGTGCTTGTCTTACGGCAGGGACAGGCAGGATAAATAGTCCTCCCTAACGGGTATCAGTGTTTCCATATTCAGTCTGATTATGATCTACAGGAGGAAAAAAACAAAACAAAATAAAAAACACTACCTCATTTCTGTTCTTAAGCAAATCTGTTGCCAAACATCAAAAGGTTTTTTTCTGTCTTTACATGCACAGATAAACTGTTTTTCAAAGGCGCTTCTGACTTTACTGAAAACACAAATGAAGATTTCCAAAGTTTTGTGGGATACAGCTGTATCAGGATGCGATGAGAATGTTTACTTCAAACAAACAAACAGAAAGATTTTGTTCACATTTTGTTCAAATTTTTCTTCTTTAGAACTTCTATGCCAAGTTTCAGCCTGAAAATCTGAGCCTGTAATGGATGGTCTTTATCTAGAGAACGGTGAATCTAATGCAATAATTCTTAGCCAGGTGTGTTCAATATTTCTTCATTATTTTAAGGTCTCCACAAGCATTTCTTAAGGAAACTTATACCCTTAGTAATACTAATTCAGGGCAATATAAAAATTTACTTAGGTCATGAAGTCTCATACATTTGAGACAAAACAAAAGTATACTGTTCAGCCATATAGATCTGACTTGAATGAAATGTAAATGAGTATATTTATTAGTTTCCATAAACCCATAAAAGTCTTTTAAGCACATCATTAAAGGAAGGACAAAAAACATCAAATAATATATACATTTCATTCCTTTCTACTTCTCAGGCTCCCTTTCTCCTTGAAAACTTTTCTGTTTCCAACTGGTTTTTCCAATGGGAGGAATCCAAGTTGAAATGCCAGCTTTGGGTATTCTGCAACGTTGAAAATTTTAAGATACCGTGATAATGGCTGATATATTGCATTATCTACTAAAACAGATCTTCTGTGATCAGTTTCATTGTTTCTAATCCAATAATTATTTTAGAAATAAGACTTTGAATTACAAGACTATATCCACTATTCCTTCACCTTCACTTTCCTAAAAGAAATGGAAAAGTCTTATCAAGGTGTTTTGTTTTCTTTTTCATTCTAACTTCCCTATTCCTCAGCTATATCCCGAACTTAGCATTTTATTGGAATTCCTTCAATATAGCATTTGAGCCCCTTGCTCACTTAGCAAGGCAACACAATACTCACATCATTTATTTGGTTGTATTTTGTTTTGCTAACAATAGTGTCAGAATTGGGTTGAACTGTAAGAAACCTAGCCGGTGTCTGAGAACTGCTTGGATACGTAGAAGGGAGACCCACACAACTAGAACCGGTGATCAGAATCTTACAACCTTGTCTCTAAAACCTTTTCTTCCCAGCCCTGGCCAAGTCAATCACCTCACTCTGCTTTTTCCTCCCCCTTTCTGCCGTTCACTACCTGTGCTCTCCTAGAAGCATCTTGAGTCAGCTTAGGTGCAACCTTTCCAGCATATTCTTCCTGATCTGGCTCCTCTTCTCACAGACTATGTTGAACGTCCTGTTTCATGTCTTAGCACCCTCCGCTTACCTCCCTCAAAGTTCGCCACAGCCTGAATCGGTATTATCCAGATTCTATCACTAGGCTCGAAGCTCTTCAAGGGAAAGATCAGTGTCATATGAATGATCTGCCCAGTACATAGTAGAAGCTCAAGAAATGCTTTTGAACTTTTAAAGTGAACTGTGTTTCTTCACCCTTGCATCTCCGCACCACTCAGCATGTGTGTGGCACAGGGTAGCAGCTAAACTGGGGCTGGCTGTCTAGGCGAAGAGATTTCTGCAATAAACTGAGTGTGCCTCCCCTGCCCCCCAATTCATATGTTGAAATCCTAATCTTAATGTGATAGCATTAGGAGGCGGGGTCTTTAGGAGGTAATTGGGTCATGAGGGTAGAGCCCTCTTGAATGGGATTAGTGCCCCAATAAAAGGACACCAGAGAGCTCTTGCACCCTCTTTCTCAGCCATGTGAAGATAGAAGATGGCACCGTGCAAACCCAGAAGAGACCCTCACCAGAATCCGACCATGCTGACACCGTGATTTCAGACTTCCAGCCTTGAGAACTATGAGAAGGAAATTCTGTTGTTTATAAGCCACGCAGACTATGGTACTTTGTTATAGAAGCCTGAAATGACTAAGATATCGCCTCATCTCCAATCTGTCTGTACTTTTTTCCACCCAACTCACCATTTCGGATTAATCTTAGTTCAGGACCTTTTGAATTTTCTGTGCCCTTGCTCCAGGGGGCATGATACCACCATCAAAATTTACATAATTATGCCAAATGTCTCCACTATAGACTGGCTGGCTGATCTCAACTGGGTCCTCTGTATTGCTTGACAACCCTTATATTTATCTTCAGCTGACCCCTATCATATCTCCCAGAACAGCTGCGACAAAGTTTTTCCATTCTCCTTAAGCCCCAAATTCCACCCCTATTCTCATGCTCAACGAAATCTCGCCTTGTCTACACAAGTGAGGAGACAATATGATGACCACAAGATGCCTTGGCTTTCTTCATCCTCACCTCGAAACTATACTCCTTCTCAGCTCAGGTCCCAGGGAAAGAATTGCCCACCCTCCTTTCCAAAACCAAATTTTCTATCCATAGTGTAACAATTATTCAATTTGTCTCCTCTCCTTGGCTCCTTTCCTTCACCACAGGGGAATGCTTCAACCTCCGGCTAAGATTTTTTGAGAATTTACAAAGTGGCAAGTGCTACTATAAGCAGCTTACATAGATCATTTTATTTAATCCTGAGAATAACCTTTGATGTTCCTATTACTATAGTCCCTATTTTATGAACTGGAAAACTCATGCCGGTAGAATTGCGAAATTTACTCCAAGTCACAATACTTCCTACTTCCTTATACACTTGAACTTTTCTAAAGAATAATTTAAATTGAATTCTTCTGCCTTATTTCCTTCTTCTTTTCCACTACGTTTCTACATCATGTGTCCAAAACCAATCACAGTGACTTATAATTGAGCATTTCTGTCTGTCGACAAGGACAGGGACACACATGCATTATACACACACACACACACCCCACCACCACCACCACCACCACCACTAGTAACATCGGTTCAATATATATTTGTCAAAATGTTGAAAAAAATAAATTCAGTCCTTATAAGAATTATATTTTTTAAAATGTATCAACATAGCTTTTTTCTCTTTTTCTCAGCTTCTATCACTTTTATAATTGTTAAGTACTATGAGTTTAGACCTGAACAAAAGAAACCACAGGCCTGAGGAAGGTTTTCTGGGATCTGAAAAGCACTCACAGCCTGGATAGTTTTCTTCGGCTGCCCAACGTAATCCCACGGTCCACAACTTGGCACAGTCTCTGTGCCTCTCAAGAAGAACTTTTTCTGAACAAGGAGGACAAGATCAGGTCCACAGAGGAGGATCATACAACAACATCAGCTGAAACGGCTTCCCCTTCAGAAAGGCCAGGCTGACACCGCGTCAGCGAGGAAACAAACATTTGTTCCATTGACAAGTGTTTAATTGGACATTTTGAGAATCGAATGTCATGTATGCAGATGCAAATGTTTGAAAGGTTGTTCCCAGTGCAGTTTGTGCCAGACAGGCTCCAATGCCAAGCCAACACACAGCCCCCCTTTTATTCCACTGGGCTTAGCTTCTAGAGATGTTTCCAGGCTCCCCGAGCCTTGTAAATTTCCACCTCCAAAAGCTCGTCTGTGTTTTCAAAGCTGACTCCTTCTTCCCCATGAGTGGACACAATCCTTCCCCTGCCGGTCTCTGTTGCTGCCTGCCCGGCTCAGAAAAGGCTTTGGAGAAGTGACTTGAGAGGAAATTATTCCAGCTCTACGAAGTATAGAGTTGAAGTTTTAGTAGATTTTGGGAAACTCACAAAAAAAAGGGAAATGCCACACTCCAGATCCCAGTCCAGAAGTGGGGTCTTAGTTGATATAATTATTTCAAGAATTATTCCTGTTATTCATTGACCAGGAAAATACAGCTTACTAACTCAGCTAATAGACATACCAGCTGTAAGGAAGCACCTTGATTAGGACGATAAACAAGGATATACCAGAAATGGGGAAATCCATTCGCTTTTAAGAATTAAACCATACTGGGCTTTGAAAAAGGTGATGCAAAAAAAGATGCCGTTATTATAAATTGGTATGATGCCTTCACTGGATCCTCTTCTTATTATCAAATATCTTCTTCAAGGGGAATTTTTAAATGTTTCAAGTCCTAACTTGGAAATACATATTAAGGACATTGTTTATGTATTATGTTAAGGATATTTAATATAAGAATAAAAGTTCTTCCACTCATTTTATATTCAATAAGCTATTTTTATCCAGTGGGCTCCACTGTGTAAAAAGTCATAAGAAAATGACTAGCATTTATTAATGAGTTCATACATTTACTTATACTACAAACATTGATTGATTACCTACTAGGCTCAGGGCAACTGCAACTGTTTCAGATACACCCATATACAGAAATAAAGAATATGTTATCCTTCGCTCCAGGAAGCTAGTGAAAGAGGAAGGCAAAATGCTATCATACAAAACAGAAGGAAATAAGTTGTCACACATTTATAATAAAATAATGATAACGTATGGATTATGACAGGAGAGAACAGGAAGAAATAACAGAGAAGATGGTATTTCAGCTTGGCCTTGCAGGATATTTGAATTTTCATAGTTGTATTGTGGGAAGGATATTTCTTAGCTCACAACCATGAGCTAAGGCATGAACATTTATAACATGTTTTCCAGGAATGGTAAAAAGTCTAGGGGAGCTGGGGTATTATAAAGCACTCAGTAGAAATTTAAACACACACACATGCAACAAATGTGTTCCCAGTCCCATTTCAGCCATAGCAATTCAGAATCTACAGAGCTGGGTGGGACTCAAGAATCAGTATTTTTAAAACTTCCCAGGTCATGATGTGCACTCATGATGTGATCTGATACACATATATAGAATACATGGGGGGATACAGTCAGTGTTACAGGCCGAATTGTGTCCTACACACCAAAAATTCGTATGTTGAATTCTTAACCTCCAGTACCTTAGAATGTGACCACAGTTGAAGACAGGGCCTTTAAGGAGATGATTAAGTTAAAATGAGGGCATTAGGGTGGGCCCCCATACAGCTGACTGCTGTCCTTCTAAAAAGAGGACATTTGGACACACAGAAACCAGGGCTGTGCATGAATAGAAGAAAGAGTGTGTGAGGACACCACGAGAAGATGGCCACCGGCAATCCAAGGAGAGGAGCCTCTGAAGAAACCAAAGCTGCTGACACCTTCATCTTGGACATCCATCCTCCAGAATCGCGAGAAATAAATTTCTGCTGTTTAAGCCACCCAGTGGTATTTTGTCATGGTAGCCCTAGCAAACAAATACAGTAAGTGAATGTACCAGAAATGCAGCTGGAGTTCTGTCTTAATGCCAGATCTTTCAGCACCATAAATGCTGTATTAGAAGTTTAGACCTTATTCTGCAGACAATTTCTCAAAACATAGATCTTTTGAGGAGGGGAGCAATAGGATCCAACCTATGGTCCCACTGGTGAGGCTGTGCGGAGGGTGAAGTGGTTAAAAAGATCCCGCCCAGCCAAGGCCAGAGATAGCAAGGGGTAAGACGAGGGCAATGACAGCAAGGATGAGGGGGAGGAAAACAACAGAAAAATGCAGGAGCTATCACAGGTAGAAGGAACAGCATTTGGTTACTTATTAATTTTGGAGGATGACGAAAGGGGGAGAATTAAGGATAAGCTCCCAGATTTTGAGCCTGTTTTAGTTGAACCGCATATGTCAGACACATCACATTACCTACTTTCTCATAGATTCAGTACCATTAACCAAGACAGAAAACACAGAAAGAGCATGTTTGGGAATGAAGTTGATGAACTGAAAGCCAGAGAACAGAAATCAGAGAGAAGTCAAGTATAGTGATAAAGAGCTCTTGAATACAGAGGCGCTCCTAAAAGCCACAGGGTAATGATAGCATGACCCTCACTTCTGATTTCAGTCCAAGCATGGAAAGGGCTTGGGAGTCATCACTCCTGTCCTTACAACAACAAAATAACTGAACAACTTGAAAACACGCAACTTTCCTTGCACCCAGCAGAGGATCGAGAGTACAGAGCAAACCACTACCCTAAAATCTGCAAAGACAGGCAAATCCAGGGAGTGACAGCACAGGTCTACCTTGCACAGAACCCTCTGGAGCCAAAACCTGGTAGGAAGAGTCAAATAGCAATTTTGCAAACTGCTGTGGAATGATTATGGACTATCACAACAGTAAGAAACTCCTGGGATCACATTCTTGTGGGGAGAGTACAGTTTGGGGTAATCACAAGACAATTATGACAAAGGGGCAAAGACAGGAGAGACACTAAAGTACCAGTGACTAATGGTGGTTACTACTGACCGAGCACTGACCATGTGGTAGGACTGTCCTAAATGTCTACATTTCTTAATCCTAACGACAAATGTATGGGGCAATGCATTAGCTTTCTGTTGCTGCTCTAACAAATTACCACAAACTTGGTGGCTTAAACAATATGAATTTATTCTCTTACAGTTCTATAGGTCAGAAGTCCAACACTAGACTCACCAGGTAAAATTAAAGTGTTGGCAGGGCTGTATTCCTTTCTGGAGATTCGACGGGGAAGATTTTTGTCTTTTCCAGAATCTGGGGGTCACCCATATTCCTTGTCCCATGGCCTCCTTCCTCCATCTTCAAAGCTGGCAACATTTCTCTCTCTTGCCATTCTTCTATAGTTGCATCTCCTTAACTTTCCTGTGTCCCTCTTCTGCTGTTAACTGGGCCCACTCAGATAATCCAGGAAAATCTCCCTACTTTAAGATCAAATAATCAGCAATCTTAATTCCATCTACAACCTTAATTCTCCTTTGCCACATAACCTGTCGCAGTCACAGGTTCCGGGGATTAAGGAATGGACATCTTTGGGACAGGACATTATTCTGCCTACCACTGCCAGTTATAATTATTATCCTCACTTTACAGATAAAGAAACTGAGACATAGAAAGGACATGTAGTTGGTCCAAGGTCACTCAAGTGTTGGTGGCACTCAGGTTTGAATCCAGGAAACCCACTTTAAAGCCCATATTCTTAATCATTAAACTATGGAGAATATAGGATGCGAGCATGTGATTAGTTTAAGTGGTAAATTCTAAAAGCATTTGAACTGAGCGGGTAGTAAAATGGAGTAGGCATAGTGCTGAGTTCCGTGATGTGCCCTCTTCTTCTCAAAGACTTTCACTGGGGTTTGTGCTTCTCCATCCATTCTCTAGTCAGTCATTCCTACGGCTGCTGGTTTTCTTTAAGCTTCAGCTCAGGGAAGCAAATGAAAAGAAAAACCCATCAAAGTACAGCCAGATGTTTCAGACAGCAAATTTTGCAATAAAATACATACGGCATTAATGATTTAGAATACAATTAAATGTGACAAATGCATCTTCAGATTAGTCATGGATAACATAGATCCTATGTATTTTGATAATAGTAAAACTAACTTCCAAATGCTTCTGGGCACAAAAAGAACATGTATACAAAGGTGGAAGATGAATTGTATGAACAGTTTGACAACATCATGAAAGAGCGAGGATGTTTTCTTTATATCATTTCAAATATGAGGACTGAGGCACAGGACCAGGAGGACTCTGGAATTCACTTAAGTATTCATTTGATTTTTTTTTTAACAATCTTTCATAAATGTTTCAAGGAAGAAATAAATTTTCTACAATTGAGATATTATATATCTATATGTATATGTCATAAACATATATTTATGTAATAATTATATTAGCATAATATTAAATATATCATTTTTGAAACTTTCTATATCCCTCTTCACCCTTATGAATTATATTCCTCAGTTTCATTAGTTATAGTATTCAAATCTTACCATTTGTCTTTTGTATATGACCATTTGGCTTTTGTCTACTTGATTTGTCATGTAAACAACAGTTCTTTGGTCTCCTACAAACTGTTTTGGTCATTTTCTCACTTCTAACCATTTCCTTTATATATTTTGAGGATAAATATTTTTAAGCATTTGGTCCATAAAAAGTCACAACTATGCTGTCTTCCTCATAGATTTTATCTTTGATCAATACAAAATAATTTGGGATCTAATTTAATACTCTCTGTTTTGAATTACACTTGGTTTCATTTTTTAAAACTGATTTCGGAGAGAGGAAGGGAAAGACAGAGGGGGTGGAGGGGGGGGAGAGGGAGGGAGAGGAGGGAGGAGAGAGAGGGACATTGATTTGTTTATTGTTCCATTCATTTACGCATTCATTGGTTACGTCTTGTATGTGCCCTGACCGGAGATCAAACCGGCCACCTTGGCACATGGGGATGATGCTCTGACCAACTGAGCTACCCGTCCAGAGCCTACACTTGGTTTCATTTTAATAATGACGTGGAACTCAAGGCCCAGAAGACTGTCTGGCCTCCCCGCCCTGCCCTACTGCGTGGGTGAGTTTACATTCAGTACTGTCCGTGTGGGTCCCATCACCAGGCCAGGAGTAGAACAAGGGCTGGGTTTGTCCCTCCCTTTCCCTGCTGAGCTTCATCCCGCCCAGCGTCCTCCTTACAAGCGCTGCGTCGGCAGTGAAGGTAGCTCGATGGATTTAACTGCGAGCCATTATGTTCGATATGTTTTCAATGGTTTCTGATGATTCGGGGACCCAGCTCCAATGCCCATCTTCATATTTGTACTCTAGTCAGAAAAGTCTTCACATATAACATAATCAATGTAGATGTGGCTTACTGAGGATGCCTCTTACATCTGAAAATCTGAATTTATCCAGACAGTAGATTAAGGAGTTATTAAGTTCACTTTATAAAGGGGATATTTGCCTCAGGGAAGATTTAATCGTAAGACTGTTTTATATTGCAGACTTCTATTATATTGAAAGTGTCATTCGATTTCCACAGATATTCTCTAAGAACAAGCCTTCATGACCATCCCGGCTGCATGCAGCAGAGTTGGTACCAAGAACTCCTTCCATCGCTGCCTCTCTCCCTGCAGACATTGGCTTTGTTGGCCTTCAGATATCATTTGCGTTACTTTTACATAATGTGACAAGGTGGGGGATGGAAGGCGCACACTGTAAAATGCCAAGGTTCCAAGGCAAAGTAAGGCTCTGATACAATGACTAGAACACTGGATTGAAAGTCTTTCCAGCCACAGGATCTGATGAAAACTCAGCCTCTTAAACACCCAGTTTTTTTAGTTTATAAAAGAAAGATAACAGTGCCTGGACATACCTGCTTCCAAAGGTTCATTTAACAATCAAATTTGAAAAAACAAAATTTAAGTATAAGGTGCTAAACTAACAAATTCTTTTTTCCAAGCAAGTCTAATGTCACAACACTAAGAGAGCCCTGCTCTAGTTTCCCTTCTTCGTTAGCAGCTATTCGTCACAGAATCCACTAAGTATTCTGAAAATTCCTCCCAATCATTATCTTTTTCATTTTCTCTTACTCTACCTTTGTTATTCTTCCCTTAGTTCAAAGTTTCCCAACACTTTCTCTGCAAAATAACATCAAACCCTCTGCCCAGTACTTCTGAACAATCTCCCACTTGGCTTTTGCTGACATGTTGAATACGATGGGAAATCAAAGCTTGTGGCATTCTTACTGTAAAGAAGTATAGTTATTTGGAAGAGCCAGCTCAAGTTTCTTCTGTGTATTCCAAATCTGCCGGTACCTGTGTCCTTACTCATCAGTCCTCTCTGCTACACTCCTGACATTTGCTCTTCTCTATTCCTTTCAACTACTCCCCGTGTTGCTCTGTTTTGGTTTATCTTGCTGGCTTATAATAACCCCTCATTGTTTAAGTGTCCAACCTTTTCTCCATCACTGGAACTTACATAGCAATTAGTAAAGTTCTAATAAACTTGCCTTAAATACGGGGTAATTGTCATTAGTCAAGTCTAATGTGTGGGTTTTTTCCTTCTTTTTAAGTGATTTGGGGAAATGATTTGTCGTTGTAGACTGAGGACTTGTCATAACCTTTGACGGGTCTCAAACTGTATGATGTCATAGTACAGCTATAGTCAAGGCTTTATCCTGGGGATTTCCCCTGAGTGTTCCACAGTTACCTCAACTCATGTCATTTTCTCAAAATCTCTGCCTCATCTTATTTCTATTATTCTCATTAGTGGCATCTCCATTCGCCCAGTCAAGCAATTCCAAAATCTCAGAATTATTTTCAACCTTATTTCCCATATCCTAGTCATTACATCCTACCTTCGCTATTTTCTGAATACTTCTCAAACCTGCCTTAGTTTAGACCCTTATCCTATTTCATTTGGACTATAACAAGAACATTCTCATTTTCTTCTGGCCTCCTGGCTTTTCCCTCATCAGTTCCCCTGAAACATTATTCATGGAGCTATTTTCTAAAGAAAATCCACACAGCATCCTCTGCTTGAAAAATCAGCTTAAAGAAACTCATAGAAAAAGGTTATGCAGGTTGTCATAAAATCTAAGTAGCACAGCATTCAAGAACCTTCATTCCCTGGCCCCAACCTCACAGAATGTCGTTACGAAAACCATCTCCTTCTGGGACTGCCATGCTCCTCCTCACCCCTTTTTCCTTGCCCAGTTAGTTCTCCTTGCTTGGAACATCCTTCTCTCTTCCCTTGGATTTTAGGTTTCAAAATCCAGTTCAAAATTCACCTACTCTGTGAAGTCTTCCTCAGCTCTCCCCATACCTCTTTCCTAGGAGAATGAGTGGCAACTACTTCCATACCACCCATGGTGCAACTATTTTTGGATGGGTCACTTTCCTTTCCTACTTAAACTCAGTATCTCATTCATTTTATCAGGCACATGGTACACACTCAAGAAGTAGTTACTGTAATTAATATGGGCTGAATAAAATAACTAAAGAAAAATTCCAGAGATCTAGAAGCACATCAGTCCAACTTCTTTACTGCATTAAAGAAGCAAGGCTCAGGTATAAAGAGAAAGGACTAATAATCTGGCTACAGCAAACACATGAATGGGTTGTTTATTTTTAAAAGCTAAGTGGTTTAGGAAGGGTAAGGGGAGAATAAAGTACATTTTAAAGTTCTGGCTCCAGGGCAAGTAATAAAAATCGTTGCTTTAATGGTTTTTTTTTTTTTCCCATAATACTGTGAGCAATGAGAAGGTCTATTCCATCACACTGGCCTTCAGGGCATAAAACTTCAGCCTCCTGAGCTAAATCAAACTGGCATCAGCTCTCAGTTTTTCAGGTGGCCGCAACTGGTCTCCACGTTCCATGAGGTTAAACTTGACTGACAAAGAAGAAACAAAATCAGTTTCTGCTTATTTTATGAGCCCCCCTTTTGCTCTTGCCGACTAATTACAAAGGTCCTGGACACTTATCTTGCACTCGAGTCCCTGGGTTACAGGGATGCAGGCATTGCACCTTGTCTGCATTAGGAGTTGTCATTCTTTTCTTATAAAGGAAGAGGTTGGCACGTGAGTGAACATAAGCCTGTGCAGACACAGGAAGATACATTTTTGGCATCATCAGGGAGCACAGCATAGTGTTCACTGTATATGATATAATTTATTGTATTTTATTTAACATGTGGTAATTTTACAAGAATTTTAAGTGTAAATTCAAATATTGAATGTTAAAAAAAAAAAAGGTTGGGAGACAGTGCCTTACCAAGGACACCAAGCTAGCCCAAGAAACAACATTGCTTGGTACTCACAGTTTAAAGCCCTTAAGTGCCACTCACTAATGACAGCTCTCAACATCACCCATTTTCTACTACCTAAATTGGTAAATCTTAAGATGTTTAAAACTAGGAGGCACCTGCATCTAGGTCAAAGTATCTGAGTGTACCCGAGTCCTAATAGGATTCAATAATTTTCAAAATGATATAAAAAGCAATTCTTTGTAATTCGATCTGAATCGTTTCACTCCTGGGCTCTCATCCTAAATTCACTTACCCACAATGCCCTAGAGTTTATCCTGGAATTATCTCCTTTGGGGAGAGACCCTGTGTTTTGAGTACCTGACTTTCACATTTTCCAAGCACCATTTCTATTTAGGAAGGTTAAGTAGGGATTACAATAGTATTTAGCTCTTAGGTTTACACTCAGGATTAAATGGGACAATATAAGTAAAAATAAATAAAAGAAATAATAATAATGTCTGGCAGGCATCAGTGCCCCCTAAATATCAGCTTTATTATATTCCATGGGTGAACAACACATGATCCCATAACTGGTTCTTTGGGAAAAAGAGTCTGAGAAAGTTGGGTTTTTTCACCAAACACCATGTTTGGCTCCATGTCTCCCAACAGACTTGAAATAACTGAAGTAGGTGACAATATTTTATTTAACTTAACCCATTTGGGACTTTGTTTTTGTTAAATGTAGCATGCAAAATATATTTTAATAGGTATGTGAAATGACTTAAGTGCTTTAAAAAAGTCACTAAGGTCCTTCTAGCTCCAAAATGTTGTGATCTATTATAACTAATTAATAGTGTTTCGATTCCCCAGATATAATGGAAATATACGACATTGTCAGGCTGGGTTGCATGTAAAACAAGTTAGACCCAGGGCTGGGAGCCTGTGGCAATGCAAAATAAAACCTTGCCCTCCTTTCTCCCCACCAGCCCAGAGTCTACTGAGTCCCCCCAGTCCTTTAGTAGCAGACATGGTGAAGAAGAGGGGTGAGCTGCAACGCGCAGAGAAGGAAGACCAAGATTGTATAAAATTCCCAAGCAGGGCAGCTGAGGTAAACAGAACTCCATTAAATCACATGCAATTTCACCTTTCACCCCTTATAAAAGAGAGAATCCTAGAAGTCTAACTCAGGAAGGGGACCCACAACCTCCCTCATTTTGGAGATTAAGAAACTGAGAACTGAAGAGATTAAGTGACAAGTCCAAATCATCCAGCTTTTCCAGAACTGGGTCTGGAAACCTAGAACTGATGCAGTGTCCAACCATATTAAACCGGTATCAGCCTATGTAACTTCCAAAGTATCCACACACAGATAAATGTCTCTCTTTTCCACTCTGTACTAGAGTCAGCCGTCTTCAGTCACCCACAAATTAGACAGTACCTAATTAGCCAGTCTCAGGTAAGCAGGACTCTTCATAATCTTGAATTCAAGAGATATCTCTGGTTTTACAAACAATTTACTAAAAGCAGGGTCAAGTGGTTCTACCTTTAGACTCACCCTTATATTTCACAAATACATTAAATAATATTATGGTGACAATGATTCTCCAAAAGTCCAAAGTAGAAACAAAAGACAGGCAAGAAAAAGCTGAGGCATATTTTTGTAAGAAACACATTACACAAAAAAATCTACCTAAATGTAAATGACGGGGAGCTTCTGTGATTATTTTCTTTAAAAACATCATAGACTAGACCTCCTTTTAAGTGGCCACAACAGAATGACTCCATTTACAAAAGCACATCAACAACTTTTTGGAAAACTATCTAGCAGAAGATGAGTTGGAAGCCTGTGTCCACTGCCTCCCCTTGATATGCATCTAACTGTTCAGGCATTCTTTCCTTCAGCGAGGAAAGAAAGTTCACGAGTTTACTCATTCACTGACTCACTCCTTAGTCCCCCAGTCTACCTGGAGGTCCTCGCTCGCTCTTCAACTGCACTTTGAGTGCACTGAGTCAGAGTTCTACTGAGGACCTGACAAGTCAGCGAACTTAGAGTGGAGCCTAGACGGCACTAAAAGTGAAAGTGCAAGGGAAAAGAACCTCCAAGGGGTCAGGACAAAACACCCTGGAGGCTGGGGAGCTAGGCGTTTGTTCCAGACAGGAGAGAAGGTGGCTCCCTGGAGGCGTGGGCCTGGGCCCCAGAGAAGGGGGGCAGGGGCAGCCCCGGGAGGCACAGTCCAGGCCCGCTCGCGGCGGCTCTGCGGCCTCGGGCTCCATGCCGACGCCCTGCGGCTTGCCAGTTCTGGGCCGGGTGCGTCCCTTGTCACGGAAGTCTCGGGCCCGGTCTCCCAGTGCACTCCCAGCCCCGTCCGGCAGTCTCTCCCCAAAATGATCGACTTAGGAAGCCCATCCCCGAGGCCGGCGCCGGCCTCAGCCCGCCCGCCGGGAGGAGCCAGGGCCTCCGCCCGGCCGCACGCGGGCACGGCCAGGCGGGCGGCGAACGCACCTGGTCCGGCCACTTGGGCGGCTGCGGAGGGGACAGCAGCGATGCCCGGGACCAGGCTCACTGGCCAGCGTTCAGGTCGGGGCCCTTCGTGCAGCCTGGGTCCGCGGCCCTGCCCCCTGCGCCGCGGCGGGAAGGCGGGACGCGGGTCGCCGGGAGGGGCGGGCCGGACCGGCGAGGACGGGAGGGGCCGGGCGCCACCTCCGACACGGCCGGGGAGGGGCAAGGGGCGGGTACCACTCACTGGCACTCGGAGCACCTGAGGGCCACAGGCCCACCCCACGGCTCCTCACCTTCTGGGTTCTGGCTCCCTCCAGATAATTGAGTGTCGTCGCCCTGGGTCCTGAGCCCCGGGCTTTGCTTCTTTCCGTGGAAGGCGCACGGGACTCGCGCCGCGTCGCCCTCCCCGCGGGTCCGCACGGCTTGTGGGCCGCGGGGTGCTCCAGCAGCTCTAGACGGCCCAGGCCGGGTCAAGGCTTGACGCAGGTGTTTTGTGCTTCAGTGAGTGACGATGCAAGTAGGAAAGCAAGGGGTTGTGAAGCTCAAAGGAAAATGCTAACGGTTTCGGTGGCGCTGAACGTGGCTAATGGTGTCTGCAAACTCCAAGCTTTGTGAGCTGTCAAACGTCGCCCAGGCGTGAGCGATTAAACTTGTTTTCCTATCCTGCCGGTTCAGGATTGCTAGTGATGAAAGGCGGAGGAGATGAACCAGACGGAGAGCGCAGGAAGAGTCATTTCTTTTTAGTTCATGCGTTAATTATATAAAGGTGCCCAAGAAGAAAGGAGACTCATCTGATTATTACTCTGTGCAGCTGATCTCAACAGGTCGCACGCATTGCTGGTCACAATGAGTGTGCTCACGTATTTTCAACGGTTTATGCTTTGATAAGTTTGCGTTCCTTTAACACTTTTATCAAATACAGTTATCTTTGAGAAACACGAGCAGCTCAGATCTCTCCTCTTAACCAGAAAAAAACACAACTTTTAATTTAAAAAGAAAAACCACATACTCACTTGGGAGAAAAGCACAAGCCATGCAATGTTCATTTATCTACATACGCATAACCCTCAGTTAACAATCTCTCTAAACTTTTATTAACTCTGCTGCCCACCAAATAAAGCATGAACTCTGATCCTGGCCCACCTTTCTAGATCATGTCTGTTGTGCTAAATCCAACTCCATGGAACTACTTTTTTCTCAAACTATTTGTGGTAAAGGACAACCTTTATTATTTCCAATTTTTCAGGGACTGTTAGGTTTGTCAGATACAACTAAAAACTTGCTGTAAAAAGTGAAAATAAAGACAAAAAGAATCATAAGTCAAATTCTAGTTTTCATTGTGATCATAAAAGTATAAACTTACTCTGTCAATTTGTTTTTGTATTCTTTTTCTTTCTCAATTTTTAGTCTCGGTTTTGATATTTATCTCATCTTCCACCAGTAAAAACAGTTCATAGATTGGTATTGATAACCATACTGTGTCTGATGTTTTTTAACTTCTGTGCCTTCTCTCATGTTATTCCTTTACTGCCGATCAAAGTTCTTCTCACTCAAGGTTCAACTCATGATGTAATAAAAATAGTAGCTTAGCCATCACTGCATGCTTTATGCTGAGATTTTACATGCATTAACTGTGAATTCTTATCAACCCTACTAGTTAGGTATTATTATTATTACCACAGCTTTACAGAAGAGGACATTGCAGGTTAGAGAGGTCAAATTATATAACAAGGGAGATACAAGGTTAGCATTCGAACCTGAACTGGCCCGATTCCAGTGCCGGTGCAGTCAACGGTGATACTGGGTCCTCCTCCTTAAAGCCTCCGCATTTGCTTCCTGGTCGAAACTAATCACACCTTACTTGTAAACTCTACCACAAGATTTTTTTCCCCATTGTTTTGTATCCATGTCTATTTCTTTCCTACCCCAAGCTTAAAGCTTCAGAGCAGTGTCATAGGTATATCTCTGCAGCTCTTAGTGCTACTCTCTCCGCCGGGAACAACCTTTGCGACCTCCACTCTGCTCGTGGCAACCACTGGACACCAAGCTCACCCGCATCACATCGTTGTGTTACCACTATCTTTTGTGCCTACTTCATGTTATGTGATGATTATTTGTGTATGTCTGCACCCCCTATTAGACTGCGGGCCACCTGCTACATTCAGCTATCTTACCAAAGATGATTTTATTTATGTCATTGAATAAGCACCGCTCTAAGAGCCCCTTAGAGTAGGTATTATTTTATCACCACTTTCCATGAGGAAACTGAGGCAGAGAGAAGTCACAAGTGAGATACCAGTAAGCAGCTGAGCCAGCCCCCCAGGCCAGGCAGCCTGGCTCCGGAGCCGATTCTGCACCACCATGCTGTGCTGATTCTCCACGACTCCGCGTGTTCTTCCTGCTGAAAACAGCTCAGTGATTTTCCACTGCTCTTAGACTAAAGGCAAAACTGCTTAATAAGGCCGGCAAAACTGCTTAATAAGGCCTGCAAAACTCCATGTGGCCTTAACTCTGCGCTGCATCGCCTACCAAGCTTCCTGGCCCCCTCCTGCCCGCTTGTCTTCCTTCCCTTGCTCCTGAGAGCCGCACTCCCTCTGAGCCTAGCACACGTCCTTCCCCTGGCCTGCAATGCTGTTCCCTCGCCTCGTTCTTTCCTCAACCCCAAACTATCCTTCAGATTTTAGCTTAGGAAAACCTTCCTAGACTAAACCAAATAGCCAATTAAATGGATTTTTAGTTCTTAACATAATTATCACTTCTTTATATTTTATTTATGTGAATATTTGAATAAGGCCTGCCTCCCCTTTCACCACCATAAGCTCCATGATGCCAGAGGCTACATTTGCCCACCTCTATGTCCTCAGCAACTAGAACGGTACCTGACATGTAGAACACAGTGAGTGAGTAAGCATTCATTGAATAAAGAAATAAATAGTGTTCAAAGAGAATATAGGAGGGGCACAGTGTTGTGCTGGTAAATATTTACCAACCAGTTTCTTTTGAAAAGCCCTGATTTGTACCATTTGCCAATTTCTGCAATGCAAATACTCACGCCATGGCCAGTTTTGAGAGGCCACACAAAGGCGTGCAAAGCTGGAGCTGGGAAGTGATGTGAGCAATCGGCTTGGAGAGCGCATACCAGCTGGCTCCAGCACACCACTAGAAGGGCAGAAAGTGGCACACGGAGCCCAGGCAAGCAGCCCAGAGATCTCAGCTGAGATATAACATATGAATAGAAGACATATTTGGGAGGTGGAGACATATGTGGGACAAATAATTGGCAAGGCAGGTGGAGGTTGCAGAAGGAAATGGAGAAAGTTCAATGGGACTGATGCGCACATTTGAAAAGGAGAGCCTTGTAAATCTTGACAAGAGGTTCAGGCTTTATCCTGTGGGAAGCACTGGGCTGGCTGCAGCAGGTGAGTGGCCCAGTGAAGCTAGCATTTTGGAGTGACTGCTCGCTGGGGCTGCCTTTGTGGGGTGGATGGGCCACTGGGCAGCCACCCAGCGAGGAGATGCTGGTGAACAGAACCAGGATAGAGATGTAGAGAAAGTGGGGACAACTGTGAAAGGGAGCCTGGTAGGAGGTCTTTCACATGGAGATTTGGGCAAAAGAGCAGTCTGACAGTGAGTCGGCCTAAATTACAGCACTAGCTTTAGGGGGGTGGGACCTACTGCCTCAGGACATGGACCCAACACGAGGCCGTGCCTCAGCCCCCACCCTTGAGACCCATGGGCCAGACTTGGTTGCAAGCACAGGATTTAGAAACAGAGGACCAGGGCGTGGGTTCTGGTCTAGCTGTGACTGGTCAGCTGAACTCTCTAGGTTTTCCTATCTGTTAAAAATATGTGGTACAATAAAAACACCCCACGTGATAATTCTGATGATAAAATGAGATAAGATATATCAAAGTAACTTACATAATATGACACATAATAGGTATACAATAAATATTTTTTTAATTTAAAAGGAAAAAAAGAAATAGGAAATAAATCAGGTACTTCTTGGTTTACACTAGTGGTCTTCAAATCTGAATATGTGTCCCCTTGGAGGACCAGAAGGGGTCCTTGATGGGGTGACCAATAATAAATACCATACAAACTGAGATTCATAGAGAGTAAGGCAGGTGCTGTTAATAATTTCACCAGAACAACAGGTATAAACTGCAGTGTGTGGTCATCTTTGTGCTCAAAGACTTTCCAAGAAACAGAGACAGGCAGGGATAGTTTTAAAGCACTAGTTTCACGATTCAGAACCTCAAAAATCATATTGTCTCCTTCCAAAAATTGATTTTCTTGAAAGGTGCCTTTTATAATTGTCTTTCTTCCACTTTCCAAAAGAAAAGAGTTCCTTAAAAAATTGGGGTCAACAATTCAATCTACCATAGAGGCCATTTTTACTCAGTACAGTTGATCCTTGAACGATACCGGTTTGAACTGCATCTGTCCACTTATGTGTGGATTTTTTTTTCAATTGATCAAAGGTCAATAGACCCGCATGGTTCAAATTCACATTGTTAGAGGGTCAACTCCGTGACTAGGAATTTGTGTATATGGAGGGCTGACTGTAGTTATATGCAGATTTTTGACTGTGTGGGAGTTCGGCGCCCCCTAACCCCTTAATTGTTCAAGGGTCAACTGTCCTTAGAGACTGCGTGGTGTACTAGAATATCAGTTGTGGAGTCAGACAGTCACTTGACAGCTCTGTGGCTTTCCACGAGTAATGTAAAATGCTCCAGATACCAGTTTCTCATCAGTAAAATCTGTGTTGATACCTCCTCCACATTACTTATAAGTGATTACAGAAATTGCACGTGATACCATCCATGGGCTTTGCACTTTGGGCACCAATACTAGTTAGGACCACTCTGCCTGCTAGTTATAGCGAGGGTGCCATAACTCAGTTAATAAGAACTACTAGGAGGGTGATCACTGGTTAGACTTTGGTGATGCAAAGTCACCATATTGGAGAGATACAAAAATCCAGTAGAACCCCAGAAAACAGCTTTCCTCCATCATGCCTATTAACGCCCCCTCTGCTGGCAGCTACAACCATTTGTCTTTGGGGAAAGATGTTCTCCCAGAAGAAGAGCCAGTCATTCGCTATCATGTGTTTGGTCTGACAGTTCTTTTATACATCCACTTCATCCCTTGGCAGCTCGAATTTTGGTTCATGAACAAGGTGGGTGTTTACTGCAGAGGGCTCGAGGGCAATGCTGGACATGAGGCAAATGGAAGAAGTTCCACCTGACATTGCTTTGGAGTTGTTCTCCCTGTGTCTTCAGCTGCTGCTCTCTTCAGCTGCCGGCCTCCTGTGGCTGAAGGGTTGTGCCAAATACCAAAAGTGTTCCCGTTTATCTTCTCAGATTGAGATCAACTGGCTCAACATCAGACAGCTCTTTGAACCCAAGCCTTTTGAGTCCTACAGCAATGTTCTTTCCCCTACTGGTTTAAATTAAATAAGCAAAAGGCTAAGTTCCTGTATACATGATACCACAAAACATAATTGCACCAGTAATATTGGCACTAATTTCTCTTTCATATAGTCCAGAGATGGGAAGGCTGTCTAAAATGGGTTAGAGGCTGTGGTCCATATAGACATCCAAGAATCCGGGTTCCTTCTATCTTCTTGCTCCAACATCCCCAAGCAACCCTTCTTAATAGAGGTTCCTCAAGAGATAAATAAGCTTTAATGCTTTTAAACATCCATTGTGGTAATAAATTAACCTTTCCCCTGTGTATGTGGAATATTATAGCTTTGTACCATCCTTGGACTAATGGTTATAAGAGTTACTTAAATCATTTTCTACAGGGCTTAACTCTTACAGGAACCCCAGTGAGATAGGCTGCTAGAGTGTGGTTCTTATTCATTAGTTGAAGCTGGACCCTGGCACAGTATATAAACATTCCAATCTACAGAAAGGGAGACAAAAGAAGTGGAAGAAGGGAGATTTTTTAGACAATATAACCGTGGGAGTTGCATGCATTACTTCTGCTCATACCT
Source organism: Mormoops blainvillei (assembly GCA_004026545.1). Lineage (NCBI taxonomy): Eukaryota > Metazoa > Chordata > Mammalia > Chiroptera > Mormoopidae > Mormoops > Mormoops blainvillei. The sequence continues at coordinate 437,288 of PVJD01000154.1, read as the reverse complement.
AATTGGCCAAAACATGATTTTGTAGCCAAGATAGTTACAATGGTTCTGGGGTTAGTAGTTTCGAGCTTCACAGCCACACGCATAGCTACACCTTTTGGAGATTCTATTATTAATATGAAGAAGGATGGAATAAACAGGGAGGTAGTTATCAGTCTCTGCCATATTTGACTATTATTCACCAGACAGTAAATTTTATACAGCAAGAACTGTGTCTCATTCACTAGGGACAAATAAGTAAGTGTATCTTTTAGCATAGCATTACACAGAAGACTCCAAATAACTTTGATTGGATTCCATTTATTTATCTCGCATTAAGATAATCCAGAGGAGTGCCTTAAATTATAATTTTCAAAAGACCCAGGGACTAAATACAGCAGGTCCTCAAATAACATTGTTTCATTCAACATCATTTTGTTATAACATTCATGAGATGCCATAGGGACTTAACTCTTGTTTGTATCAATTAGCCTGTGGTAAAACTGGTTTCATTCTACATTGTTTTGCTGCAGTTCCAAGAACCGATCAATGATGTTAAGTGAGGTTTTAGTGTACATACTTACTTGACATTTTCTTCCCTTTTTGGGGGGTTGGGGGAGGCTGGCAACCTTGATTTATTCTGAGATATATATCTTTTTATCAGTTTTAATTATTGATTACTTCGACTTTATGAATCTTCAGTATCAGTTTTTGTACTTTCATAAGCTTGCAGAAGAAACATCTCTCCTCAGCTGGGACAAAAAGAGGATGATTAGGGTATGGACATTATATGGAATGAAGGAGCTGAGATTTGTAAAAAACATTTAAAATGGTGCCTGACACATAGTGAGTATTATATATGTGTCATAGATGATAGAAGAGGTATGTAGATAGATAGATAGATGAAAGGAAGGAGGGAAGGGAGGAAGGAAGGAAGGAAGGAAGGAAGGAAGGAAGGAAGGAAGGAAGGAAATGCAATTATAAGCAAACTGACATTCCCCCTTATTTGCAAGTAGATTATAACATCCTCTACCAAAGACAGAAATAGCCACTGGACCTCTATGGCAGGAGACATCTCATCATTTCTTTGCTTGGCTGAGCTTGGATGCACTTTGTCTACTACATGTGTTACGGTCACACTGACTGCTTACTGATCTCCTAGGAAACACAAAAATGACAAGTGAAAGTGGATCATAGTGGACACTGGTTTAGCAGGCAGACACAGGGCCTAACTCAGAAGGAGGCTGGTACCATAGCAAGACACTCTAGAGTGTCTTATGGAGTCCTCAGTCCTAGTCTTTCGGGCCATTCTCCTGCATGTTAGGATAACTGAGCACATGGACCATTTCATGTCCTGGGCCGTCAAGTGTGCCCGGTCCCTGGTTTTGGTATAGGTGTCTGTGATGGATGCACAGTTTTGCCCACCATGCATCCACTCTCCCTTTTTTTTGTTAACAATGTTTTGCTGCCCTCCTAGGGGTGCTCTACTCTCCCTTTCCACGTTATTTTGGCACGGCTGTGCTCATCTCCCATCAGATCCAGAATGACCACTCAGAGTATGGCATCTTCCTGAGCATGTGATTGGTTCATGAATGGATATAGTTCAAACTCGTCTAAAGTCTACCTGAAAATGTAAGACACCAAAAGCGATAGGGTGGGTTCTTCTAGACGGATGAAGGAGAATGGAAGTTGCCCTGTTTAAAACATCTTTCCTAACCCTGGAAAGGGCATATGTGGTGGGAAAAATGTAGCCAAACTAAAGAGGAAGACAGAGCAGGGCAGACACTAGATGGAAAGGATTAGTATCATTTAAACCCCAAGACTCCAGTTGTGCCCGAAGCTAGATTTGCCCCTCTCAGCTACATGCACCAATAAATTCCTTTTTGCTTTAAATGTAAGCTCATTTAAGTTAAAGTTTCTGTTATTTGCTTCCCCCCAAATTCCTGATTCCCGGAGTGCCTAATGTGGCCTGTTTGCCCGAGCAGCAACTTCATCACCCACGGCTAAGACCGCTGGGGAACAATAAACAGTTCCCACATTGATGTCCAGTGGCTCAGGAAATTGCCCCAGGTTCCGCTTTGTCCTTCCCACTCTAAACCCTCTTGCTCTGATTCCTTATCTCTGCTTCTGTCCTGCGGTCTGGTACCTGGCTCTCTTCTCCTTGACTCTTCATGCTGCATTGAGCCTGGCCTTCTATTTCAGGTATCACCCTAATGTAGTTCCTCCCAAAACCTCAGCTGCACCCATTTAAGCCCATGGGCCAATGGTTCTAACCTCTGCACCCAGCCCAGGACCGGGAAGCCAGGTGCCTCTCCATAAGCAAGAACCACTAGGTTATTTTGTCTCTTTCCATGGGTCCTGTTGCAAATCTTTCCAGTCCCCTTAATACATGTTTATTTTCTTTTGATGTCGTTGTCCTTGGCTTTAATTATGTTACTCAGGAAACTCAAAGGTCAAAACCTCCTCGATAGCCCACCAGAATATTCGGACTATTTTCCCAAGATTTGGTAATAGAAATGTTTGATGAAAAAAGTTAAGAAAGAATAAACTTTTATAAAAAGGCTGGTCATTCAAATAAGGAAGTCTTAAAAAAACTACATAATATAAGGCACGCTGGTTACACAGAGTAAAAGGCTTTTAGACTTAGGGGAGTATATCCCTATTGGGGCTCAATTGTGTCTCCTCAAAATTCACACGTTGAAGTCCTTATCCTCAGTATCTTAGAATGTGACTGTGTTTGGAGATAACATCTTTAAGGGGGTGATTAAGTTAAAATGAGGTCCTTAGATCAGATGAGAGATTGTTTACACAGAGATGGGTTAATTAGAGTAGTAGTATGTCAAAAACAATGAGAGGCAGGTGTGCAGTTGTTGAAGAAGGAAGTTACAACTATGGAAAGGGGAAAGCTAGAATGAACCCTGTGGTGTTGGATTAGAATTGGAGATGACAGTGTGAACACATAGTTTTCAAGAGGACAGATCGAGGATGGATGAATAGATAGGCAGATAAAGAAAAATAAAGTAAAATTGTACGCACACACATGCACGTTCCCTACCTCTGCGCACACAGAGCATCTGGGAACAGGGACGCGAAAACGGCAATGAGAAAAGCGAGCGCCTGGACTTTGATTTCGAAACACTATTCTCCCCTCAAAGGCGCCAGGGATCCTTGGGTAAATGCCTGGTTCCAGAGCTGGGCTAGGGAAAGTACTAGATAAATCTGAAATCCCTTTTTGTACCAGAAAGTAAAAAAGTGATCAAAGAAGTTAGAGATGTGTCACATCAAAGGGACACAGAAGCCAGCTTGGAGGAACTCCCACTAGCCAAATATGGACAGTATAAGCTTAAAAATAAGTGTAGTAACAGGTTATAATCCATTTAATAAAATAGAAATTTATGTGTCTATGGTGATGTGAATAAATAAATAAAGAACAAATAGCAAGTATAAGAAATAATATAAGATATTTACCTAGTCTTAAGTTACCTCCCCATAAGATCCTAATTACAAAAGGAAAGATGCCTGGGTGGCAGACGCCACCTTAGTCAATGCTCAGTGTTCACCTCATCAGTAATAGGACAAATCTAAATCTTAAGCTACCGGATGGGATGATGCAATGACAAGAATACAGCATCAGTTCTGTGATATTTGTGCCAAAGATGCACAGCCTGAATCTAATCACGAAAACACATCAGACAGATCTAAATGGAGAGACATTCTACAAAATAACTTGACTCTAATCTCTGCAAATGTCAAGGTTGTGAAAATCAAGGCAAAATTTTAAAATGTTCCATATCAAAGGAGACTAAGAAGATATGACACCAAAACTCAAAGCACATTATTCCAGATGAATATTTAGATATTCATCTGAAGGACATTATTGGGGCAATTGGAGAAGCCTGAAGGGGGTCAGGGGGTTACAGGTAGTGATATATCAATGTTAATTTCCTGACTGTAGCTATGTAAAAGAATGTCTTTTTGCAGGAAATAGACACTCAAATGTCTGGATGTGATGGGGCATCATGTCAGCAACTTACTCTCACATGCTTCAGAAATGAAAAGCAAATTACTTGTACTGCAACTTTTCTATAAATTTGGGATCGTTTCAAAAAAGAAAAAGAAAAAAGGTCAGGGATGCAGGACAACTGCCCAGACTCTTCAACAATTCTGTGTCATGAGAAAAGGAATAGATTAAAACAAGCAGATGCAAACATGGTCTTGGATGAGGTTCAAGTTTGGATAAATAGCAATGAAGCACGTTTTAGAGACACTTGGGTAATGTAAATATGGGTTATTATTAGATGAGATAAAATGTGTTGAAATGGAAAAGCGGAGACCATTGACTGGAAAAGAAAAAAAGCAGATAATAGAATAGTAGTATGTATCATGTGATCTCATTTTGTGGGAAAAAAGAGAAATACAGATAAAGTTCTAACCTTAGCACTGGTACTTATTAAATGTCAAGAATACTGTTTTATTTTCTTCTTTTATTTTGTCTTTGTTTTCTAATATACAGTAATGTAATGTCCTGTTTCTGTAGTATTAGAAGATGATTTTTTAAAATAAAATTTAAATAACAGAATCAGGAGAAAGGAGTCACTGGGGTCAGCCTTCACAACCTTGAATAACACATTTTTATTATCTGGGACATGTTGATGTTACAGAAGACATTCGGGCAAAGTTCCTGAAGCCTCCCCTTGTCTCTGGCATAAGGTCACTGAATTTGCTACATATGTCTGAGGGTATGTAAGGCTGTATCAGTTCACTTTAATACCATATAAAAATGTCTGTTATCTCACCTGTGAAATGGGGACTAATACCCTGCTTCAGAAGGTTACTGGGAGTATTAAATGTATTAATATATTTGTAAAGTGTTGAATAAATTATGAATAGATATCAATAGCACCTCACTTATACAAATACAAAATTTGTGATCCACTCTTTTTTGTTTCGTGAAGAAAATAAAGGAAACAGATATAGCCTCACAGTTCAGATTAGAACTTGGTATTTATTTTAATTCATGTTGTACCTTCTGTATCCTAGGCACTAATTTAAGTGCTTTACAAATAATAAATGTTTAATCATCATAATAATCCTGTAAGCAGGGTAATCCTATTACCTTCCCCATTTTCTGGGGAAGGAAGTGAGTAACAGAGAGGTTAATTAACTTGTGTAAAGTCACACAACCAGTAAGAGGCAGGGACAGGATTAGAACGTCACAGTACAAGCTCTTAGCATCAACCCATGCAGTCGCTCATAACACCGCATGTCCAAGTACAGGAGAGAACTCCAACTTATGTACCAATTGCTTTCCAAAAGTTCCCTTTGTAAGCTCAGGTTTCAAGTTCTAAGGCATTTCCCACCAAAATAATATTGCGAATTAGGTTTGGTTCGTAGGCCAACCTGTATTTAACTCACAACATCACCAGTTCAGAAAAACTACAGTCTCAAAGCCAGCGTCCCTCCGGGCAGAGGATGGTGAATAGGGTTTCACCGTCCTATCCAATTCCAATCAGTTACTTGTGGCTGCACAGACGCTGTCTGGAGAAGAATTCTGAGGCTGGCCTTAGCAGAAGAAAGTACTGTGATGGAAGAGAAGCCCCCAAACCGGGCATTTGTCGTCCCTGTTCCAGACCCTTCTGAGTTCTGACAAGCAACCTGTAAGCCAAGGCTTGTGAGCTCGTCTCTGAACACTTCCCCATCTTGAGCGCGGAGGAGCCCCGGGAGCCGGGAAAGTAGGCAGGACAAGGTTTCTGAGAATGAAGAGGGGAGCGGAGACTACTCTGCTCCAGGATCCTGAGACAGTGCGGGAAGGCCTGGGGAAATCAGTGGCAGGCCCTCCTCTGATGGGGTGACACCAGCTGTTCAGAATTATGGGTAACTTGGAAGTTAAGGAGTCCTGCGTCAGCAATGCTTGGCCAAGCCCTTTCTCAGACGCGCGCAAACATCACCCCAATGAACCGCAAGCCAGCGAGCACAAGGGAGGCAAGGTTTTGACATCGTCTACTCTTGTGGCATTTCAAGAAGTTGTCCGAACAGTTAAATGACTCGTTCCAGGTCATGCAGTGAGATTAGAATAGCAGTCATAAGCTACACAGAAAAGCAATGTCAGATAGAATGAAAATGAATACACATAACCCAGCACGATGATGCCACAAACCAGCTTATGTGCAGGGCTACTGAAGTGAGGTTTGGGATGGGAGGTCCTCACTCACTCTGGTGAGGTTTTCAGAGAGACATTAGAATGCAAACTAAACTCTGCATGGGGTTTGCTGAGGATGTATTTCTCAAGATAAACTAGAAAAAGTAATTATATAAAGCTAAAATTGCGTCCCAATCTTGGTTGCATTTGGGACGGTATTGTAGCCCAGCAGGCCCCCAAAATGTCATGTCAGCTTTCGAAGGCATTTTACAGTTGCTGCAAGAGCACCATTGGAATAATGCCAAGTGGCTTTAGAAGCAGCCCAGTTCCTTAGACATAGATGACACTGCCAAGAGCAAAATAAAGAAGGGCCGTTGCCTAGCTTGGCATCTGGGTCCCGCAGCTGCCAAATCATATCCATTAACCATGCCAAAGTAATCCGCAGAGAAATTCCCAATGAGAGGCCCAGTGGCTCAGCTAGAAAATTGCCCGTGATCTAGGCTAGCAACGGGTTCCTGTTCTCCAGAGTCTCTGAGACTGCCAGGCAACTGGAGGCAAGTCAGTAGAAAAATTTCAGTTCCTGCCTTTTTGTCCGCTGGTGTGTGTGTGTGAGAGAGAGGATGAGACAGAGACAAGTGATACAGAAGGCACTGAAAAGCAGTGACGAATTGAATAATAAAGGTTTTTTCCACATTGTCCAGAAGACAGGGTTAACACGATTAAATGAACTAAAAACAGGTGAGGAGGGAAAAAAAAGATTGGCCATTTCCTGATCTCTTCTCCCAGTGTGGCAGGAAACTGCGACAGGAGGACTGAAATCCGCAACCCCCCATGCCCCCCACCGCAAGGAAGAACAGATACGGCTACTCTGCAAGGGAGGCTCAGAAAGCCAAGTGAGCGCCAGGGAAGGTCGGCCGAACCAGGCAGAAGCTCTTCTCCCACCTGCACAGCTGCTTTAGGCTTTTCTTCTTTTCAGATTGTTGCAAGAAAACAGATGGCTGCAGAAGCCTGAATTTTAAATTTATGAATGGAAATTTGAACAGATGTTAGCAATCAAGATGGCATATAAGAATTTTTTTCACACCATGTTTACAGCCCAGCCTCCTTCACATAAATGGGAGAGAGGTTCATAAAAAGGGTAGTTTTTGATCTTGGAACAGCATGGATCCAGCATGGTAATTATGTGGCACAATAATGGAAATATTGAAAGAACAAAGGAAGAAAACACTAATAAGCACCCTGTATAAATGCTAAATATTTATCTAAAAATGATAAAATGTATCTGTAAGAAAACCATTAACCCATCAAAGTACTTTCTGTGTTTTAAGTAGGCAAAGTTCAAGTCCAAAGTTTTAACAAAATCTGTGAACACCTACTTACTTGAATTCTGTTTAGACTTTTGACATAATATAAATCGTTTGTTTCGCTTTGTTTGGCTGAAGGTCCCAGACATAGGAGGCCTTACTAAATTTCAGAGAGAAATTGAATGAGAGGCTGGTAAGAGCTCCTATGATGCGTGTATACATCCATCATCCAATGCTGGGCACTGCATTGTACTAACGGTCAGCGAGGAGTGGCAAAATGTATCAAACCTGATCTGTGCCCTCTACACGCTTAGAACTGAAGGCAAAAGGAGGTACGTATAACACAAGCTGGAAGAAGGTATAAGTTGAAGTCTATGGGAGTAAAGAGAAAGAGTGAGGCTGACGGGGACTGGAGGAGACCAGTGACCCTGAGAGCCTAAGAAGAAGGGATGAGTCTAGAGCTGTGGCCATCGGGGAGATAAGTATACTACAAGGTACTGTCAATAAACCATTTATTATGTTTTCACCTGGGTTTTCCAGACGTGGGGGCCACCTGGGCTCTCCAGAATCTGATCACTCCTCACCACCTCGCCCGCCATGATTGCCTCTCTCCCTGAATACCGCTGTAGCGTCTCGCCAGTCTTCCTGCTGTGTTTTTGCTGACATCCACCACCCGCAACCAATCTATTCTCAACACAATATTAAAGCAATCCCTTTGAAGCGGCGATTCCCCAAGTGGGCTCCCCCATCTAGCTGCAGTAGCTGCCCCTAGGAAAGATGTTGGAAATGCCAGTTCTCAGGTTCTACCCACCTATATGATCAGAAACTCTGGAGGTGGGACCCAGAAATCTGTGTTTAAAAAAGTTTTCCCAGTGATTCCGATGCCTGCTAAGGTTTAAGATTGAATTTTAAGCATAGGCCAGATCATGTCACTTTTTGGTTCGAAATCCCACAACAGCCCTCGAAGGTCATTACATTGGCTAATGAGGACATACGGGTACCACCTGGCCCATGCATCCTTCGCTTACTGCCCACCACTCTAGCCCCTAGCTCACTTGCTCCTCGGCCACCCTCAGGGCCTTGGCACTTGCTCTTTCTTCTGCCTGAAATGCTCCCCAGCTTCCCAGAGCCCCTCCCCCACCCACCATGACTTAATCCCTCACCACCTTCGAGCTTCTGCTTAAATGTCATCTTCTCATTGCTGTGTTACATATTTATTGTCTGTCTCTTCTCACTAGAATATAAGTTCTTTGAGAGCAAGGACTTCGTTTCGTTGGTGCCTGTGTTCCCAGGGCCCGGAACGACACCCGGTGCCCAGTGAGAGCCAGGGAGCCTTTTGTGGGGGAGTGAATCAATGATCCTGTATCGATGTTCTCTCAGATGCTAAGTGCATCACCTCATTAAATGTGCATCGTCGAATTCCCACAAGCCAATGCAGTGGGTGTTACTGTCTTTATCTTACACATGAAGAAAATGAGCTAAGTGGAAACAAAAGTAACATGTTAAAAAAAGAAAAGGACTGAAATGGGTCACCAGAAAAGGAAATTTTTTATGATCCCCAAGTTCTGGGTCTGACACAGAGTCAAGTCTGTCTATGTTTTGTATCAGCTTTACTGCTTTTCCTTGCAACTGGTCCGGACAGAGGAAATCCAAGTGGACTCTGGTGTTTACCTAAGCAGAATATCATTAAAAAGGTAAGAGTCTTGCTTGCAGTGACCCCAGGCAAGGCTACAAATGGGAGAACTCCTGTTTCGTTTGCTGTTTTCCCATTAAACACAGATAATAGAGTTATTTTGTGAATATTCAAATAGTTCCTCCTCCTCTACCCAATTACTTAAAAAAAACAAAACAAACAAAACTCAGTATGTAGTATATATTATTAATGTCCTGGCAGAAGTGGATACTTTAACATGTTTATTAATTTGCTCAAAAATAAGCTCTCTATGACACATTATGGAGATTTTTCCCCTTTGCAATTTAAGGTTATTTCCCTGCTAAGCATCTGCTGAAATGAAAATCCGGCCCTGTAACCAGAGCTATGGAGTGAATCTGGTAGTGGTTTATTTTAAAAAGACAGGCTGTGCTACAAGGCCACCCCAGGGCCACCCTCCTTCTCTATCTACTTACCTCTCCAGATATTCTCATGTAGCCATGTGGCTTTTAAAGCCATCTACATGCTGTTCACTCCTCTGTCATCAGTTGGGGTCCAGGAAGGAAAATAGAACACAGGCTGGTAATGCACAGAGGGAATTTACTCCAGGGAATTAGTTACGAAGATGTTAGAAAAGCTGGAAGGGCAAACTGGGGAGGGCGAGATAACCCAGAGAACAGCAACAGCAGGAAGCTGCTACCCTCCCGAAGGATGGAGAGACAAAGGGGGAAAGTGAGTTTATGAGAGTTTAGGAACAGTGGGAGCTGGGAACTTGGAGGAGAGTCAGTCCCCTGGGAATTCAAACCATGGAGAAGATTCACTAATGCTAGAGAAACTGCCCAAAGCAGGGAGAACGAAGGACTCTGGCTTCTCCCTTCCTGCTGACCTTTAGTCTTCTGCCAGTATCTTCTATTGGCCAAACTTTCCCAGAAGCTATTGGCAAAGAAGCTTGGGAAATGTAGTTTGCATGGGTCATCTCTCTTCCTACTCTAACTTCTAAAGGGAGCCGAGCAGGAAAGAGAAGGAAATAACTCAGCGTACCAACAGGCAAATAAATGGTGGATGCTACTCCTAAATTAGTATCTCCAGCTCAGACCTCTTCTCTGAGCTCTAGAGTCTTTCAATTGTCCACTTCTGTGCCTAGTAGTTCTAACTTAATGTGGCCCAAAGGGAACTCTTGTTTGACCAACCAGCTCCTCGATATTGCCCTTCTTAAATATGTGACTCATCCAGCTTATTAAAAAATATGGGTATCATCTTCGTTTCTGTTCTTTCTTTATTCCTCACTCCTTCCAGCCTTTCACAAGACCTGCTGATTCTACCTCCCAAAGCAGGTCCTCTCTGGTCTTCTCCATCTTTGCTATTACCATACGAGGCCAAGCCACCATCATTTCTTCCCGAGGTGACAATCATGGCTTCCTCACTGGCCATGCTACCCCACTGTGTCTCCTTAAGGAGCACTGCCCAGTGGTCAGTTCTTGAAGATCTGGAGGACAAGTGTAAGGAGTCAGGAGTTTATGCTAAGCGCTATAGGAGCCACTGAAGGGAGTAACATAAAATCATCTCTATTGTAGAGATCAGCTTAGCTTCCTTGAGGGAAATAAAATATAAGTGAATAAAAATATAAGGCAATCACACTCCTCAGACCTCTTATTCCACCTTTTGGACCACTTGTCTTCTTACTCGAGCCACTATTCCTCCAGTATGCTAAGCTCCTTCCCAGTTTGGGGCTTCCCACAGCCTGGAATGCTTGTCCTGATTTTAGTACGGCTGGCTCCACACCATTCAATCTTAACCTCTCAGAAATCTCTGCTGAGCAGGCCGTAGTAATTATGGCTGTTCACAAATATCCCATCTTCCTCCTATGGGAACAAAGTAGCATGGCACTTCTCCGTAGCCTGGAAGTTAGGTGTGGCCGCACGAATTGCTTTGGCCAATGAAATGTGAGTGGAAGTGACATGTCACTGCTGGGTGGAAACCGTAAGAGCCACCGTGAGCTTCACCACTCTTTTCCCTCTACCACAGTGATGGGTAGTGTTCCCGATAATGGCTTCTCTATTGGCCCGAGACCTGGACCGAGAGTAACAATTATTCAGAGAGCTGCCTATCCATGGACACATCACGTGAGTAAGAAATAAACCTTCGCTGTTTTAAGTTGCTAAGTCTTTAAGATTGTTCCTACAGCATGCCCAGCCTATCGGGGCTGATGTAATCCTTCAGTCCCTTCCATTACCCTGCATTGTCCATCGTGGAAACCGCCACCGACTGGGTAATTCCCACTTATTTAGTATCCACTATGCACCCCTCTTGAAACCCCATGACAGCAGGGTCTCTGTCTACCTAGTTTGCCCCTGAACCCCCAGCTTCTAGAAGGGTGCCCAGGGCATAGTCAGTAGGCATGTGTCTGTTGATTAAACCCCTGATGTCTTGCACATACACACGTGTTGCTTGCTCGCTATTTTGCCCAGGCGACTGGAGTGAATGAGCCTGTGCTCAGTTCATCTGAAGAACCAAAGCCTAAAGCTTCACTCCGTCATCTGTGTGTCAGAACTATTGCTTGGGTTACACCCTTCTAGCTAATTCTCAGGAAACCCAGTTGCTCCCAAAGCGGCCACAATTCCTTTGTCAGAAAAAGCCCTGCTACAGACCATATGCAGCAGATAAACAAAGAGGGATGAAATCTTAGAGCCATAAATCGTAAGTGTGAAGTCAGCCAGAGTTAGGAGGGTGGGACAAAATTCATGTTAATACGGTTTTTACCACTAAATGGCAGACAGTTGTTCTACCCTTTTTAAAGTTTTCTTGCCAGCAAAATCTAATTCCCCAGAAATGGCCAAATCTCAAATTTCACTATTGTAATAAAATATTAGCACTGAAAAAAACCTTAGTGATTACTCAATTCATAATACTCCATTTATCATCTGGCGTGATTACTTTTAATCAGAAACCTCTTGGGGTCTCATTGTTGTCTGGAAATGCTTAGAAGCTCAAGTTATAGCTTCTGTTGCCTAAAGTCACTCCCTTTTTAAACCAAATGTATTGAAAATATTTTTTCTACCACCCCCTTATACAATATCATAATAAAGCTATAAAAAAAGATCCTGCTCATAAAATCAACCCTGCAATATTTTCGGTTTTATATTTTTGATCCTAACAAAATTTTTCCTTATGGTTTCAAAATGTCTAAGATAGTGAAGAAATAAGCTCCTAAAAGCTGTTAAGTTCTTCTTGCACCTGTTCATGTAGGAACCAGCACCGTTGGTGGGACATTTTATTTCTTTAGTGCGACCAGGATAAGGTCATTAATTATGTTTTACTTATTTAGCTTAGTTTCCTAAACTCTATACAAAGAAACTATATCCTCAGTAAGCAAGTGCATTTCATCTAATTTGCAAAAAGATGTGTATTACAAAAAGACCAATTCACTAAACATTTGATCTGAAACTATCAACTTTTAACATTCATAGATAATCTCTGCAAGGTTGTCCAACCTAAATTCAACTGTAATAACCACACGCTAATCATGAAGTTCAGGTACTATTCCCCCGTGGTTGAAACTTTTCAAAAAAAGTGAGCTCATCCCATTTCACCCCATGTGCTGAAAATGGGTCAGTTTAAATATTGCAAGTCTCTCGAACACAAAGCCATATTCACACAAAGGAAATCATTTACATGTGGTTAAGGAAACAGGAAATTTTCACATTGGCTTTAATATTTATAGTTGACCAAAATTTTTCTGAACTCGGTAATCATAACTAACACTTTTTATAGCACTATTTATTGCATCTTAAAGTTAAAAATAATAAAAGTAGGCAGAAAACATACAGTTGAAGAAAACTGGATGTCAGTCTATACAATGAATTTTTTTTTTAACTTTCAGCATGACAGACTTTATTTTGGCACTTTAACAAATATTTTGCTTTACAGCAGTGACAAAATATTTGCCAGAATTTTTCTTTTCCTGGCATAGAGTTTCCAAGCAGTTGTTATTCTAGGAACTGAGTTTCACTATGCTTTGCACTGTGAGAGGTATGCACACTGGATTCTTAGCCTTGAAACTGAGAGACAGTGTGCAGCTTTAGAAGGTGCTATCACTTCCTTTTAATCACTCCAAAGTGAATTTGTTCTGTAAGTGATGGGGCAGGAATTTGAGAATTAAGGCCATTAAGAATTTAGGTAAACACTGTTCCAGGTGTTGCTTTACATTTTTGTAAAGAAATGAGTTCTGTGGCAATTCCAAGGAATGTTCTCTAAATGAAATATTCAAATTTATTTAAAGTAAATTACACATTGCAAAGGTTGCTGTTTTTGCTGTCTTCTTCCTACTTTGGAAGCTCATAATTTAAAACAAAATTAATGGTAACAGAGAAAAAGGAAATGTTCCGTTAGAAAGCAGGACCAGGCGGGGGACCCTCCTTCCATCTCCTCCTCACGCGTCACTGCTTGCTCCCACTTTCAGCCCTAAGCGGTGCGGCGCTCCTTTTCATACAGGGAGCCTCCCTGCCCTTCTCTCCTTCCCTATGCTGTGAACAATGGCATTACATTTATTAGTTCTTCAGTTAAGCTTCAGGAGAGATTTGGACCATAGCTTAAAAGGTAAATCAAACTATAAAATTAAATCGTAGACACCGACATCAGAAAAGCTCCCTTCAGTTCTTTGGAATTGATAGCCCTAAAAGTTGTTTGCAAAAGCAGGCATCTGTCTCAATATTGCCATCAGCTCTCCTATAAAGGTTGCAAACGTCACCATTCCCACCCTGGCAGTCTTCGGATATCTATACCCCAATACACACAAGATGATACATTCAGAATTCCTCTGGCCAATTCGGAAGTGAAGCTGTAACAGCCTTTAATGAGGAGCTCTTTGGTGGTGATTTACAGATGCTGTGGAAGACTGAGAAATCAACCCCACGTCATCTTGCAGAGCAGGCGGTCAATGGCAAAGGGAGATGTACATTTGATCGAAATGTACAAAATTTATAACAGTGACATTTTCCATTATTAGGCCACATGATTTATTCAGTAGTTTTTATGTTCCCAAATTACAATTTATGTCTATTCATAAGTCTACAAAAAAGTTACCATTAGAATTGTCTGTGCTTATAAAATACCAACTTTTTTTTTTAACTGTTATATATACTCATTAACACCAGTCTGTGACGAGTTACATAGAATCATAGGCACTTCAAAGGCTTAAAAAGACGTTTACAACTTAAATGCATTTTTAAGAACAAAAACTGATTTTTCCTTGAACCCCTACTCGTACCTTCAAATTTCAAGAAATTAACAAATACAGTGGCCAAAGGAATCTGCAGCAACTTGTCAAAATACTGTTAGCATCTTTGGGTTTGCTGAGGCTTGTCAGTAACTCACATCAAATCCTCCCAAAAGAAGATCTGATTAGATATGACTAAACATTTTTCTGGTAATAATCCAATTTTACACATTAATTTGCTGTTGCACATCTGCCTGAAGCTACAGGTAATGAAAAACAAAGCAAGTGTAAAATGGATAGTCTGACACTTAAAAATTTATACAAAGTGAAGGTTAAAGTTTACATATTTGAAAATCACATATACACTAAATTACCATTATCTGAATTACCCAAAGACAAATTGCACCGTAACAGCTACAAAAGGCATAGAGTTTTGTTTTGTTTTCCAAGGGACACGAGGGGAAAGCAGAGGAGAAGGGAACAACAGATAAATTAACAAACTAAGACCAACCTGGTGAGGTCAGTCGGAGACATGCTGACACAAATTAAACAGCTTTCATCTTCGAACCATTGAATAAAAACAATCATTCCATATTTGCGCATAAAAGTTTAAACTGATTCCATGAATATTGAGACTTTTCATAACATAATATTTTGCCACTGCTATTCACAGAACACTGTAGATGTTAAGTTTTAATTTTATGTTCTAAAGAAATACATGAAAAGTTTTAAATACAATGGGATTTTATCATTAAAGTGCCAGAATGGCTCTTTAATGAAAAAAACAAAAACAAAAAACAAAAAACAAAGATCTTCATTATTCTATGCAAAAGCTTTATTTTTAAAAGTTCAGTGATCTCATAAATAGAGACACTAAGTGGGAGTTTCACGCATAAAACTCCTTAGTAGGTGCCTTCTGATAAGCAGCACTGGATGGTTTGCGTTCTCCAAGGTCGTAACTTCCTTCGTCCTTCTTTCTCATGCGATACACCAACAGCAGGATAAGGAAAATGGCAAAGAGAAAGCCTATCACTCCACCGGCAATGACAGCTGAAACACACCAAAAGGGAGGCTGCTTTTAGAAGATTCAGTGGTTGCAGAAATAGCTTTGTCAGGCCCAATCTATTTTCCGCCACTTTCATAAAGAGCTTAATTTGAAAACCCCCCAAAATGTAAAAACTGGATTCAATGAAGCAACCAGGCAATTACGCAACTCTGACAATCCCTCAGAAAGGTACAACACTTTCTTTGATTTGTATTAATAACATCACCCAAAAGCCTCAATAAGAAAAATCTGGCTGTGAGCTCAATGAATTCCATGCTTTAAGATTCTTTAGTCTTTTCAGCTCTCACATTTCAGAGTCTAATTTTCTAACTGCGTTTTCAATGAAAACACAAAGCATGATATGATTTACTTAAATTTTGTAAGAGTAAATAGGACAAAAGCACGCAATTTTTTTTCCTAGACTTGGATTTGGGATTATCCTTTCAAGGATTAAGTGTTCTTAAATCTTGAAAATCCTCCCCTTTAACAACAAATGTCAATACTTTCATCAGGTAATTAGAGAAACATCCCTAATGCCTTGGGTGTTACCTGTGTCAACTGCCTCCTTCACGAAGAATTTTTCCTTCTCTTAAATTTATTTTGAAGTCAGAATGACTTGGAGCAAGACTGATGGATCTTGCATCATGCCATGCCCCATGCCCAGCTGTTTTGGAACAATCTTAACTTTCCTCTTCTCCCGCCCCCAGCTCCGCCGCAACGGCTGGCCAAGGACAAGGCTGAGGGAGTTGACAGAAAATAAAGACACCTGCCTAACTCTTACCTTTCATTCTGGAATGAGACCCCCTCGACCCCCCCAGACTGCTTTCAGTAGAAAGGTGACATTCAGCAAGCTTTGTCCACACCTCTGAATCTCACTTAGACAAACAGGAAGACCTATTTAAGGACCCTCTCACCTGACCCCTACCAGGCCACTCACCCGCCAGGACTTCTGTCCTTTTAAACAGATTGTCTGGGTGCTTCTCAGTATACACATTTGTATCCTCTTCATCTGGGTCCATTTTTCTTTCTGAGTCAGAGCGGTGATCTTTGTCCTTATTTTCTTCAGGCGACTGGTATGGGCAAAGGGAAAGATTATAAAGATTTTTTTTAATGTGTTAAGAAGATAATAAGTGTATTTCAAAGTTGCTTTCTTCACCCCCTCAAACAATGAGTTTAGGAAGTAATTGGGATAATCCCTTTGTGTGATGTTTTTACCAAACAGGTGAGTCCTATGACAAACCCATGTAGTCCACGGTTTTGTATAACAGCCATCAAATGTACCGGCAAGATAGTGGTGAGTTCATAATAACCCTAATGAGGTGGTTAGGTTGTCTGAATGGACGTTTCATAAGATCTCTACCTTCTCACCACTCTCCTGACCTCAGGTCACCAACTTTCTCTGGCCACTCCAACCCAGTGGCACTGTCCCAATTCTTCTTAGTCCATCCCTTACTGACACAGGCACTGTGACAGCTTCCTTTCAGGTATTCTCTCCAGGTGCTCTCCAAGGGTTCTTCCTGATCCCATTCTGTGGGGAATAGCCCCCAGGCTTACCCTACGAGTATAATCCTCTCTTCAACTTACGCATTTTCACGTGTTCATCGAACCCTGAACTAGAGCTTCAGGGGACCTGGGTTCTGCAAGTAGCTCCGAGGTGACTCTAAGTCACACTACTTTTCTGGACCTCAGTTCTTTTCAACCAATGAAGAACACTGTCAGGTGCGTGGGTCTTCCACAATTCTATATGTGTAAATCTAAGATACCAACTCTCAAAACCTCATCTCCGGTCAGCATTATCTACCCAGCAGCCTATAGGACACCAACCCTTGGCTGCAGCACTGAATCAGATCAACCTTCTTTTCTATTTCCAACTATTCTTTCGGGCCTACCCCCACAGTTATTATTTTTGCACATTCCAAACTGTATCAGTTTGCTGTGTCACAGCCCTGCCAATTTGCTGTTCACCATTCTCTCCAACGAAATTCCTCCCTTGGATTCTCATTTCCACAGCCTTGTTCAGGTCTGTAACACATCGCACCCAAGTTCTTATGACAACCTCATAACTGCACAGGCTGGATGGCTTCTAGTCTCCCCTCAGCTTAATGGCCAGCAGGAAACCTTGCTCAGCCCTCTCTATTGCCACTTACCAAAACTGATCTTAACATCTGTGCCTTGGTTCATGAATTTCTCCCAACTCCAATCCAAATCTTCCACTTCTTTCATTGTCCATCTGTTCTTAACAAAGCCCTCCCTCATCTTTCACCTCTTTAAAACCCCAGGCCCCTTCACAGTCTACAACAGCGACACATAAATCATCTGTTGGCTTTCTCACACTTCCCTCCATCACTGTCCATCTTGTGTGAATGACCTACACTTACAATGAAACCTAAAAAGTTAAAAAAAAAAGAAAGAAAGAAAAAGAAAAACAAACCCTAACACTGGAGATTCTGTTTCAATGGGTTTGTGGTGGGAAAGCTACCACTGTTTTTTATTGCTGTTGTTTTTTTATAAAGTTCTCCAAACAATTCTATGGTTTAACAACTACTGGGTTAGAGAATCTCAGTTTACATGAGTTGCTTACTCTCTATGAGCCTGGAGTTCTTGTTGGTCATTACTACGGATAGAAGACACTGTCAGCTGCACTGGGCCATTACTGAAGACAATGATCCTTTTTAGCTCAACTGCTCTTCCTAAGAATGGCTGACCATCTTCATTAGGACTCTGAGCTGTGGCCAGTTAAGTGACTGACTACTTTTTGAAAGCCGGGCTTCACCCAAAGTGGGAGCCTGCTACTTACGGCTAGACAGTTAAATAACCTGCAAAAGATGTCACTGTCTTGGGGTGCCTCATGGTCATGGCCATTTCTCGGAAGAAATGCCAACTAGGCCAGGTGGAGCCATTTGAACTCCAGGGTATGTGAGTTCGGTGG
Organism: Mormoops blainvillei; assembly: GCA_004026545.1. NCBI lineage: Eukaryota > Metazoa > Chordata > Mammalia > Chiroptera > Mormoopidae > Mormoops > Mormoops blainvillei. Next base: position 419,029 of record PVJD01000154.1, on the reverse strand, counting down.
GTCCCCGCCTCGGTAAACAGAGCACTAGGCTCCCAGTGAAGATGAGAGGTGCTTTCCCAAGCCACAAGAAATCCTCTAGTGAAGGAAACCTCAATGTGCTGTAACTTACAAAGAGGAGAGGCCATGGATAAATTGTTATTGCACAGCTGCACAGAATGCACCCGAGTCTCACTGTTCTCTTCCATCACTGGGAGAGAAGACAGCATGACAGGTCTTCTCCAGCCTTCATGTACAAAAATAAAGCAGACGAGGGGAGGCTCCCTGGCAGTACTCTGCCTGAGTTTTCTCCATTCTTCTCAAGAAATCCCATCACTAATCCACCGCCTGTCAGAAGGACAGACAATTTAACAGTACGAGAATAGACTGTTTCGATTCTAACCTGGGAACATTTTTACTGCTCATTAGCACTGCCCCTAGAGGTTAGGAAAGGGAAGAAAAAACTCAAATGGGTGGATATTCATGTTTGTGATGAGGGAAGGGAAGGAGGTAAGCAAGTTCTGGTGGCACATGAGGTAGACATAAGTAGCTACTGTGACATTAGAGGCTGAGTTTAACTTATCCACGTCTTCTCTGTCCCATTGTCATGAAAAAGTACATAATGGCCCCTCAGGCTTTTGAGTCCCTAGAATCATTTGAGAGAGTTGACACTTTAATTCCACCCGACTCAGCTTCCAATTCAGCAGCCAGGAAGCAGCGTGCGTTCCAGGGGTGTGAGTGTGCGGGCGGGAGGACTCCACATCACTGGGGTCCCCCTGAGCTTAGAGGGATGGTCCATCAGAGCACAGCCTCCAGCTGCTCTGGAGAGAACACATATTCTTGAAATTGGAAGTTTTACTGTACGGAAGTAGGGGCTTCACTAAGAACCCTTTCTACAGTATCGAATTAATTGGAAATACCTTAACTCTTGTATATATGAGCAAAATGAAAGTACCAAAAGGTAGCACGGATGATTAAATGAGGCCAATTAAAGATCTGTCGCATCCATGTCTCGTTTAAATGCCATGGAAATGTAATAGAAGGAAAAGATTAAGAGTAATGTTTGGCTTGAACGATTAACTGTGTTCTTTTTGGTTTTTGCCACATAAATTTACAACAAACTAGAAAGAATATCTATAACAGTGACATTAATGCCACCGTGAAACTCACTCAAAAGCAAAGTCTACACTAGTAGTATCCTAGAGGCAAAGTTTAATATAGCTGTGCCATGTAGCTACAAAATAAAAACGTAATCACTATTATTATTCATTGTCAATATTATCAATTATCGGTACCTAGAATAGTATTTGACACATAATGAGTAGCTCTCAGTAAATCTCCCATAAATGAATGAAATTTATTATTACTACATTGAACACAAATGATACTAGGAATATAAATATATTTAAATGTTTAGACACCCTTAATTTCTGAGCTCTCATGTGCCAAATATCTATCTTCCTTATCTCTTGATCTGACACAATTACTTCTTTAAAGCCAATTTTTAAAAACTCGAATCAATTTTTAATCCATTGTTGTCAACTGACCAGAGCTCTACGTCAAATTAGATTTGGCTTAGAATACTACTTTTTATCACTGAAAGCCAAAACTGAGCTTCTTACCCCAAGTGAGTGAGTCTAAATGGTCACTGACTTTTAGAGATTCAGTCGTGGCAAGTGGTTCAAATAAAAATGTCCTACAGCCAAACGCATCTTCAGCAGCCACACTGGATAACTATGCTGCACCACTCTGAGGTGTTCAACCGTCCTACCATCAATTGCACCTGTTACTTTGCATTTCTCACCTTCTCCCTTCTTTTATTTATTTATTTTTCATTCCTTCAACTCAATACGTTTATGGGGCAGCCACCACGCATGGGTCATGCCAGGTGTGGCTGCCTCAAGGCTTACGGAGGTCCTCCTTTCTTTCCTATCACCAGACCTGAGAAACTGATCAGCACCTAACAGCAACTGACACTCCTTAATCCCACAGAGAGCACTCCAGTCTGTGAGATGCTCCACATCTGTAGACAACCTTCCAGCTGTGTTATACACCACCCTCTTCACAGTCACTGGGGAGACAGAGGATGTGGGGGGAGGGGAAATACAGGGGGAAGACAAAGGCTCTCTGAAATGAAAGGGCAGGAAGCGCACCTGAGTCCCTGTCAGCAGAGGGGCGCCTTTTACTCTGGAGAAGGCCTACCATTACCTGCATGGTACAGCCTTCTCCATCCTATCTGCTACAGCTGGGCACCAACAGTGGGGTGAGCTCCAAAAGTGGACACCGTGTTTCTTGGTTTCCGTAAGCAGCATGCTGCCCTGGGCTATCGACGAAGTCTGCTATCGCAGTTATTACGCCCGTTTATTTGGCGAATTGGCTGCATCTCAACTGCTCTGACCAAATTCAGTTAGGGCTTACAAGAGTGTTTACCAGGTCTCAGGGGCCATGTAACCTTCCTTCACATTTAATCTTCTCAATGACCCATGAGAAACAGGCTCAGAAAAGCTCGGAAATTTGATCAGGTCCAGGATTTGAAACTTAGGCCTTCTCCAGACTTTAATATGCATTTTCCAACTCAAAAAGCTTACCTAGTAGTGGGTGGCCAGTTAATTGCAATATAACATTAATAAGGCCAAAATCACAAGTCTTAAAGTTTTCATTAGTTAGTACCTTTGCTCTGTTCTTATTTCTTAATAAGTCAGCTCTCAAAGTGAGCAATATATAGAGATGTACTTGGATTCATCATTATCACTTAAAGAGATCAATGTTTACATACTATTGATGTCCATGGGCTGGTGGAGACTTTGAGAAAAAACTTACTGCAACTAGTATCTGGAGTCTCCTTGCTCCATAACCTGTTTCAGCATATGTAAAATCCACAACGATTTTAACTCAGAACAGATTCTTTATGAAATGAAAATAAATTTTCTTGGCCTAAGCCAAATAAAAAGCCAAAAAGGTTTTGTTTTTTAATTTGGCCACAAGTTCCTTAAAAAGGAACACCCTTTAAAAATGTTCATATATAAGCTAGGCCTGGGTGATAAAAGTACAAAGCATAAGCTATCAAGCCATGAAAAGATATGGAAGAACCTTAAATGCGTATTACCAAGTGAAAGAAACCTATCTGAAAAGGATGCATACTATATGATGCCAGCTATGTGATGTTCAGGAAAAGGCAACACTATGGAGACAGTGAAAAGATCAGTGGTTGCCAGGTTTTAGTGGGGAGAAAACAGGCAGAACACAGAGTACTTTTAGGATAACTGTTCTGTATGATCCTATAATGGCGGATATACATCATTATACATTTGTCAGGACCCAAAGAATGACAACCCGAAGAATATAAACTATGGAGTTTGGGTGTTAATGACATGCGGATAGAGGCTCCTTGATTATGACAAATGTACACACGGGTGGAGGCTGCTGATAGTGGGGGAAGGCAGTAAAAGAGACTCTCTGTACTTCCCACTCAGTTTTGCTATAACCTAAAATTGCTCCAACAAACAAAGTCCGCTTAACACACAAACGGAGCAGTCAGTGTGTAAAAGCAAAAAAATCATAAAGTAAAAGCTATTTACAATAATGCAACAAAAATACCATGTGTCCTTACATCTTTTTTGACAGGGCCTCTTAAAAGAACTATTCCGTAGAATTAAATTTACAGTAACCTAATAGTGCAACGCAAAACAAAACACACCTTCGTCTGAGCAGGTATCTTGTTCTGCATCTTCAGCGTGGTGGTTTCCACTTTTGGAGCAGCACTAGTGAACGGGATCTTCGGAAGTGGTCGAGACGTTGTCAGCTCGGAACCCTCCACGTCCTCATCGGCCCCTGGAGAAAGAAGCAAAGATGAACTGAGTACATGAATCGTGACGCAGATTTCCACATACACAGACAATACTGTCTATTGTTGACACGGACAGAGCCATGTTCTTTCAAAAGACCTGCTCATCAGGAACTCAGCAGTCTCGCCCTCACTGGTGTGGCCAGTGGGTTGGGTGTCGCTCTGCAGACCAAACTCCTGGTCAGGGCACAGGCTGGGGTTGTGGGCCAGGTCCCCGACTGGGAGTGTGCAAGAGGCAACCGATCGATGCTTATCTTGCACATTGATTTTTCTCTCCCTCTCTTTCTCCCTCCCTCCTCCTCTCTAAAAATAAGTAAATATAATCTTTAAAGTGGGTGATTTTTCCCTTAAAAATTATTCAGCAGTCTTCACTGTGATGAACAAGAGATTTAAAAGTAGATCTGTGGGTAGCCTGGCAGTTTTTAAAAATATTATCATGAACATTCTCAAGTAACCTTCTTTCATTTGCAATATTCAATTTTTCCTGCTCAATGAGACCTCTTCCCTTCTACATGTGACTTTTTCTATTTTAAAATATAACAAAACAACAACCAAAAAAGGAGAACTGTCCATGGCAACCCTTTATCTGAGGGAGCTGCGGCCCTTGGTCCCCTCTGTATGACCAGGCTGTTCCAGTGGTGCCGTGGCTCCCCACTTGTTCATTTCCTCACCATCTGCTCCACTCTCTCTAGTCACAGTGTCCCTGTCATCACACTGTTGGTCCTGCTTTGTTAAGCTCACCAATGTCCTCCATGTTTCTAGATCCAATGGCATTTTCTAGAGTGGTTCTCATCTAATCGAACCTCCTAACACCTCCGGTCGCTTCTTGATGGCCAGCCCCCATCTCCTTCTTGATACATTGTCTCTGGGCCTCTGTGACTTTGACTTCCTGACTTTCCCCTCACCCCTCGGCTATTTGTCTCCTTTGCAGGTTCATTCTCTTTCTACCTGAACACAAAATGCTAAGACTTCCTTAAGATTCAGCACTAATCCCTGATCATCATCAACACTAGTTTTTTCCTTTTATTTTTAAAATTTTTTTACATTTGAGAATTTCGGACAGTCAAGTAAGTGCGACATTCTTTTTAAGTTCGCCATTTGTCAAATTTGTCAAATCTCAAATGAACTCGAACTCTGTAACTCAGACTAACCTGCGTCCTCAGACAGAAACAAATAATGGATGCCTCAAATTCTTCACAGATTCATGTGAATGTAAGAAGCGGCTGAGGAATTCAGAGGCAAGAAGCTGGGAACAGCACAATGGCTATGACTACAGCTCATTTTTTAATATTTTAATTATCGACTGTTTCCTTTAATTTCAGCATGTATGCTCGCTGATAGAGAGGAAACGGTAGGGTGTATTGGAATAAATATGGGATCCGGCACTAAACAAACCAACCAACAAACCTAGTGCTGGTCCTGGCATTTATTAACTGTGACCATGGGCACATAATGCTTGAGTATTAGTTTCGTTATCTGTAAATGGGGGAAAACCATAACTAATTCTCAGAGGTTCCAGTGTGATATATATTTGAAAGCATTCTGTACGCATAAAATGGCATATAAATATGTTATTAGTAATGAGGGCTCCGGGGATGCATCGCTCCTTCCTATCAGCTTACCTGGTTTTCCATCAAAGTTTTACATACAATGCGCTTGATCTGCTCCTCCTACAATGAATCATTTTCTTACCAAAAACTTTTCAAGGAGAAATAAAAAATTTAAAGGGCTTTCAAGACTCCCTTGGTTCACAATAGCTACAACTATGAATCACTGAACCAGGAGTGTGGAGACACTGTCATGAGGGAGAAGCGGTTTTGTAAAGTAGAAAATTCCCTCAGGCTAGCACTGATGAAGTTAGAGACAGATGACTGATCTGCCTCAGGCAGTTCTTCTATAGTATTTATTATCTTTATCAAAAACACTGACCCTCTTGCCAAAATCAGAAACCTGGCAGCCTCCTTGACCACATCTCCCTCAACCCTGACCTTCAGCTCTCACCATTCTCTCTGCCTGAGACACCCTAACTAACCCAGAGCCCAGGTGTTCCCACCTGGGAGACTCCTGCTTACACTATCCTGCCCAGAAGTCAACTTTTGTTGAATAAATAAGTGAATAAACATTCTCTGTATCTTCTCATTTTCTAATGAGTTTTTCATTTCTGACGCAGTATTTCCACTCTCCAAGGACTCTTTCCAGCTCTCATATAGAAAATGCTCCTTTTCCTGTTTCACCATTAAAGCATCTTCCTATCTCTCCAAATGTAATACATTTGTCTCTAAGTTCTCTTCCTGTTGTGAGTTTCTGTCCTCTCCCAATATTGGAGGTGTGGGGAGGTCTCTATCTTTCATATTACAAATGTTTCCATAAATGTCCAGGGAGCCTTGGTTGTCTTTTCACATCTAAGAGGGAAACACCAAAATGCTGAGCAGCAGCTCCGGGTATGCCGGAGAAGTCTGTCAGATGTGAGCACTGTGAGTCAAGACAGGGCTGTGTGTTTGGTCGGGGAGCTCTCAATGCAGGTAACACGGAGTTGTTTCCTTTGACTTGATCCAGTTCCCCAGAGAGCGTAAAGGCCAGACTGTCAGTGTTCCAGAACCAATAGGGAGGAGACAACTGGGAATAGCTCAGCATTTAATAACTCTTAGTCTAGGGACTCGCTCTCGGTTTTCAGTATCGTACCCCAGCTCCATCTGTGCCAGTACCCTCCCAGTCCAAACACCCTCTGTTCTATCCTCTCCAGGTAATAAACCTTTAGTTTTCTTCTGAGATTGGGAACACGAGTCCCTTTGCTGCATTCCCGTGGGCAGGAACCAGGGGATGTGCCCACTTCTGCTGCTTTTCTTTTTTTTTAATGGTCAACATTTATACAATATTTACTATGTGCTAGGCATTGTTGTAAACACTTCACGTACGTTAACTGTGTGAGTGAGTGCAGTGGGTACTATTGTTTTCCACATTTCACATGTGAGGAGGCTGAGGCACAGAGCACTTGCGTGTCGTACAACTGACCAACGACGCAACTGGCGCGCGGCGGAACTGGGGCATTCGCCCAGGCACTCTGGCTCTAGCGCATTTGCTCTTGGCTACTCCTCTACGGTTCACACTCATCACAGTTCTCCTTTGACTGGTTATTCAACAGGATTTCAGTCGGTTACCCTGAGTTCAGTTCCATGTCCACCCGCCATCTAGTGCCGCCAACTCCCGGGCCCAAGGGGGCCTGTTGTGTTAAGTGGGCTGCTCTTGGTGTCCTGCCCCACCCTCACTGCCGGCTAACTCAGCTTTCTCCCATCGGCCAGGTTCACCGCTGCTAGCCCGTCTGATTTCCAGCCTTCGGAACACTGGTGTTTGTCTTGTCCACTGTTTTGTTCGTCTTTGTAAATTTAGGCCTAATTCCTTTACTGTTGGTTCGGTTGGGTATTGCAAGGTATGTGTGTGTTCAATTTGCCATCTTCAACCAGAGCTCTACATTTAACCCTTAAATGTCTGATTTAAGAAAACTGAAGGTTTATTGCCTGGAGAGGATAGAACGGAGGGTGTTCGGACTGGGAGGGCACCGGCACAGATGGAGCTGGGGTACAGAGAGAACAAGTCCCTAGACTAAGAGTTATTAAATGCTGATGTACAGCACGTTGCTATGTTATGTCACCCGTGACATGGTGTTGTTCCATTATTTTTTCTCATTGCTGCATTTCTTTCATCAGACTCTTGGTTCCTTGAGGACAGTGACCAAGTCTTTCTCATCCCTGCGTCCCAGGAACATGGTAAGGTGCCTGGCACATACCAGTTGTCTATGAAATGTTTAAGTGGGTGGGCGAAGTTTTCATATTCGCTGATGCCCATCTGAAGTCCACCCCCGGGAAATGCCCTCCGGGCCTTAGGCCGTTTTCCTCCCAGTTTATGTGCTTTCCCACAGACAGCCTGATGGCAGTGAAAACAGAGACAGCACTGGCCAAAACTCTAGGGTACCCCAGTTTCCGGCTGGGACTGGCCATCAGCGAGGCAGGGTGTCCTAATTCTAGAGTGGGGCTCTGTGACACAAGAAGGTGACCCAGCAAGGGAGTGAAAGAGAACACACTCTCAAGCCCAACTCCCTGGTCTGTATCAAGGCTCTATTCCACTCCGACAGTGCGACCTGAGGCAAGTTACTTAATCTCTGCGCCTCCAGTTTCCTCCTGGGAAAAATGGAGACAGTACTAGAAATGTCCTTACAGAGACATTATAAGGACAGGAACAGTGTCTGACCACAGTATGTGCTCCATACATGTTAGCTACAACTTCTACTAGTTTTACACTGGGAAATAACATCCTTAGGGCAGTGCGAAGGGCTTTCCAAAACCCGAATGATGAACTTCTTTGCAGCAACTACCTGCTCCAGGCAGGGGTCAAGGTAGAAGCGATGCCAGCCCACACTGAAGCCTCGACTTGATCGATCTGAGCAGTGGGTTCAGGATTTCAAATGACCCACTCCAAACCCCTTTCACCCCGATGGGGAGAGGCAGGATTAGCAGAGGAGCAGGACTATGTACCTGCTTTCTTATGTTAAACTTAAGGACAATCTGGGCAGAAATCAGCCAAGTGACCTGGACGACAGCTACAGATCTCTAGCAGCTCTTAGAGGCCAAGATCTGTGAAGCAGGGACAGAAAAGGTCCCATATTTACTGTATTATTTCCAGGGGCATTTTGAAGATGACAGTTACAAAGCATTTTTGAGGTGGTAAGGGAAAAGAAAGAGGTGCCATGAGTGAAATATATTAATAGAGTTGTGGGCTATGGAGAACTACTCTTTTCACACTCAATCTGTGTGTGCAATATATATCACTCTCCAGAGAATAACTAGGGCTATTTTTACATTAGGATCACACTGTAAGCTCATTGTTACTAGGTCAGCCACCACCTCTCTTGTCTTTTTCAGACTCGCCATTTTCTAACTTAAAGCACTGGCTCTTACACAGCTAGATCTCTACCAAAGATACAGTTGATTTTCACTTGTTCTGGGTCATTCCGAAGCCCAGGCCAATCTGACTTGTCAGACACCTATGTCCGGCATAACTTTTACTATCTGTTGAATTTACAATGAAAATTTAAAGCAAGAAAGGTCCAGGATAAGACTTCCCCAGCATGCCGCTCACCACAAATCCCTGACTTGATCATTAATGAAATATATGCACATGCTCTTTCTTGGCTTCTTAGGGGCCATTCCTGGCACAGGTGGAACACTGACTAGGTATGGGAGATTGCAAAAATGGCCAGAATCATTTATTTCCCCTTGTATCCACATCCTCTCCAATGGGACAGTGTAGCTCCGTTCACTACAAGGTGAAGCAATGAAAGGAAAGCAAGCCTTAGGACTGGCCTGGGTCAACAAGGTGGGCTACTCATGCTCTGCCAGTTCTAAGCCTACAGGCGCTAAGAGGCTTTGCACACTTCTGCTCTCTTGGGATCCCTGCCTCCACCCTGGGGACAAATGGCTGGCTTGCTAGAGGATGAGAGGCCATGTGGACCAGAGCCAAGTCTGCCCAGCTGCTCCAGAGATATGACAGAGTCCAGCCGAGGCCAGCAAAGCTGCATACTCAACCTGCAGCTGACCACTGACACGTGTGGGAGCCCATCCGGCCCGGCCTAAAATGCCAACCCAGGGCATAACGAGCTGAATAAATGACTGCTGTTTTCAGCCGCTGCATTTTGGGGTGGTTTGTTATACAGCATGACTGAAACAGCAGAGAGCAACACACCGAGGAGTTGAGGATATCCCTGGGTGATCATTTTACCTAGCTGCTACAATCTCCCTTCTACTTTTGAGCAATACACCAGGAGTGAGGCAGTAGAACTCTCCTTGGTTTCATCCATAATCTCTAATACAGTATGGGCAGTTTTACGAAACTTGTGTGTGAGGGAGTTATTTAAGGGTGGTTTTCATGACATCCCTGTGAAAGCCTTAACAAAAAATAAATAAAAAAAAAATTAAAAGCTAATGTTGACAGAACACCGACTACATGCCAAGCAGGAACCCCTAAGAGCTATAGATGCATCAACCTCTTTAATCCTCACAATAAGCTTATGTGGTAGTGACCTTCCACTCTATAAATGAGGAAACTGAGGTCCAGCCAAGTTAAATGCACTCCCACGATCTCATAGCTTAGGTGGTAGAGAGCTAGAATTCACACTCGGGCACCTGGACTCCAAAGAGCATGCTCTCAACCACTGTGCACTGGCCTGTCTCCGTGAAGTAAGTTCCAGGACACTGTGCATATGTGTGTGTGCATGTGCAGCCACAGAGAATGGAAGCGGGAGTGGCAGCAGCCCCTTACCCGAGCCCGACGCAGAAGCATAGTCATCGTCATCAATAGGGTAGACTCCTGAAGCGTCCTCGATGGAGCTGTTGTCGAGGTACATGTCTTTATCAGACGTCAGCTCGGCCCTCTGAGGGAGGAAAGAGAAGGGATTCAGGATGATGCGAAGTTCAGAAACGTGATTAATTATCTTACTTTCAGGTTTCTGCTGCAGTGAGCAGCCCTTGCTCTCCCCCATTCCTCTGAGCCCCCATTTCTGGCCCCGTCCTTCCTCAGGACTCCCTGACAACATGCACAAAGGGCTGAGCACAGACGAATGTCGCTCAGGGAAGCCTGTGTGGCCTAATCCAGGAGAATGAAGATGGCACAAAGGCCTCAGCACCCATCTAGCGCCTATTTTGTTACATTCCACTAAATGCGAGTTTCAGTGGTCCCAGTGCCAGTTTTAAGCCATCTCAGGCATTCACTTGGTCACAGAGTCTCTGTGAAGCTCCCTTACTGGAAAGCCACAAAACACTGAAATCATGTAAGATGTTCTTGGGGATGTGTACAAAGATATGACGGTGCTTAGGCTAAATCATCACCCAGGGGTCCATCAAGGCCACCAAGTGTTTGTAGGCCTGGCCATGCTCAGAGCCAAGAGCTCCCCGGTCGCCTGGGCAGTCCAGAAGTTTCTGCCACAGCCCAGAGGCAGGCAGATGCCACGCAGGGCACCCTACAAGGAGCAGTGCCAGTGAGGCTCAATGACAAGGGTGAAAGCCTACCACGAGCCCGCTTCTAGGGCTCATTGGCTTGGCAGAGTTTTAATGACAAATGCAAATAAACCCACACAAGCACATTCTTTTTATATCACTGGCACTTGGTAACAGCAAACCACACACTGAATATGTGGAGGGATCACTCCCTCAGCATACCACTTCCACAGTTTCTTCGTTCTTCGGTAAGAGTGTTAGCATTAAAAATTCAACCTAATCCTGCGGAAAGGGTACCACACATGAACTAGAGGCAGAGTAGACAAATATAGATTTTTTCAAATGGCTTTAGTAAATTGATATTTTATCACCAATATCTCATAAGAGCCCAGAAATAAATAAAGCAGACTCACGGCTTCTAAACAGTATTTGTGTTTGGAAACAGGTAACGGCATTATCGTCCTATTTTTAAAATTCACAGTGAATGTTTGTTCCTAATAGGAGTTATAAAAAATGCTTCCCTTACTACACCGGCTTTCATCAGGTTTCCTCTTAAAATAAAACGCTCTGTTCTGTGACTGGAACCTTCCTAGGAGGATGGATGGGTCCAGGCCTCCACAACACTACCACTTTATTCTCTCAAGTTTCAGCTGCTGGCTACAGATGCTCAAGTGTTTTAAACCTGAGCCCCTATTTCCCACCAGGCTTCAGGGCCAGCTGACAGGAAAGTATGGGAACCCATTTTATTTGAGCCACCACACCGGCGCATTCTGAGAGCTGAAACCTTAGGGATTGGTTTTCCAGTGGGCTGGCTTGCAGGCATTGAATGACCACCCTGAGCCAAGAGAGTGTGCTGGAATTTTTCTGCTAGAATGGACAGAGCTTAACTCTGCGATCTGAGGCCATCCTGCATTATACCGGTTTCCAAGGCTATCACCCTTCCAGGCAGTAATTCCCAAAGCTTGTGAACCGTATCGAAAGCCTTGCGTTCCACAGCTCTACTATCAACTTAAATGACCCCTATTACACTCACAGCTCCTTGGAGGGCAGGGACCGGACGTCAGTTCATCATTAATCTACCCCAACTCCCTGCAGTCGCAGTGCCTGGCAGATAGGAGGCGCTCAGTTAATGCTGCTTGGGCTGCATGTGCTTCCCACCTAAAAGCAATTCTCGGTCCTGTTTGAATTGACCTTTGTCCTGTGCTCCTCATCTGGAGGGCCCTCTCATTCTTCCTAAAATCCAGTCTACTCCAAAACAGCCTCTGGCTTCTCCAGTCCTTGCATGTTCCCTAGTTACAAACTACTATTTTCGATTCTGTAGCATATGAACAATGTAAGACATAAATTGTCGCTGTTACTTTTCACTGTCACAGATGAAATGTCTCTTGCCCCTCAGCTGAAATCAACTTACTGAAGGTATGTCTTCAATGGCCTGTGTATGCTCCCTGCCCATCTCAAAGTGCATGGGTACTTAATAAATATTTGTTAACTGAGATTACCTAGAACAAATTAGCTTTTGTGTCAGGTTTCTGAGTTAACACATGTCGCAAGACCCACTGCGGTTCCTATCGTTAAAATCCTTCTCTCCTAAGCCTGGTTGATCATCTGCCCCGTACACATTGCACTGCATCCAATTAAGTAACCTAAGAATCATAAAAGTAAGTGAAAGACTCCGTTTACACATTAGCAACTCATCGAATGAGTTTCATTTTCCTCTTGGCTCTGTCGAAGAAGTCTGAGGCGGCATGGGTATCACTAAAATATTTAATCCCTGTGTGTAAATTAAATTGCCATTCACTAGGTGACCCAGTTGTCCAGACTGACACATCTGTCAAACTAAGAAGCAGATGGGCAGGAACATCTCCCAGTGATTCTGGCCACTTCCCGGTTCTCGCAGTTCCAGCGCACTGAGTAGCCTGACAAGCAACGGGCTTCCCAAGGACCACGGGTTCCTTGTGAGGTGCTGTCAGGCTTGAGTTACTACAAGAGTTGGAGTGGAGGTCAGGGCATGTCTAGAGAAGCTGACTTGCCCTTGGTTACTTGGTTACTTGAGGACTCCAGGGTGGTCCAAAGGCTGGCAACATGTTTCATGTGCTTAAATGCAGCTAAAAGTATTTGCTCCTCCATCACCCAGTGGGATGCAAATAATTCCACATCCAACTAACAGTCATCTCCTGCCCTAAGGTTAGGGGCACCAAGTGCATAGGAGGAATCCCCAAAATCCCTCGAGAGAGTCCAGTTTAATAACAAGTAGGCCCTTTTCACTTTGTAGCAGATAATGGTCAAAGAATACCTTCAGCGTCTTTCCTTTAAACAAAAAAATGCCTTTCCAAACACGACACATTTCTTTTTGGGAGGGCTAACACTGTGCTGAAAGGATTTTTGCCATTAACATGCCTGGAGAGGGAAGTGAATTATGCACCATTTCCTTAAGACAAGAAAATGTGCATCTCTGGAAAGCCAAAAAAGAGAGGAGTAACTCAGAACAACTGCTTTGCATCTAGCCAGTTGTCTACCTCCCCAAGCAGAACGCCTCAGGGCACAATTCGAACTCCCTCTTGCTGAAAGGGACAGGACCACCTGACCAAAGTCACCAGGAGAAAAGGTGCGGAAGCACGCACCCCAGTGCAGAGCAGCTGCCTGACTGGAGGATTTCATGACAAGGGTGCTGAATTTGGGACTGACCATTTCTGTGAAGTAGGGTCAGTTCAGTTGGCTAATAGGGTTTGGACTGTAAGATAGAAGAAAAACAAAGATGGTTTTTCAGATCTTTTCCCGTTGGCTGATGCAAGATGTACACACAGGAGAGCAAAGGGAAGTTGTGGAAAGAAACTAGGTATGACGAGGGGGGCTGACTGCAGACTGAGGTAGAGGCTCCTGCTTTATGCCACGTCCAGCCGTGGAAACTGAGGCACTAAGACAAGGCAGTTCTTCCCAGAGGAGGATGCACTTCTCAGTTTGTATCCCCACAGTGCCCAGAAGAGCAAGAAATATGTTGCCTCCTTACTCCATCTCTCCTGTTCTAGCCCCCAAACAGCAGCAGCTTCATAATCTTGGGCCGGGACCATTACTCAGGCCTCCCCGCTTAGTCACTTGCTCAAGTCTTTGTCTCTGAATCCATTGTCTGCAGAGGGACCATTCCTATACATGACCACATCACCCCCTGCTAGAACCCCTTTATTGGCTCCCTATCATCTATAGGATAAAATTAAAATGCCTTAGTCTTGAAAGTTCTTTTACCACGTGGCCTCACCTGCATTTCTAGCCCAGCCAGTGAGACTTCTACCCAAACCTCCGGCTCTATGACCAAAACTCTACTGCGACCTGGTAACACCAATTTCCTTTATGTAAGACCCCTAAGAGGAAATATACCACTTTAAGGATGGAGAGCTGAGGAAAGTGGTGGTGATCTAGGTCCTACGTACTTGAGGATGATGAGGGCCAGCATTTTGTTAAAATGATTCGCCCAAAATGCATATGGTGTTTGTAATAAATAGGAAGAGAAATGTTAATTCTATGCGTAAGACTATTACGTGCACCAATCTTGGTTTTAGTAAGAAATATCACAAACCTGTCCATTCTCTCAGCAAAGAAAAGTTGCGAGATAGCAACTGAACAGATGAATCATTGGATTTTTCTCATGCAGGTAAAGTCTGTATTGAACAGCTATCACGCGTCAACCTGCAGGTGTGGAAATCTGTTATTTAGAAATCCAAGATCCTCCTTGAAAGAAACACTGCTTTATCTACTAGATGCATGCCCTCTAAATGCCTTAAACTGGTACAACCGATAAGATAATTAAAGCTCAAAGCAGTAGGTGTTAAATTCACTTCATGGTTTAACCTTAGGTGAATAACAAAGTCAGGAAGTAGAAAATCTAACTACTTGTGAATACCATCCACCCCAGGACTCAACCTTCAGAAAATTAGTCTTTGCACATAGCAGTAAAATCCTCACATTGCCTAATATTACATTCTGTATCACATCACAGAAAACAGCACCCACATGATGCCTCTCAGTCTCAGGATAAAGGCACATCCAGTCCTGATTTAAATTCGAATGTGTACTAACTTTTATAGTGATTACAAAGTATCAAACTAGCTGTAATTTTAGCTTATCTTTCCAGAGGTGACTAAATCAACTATTTTATTGCTAGCTACCACACATATTAAGTGAAATAATTTCTCCCACACAATTGCTCAGAAATGATATACTTGCCCTTAAGATGAACTTTCCAATTCTGGTCTCTATAGAGCCCAAAGGAGCATAAAATCTCAGAGCTTGACCTAACATTATAGGCATCAAGATCACCTATTTTTTTTTCCAAAAGAGACAGAACACTACAGAAGCAAATTAGCTTATAATCAATCACTCAGTCTAGTTAGTGGCCAAAGTGGGGCCCGAAACTTTGGTCACTTTACTCTGGGCAATTTCTGCTGCACTGTAATGACCCACACTTCATTACGGTATCAAAGCCACTCAGCCCGGGGTTCAAAAGCATTGGCTCTAGCCAACTGTCAGATGTTTCTTATGTGCCAGGCATTTGGTGCTACATATATTTTATAAGCACTGGCACACTTATGAGTAATCATCTCAACAGTCTCTACTACAGACCAAGGAACTGAGGCTTGCCCAAAGACCTCCAGCTCAGACAGGGCAGTGGGCATCCCAGCGGTCTGACCTTCAGCGAGTGCGCTCCATGCGTGTTGGCCATGCTGTGTCTACTTCCCCTTCCCTTTGGCTTGTGATTTGCACATAATCGTGAAAAGGCCCTGGGAAGAACAGTAAAGATCATGTTGAACTCTGCTTGATTCAGCACTTTCAAACTTCGGCCATGGAAATTCTCCCCCCAGAATATCTATTTAACGTCTTTTAGAACCAGCTCTCTTGGCATCATAAGAGAAAGTTCTGCGTTAGTTAAGAGTTCTTACTTAAGAGTTTGTTCTCTGCCTAATATCCTGTAATTTCTCCATATGGAAGAGGCCTGGAGCCATGTACAGCAGATGTCATTCATTCATTTATCGTAACACTTCTCTACCAGGTGTCCCTGTAAACCAAAGATGTAATAGAAGGAATCTTATGTTTATTACTAGAGAAACATAACAGTTGTCCTTGAATATGTGAGGTAAGACTGATGTATAAGTTTATAAGCAAATATTGCTGTATTTACAAATGCTTCTTTTAAGGGTTTGTTTACAGATAACTACCTATACCTAATTATGTACCAAGCTTACTCTACCATTCTGTATATAATACATATAAAAGCTGAGGTCAAAAATGAGGTCACAGATGAGAGAAAATTCTTAAATCCCTGCCTAAGAAAGGTCTTCATCTCAGAACTGCTTCCAATAGCTACACTAGGTTCTTAATTAATTACATAGAAAGCTAGGTCTTTTCCTTTAAGAAACACTTCAGCACAACTTCCACAGAGTAGGGGTATGAATTTAAATTATTTACTGGTGCATATTAGGAAAATAAACCCAATTCTGAAAAAAAACACCAGGTTATATGAAGGCAGGATCACATCTGGGTGTGAAGTGTGAGGGCAAAGGATGAGCAGGTGGCTCATAAAAATATAAAATTTAAAAAAAGTCAAATAAAAAAAGCCAAATGACAGGCCACTGGAGACAAATACAGCTAGTTCTATGAGCGTTTTGAAAGAAATCAAGGTAGGGCAGATGACAGAATTCCTACGGTGTCGATATTCCTTCAAGTCTGAACCATCCGCTTGTAACTCAGCACAGAGGTCGGATCTTCCTGGTGGATGCCTCCCACAGCCTGGGGCTCCTTCTTATCACTCACAATGCACATTTCTGCAACAGGGCCCAGACCAGCACCAAGTCTGAGGTTTTCCACATACCTACCAGGCCGGTCACTGTGATCCAAGAGCCCAAGGAGGGTAAATACTTAACAGAAAGCAGAGAGGTCACATTTTTCTGAAAGGATGGACCTAACTGTTAGGCCATTTGGTGAACGGAAATAATCATACGAGGTCTGTCCAGAAACAGTTCGGCCATTGTTAATATAATGAGAATGATTTGCGTGACATTGATGTAAGCTGGCAGCTGAGGAGAGTGGACTGGAACGCACATGTGTGACTTCACTGTACTAGTCAGTGAGGGTGGTAGAAGCCGTTGAGTGAGCATGTGTACTGTGTGGCCGTAGCATTCAAAATGGCTGAGCGAGTAGAGCAATGAACCTCTATCAAATTTTGCGTTAAGCTTGAACGTTCCTCCACGGAAACTACTCGGATGATTCAGAAGGCTTCAGCGATGAGCACCTGGTGATTGGCAGCTTCATCACGACAACATGCCCGCTTATACAGCACATCTTGTGTAGTTTTTTGGTGAAACATCAAATCACCCAGGTGGCTCGGCCCCCCTATGGCCCAGATTTGACACCCTACAACTGCTGGCTTTTCCCAAAACTAAAATCACCTTCGAAAGGGAAGAGATTTCAGACCAAATCTCTGGGTGTTGATGAGATTCATGAAAATACACAGGGGCAGCTCATGGTGATTGGGAGAACTGTGTGAGGTCCCAACGTGCTTACTTTGAAGGGGACTGAGGTGTCACTGTCCTATCTACAATGTTTCTTATACCTTGTATCTTCTTCAATAAATAAATGTCTCTATTTTTTCATATTACATGGCTCGATACCTTCTGGACAGACCTTGTACTTTTAAAAGAAGTTACCTGGTTACCTCACATCTGGGAAAACTAAATCAATGTTCTCTTACTAGCGCTCTTTAAAAAGGGCAACCAGGAATTCAGCCTTATAACTAGCTGTGAGGAGGACTGCCAGGGAGATAAGTATGACCTTAGAAGAAATGGCCACCTCATTAACAACGCCTCCGACGAGCCAAACAGGCATAGCGCTAGTCTGTAGAGAACATTTAAGTGGTTGAAAAGCATTTTAAAAAGCAACACTGAGCTAGTGTACTTAACTGTAGAAATTTTCCTCTTTGTCTTGAAAAAAAACAAAACTGAATATGGTTCAAAGCCATTATATTTCCTAGCCAACAAAGCTCAAATAAAACCTTTCTTTAATAAAATGCTCAGCGCAATAATCAGCATGCTCACAAAAACAGCAACAAAAAATCTTGCCAAAGGATCACTTGGCTCATCTAATTATGTATTTATGATTAAACAGGATCAATATCATTTTCAGGAAAAGGGCCTCAACATAGGTATGCTGGTGTAGCTGCTGCTTCACAATTATTTCTCCTACTTTAATGTTTGTCTCTTGAGTCTACAGAACAGTAACTGGGCCCAGTGAGTGGTTCGTTGGATAAATTTAAGAGCATCTCAGGTACGATGACTCAGAAGATCTCGTATGCTCCTTTAACTGAATGCCGCACCCCTCCTTCCCGCCCAGCATCAGGACACACAGAACAGGTAGGGTGCAAGTCTCCCAGTTCCCTTTCTCTTTAGTCTGGAACATGGTGACAATGAACAGCCCTAATCACAGATACTCACTGAGAAGATGCTCATCTACCAATAAACCTGTCGCTGGCATGTCACCTACAAACTCCCATGACCCAAGCCCCAGTTTCTATAAGCCACCATTTCACAAAGTCCTGAGAACGTTTAACGAAATAAACTGAGCAGAAACGTATCTAAACTTTGCCCCCAAATTCTGGACAGGCTCTATACTTTGTAAGCTAGAGAAATGACAAAGACAAGTATTTAAAAGAAAAATATCTCACCTGGAGGGAACTTTCACTTTATGTCTTTCTGAAAGTTCTGAAATATCTGAATTACAATATTCGATCAATAGGTTTTAAAAAAAAAACACTCCTCCTGAAATTGATGTATTGCTAATACCAAACAAAAACCAGCCTTCTTCCCCGTCTATCAGAAAGTCAACTGGGAGGTGAGGCAGGGTGAAAAACAAAAGCAGCCTACATTAACATTTCTTATTTCTGTTTGCGGGGAAGGGTTCGGATTCCTGAGCCAGAGTGAGAAGGGAAGCGACCTTTGTCTTCAATTAGATTTGTTGGCAACAAAAACAGGGCTCTCTGAAGCAACGTGTATGAAAGCAGCGCCTGGGACTTCGAGCAGGATTATGTTGAATATGCATGACACACAAAAGGAAAATGTTCATTACTTACAGATGTGCTCCGCGTTCTGCTTTCTTCCTTTTTTGGAATATCAAACAGAGGGAAGAAGTTTGTAGCCATGTTATTATAAGCAATGCTGCCTCTGCACCACTCAAACCAGAATATTTCAGTATTTATTTTGCTGTCCATATGACCACAGTTTAGACTGAAGTAAAAATAGAAGCCATGCGAGCCTAACCTGAAAAGTCCCAAGTGCCGGAGAAGGTCAGTATTAATACATTCTAACTGAAATAACGAGATTCTGTTTCCTGGTGGAGCTTGGCAGGAGAGGAGGGAAAAAAGAGATTTGGAATTTATTTCTAATTCAGAAGTGTTTTGTAAAAACTACCATAATGGAACAGACTCCAAGGCAAGCGCAGGAAGCCAACGGGCTCTGGTTTAGATTTAATAATTCACTCTAAGGGTTTTTCAGCTGCTATAATTTGAGGCCCTGAGGCACAGCCACCTATATCTCCACCTTACGGAGGCTGACAGAATGCCACAGGAAGCCTATGGGACAGGAAAATGGAAAGACCCTAGGTCCAAAGGGCAGACCTTGCCCCTCCAGGCTCGCCTGAGGCAGAGAAAGAACCCGTGCTCCACGGCAGTTGATAAACAGAATTTCTAAATAAGCCCGTACTGCGGAGGTCTAAGCTGGCACTGAGACTGAGTGGGGACGGGGATATGGACACTTCGCTACCGGCCTGCGACGAGAAGCTCAGGCTGTTTACTAGAGGCCAGCTAACAGAAGCTGGCTTAAGCCCTTTGAGAAGCACTCTGGTAACGTGCGTTAAGAAAATCTGAAGTCTTTTATACCATCTGATCAGAAAGTTCAACTCTCAGGAATTATCCTCAGGAAGCAGTCTTAAAACAGGAACAGTTGGGGTGTTTACTACCGCATTAGAGTAAAATTATTGAGTATGTCAGTTTTATCTCAACTGAAAAACAGGAAAGATCACTGAGACAACCTACATGCCAACTACGGAGGCTATGTCAATTACGTATGATGTGAATTTTCTCAACATAGCCATTAAAAATCATATACCGTAGAGCAACAAGGACAAATGTTTAGACTACATATTAAATTTAAAAAGCATATGTTATTGTAATATTTTCTAGTATTACAACTCTATTAAAATTTCATATCCATTTGACCAAGCATTGAAATGGGAATGGAAAACAGAGAGTGGAAGGGAGAGGTGGGCTTGTGAATGCTTGCTTTCTTCCCTAAGTGATATTACTGTTACATTAAAAAAAAAAAAAAATATATATATATATATATATATATATATACACATGGTGCTAAATGTCCAGAAAGCACAAGACCAATGAGTCATGGTCACAAATGACCAAGGGCTACCTTTCAGTGTATAAATGACTTCTGAAAACTTAATCATTAATTATTTAAGAGTAAATGCATTCAAACAGAGACAGGTGCATTATATTTTTAAAAATCTTAGAAAATATACCATACAGGCATATGAATGACAAGCACGAAAAGAAACTTCGTACTTCAGAAAAGTGCCACAGGATGACACAACAGTGCTTGGGCCACTCTCGATCCATTTTATCTGAAGTCACAGAGACAAAGGTCCAGTAAATTGGAAAGTCAATCACAAGATTCTTGGTTCCAAAATACCTTCAGTCTAATTACCCATCTCAGTAGCCACTCTTTCCTCCTAGGTTATTTAAAGCAAGGAAGCCACTCATGTCAAGGTGAGGTTGCTGGGTTTCCCAGTGAACAAGTACCCTTCCAGCTTGGTCCCAGGCAGTGGGGACCAGGCCGGCAAGCCCCGCAGATGTCCCACACGGTCCCCGGTTTCCAGAGCCCTTCTACTACACTTACCTCGTCTGTCCGTAAGGGGGGCCTCTCATTCTGCCTGTCCTTTTGCTGATTCCGGAAAACCCTGGGGTCAGCACTGTGACTACCTAACCTAGCCGGGTGTTTTCAAAGAAGATGATATTTGCAGCTGGTTCCTTATACTGGAAAGAGGCAAAGCTAAGCAGAACAGAATAACCCAAAAGGTGATGAGACCACTGATTTCAACACTGGAGTCAAAATCTTCTGAACTTTTAATACTCAAAGCCAAGTCACAACGGGATCTGCACGGTGTGTCCAAAGATTATTCACATTCCTGGTATCTACTGGAATAATACCCTGAGTCTGCCCAAGATTCACAGCCCCACGCCCTGTGTTTCCTTTTGTTATATTATAAAGGAACTGTTCTTTATTTTTTTAAGTATATTTTATTTTGATTATGCCATTACAGTTGTCCCAATTCCCCTCCATTTTTGTCAAACTTTTAACCAAGTCAAATAAACAAGGAGGGCCAAGTAGCTCTTAAAGAAATTGTTTCATTAACAGAGGGACCGGGGAAGGGTTTAAAGGTATTAGAGTACATGACAAAGTCCACCCGAGACCCTGGATGAAAGTCCCCAGGAAACATGGCCTTCCCTGGCCTGCCACGCCTGTAGCAGGAACACGAGACCCCAGCCAAAAGGACGTGCTCCGCACGGAGGACGTATGTAGTCAGAGGCCCATCACCAAACCCAGGCACTTTAAAAAGCGCTTCTCTTGGTGTCTGCATAATTTATTTGAAGGTAACATTTATGGTCTTGCCAAATTAAGAGGAAAGGAGACTTGTGGACAGTAATATTTCCTCCACCGACGATAAATACTTTATTGGCTGCGCAAACTGACATGTGGCCAAAGCCTTCAAGAATCCAAAATGTAACCTAATCCATCTCAGTGCTGCCTTCTGTCTTTCCGATCTACCTCCATCAGAGCCTCCATATGAAGACACTACGCTGATGGAACAATGTGCCCTCATTCTCATGATATGAGGATATGGAGAACGAGGGGGAAGAAGCAGCTTGGCAAGATGATAAAATTACATGCTCAATTAAAACAATATTTAAAAGAGCATATTATTATTATTATTATCATGATCATTGTTACTATTTTTGCCCCCAAACGAGGGGGTGATTCACAGTAATTCGCCCCCAAACGAGGGGGCGATTCACAGTAATTCAGTGATGATTAAGTCTCAGTTGGAACACACATTCAAAAGCACCACTTTACAAGAGACATAGCCTTTAGTTTTCAAAAAATATGGGACATAAAGAAAAGCAAATAGTTATGAGTCAAAAACCCATCTGACCATCTGAAGGATTTTCTTTTTTCCTCCAAGTGAATCCAGTAATAAAAGCAGTCTACCAGCTGTTTCCCCAATTCTGAAGCAAGCCCTACCAAGGCCTCTGTGGTGATTTAGCATCCAAGGGTACTGAATAAACATCGATGACGATAAACTTAACACTATTTTCTAAAAATCCCCACATCCCCAGGATCTTCCATATTCTGCAAATTAATGGGTCACCCTATTCCTACAAATGCCTTCTGTGAAGCAACCAATGGCAAGGTCTATATAAAAGCCACGCCCCACCTCCTTTAGGATGAAAGCCACCTGAGCTACCTGTTACATCTTCATTTCCCAGTGACCACTAGTCTTACTGAGAATTAAAAACTGTCGGAGCCCAGTCCACATTAAAGGTCTCTCACTCAGGTCCTGTCACTTGCTGTTTGAGATGGGACCTGCTTCTAATAGAGTTAACGGCTCCAGGCACCCCGCCTCCAGAGAGTGCCTCTGCCCACAGAGTCAAGTTTATTATTTAATTGGCACAAGATCAGCATGCAGCCTGAGAATAACCTGGTCACGGTGCTCAAGAGTGAGATGCCCACGAAGACGATCCTCTCTTCATGGGTCTCAGGGCATGGAGGCTGGGGAGCTACCAGCCTCGAGGACGCCTCACTTCGACTGAACACACCTGCCTACAGCCAAGGCTCTGGAGCAAAGACATGCTTCCGACTCTCTTCCTGCTGCTTAACCTTACACAGTGCTTGTAGAAAAACAACTTGCCTCTTGCCCCTGCTGCTTGGGAGGCTGAATGACTGCAGCCGCCCGGGTAACCTCTTTGGCATGCGAGCCAGCAGCTCCTCACCTAATAGCCTTTCCTCTGCCTCGCTGCCTGGCCCACCAGTGACAGCCACAATCCCTTCAAGTGGACGCATTGCAGCACAGCCCCCATGGAAACCCATTGGGAACTGCTGAAGCTCATACCAAAGAATAATGTTTTTAATACAGATTATTCTTTTAAAATCCTTTACAAAAGCAGCTGTAATCAATTGTGCTGGGGAGGGGGGGACTGTGTAAAAAGCTGCCACTTGGAAATCACTAATATTGATTCTTTTCCCTTTCACGGCTTTTAAGGAAACAATCCCGTGCTAAGAAACCATGATCAATTTCTCTAGACTTCGCTAACATGAAACAGTATCGAAATTAAAATACAGTTTTAAAAATTAAATTAAAGCCATAGCAGATATAAGAAATCCATCTATTATCCTGCCTTTCATTCAAGGGACATGTTTGCTTTTAAAAGAAAAGTCGGTTGAACCAATGCAATAATTATTAAATACTGATTAAAGCTTAGCAACTCTTGTAAGGGTTGTTTAGCAGGTGACACTGGCTGAAAGATTAAAGGGAAATCTGTCTTCATTTGAGATCTGGCATTTCCCATTCTTCATTTGCAAGATAATATACTATTTTCTCTGTGCTCATTCTTAGAGAAAACTATCAGTTCTAAGCCTGTGTTTATAGACAGTCCTGATTCCAAGTGGTCACATTCTGACTGAACTTCCAAATACCAGAATATTTTAAGTCTTTTCATGGCAATTATAGTAAATATATTATTCTGTCAAATTCGCCTTTCCACATTAGGCCTCTTCGAAATGCAAGCATTTCAAAAGGCGAAATGTCAATATTTAAAGCTACAATGTGCAGAGAGTATAAGTTGGCATTTTCATTTAAAAATTATATTAAAAACCCTCACCAACATCAAGAGCCAATTTCCAGATTAGACTTTAAGGAAAAGAACAATTTAATGTAATATCTGTTATCTGTACTTCTATGTAGAAAAAAAAAACAAACAAACCAAGTCTTTATGGAAATGCCATACATAGAATGAATACAGAACTGAAATCTAAGTAGACTGACAGCCCATAATACTTTGTGTCAGCAAGGCACTTATCACATGAATGAAATTAGGTCTGATCAAATCCAAAGTGCTGGTAAAAAAGGGAAAAATCCAAGAAAACTTAACTGCCATTTGCTTTGTTCCCAAATAAGAGTAGTTTCAATTCTAAGGCAATGAGCTACAATTTTTGTGGCAAATATCTGATACTCATTCAGGCTTCACATTCCTGGCATCCAACCACCACAAGAGTTTACCGAAGGGATGGGTATGCAATTTGCCAATTTATTAGTTGTGAATTTTAACTCCCTGTCCACACCCACCCCAACCCCTCAAATTAGAGAAGGCCTCTGCTTTATCACCAAACCAAAGAAGCAAGCGCTGAGTTCTGTAAAACTCGCTTAACACTGGCTGATCAAGGGCCTAACCCTTTGTCCAGCCCTGCCTCCTGGGGCTGTCACACAAGGAGGATTTCACAGCTTCACTGGCCCCGGCAACCTTTTTATCCCCAGCAAGTTATTTTAAGCAACTTTTCTCCAGCAAACAAATCTCTGGCCTTCCTCTCTGCCATTGTAAAATTGTCACAGCACAAAACAGTTAAGCACTGAAACCAGAGTCAGCCTGGTCTACTAATTTCAATTCCATCCTTCTACTTGAATGCTCTAGATCAAGGCTGTCCGATAAAATTTACTGTGACAACAGAAATGTTTCATACGTGCCTTGTCCAAAACGATGGCCACGAGCTACATGTGACTATTGAGCAGTTGCAGTGTGGCTAATGCAAAAGATTGGATGATTTTTTAAAAATTTTACTTACCTTTAATCAATTTTAATTCAAAGAGCCTAATGTGGCTAGTGGCTCCTGTATTAGTACAGCTATAGAGGGAACGTGTAAATCGCTGTTGGAAACCAAGATCAAAGCCAGCCACTGCTGCCGGGCTACGCGACCGCAGGGCGAAACGCTCTCTCCTTAAACAATATCCTCACATTAGTAGAAATCAGTGCCTAACAACATAATTGCCTTTTCCATCACAATCCTCCCTTGGCACTGCATACCTGACAGAAAAATTAAAGAGTCAATCTAACTAGGTCTTCTAATAACTATCAAACACCTACTGTGTGCTGAAATGTTCTATCTTTTGTTTAAAAATAAAACAGCAAGACGTGTGAATGAATAAACAAAATGTGGTATAGTGGAAAAACATTCTGGGATAAAATGAAATGAGCTCTCAAGCCCCCAAAAGACATGGAGGAAACTTAAATGCATATAACTAAATGAAAAAAGGCCAGTTTGCAATGGCTACATAATGTATGATTCAAACTACATGACATTCTGGAAAAGGCAAAACTATGGGGACAATAAAAATATCAGTGGTTGCCAAGGACTCAGGGGTAAGTAGGGAGGGGTGAATAGGTGAAGGATGGAATTTTTAGGACAATAAAACTATCCTGTATAAAACTATAATGACAGACACATGACATTATGCATTTATCAAAGCCCATAGAACTGCACAACACAAAATGTGAACGTTAATGCAAACTATGACCTGTAGCTAATAATAATGCACCAATATTGGCTCATTAATTGCAATATACACAAATGCACATGATAATAACAAATTTATACAATAAGGGAAATGGGGAGGTTAGATGAGTATATGGAATTCTATATACCATCTGTTCAATTATTCTATAAATTTTAAAGTGTACCAAATAATAATCAAGTCTATTTTATCATGAAGTCCAAATGCCTGGAAAGCTCCCAAGACCTGTCCAAATATTCTGCCCTGGGCTATGCTCCCTG
The DNA here is from genome assembly GCA_004026545.1 of Mormoops blainvillei. Taxonomy (NCBI): domain Eukaryota; kingdom Metazoa; phylum Chordata; class Mammalia; order Chiroptera; family Mormoopidae; genus Mormoops; species Mormoops blainvillei. The sequence continues at coordinate 393,290 of PVJD01000154.1, read as the reverse complement.
CTAAGGTGACAACAGGTTTTTGGCCAACCAGCACACAAGAGACGGTTCCTAGCTGCTAACAATGTGTGTACCTGGCTGCCTCCGCCCACGGCATCAGGCTCAATTAGCTTCACCAAACAGATAAGCATTCCAGGATTTTTAAAAGTTGTAAGTGGCCCATTCACAGTGGTGGCAGGTGGTAAGAATTCTTATTCATTCATTCCTGCCCTCGCCCGCAGCACCAAGCAAGGAAGGAAACTGCCGACAGCAGAGAGGCAAGTGCAGCCTTCCCCGGGGGGAAGCGGCGGACGGGTGCCCGTGCATGAAGTGAAGAGTTGCGCCATGTTCCTCCGCTGAGCTGTCACGATCACTGGGGTATTCTCTGATGCATTAATAAAGAGCGGGAGATCAAAGCTCTAGTGCACTGCGGTTTAAGTGATAAAACTAAAACAGACATTCTTGGAATAACTGGGGGAATCTGAATATAGACTAGTTATTAGAAAGTATTATAGAATCATCATTAGCTTTCTTATATAAGATACTGTCCTTGCTCATAGGGGATGAATGCGGAAGTATCTGGGGGGGCGGGGGGTAGTCTGCGGAAGACCAAAATGCAATATACTAACAATAGGACAACCTCCCAAAATCTATATATAAAAGAGGCTAAAGCGAATATGGTAGAATACTACCGATTATTGAATTTAGGAAGAAACTGTCCTACCTGACACACTGAGGTTGGAGCAAACCATTTTTATATGTGTGCGGCTTTAATGGACTTCACGTATATATTCAAAAAGCTAAAGAAACAGAATTGAAGGTAAAAATTACAGGCTATGAGTGGCTCAGACAGTACCACCAGGAAAACAAAACTTTGCCTCCTTGAGCACGTGGGTCCAGGGAAGGTTATTAAAAAGCTGCATCAACAGAACAGCATTCACTCCTACCTCCATCCTCCCCAATCCCTTAATTTAATTAAAAAGAAATTGGTGGTAGCACCAAATCCTAAATTCTTACTGTACTATATATTAACATATTAAGGGGGCAGCTTGAAAATTCGAGCTGTACACTTAAGATTTCTTTGCTTTTCTAACTATGTTATACTTCGGTAAAACATTTACTACAACAAACATATATAAAGAGGGCAACCTAATCTTAGAGAACAAAGCCTTGTCCCCGGTCACAGCATTCTCTTTAATACAGGTTTGCATTTACAAGATACACAGCAGGTGGATCACATGGTTCTTTTCCAAGCACACCTGGTATCTGAGCACGAAAGTCAAAGAGGTGCCAATTCTCAAACATCTTTTGCAGTCTCTGCTTCTTATGGAAGGAAGGCAAATAATCTCCACACTTTTTGTGAAGGAAAGAGGCTTCGATTTCTAGTTGTTTAGAACATACATGCAATGGAATAATTTTTTCATGCTTCTTGTGTTTTCCAAAGAAGTAAAGCTTAACATAAAGGCAGGAGGCATTAAATGGCTTTCTCATGGAACAGGCCAAGGCCCGAAGAGTGCCCCGTACCCTTCCAGAGAAAGCTGTCAGGTGAGCATGCACGGGTGTGATTCTGATCAAACTACGCAAGATCCTACAGCCTGGATGCAGGGCAAGCCTGGCTTTGTCGCTTTTTGGCTAATGGAGATTTTGTACCTGGGAACCACAGATAACCACTCTTAGCTGGCTGTTGCTTGGGGGAGGAAGAACTGTTGTTCTGCAGGGAATACATAAGGGTAATTATGGTTTAAATTCTGAATAGCCAAACAGCAGTTCTAGATAAATTCCTGACAGGACAGGTGCTGTATACACTTGAATTCAAATAAAACACAAATAGGTTTTCTTGCTGCTTATAAAGCAGGCAAATTGTAACAAGAGTGATATCATTTCTCTTCAGCCCAAGTTCCTGGCTGCAGACTCCAGGTCCCCTGGTGGCTGAGCTACCAACCCAGGGTCTTCCTCGGAAGATCCAATCTGTTTCCAGCCTTGCCAACCCCCCAGGGATGTTAGAGACTTGAGAGGCTCCAGAGTCTAAAGATGCTGGCCATTCTGTATCCACTTTAGCCAAGAGTTGATTCATTCATTCACTGAGTACCCACCATGTGTAGGGTGCTGAGATCACAAAGCTGGAGGTGAGTGGATGCTAGCTAGGCAGAGGGGAAGAGGTATGGAGGGCAGGAAGAAAACAGGGGAAACCAAGGCAGGGGGATACCAGCATTTTGGGGATCAAGAGAAGACAGAGAACTCAGAGCAGAAGAGGGTAGGGTGCGTGTCCAGGAACAGGCATGACAGTCTGAGAAGAGGCTGTGGAAGGTCAGATCCTAGAGGGCCTTTGGGGGAAAACTAGGGAATTTACATTTATTCTGTAAACAAATGAGGAGAAATTCAAATGTATTTATTTTGGAAAGATCAGGTTGGGTGTAGTATAGATGATGGGTAAGAGGGACTAGACTAGGTCAAGGTGATGAGTCAAATTATGGCAGTAATTACGTAAGAAGTGTACAACAGAGGGATTAGAAAGGAGAAGATTGAGTCAATGGTAATAATGTGGGTAAAATCTCCAGGTCCTGCCAACTGATTTAGTAAGGGGTGAGTGAGAGGATACAATGACTTTTTTTTAATGACAAGAGTATCTGCTGTCCTTATAGAGCATTTACCTTCAAATACAACTAACATCCAATAAGGCAGGTTTTATTCCAAATTTACAATGGGAACCTGAGCCTTAGTGATCACATAGTCTGCCCTCTGTCGCCTGAATAATAAATATAACACCCAGGTTTCTGATTTGGTCCCCAGAATGAGTAGAGCCCTACACTGTCTCAGGAATATAGAAAGAGGCAGGTTGGGGTCAGACAGCAAGCTGTGTTAAGACATGAGTTTGAAGAATGAGCTAACAGATCATATGAGCAGGAGTTACTAAAGTAAGATCAGAAACGATACATGATAGATAATCATTTCTCAAAATATGCTGAATAACTAGATTCTCGTAACTTGTTGGCCACTTGCGGGAATGTCGGGCCACATGGTAGTTGGTAGGTGTGGTAAAGAGAATCCAAGGTGAAGTCAGTGTTCCTGCACCAAGTTTCCTTACCTGTAAGATGAGAAAACAGTAATGCCAATCTCCCAGGTTTAATGTGAAGATGAAAGCGATGCCATGTGTAAACCAGCTAGTGAAAACTGTAAAATGAAAACCCAATATAAACGATTATTTATATCTGGGTAGATGTGTTTGCTCTTTTAGGCAGGTCAAGTACCACGTTACAAAAGTGACTGGCTGTTCCTCAAACTCCAGCCACCTCCAGGGAGGGAGATCATACCGTTTTGTTGGTCTGTCATAACGAAGCCAGGCAGGCATAATCGCGTCCCAAGAGGCGATAACCACAGCAAGAACAAAATGAAACAAGCGAACAAAGGAAGCTCATCAGGACTGGAAAATAAGGGAACGGAGAATTTGTAACTAAGCCTAAACCTAACCCACATCCATATAAACCTACCAAAATAGTAGTTTTTCATGAGTTTAGAAAGTGTTGAATTAATGTACTTGATGACTTATATCAGTTGACCATTTGACAGTAAACACAGATGACACAATGAAGACCCCACACATATGGATCACCACATGTGAAGAGCTGTGAAATATAGAAATTGTGTGATCTATTTCTGATTTGTGGCTCAGGTGTCAATAATTACAAATGGGACAGAACACACCTCCATTGTTTTTTTAAAAAATCGGCTTACAGAGCAAGAGCCTAGGCTACCAGGAAATGATGGTTAGTCATCCCGGGGAGCACAAGTACCCAGTCTACTTTTAAACTCCAAAGAGCCTGGGGTCACCGCTCCTACTCACACCACCCAAGATGCCCAGAGCTCCCAGGCCCACCCCACTGGCGAGTTCAAATATGACACAGAATGTCTCCCCAGGAGATCAGAGCACAAAGAGGTGATCATTATTGCTGGTTGGACTTACCAGTCCCCAGCTGCTGGCCAGAGATGTTTCGAAGCCCAGAACATGTTTACACGAAATGAAAAATTTTAGGTATTAACCACCTTCCCCTCTAACGTGAACAAACATTCCCACCAGAGTCTCTGGAGCCAAAGACTATTAAGAAAATGATTTGCACCTCTAGTGGGGTCGCCTCTCATTGTCCCAGGCGCCCTGCTCGGGGAAAGGCTGTAATGACACACGATGAGGCTGCCAAGGTGGCCCTAGGAAATAGAACTTGGCTATGAGACTATCTGAGGCCGGTACTGATGGCCTTTTTATATAAGAATAAATAAACTCCAGCTTAAGTTCCCAAGAACACTCCCCTACTGAGAAAGCCAGCCCTTCAATTTACTAGTCTGAGCCAAGACCTTTCTGAAAGAAAGTCTACCTGTGCAATAATAATAAATGCCCCCAGTGACTTGATGGAGCCAAGATCCAAAGGTGTTAATGACACTATTATCTCCCCCTCTGGGTTCTAAGAGCCACCAGGCTGACAAAGATGAGGGTTTATGAAATAGGAAATGTTTAAGGTACTGCCTTCAGGATTTTTTAATTATTTGTGGCAGCTCTAGTTTGTGGCCAGCTAGGTTTCCTTCCATTTCAACACAGATTTGTTGCTGGGTACTCCGCAAGCCAACAGGATGGGTGCTGTCCTCTGAGGTGCCCACCAGTGAGCAAGTAATCAGAAAACAAAGTGTGTTCTTTGCTAGCACACCAAGCACATCACTGGTGAAACAATCAAATCTAAAGCTATAAACACAGTATCAGGTTCAATCAGATGAACTTGCCATTTTGTAGGTAGGAAATATCAGCAATTTCCTATGGTTTAGTCTGTAAAGGATTTCCATTTTTTAAATTTTGTTTCTGTTCTCAAGTCAAGCAGGGTAGTATCCTGCCACCACAGCCCAGAAGGCTACATGATTGGTACCCTCTTCTGTCCTCAACTGATCCCGCCTACGTAAACATACAGATTTATTCCCACCCCAGGGCCTTTGCACCAGCTCTTCATCTGCCTGAAACTCTTCCCTGAAGCTTCTGTGTGGCCAATTCCTTCTCGTTTCAGAGTAGGCATTTCTCTTTTTGAGAACCTCCTCAAAAAGGTCTTTCCTAACCATCTTACCCAACGCTCTCTGTCCCAGTACAATCCAACAGAAATTGACTGTGAACCACACACGTACTTTTAAATGTTCTAGAAGTCAATTTTTTGGGGTATTTTAAATATTGTGGTAAAATATACATACAGTTTACCTACATTTTACCATTTTCAATTTACAGTTCAGTGGCATTAGTACATTCACATTGTAGTGTAACCTGAATCACCACCCTCCGTCTGCAGACTTTTTTCATCAGTCCAAGCTGAAACTCTATACCCATAAGCCCCGCCCCCCCCTTGCTGGTAACCACATTCTACTTTCTGTCTCTATGAATCTGACTATTCCTCATATAAGTGGAATCATACAATATACTTGTCCTTCTGTGCCTAGCTTATTTCACTTAGCATCCCTTTATTATCATTAATCAAATATACAAAAAATTTTACAGATGTAAGCAATGTAAAAATTATTCATGAAATATTTATAATTTTCTTTTCACATTAAGTCTTTGAATTCCATTACATATTATATACTTACAGCACTTCTCAGTTTGAACTGGCCACATTTCAAGTGGTCAATGGACATATGTGGTTTGTGGCTACCACAGCGGATGGCATAGCTCAAGTAGATTACCTGGTTTTATGTTTTTCCTTTACCTTTCTCTAGGTGAAATTATTTTTTTCTTTATACATCTATGTGCTTTTCTGTGGCCCCTCAGCAGAATATAAGTTCTTTAAAGGCAGGGCTTGTGTCCTTTCTTTCTCCTGCTGTAAGCCAGCATACACTAAATAGAATAGAAATTGTTCTAGATAAATGTCTTTAGAGCCAATGCTTTTATAAGTGGAAGAGTCTGCCTTCGAAATATCACTGCGCTCCCACACTACATGGAGTGCAGACATCACTGGCGACTATTAGAAATCGCTCCCTTCATAGGAAGACTTGGAGGCAGCCTGGGTCTTGCGTGGCTCTGCTGCTTCCCAGCTTTGGGGCCTCTTGGAACCTCAGGCTCCTCTCCTATAAAATGGGGATGTAGGGATAGTGCCTACCTCACAAGTTGCCATGAGCAGTATATCGGTTAATATTTGTAAACTTTTAAAAAATGTTTTCTTACCACTCTGCCCTGGCTGTTTTGCATCCCTGGAGCATGTCAGGGCCAGAGCAGAAATGAAAGGACTGATTTTTACAAATTTTTACACATTAAAAAAAAATTTTTCTTTCTATCTCCCTACCCCCTCTACTTAGGCAGCCATCAACTCTGTATGTTCTCTATATGTATGGGTCAGTTTCTATTTTGCTTAATCATTTGTTTTGTATTTAGATTCCACATATAAAAAGGAATCATATCGTATGTGTCTTTCTCTGACTTACTTCACTTAACATAATGCTCTCTAGGTCCATCCATGTTGTCAGAAATAGTGAGACTTCCTTCCTTTTTATTCCTGAATAATATGCCATTGAATATATACCACATCATCTTCATCCATTCATGCACGGATGGATACATAGATTGCCCCCTCACGTAAAGCACGTCAAACAGGGCCCGGCCCACAGTACGAGTTTTGCGTATTTCTTAGGTTAATAAATCACACTAACATGTCTTGCAATTGCCATTTCAGGACTGACTTTGCACTGCTCCAGGTGTCCTTCCTCTTTGTACAGCCCATCCACACAATAGTGCCGGGATCGCTGTGCCACTGTGCCACAGGGTACACACGCTCGCACACTGCCCCCGTTCACAGCACTAACAGCCCTACTGCCCCCAGGAGCCAGTCTAAACTCCCCAGCAGGGTGAGCCAGAGGCAAGGGGCACAGTGGGTGAGGGCAGGACCCCAATAACCAGGGCCGAGCCAGGCTCTGCACTTCCAAGCCAAACAAACACATTCAGCTTTCCATGTCTCGGTTCTCCATCTATAAAATGGAATAATAATAGTGTGCCTACAATATGCGTTGTTGAAAAATTAGATGAGTTAATATGTGCCAAGCACTTTTTACACTGCCCAGCACATAGTAAGAAATTAATAAATATCACCTATTATTATTACGGGGCCCTCCACAATTGGATTTGTACCTCTATAGCTTCACTTCATTTAGCAAATATTTATACATCTGCTAAGTACAGGGTGCAGTGTCTACATAGCTCTTCTCTCACGGGCGCTTACAGTCCAGTGGGAGACAGGTAAGAGCCAGCTATAATCCAGGGGATAGCTGGTGAGCTAAGAGTGTGGTACATTGTACTCTAGGACCCCACAGCAAGGGACCTTGCCCCAGTCCAGGGGCGGGGGTCACAGAAGGGATTCGTGGAGGAAAGGAGACCTAGGCTGAGCCTATCAGGAAGAAGGGGGAGTGAGCAGGAAAGAACATTTTACCATTCTCACCCAAGCACTGGCCACATGAAACTTCTCACCCTTCCTGATCATGAAATAGTTTTTCATTCCTCTTTATGCCCCTTGTTTACATTACACTCTGCCTTATGTCTGCCTACCCCAAACAGATGAAGAGTTCCCCATGTCAACTGTTTTTCTACCAAGCACAGAAAATGTTCAATAAATGTTTACTGAACGAATTCACTTTCCCCCGAGTTTCCCTTACGACTGAAGACCCACATTGCCAAAACAGCCTGCGTGAGGGCCTAGACCAGAGCTGTGCTCACCAGCTCCTGGCTTCAGCAGACCCACGCTCAATGGGCAGTTCACAGTCCACGAACATGCAGATACAAGAAAAGGTGGCCTAACTCAATCTCTGCGGTATTTATCTGCACCTAGGAATCAGGCACGCCAACCAAGAGCTCCACCTCCAGGTTTTCCATGAGGCAAGTTGCGGAACCTCTCTGACCTACACGCACCACGCCTACGGCCACCTTGCCTGCTGCACTAACACGGACAGGGTATCAGGGCCCCATCACCGAGGATGAATAAGACAGTTCTAGCAACTGGACATTCGTGTTAGTATTTCCAACAGGTTTTGGTTGTGTTTTAAAGGTATATTATGAAAAACTCATTCAAGCCACTCCCCCTTTTGTTTAAACCAGCTCCTGGAGTTGGCTACCAATTTTATTCATTATAGTTAATTTTTCATTTTCCACCCCCACAAGCTGTGTTCTTTCACCACAAGCTGTGCCAAGAGTAATTAAAAACTTCTGAGAAAGAGAGGAAACGCCCACAGGCTTTGCCTCAGACAGAGGGTTTACCTGGCTCCTGCCTCGTATAACTTTGTAAGACAAAGCAAAGAAAACTGAGACAACCCTCTTTTAAGTTCATTGATTCTAAAACATAAAATATGCTTTACAGGCATATTAGAAAAAGAGTCAGTAATTATGCCTTCATATAGAAGCAGTGGGTAAAACAGGAACTTTCCAGTGTGCGGTAGACCTGGGTTCAATTGACAGCAACACTTTATAGAAGTTTCTTCTTTTACAAAATGAGGATTATATGACTACCTTCTATGGTGGTTATACTGGCCACCTGCACATAAGTGTCTGACAGTGCCTGACACACAGTAGGTACTCAAAAGATATTCCTTCCACTTCACTTCTCAGAATCCAGCTGGGTAATGATGCTTTTATGGTAAGAATAAATTTAGGAAAAAACACCTATGACAACTAAATTATATTTGTGAACTCTCAGTGAGAGTAAAGATGGCAGAACATGCCACAATTCAGGACTTATAAGATACCATTTTCTCTTCAAACTGACATCGCCAAATGAGAATTCTCCCCTATCTTTTTGCTACCAAATTTCTTAAAGTCAGACTTCAATAACATTTGATAGAAACCATTATAGCCATGAAATTTTACTAATAACTTTTCACTTATGTAAACTTTAGAAAATAAAGAATGATCATACAAAAACATATACAGACATACATATACCCTCTCTAAATATTTATGTTTACAAAGAAATTAAAATTTGAAAAATAATGTCCATGCTAGGTCAGAATGATCTATAAGAAAAAAAAAGACTACCAATCTCAGGGAAACGAAGGACAATCAGCAAAAATATTTTTTGATGTGGTACATATGCTTGTTAGTTGTATTTCACATAAAACTATTGAGTACAAAAATTAATATAAGAGCTCCTTAAGGCATGTAAAATGTGACCCATTAAAATCTGTTATGGTTCAAATTTCTTTTTTTCCTAGAAATACTATGAGTAGAATGATTGAAAACCCTTCTCCAATACTCCTCACCATTCTAATGAAGTAGTTGTAGTCTCTGCTTCCAGAGCTATAAAACCATTAATGATTTTATAACTCCATAGCATTAGGATGACCCAAATGTTTTTAAATAATCAAGAAATATTTAAAGGCTATGAGAGAATTTAAGTGTTTAAATTCATTAACTTACCAAAGTCAACTTCAATGTTCTTACACAAAATGTGTTTTTAAATTAAAATTCCCTGTTTCTTTATGAAAAGCATCTAAGGAGCCCACAATAAAGCTAGCCTATATAATAAGTATACTATAACCATAATAATCACGATAAAACACCAACCATTTCAGTTTGCCACTTTATGTCTGTGACACACTTTCAAGTCATTCAGTGAAACTGAAGCTCACCGAACCCACGGCGGGTAGATCGGGCAGTGGGCACCATGGACATCAAAAAGGATGTCAGGCTAGAGTCCTACCCAAGACCACACAGCTAACAAGGGGCGTAGGGGGTAGGATAGAAGACTCAAGCCCGGGTCTTGTGGGTGATGTGACCACTGCATTTTTCATTCACAGTAAGAATCTTTTGTGAAGGGACAACAACTTGCGTATTTCAACTGGTTGCTGAACTTCAGCTCCACAGCCTCCAGGTCACTGATTCTTTAATGTTATCCATCCAGGGCCCTTCGCTTCCTACACCCACTCCAAATGTCTCCAATTTCTTCATGGCACTCGTCTACAGAGCCTCTGCAAGCAGACCTTTCTGAGGCTCCTACAGGGGAATGCAGTCTCTCCCCATCTGTGTGTGATGTCGGTACGGCTGGTGTCAGGGAAAGCTGAGACACAGCCACGAGGCCACACTCTTATGTCTACAGTTACAGGAGAAACTGCTGTTGGTGTCCCCAATATTTAATTCTCCTTCCCTCCTTCCCACCTCATCCCTAGCCTGATCCAGGAGACCATATATGTATACAGTATAAGGATTTATAAAACGCTACTTACTCAAAACCCTGTTAATCTAAGAGGCAACCTAAATTCATTTCTTCAGTATACAGAAACAACAAAGGTTATTTTCAGTAGGATGACCCCACAGAACACTGAGATTTCTTCTGAATCAAAGATGAAGTCACATTCAGAGTGGTTTTGGTGACCAGTGTGATTTATCAGGACCTCACTGCGCTCATCTACAAAATGAGAGACTGGACTTGAACATCGCGAATAAAACTTTAACCTCTAGAAAAAAATTTTGAGAGTTTCAAAAAATTGATAATTAACAAATGGCAAATACTTGTATACTCATTTAACCAGGCTAATAACTAAACAGAAATCTCATTTCTAAAACAAACTTCAGAAATAAGAACTTAGTGTATTAATGCATAAGTTCATTCATATAATAATTTAGTCATATAATATTCATTCATAATAACCTATAACTAAGGTACTTGACACATTTCATACCTTTAACATACATGCTTAACACATTGCGATTTTCCTAAAAATTACTTTCCTCTCCTCAATGTATAATTTTTAAAGAATAAATAAATATACCTGGCAGAAAAGGATATCCCACTGCTAGGTTATCAATGTTATGATGCAGAGTGAACAGTGTACAGAGAACAACACAGCAGCAAACAAGTCAGTCAGTTTTCTAAAGGATCACAGAGCTGAACTGCCAAAACAAGGCGCAAGGTGCAAGCTTTGGCAGGACTGACATCGTCACTTACCTACAGGAGAGAAAAAAACCAAACAAGCTTGTAAGATGAATCACAGAAAGCAATCTAGAATCTGGAGGCATTTCCTTGGAAAGTTTCATTTCATGTTAGATAATCAAAAGTCCAGAGGGGCGTGAGGGAAACATCTTAGGTACATTCGCCAATCAGAGCGCACTCTTCAGGCTTTCACTTTAGGACCCTTCACCACAGAAGCCCCACTGAGTCAGAGGTCATCTACCTCTCTGTGTGAGGCTAGGCCACATGCAACCAACATATACAGAGTTCTGCGTTCAAGGTCTGCAGTCTAAGCCAGAAGAATACAACCATAATGAGAAGAGAAGTGAAAATCTTCTATTAGGTACTGATTACTTTTTAAGGAGTTCCAAGTGCCCTATTCAAATTGCATCCACTTCACCCTTGGATGTGCTCTTGCAAAGGTAAAAGCCTTACAGGCTAGAGGCCACAGCACCTTTCAACTCCTCTTTCCCTACCCTCACTAGTGGTACAGGTGGCTTATACTTCCATTTAGATTGGAAAAAGGACATGATCCCTACATCTTTTTTTTTTTTTTTCTAATCCTCGCCTGAGGACATTTTTTCATTGCTTTTAGAGAGACAGTAAAGAAGACAGGGAGAGAGAGAAACATCAATATGAGAAAGAAACATTGACCGGTTGCCTCCTGTATGCTCCAGAACCAGGGATCACACGCGTGCAGACTGGGGATAGAACGTGGAACCTAGACATGTGCCTTGACTGGGAATCGAACCTGCAATCTTTTGCTTACAGGATGACATTCCAACCAATGGAGCCACACTGGCCAGGGCTGATCCCTACTTTTCGAAATAAGACTGAAATATAAAACTGTCTCACCAGGACAATTGGAGATACCTAGTCTTTAAAAGAGTGTAATTACCAAGCCAACAAGCTCAAGGCTATGCCTAGGCCTGATAACAGAAGACACAACCAAGATGCTGGCCTAGCTCGGCTAAGCTGCCTTTGGAATACAGTGCTATAGTTTGGTAATTGGCAGTTGACTGTCTGTAGGGCCTGTTGTTTCGTAATGACAGAGTGTGGACATTGGTGGCTCGTGCATAAATGTGGCAAGTGTCCTCGTCCAATATGTAGGGAGGAAACAGAAGGCTAACCCTCAATTCAGGGCTTTTACAGGCAAAGGGCCTGTCAGCTGGCACAGCAAGAGATTAGCTTTTTTAAAGTCAAATCATAATTGTGCATAAAAGCTCCAGTGCACAAATCTGAATAACTGACAGCCTCCTTAAGAATTAAATTTCTGTTTTAACCCAAATATATTAAATATCCACTGTGATACTTCCATCTCAGCATCAAAATTTCCTTAGAACAGTTCTCAAGGTGTAAGGGGAGTCCCTGCACTGCCAGCATCAGCATGCCCAGAAATTGAGGAATATAAATTCTCAGACCGCACCCAAGACCTACTGACGCAGCAGCTCTGCGGGTGGGACCCCGTGATCTGCGCTGTAACCATCCTTCCAGCTGGGTCTGACACATGCTAAAGTCTGAGGACCACTGGCAGAGAAGTCTGAGGAAAAAAATATACAAGTGAGAAAGTATAAGATATTTATAGGAATTGTGGGTACTGGGAGAGTGCTCAGCTTAGTTAGGTAGGAAAGAGCATGCGGAAAAAATGTAAAAATAACGATGAAAGCTGAGTATGAAGGCCAGGAACTTTAAAGCACTGACTGCCAGCTTAGGAAGACCAAACTCTATCTAACCGGAAATGGTGAGCACTCGAAAGCTTGGGGGGCAGGAAGTGAGATCATTAGAGGGGTACATTAGGAAGCATTAGGAAGAGTTGACAAAAGGCTGTCACGAAGGCTAAAATAGAGCAAGGTCACAGAATATGAACAAGGGAGAGATTTTTAAGGTCTCAGAACTGGAAACTTCAACAAGACTTAGTGATAGAGACATTTCACTAACACCACTGTGGGAACAGCAACGGGAAGGGTAAGTTTGGGAGGATACTAGCAGGTGTTGCTTTTGGTGTTTGAGGTGTCAACTGGGTTTCCACGGGAAAATGTCTATCGGGTGGTCTGACTCATGAACAAGAAAAAAGCACAGAGCCAGAAAAACAAATTAGGAGTGATGTGAGTGGAAAACGATGGTCTAAAGCCACAAAGTTAAGTGATATGACCAGGGGAGAAAGACCAAGAAAAAAAGAATGGAGCTCTACTATGAGCACGTTCCTTCTCCTAGGCACTCGCCTGTCACTACATGAACCTGAGTCTCCACGGGAGAGCAAGCCAAGTCCCCAAATGGAAAATCCAGAATTTTGGTTAGCCTGCGGATACGGAAAGAGTAATGGGAAAATTTAAACACAAAAGATCTGCTTGAAAACAACCCTAATTTTATTTTAGGTTTCACGAGAATGAAAAATTGAAGGTGAGAATTACCAATTACATTTGTCTCAATGGAATCCCTGGTTCTCGCAGTTACACAAAATTTTGCCCTCATGATCTTATCCCTGAGAATGAGTGTGTTAGGAACAAGGAGCTTGCAGAGGAGGAGGAAACGAGGACTGGACTCGTTCTTATTCCAGTAATGCAGAGCCTCTCATTTTCACTCTGAAACGTGTTCCTCCCTCAGAAACTTCCAGAACTTCCAAGTCCCAAAAGAAGCATCCTCTGTGCCAGCTCCCTGCCATCCTGACTCCCCACACTGACCACAGCCTTCAGAAATCCTGCCAAGGGCAAGCAAGGGCAGCCACTCCAGTGAAAAATGCCAACTCTTGTCCACATCTTTAAGTCGCTAAAAGACCATGGTGGATAAATAGACCCACATAGTCAAATGTTCTTGGACAAAGGGGCAAAGCCAGTATCAGTGGAGAAAAACTAGTCTTTTCAAATGGTGCTGGGAAGGCTGAATATCCACAGCTCGCATCCCCCAAGAGTCTAAACACAGACCTACGCCCTTCACAAAAATTAACTCCAAATGTATCACATACGTACATGCAAAATGCAGAACTGTAAAACTCCTGAAAGAGAAGGTAACATGGGAAAATCTAAATGACCTTGAGAATAACAATGATGTTTTAGATAAAACAGCAAAAGCACAATCCGTGGAAGAAATAACTGATAAGGCTGAGTTTACTAAAATTAAAAACGTCTGCTCTGTAAAAGGCACTGCCAAGGAAATGAAAAGACAAGCCACAGAGTGGGAGAAAATATTTGCAAAAGACATAGCTGGTCAAGAATATTATCTAAAGGTTGTGCAGCAAGTGATCTTTCTTACTTGACAGGGACCAGCTGGCTACTGTAGCATTTATTTGACTTTCCCCTCATCTTTTCTCTCCGTCCCAACCCTCTGAGTTTTTATCTTAATTGCATTATTTTTCACCACTGGTATCCAAATATAGTCCCATAATAATGTGTTTCAAATTAAGGGAAGAAACTGAGAAGCCAGAATTGGTAAGGAAGAAGTATGCTTTTTAGATATGGTAAGGACTTCTTTTGTTAAAATCTATTGAGGACGCCTCACGGTTAGGCCATTCAACCACTAAGAAATATACAACAGTGGTATCAGGTACTCTGTGAGTAACAGCTATCTGGGGAATACGCTCCACCAAGGTCATCCCACTCACCTTGTACAGTAAGGCTGCTGTGAATTCCCACTTCCCCTCCCCGTGGAAATGCAATGCTTCTTTACACGAGGGTTCTAACATGAGCAGGTGCTGGCAAGGTTCACAATATGTAAGATTCTCTTCTTGCTTGCTCTTCTTCTTACCAGGTCTGCCTTTCAGAGACACTTTGTTTCTTCTCCTCCTTTCATTGCTATACCTAGAAGCAAATCCACCTTGCCCGGCCAAGCACATGCTAGGCACACATTTGCGTGGATATTAAAAACTGAACAGTAAACAAACACACTGGGAATATGTTTTCCTGCTGATGTGTGGGGCTGCTCACCCTAGCTTTGAAGAACTATTTCATCTTTCTTTTAAAAGACCATTCATGGGCTCTTGACCTGGTATGTAGAGAGTGTATGAATGGTTTTAAGGGATCTGTGAACCTCCCAATTTTCTTTAATAAAAGTCAAGTATACATGCACAGCTTTCATCAGATTCTCAAAGGGGCTCGTGATCCAAAAATAGTGTTAAGTACTAACATACTAGGGTCCACGGGGAAATCCAGAAAAATATCCATCTGAAAAGTCAAACCCTAAATTCACATAAATAATAAAACCATAGCCTTAAAAACATAAAATCTGTTTTCTCATAGCCAAACATTTGTTACAGCTTATATTATGTTCCACCAGGTATTTTTTTATATTTTATTAAATTTATTGGGTTGACACTGGTTAATAAGATTACATAGGTTCCAAGTGTGTAATTTCTGATACATCATCTGTAATTGCATCGTGTTCATCACCCAAAGTCAAGCCTCCTTCCGTTGCCAAATACCTGACCCCCTATACTCTCTTCTACCTCCCGCCACTCCACCATCTATTTTAAAGGATTGATATTTGAGACCCTTTAATAATTCAGTTACTCAAGTCCAACCAATTCATACAACACTTAACAAAACACTTTTACATCAATATCCTTTAATCTTTACAATAAGCTGTGAAGTAGTTATTATCATTCATGTTTTCAAAATATAGAAATAGACTTTACAAAGTTAAGAAATTTTCTTAAGGTCACAATACTAATAAACTTGGGTTTAAATCCAGGTCTTCTGATGCCAAAAACCCATGGGAGTATTGTATAAAATACCAGGTTTTAAAAAAACAACAGGACTATGGAGACAAAAATTATATTATAGTTGCCTAGAACTGGAGGGAAGGAGAGAGGAAGTAAGAAATGCAGAGTAGGGGCAGTGACTGCTAATGGATAGGTTTTTTCAGGGAGGTGATGAAAAAGTTCTAAAAATTAGATTGAGGTGACAGTTGCACAACTCCAAACAAACTAAAAACAACTGCATTCTACACTTTCCAAATGGATGAATTGTATGGCATGTGACTTCTATCTCAATAAAGCTGGAAAAACATCAAGCGAATATTGGGAGGAGATGAATTTTTGATATTTTGTCATTTTTTAGATCAAAACTATTACCAAGTCAAAAACTAACATTTGGTCATATATGAAGGCTTTATTGTTTTGTTTCCTTGAGTATTTAAAATTTATTTCACAGTAAGAAAGTTCAGAGGTAACTGGAAGAGAAAAGTTGGCTTCCTATTCCAGATTAATTCCAACATGGTTAAAATCTACTTCCCTTTCTATGGAATGGGGACTACACTGTTTGCACTCTAACTTAAAGAAGTATAAAAATTGAGACAAAAACCTAACACTTAGCAAGGTTTAGTCACTGAATCCTTATTGATTATTCATTAGGTTAAAAAGGTAGGGGCAAAATCTATTGTAGACAACATCTGGTATATGACTACGGAAACAGCAACTTACGTAAACGGTCACGAGAAGCATCCATGAACATAGCAAATCAAGCTTATCTCTGAACTGCAGTTGCAGTCTCCCACTTCTCTCTTCAGAAATCTCTGATGGCCTTACTTATCAAACAAGTCCCCAAACCTCTGCCCCACCCCCCTGCCTCATTTCCTTTTCACAATAATCTCAGCCTCTTTACAACAATCTCTTCCTCACTGGCTAACACTCAACTCTGTCTCCAAATTAGTGGAGATTCCCCAGACATCCCTTCCTTTCTCTCCTCTAGCTGTCAAACTCCAAAATCTTTTAAGTCCCACCTCAAATTTTACCTCATTCTTAGCATTTAAGCCTTGACTCTCCTCTCCCACATCATCATATCCCACCAGTCCACTTTAGCCCTTGTGCTAAAATAGGGCAGCTTGTTCCCACCATTATTCACGTGGAGATCTCACACTGGAACCACCTGGCCCCAAACAGAACATAAAGCAGGTAACATAGTCATTAAGTTACCATGAGTAGGTTTACTCCCCAATGCCAGTAAGTCATGCAAAAACGGGTCTAAAAATAAAGCTGTCCTTCAACTAGCAATCCATGAAATAATCTGGAAATTACCTTTACTCATGACTTTTAAGATCATATACAATTTAAGAGTTTTCCATCTAGGGGCTTTACTAATATATATTGCTTAGTTTATTACACAAATTTCATTTAAGTTATGGAAATGCTTCAAAAATGGGTATTTGATTCATAGGGACTTACCCCATTTAAAAATCACATTCATTCATTCAACAAATAAATATTTCAGAGAACACACTAGGTGCCAGGAACTTAGTTACAGGAGCCCAAACCAATCTCAGGAGGTAAAATTTGGAAATTCTTTGTCATTCTGTTTACTTTGATAAGATTTCCTCCCTACATGTCAAGGGTATAATTGAAGACAACACCAGCACAAGTGTTTAAACCAGCAACAAACCTACCAGTAAAGGCCTGTCAGTTGCTGGCTACAAAACCACCATCAGCCAGCTCTTTCGCTTGGGCGTTGTTTCTGGTGACCCAAGTCCTGAGCAAGAATCACAAATCCTCTTCTCCTTCCCTAGAACCAGGGCAAATCCAGCTATTTTTCTTCCTACCCCATCTCTACCCACCAGAGGAGAAGGATGTCTGAACCTTAGCAAACCATTTCTAAATGACACACAGCTCTACCCTGCACTTATAATCTCCTCAACCGCCAAGAACAGAATGGATCCTTCTCTCAGATGGGTTTCATGCAATTAGAACTGCTCTAACTACTCATGCGTACCAATTATGGGCTTTATTTACAAAGTACACTAAATGTAGACATGGTTTAGACACGCCCTGACATCTATTCTCAGGATGAGTATAATGCACTTGCATTCCTCCTGTACTTATGTATCTTCTTTTCAAAAAAAATACCAACCTGGTATTCTAGGACCTTCCTACCACACAACATAGCTACCGTGTTCTTGGGTTTGAGGCAAGGATCAATGAGATAAAAATATTGTTCAGCAAAAAAAATGGCACCATTCTCATATAAACACCAACTAACCAGACACATGGCAAAATATTTAAGTGATACAATCATAAAATTGGTTAAAGTGTGTGTGCTGGGATAGGGGTGGTGGCATAAAGAGAAAGAATAACTTCCATGTTCATTTTTTTTCTTTTAAACATAAAATTTCCTACTAAAGCAGGTTTGTAAGTAGTTAACTTCTCAAATCATCAACCCCAAACAGGGGAACATAATGGCAGGAAATCTGAAATAATATTATAAGGTTAATACAAACCATAAACTTTCTAGTTCCACTTTGACTTCCAAGTGTATCATTTGATCACAAATGAATACGTATATATTTGTGATAGTCTCAGAATTCACTCCAAGCAAATTATATTTGGACAATCAAGCTAAAGAGGAAGTGGACAGGTCTAGCTTTCACTAGGTTTAGCAATTTAGTAACGCTCAAGCTGGAAATATACTATTCTTAGACCAAGAGACAACTGACATTACCTGGAACCTACTCTGCAGCAGGCAAAGAAGTCTGTGGATTTTTACGAATGCCTCAACTTGTAGGGTCAATAGAGGGAGTCTGAGAGATGAACAAAAAAACACTGGTGTAGAAAATGCTATTGTACTTGAAGGGTAAGTTTCGTCAAGAGTAACTGAGAAGTGGCTCGCCTCATTTTCCAAAAACTTCCAAGATCATGAAATATTGCACATCAAAGGGAAAAATTTCAAATCACGCCTACTTTATTAAATTCTACCAATGACATACATTTGTGTTTAAATGTTTGTAGAGCTCCCCTAAATAAATACTGCTATTTATTATCTGCACACTTTTACCGGGTGGCTTTAAGCAGCCTCGTTGGCGCTGTAAACATGAAAAACTAATAAGATGGAGAAATAAGACAACAGAGCTACAACACTCATGACAAGACGTAGCTACAACACGTCCCGTGATAAATGAGGGGGGTGGTGGGGGAGGAGGAGGAGGAGGAGGAGGAGAAGAAGGAAGTTTTGTGTGGCATTTTACAAAATGGACTGGATCCCAAATCAGCTAAGTGAACCCAAGTCCCAAGCCCCAGTTCAAAAACCAGGTGGGTGCCACACAAGGTTAGGCCTGACCTTTGTCCTTCTCAGCATGTCAGCTGAAGATACTAACGCTTACCTCAGAGTACCCTTGTGAGGACTGAACTAGGTCAAGGTATGTGAAATTGCTTTGTAAAGTATTTGGCAAATTAGCATTTATAAGATTATAATTCTTAAACATAAACCATAACTTGCATCTTTTCCTTTTAAAATCAGAGACGAATGAAGAAGCATGTGCCCGAGGATAAAATCCTCTCAGACTTGAGCTTTCACCAAAGAGAATAATATTCAGAAAACTCAAGAACATTAAAACTTGGAAGTTAACCTGTCCTATGACCCTTTACAGCTGGAAGGCACATTGTTCAGATACTTATATATTATATTTCAGTACACCGGAACCTTATATTTTAAATAATCACCATGTAAAGATATCACCTTAGAAAGATATTCCTGGTAGAAATCCAGAATTGTGTTTCATCGATCAATCATCTTATTATATAGAGCACTTGGAGCCAAACCAGACAGACAAAGAATCTTAGTGTAGAATTAAACATAAATAAGTTGAAGTGCAAGTGGCTCTCATGGTCTGAAGGCAATATTCTAAAGTAGGGTAATGAAGCGTATAGAAAAGAAGATCATTTGCAGTTCTTTACGATGGATAAATGGCTGTATTATCTACTCCCTCAGTGGTGTATGCAGTTCTTGCTGCCAAAAAATAGGCAAGAAAAAAGGGCCAGGTGCTGTAAGAGTGCTGTTGGCGTGAGCTTAGCTTATCTCTACAACTTCCCGGTACCCTTATCTCTTCCTGAAAGGAAGCTTTACAGCAATCAAATTTAGCAAGGGCAATGACGGAGTTAACACCCTCCACCACCAAAAAATATTTTTAGGTTGTCTAGATAACTTCTAGGCCATTTAGAGTTACAATATATTATTGGTAGCTACAGAAAATTACTTTTAAAAAATCAAAGTAATAAAACCAAATAAAATTTTATAAAAATACATTCTCATATATGATCTGTGTGGGCAGAGTATATATTTATAGATTAGCTATCAAAACCGAATACCTATAATTCAGATTTTCTGAAATTAGTACCAACAGAAATACTGGCTTATAGGAGTTGAGTTTATTTAAAAAGTATGCCTCACGAAGTACATTTTATGTCCAGTATTTATCAAATGAAACATTTTATGCCTTTTAGGAATTTCTCCTTCAGTGCAAAAGAGCATTTTGTGAAATAAGAGTATACGCCTTCGGCATCATTTTCAAAATTTGAAACCTGTGTGATAGAACCCCACGCCTAACACTGTTTTCTTTTCATCAGTCTGATTATCAAATAGCTATTCAGGAATTCCTGAAATACCGACAATTCTTTTTCATTCAATACCAGAAAACTCTTATAAGCTTAATGAATTGGAGAAACACTACTCCCTAACAAAGGCAAGATGCTTTAAGACTCCACAGGAATTTCATCAGTGTGTGGGGAGGGATACCACACTCTGAAAAGTTAACTAAATACACCGAAGAGACTGTAACATGTCCCTTCTAAAGAACAGCGTGACCAGGAAGCCAGACTGAAAGGCTTCCAAACTGTATAAAACTACTTTTAATTACATGTTCTAAGCTAGTGACAATAACCTAAAACCCCTTTGTCTCTTCCAGTCTTGAAAGCAGACCAAGGGAGCCTGTAAGCGGACCATTGGAAAATTCTACGTGCCATGCTCCTAAATCAGAATAAACTCTTAGATATGGCAAACATCAAATGTATTAAATCACTCAATACTTTTTAAAAGACAAAATGTAAGCTGATTGTAGCCCTGACTGGTGTAGCTCAGTGGGCTGGGCGTCACCTGGCAAACTGAAAGGTTGCCGGTTGGATTTCTGGTCGGGGCACATGCCTGGGTTGCAGGCCAGGTCCCCAGCTCGGGGAGTGCAACAGGCAACTAATTGATATTTCTCTTGCACATTGATGTTTCTTTCTCCCTCCCTTTCCCACTCTCTGAAAGTAAATTAACAATTTTAAAAAGTAAACTGATTTTGTGTGAAAGGACTCTAGCTTGATATAATTCTTTTAGACGTTAGATAGAATTCAGACAAATGTACAGTAAAAACAACGGCATATTGTAAATTTATACCATTTACTTCTCTCTCAATTTTGAAACCGACATTTGCCAAGATCAATAACGTGGAATGTAATTCAAGAACTTTAATATATCAAAACAAGAGAGTGAAAGAAGTTCCTCAGGGCCTCTAGATAGAATGTAGTCCCAGGATGGAGTTCTGCGTGAAAACGAGTTGGAGTTTTATATTAGATACTAGAACCTGCATTCCATTCCTCATTTCACCTGCAGTCTGAGACATTAACTGGAACAAGGTTGGGGTAAAGCAGGGGTTTGGGCCAAGCCTAGCTGGAGAAGATGACTTCAAATCAGAGGCAGGCCAAATGCATACCAGCATGTCACCGCTTCTACTGAAGAACAGTGTAATTTGTTACTTTCCCCAAATCTGGCTGCAAGAACTGGCATCTCCACCTTCCAATCATGTCCCTGACTCATGGGCCACATACCCTCTCCTGTTAAGAGTGAACACAGGCTGATCTTATTCAGGAGAAAGGAAGGAGGAAGAGAAGATCTGAAGGAAGATGTAGGTATCTGTGAAAATCTATTCCAAGAAAAAGGAAGCAGGCACAAGAGTACTTGGTTCTGAGTTCCTGGGGGCTGGGACTAGAGGGGGAAGGACAGAGAGTCCCAGAGCACTGGGGCCACCCAGATGCGCTGACCTAGGCAGGTCTCTTAGTTGGTTATCTCTCCTCCACAGATTCAGAAAAGGAACTGCCTGCTCTCATAGATGATCAAACTCAATCACCTAAAAAGCCCATTAGAATATAAATGAACCACCCCAAAACTAGTTTGCACTTGGCAACAAGAGGTATGACAGGCTGGTTAAGGGCAGAGCCTTGGGGCTACATAGGGGGCATTTATTCCTGGTTCCACCAGCCCAGTGACCTTGGGCATGTTTCTTAACTGCTCCGTCTCTGGGGCCAATTATAGCATAACCACCTCCTAAGACGCCTGTGAGGATTTCAAGACTTAACACATGCAGACTGCTTAGAATAGGTGCTTGGTGCACTGTAAGCAAGTAGTATATCTAAGTGTTAGTTACTAGTAATTACTCACTGAGGAAGTGGTTGGTTTTACACTGTCCTAGGAAGGGAAGATGGTTTGATTAGGAAAATTATAACCACAGACAGATTCTCTCTCTCAATCCCATTCAGTGGGTGACCATGAATTTGCCAGGGCTTTTAGGAGGAATGGGATGTAACCCATAGCAAGGCTGTGACATGTATCTCTGTGCACCTACGCAACCTGTAGAGGTTAGTGTGGGTCAAAGAAACCTTCCCCAAGGTAACAGGGCTTGGCTTGAACCAAACGACAGTTCCTCAGGGAGAGTCACCCACTCTCCCTCTCCGGCAGCCCTGCTCTCCAGAGGAGACGTGGGTGAGTACGCTAACCTCTGGCTGAGCAGGAGGTGGGTTTCCAGTCCTCCTCAACAGTGACTCACGAGCTGTGCCTACCTGGGGACCCCGCCAGGCAGGTGATCCCAGGGACTGTGGGTAGGAACCAAGGGCTGACAATATTAGGACCAGGAACAACATCAGGGCACCCATCAACAAGCTGTTTGACTCCTGTCACCTGAGGAGTGAGACCTACTCCGGCGGCTGCTGGGGGCCCCAGATGCTAACTGGGAATAATCACAGAAGGGCACCAGACTGTCATGACTGGCTTATTTCAATAAGAACCGCCGTGGTATAGGGTAGTAGAACATTTTTCATTTTTTTAAATAAAATGTGCCTGGAGAATAGAGGTCAGGGGACTTGTCTGGGGCTGTCTTACTACGTCATTCCCCCAGGGTTCTCGGCAGCTGTGCGCTGGGTGAGAGCCAGCCCAAGTCAGTGGACGTGTGGTACATACGTGTCGGAGAGTATCAAAGCTCCTTGTTTCAGGAACACCTTTGAAGCAAGTCGTGGCGTCAATAATGATGATAATAACACTCTCGGCCAATTAACTTTCCTTTTCAGGGGACTTTGTCTGTCTCTGGGAGTGACTGTCAGTGTTCTCCACCAAGTGTTTGATTACAGCTATGCCCAAAGTGCTAGACTGAGACTGGCATGCTCTAGCTCCTACTTTGATTTTAATTTTTACATTACATTTAATCACTTGTCAATATAACATCTTTGACAAACTTTGGGGGTTCCCATTTTCGTATGAGTAGAAGGGTCCCCAGCCTATATTTCCGTAGCCTGTATGTCTTAAGTACTATACACTAGTAGGGAGCTGCAAGTATAAAATTTATAAAATAGAAATAACTTTTTAAACCTAAGTGTAAAATTTCTAAGCTAAAAGAGAGACTGGTCTCAAAGGTTAGCTCGATTTCAAAACTGATGAATTGGAAACATTACTGTAACTCTGTTTTTTTCAGCTAAATGACGGTACACATGCCGCTACATTACAACAGTTTCTAGGCTCTGGTTCAAGATACGGACAAAGATTTTACGTATTTTAAAAATGCTCATTAGATTCAAAAAATTAAATTCAATAATAAGTACTTTTTAAGTCCCTCCACAAAGGCATTTCAGTGAATGCAAACATATGAGTCATTATTCCAGGCCTCAGAAGAGAAACTGACATGAGGACTTTTCAAACCTTATTTTCCTTGATGGGAAGCACCAAGAGGCACAACAGCCAGATGAAGATGAAAAGCACACAGGCACATTTGAGTTCAATTTAAGTGACAGAGGGAATTTTACAAAACACAATATGCCACAAAAACCCATTAAATGATGTCTACTCCACATGCTCACTATTTCCTACGGTGCTCTAGGAAGTTCTGTGTCCCAAGCAGACTGGGGGTCAGGGCTTTCTTATTGCTGTGGTCCTACTACCACCAAACTTGACATCAAGACAGTGAAGGATATGCCCTCGAAGCTGCCAATGCCTTGTTTCATGTTCACTGTAAAGCAGACTCTCGATGTTAAAATGGGGGTTTAAACAAAAGGTTCTGACCAGATTTTTAAAAATTTTTATTAATTTTTAATAAAATATATTTTATTGACTATGCTATTACAGTTGTCCCATTTTTTTCTCCCCTTTATTCTCCTCCACCCTGAACCCCTCCTCCCACCAGCATCGCCCCCCTCCTTAGTTCATGTCCATGGGTCATGCATATCAGTTCTTTGGCTTCTCCTATACTATTCTTATCCTCCCCCTGTCTATTTTGTGCCTATGATTTATGCTTCTTATTCCCCATACCTTTACCCCCATTCTCCACCCTCCCCCTCCCTGCTGATAACCCTCCATGTGATCTCCATTTCTGTGATTCTGTTCCTGTTCTAGTTGTTTGCTTTGTTTGTTTTTGTTTTTGCTTTGTTTAGGTTCAGTTGTTGATAGTTGTGAGTTTGTTGTCATTTTACTGTTCATACTTTTGATCTTTTTCTTAGATAAGTCTCTTTAAAATTTCATGTAATAAGGGTTTGGTGATGATGAACTCCTTTAACTATCTGGGAAGCACTTTATCTGCCCTTTCATTCTAAATGATAGCTTTGCCAGATAGAGTAATCTTGGATGTAGGTCCTTGCCATCCATGACTTTGAATACTTCTTGCTGGCCCCTTCTTGCCTGTAAGGTTTCTTTTGAGAAATCAGCTGATAGTCTTATGGGAACTCCTTCGTATATAACTCTCTCCTTTTCTCTTGCTGCTTTGAAGATTCTCTCCTTATCTTTAACCTTGGGTAATGTAATAATGATGTGCCTTGGTCTGTGCTTCTTTGGGTCCAACTTCTTTGGGACTTTCTGAGCTTCCTGGACTTCCTAAAAGTCTATTTCCTTTACCAGATTGGGGAAGTTCTCCTTCATTAGTTTTTCAAATAAGTTTTCAATTTCTTGCCCTTCCCGTTCTCCATCTGGCACTCCTGTGATTTGGATGTTGGAGCATTTAAAGTTGTCCCAGAGGTTCCGAAGCCTCTCCTCCTATTTTTGAATTCTTGATTTTGCATTCTGTTCTGGCTGAATGTTTATTTCTTCTTTCTGCTCCAAATCGTTGATCTTAGTCCCAGTTTCCTTCCCTTCACTGTTGGTTCCCTGTATATTTTGCTTTATGTCACTTTGCATAGCCTTCATTTTTTCTGCTACTTTGTGACCATACTCAACCATTTCTGTGAGCATCCAGATAACCAGTGTTTTGAACTCTGCATCTGTTAGGTTGCCTATCCCTTCATCACTTAGTTCTATTTTTGGAGCTTTGATCTGTTCTTTCTTTCAAATATATATATATATATATATATATATATATATATATATATATATATATATATATGGTCTGGGCATGCTTATTATGTTGTAAGGGGTGGAGCCTAGGTATTCACCAGGGCGGGGCAACCCAGGTCACTGCCTTGTGAAGTCGTATGTGGGGGAGGGGTCTGAGAGGGAACAATGCTGCTTTCTTGGCTCTTGGCCGACTCTCAGGCACTTCCCCTGCTTCCCACAAGCAAATTGGGCCCTTCTGGCGCTGATTCCCGGGTGGGTGGGTTTGTGTATGATCTAGGACCCTGTGGATCTCTGAAATGAGCTCTCCTGTGAGACTGGCAGTTTCTCCCACTGCCACAAACCCCGCAAGTTTTTACGGGTAGAGGTTTTGAGGCTTTCTTTTCCCACACTGGAACCCTGGGTTGCACGGTCTCTCATTCTCCAGTTGATCCTCCTGGTTTATCCGCACGCAAACGTGGGACCACCCAGTCCTCCAGCCGCTGCCTTGGCCACCCCTGTCCGCCAGCCGCAGCCTTGCCATGGGTCCTCTCTACCCCAGCTGCCCGTCTCTGCCCTTCCTACCAGTCTGGATGAATGTGTCTTCTTTACATCCTTGGTTGTCGGACTTCCATACAGTTTGATTTTCTGGCAGTTCTGGTTACTTTTTGTTTTTAAATTTACCGTTGTCCTTCTTTTGGTTGTGCAAGGAGACAAAGTGTATCTACCTATGCCTCCATCTTGGCCGGAAGCTAGTATCTCTGACCAGATATTTCACTGGTCCATTTCTGGTCATAGATATTTCCAGTAGCTCCTCACTTTTCATGAATATTTCTGCCACTTCAAGGAAAACAAAGAAAAAAGAAGCAGGTACTGAAGGGACTGAGTAAAATACAGGTTAAAAGGTGGCACCTCCCTCATTGCAGGCCGCAGGCTGCCTGAAGGTGAGAAGCCTTCTGCTCAAGGTGAATCACAGCGCACTTCAGCACAGACATCTGTGGTTCTTAGAACTTCCGTCCTCCTCAACCCTTTATTACTGTTGTTATTGTTGGCAGTAATAAACATCTACAAAGGGTGCATAAAAAGTTTGGAATAGAAGTCAACCCAGTACTCGTGCCAAGTCAGCCCAGGTATTAAGACAGGGACAGAATTCTTTAAACCTAGACCCTACACTTTTGTATTAAAGGGCATCAGGGTGGTTCTTTTCAATAAGCAAAGACATCGTTTACCCAGGTGCACACTGACATGGTCTATTACCATTCTGTAACTCTTATGAAGAAGCCAGACTTAGCCTCAAGAGTAAATGCTGCGATGAGCAGAGTGAATACAGACCCTGCTGGTCAGCCCAACGCCTAATAAATGTGGTGGCTTCTTCCATAAACAGCCTGATAGAGAGCATTGGTGGGGAGGTGGTCCCCGAGTTTATGGGTGAGCCTGACTCACAGTTGAGCCTTCTAGATCCTTATTTACTGATTGAGGTTCATGCTGTAAGTGGGGCCTGCAGAACGTTTTGTAGTACAGGCTAATGAACCAGATTTTATCATGTATAACCAAGGCATGAACTGCAAGTAGAGCTTTCAACAGGAAGAGAACTTCACTGCCAGAGATGTTGTCAACTCAAACTTTCGAGACACAATAATAAATTGAAAATAGCCTGTATTTTCCCCTCAACTCCTATATGAGACCATTCAATCTGACACAAAAAGGCTTTGCAAATCAATAGGCCCATTTCAAAATGGCCCATTTTCATCCTAGCACTGTGGCTTTTTAAAAATGGTCACACCCAATATAGCAGCCTACAGGCTGCATGGAAGTGCCAAGCTCAGAAAAGCTTTGCTCATTGTGAAGGTCACCATCAGCAGAAGGGATTCACAGCAGGATGCTCTGCTGGGCCCATTAATCAGTTTATGGAAATTCCAACAAAGGACTTGCTCAGCCCCTCTGCCCCCAAAGCATTTTTTTTTAATTCCACAAAGGAATCATCGGACACCAGAGACTCTAGGGTGGTTAGAAGGCTAACCATTTTGACAAATCTTTAATGAAAAACTTGAGAAAGCCATTCACACATAGTCCTGTTTCACACGCCAGCTTTTTTCTTCAGCTCCAAACTTGATAGTAACAACTAGCGTTCACCTCCCTGCCATTACAATAGCTCTCTCTGTAATTCAGCTGAGACCACTGAAATGGTTCCATGAGGAATAGAAAAGTTCATCACACCTTCAACAAAAAGCCCCCGTTCCATTTTCCTCCAGTCTATTATTAATGAGAGCACCACGCACACACACAAAAGCAAAAGGAGGGTCTTCCACAGGAAGGCACAGGGTCCCCTATCACTCCATCATATGGGCTGGGGCCTTCTCTGTCACTGGGGATAATATTTTCACTACCAAGAGTTTATTGTGGATTTTAAAAGAGAGAGAAGAGAGAGAAATCCAGCCAGCCAATCCGACGAGTGCTAAAATTATCTTACCCTACATCCTAATTAGGGCTCTTTTGAGAATGTGATCAAGTATATGGACCCTCTCCCAGGTAACCCATGTCCACACAAAATTCTGTTCTCAGGGAGTTGATTGACAAAGTCCTTTGTCCAGGATTTGTCCAGAGTTCACGGATTCCAAGTCCAAACCCAAGACCAGACCAAATCTCTGACTTCAGCTATTTTGGATATCAATCAGGGACAGCTAAGGAGTGAATTAAAAAGGTGACCTTTCTAAAAATTTTCAACTGCTTATGTAAATAGAAAATTTCTCTATAATGTCTTCGCAATTTACAGAAGAGTAAGCTCCTTTCTTCGGCTGTCCTCACCTGCTTCCCAGGAAAAGGCCTCCCCTTTAATTCCTAACCCTCCTTCTCCCTGCACCCTCACTGCACATATCACTTACCAGGATTACTCAGTAACCCCAAAACTACCTCCCAGCTAGAACTCTTTTCTCCTCTTAAATCCCCAAAACCTTGTTCAAAAATGCAAAGGTTGCTAACAGGTAGTCCCTGCTACCCCATCAGCTTATCCTCTTTTACTCCATAAAGCAGGTGTCCCATCACTCCAGGTGTTCAAAGGTAGTCAGATGTTTGTTAGAAATGCAAACGCCCGGGACATACCCTAAATCTCAGACCACTTCAGTCAGACAGAATTGCCGGGTGGGGGTGGGGCACAGCAATGTAGACAGTTAAGGAGCTCACTGGACATTTTTTATGCACCCGCAGTTTACGAGTCATTTCTCCAAAGTAAGCTTCCACTGAAGCCTGGTGAGGAGCCCACCTGCCTTAATTTTGGGTGCTCCTTCTCACCTTAGAATTTGTTCCATTTCTTTCCTTTACATGGAAAAGTTCTCCTTTCCACTGACCTAAATCTTACACATTTTAAAAAGGTCTGTCTCAAAGCCTCTCATTCCTCAACACTGATCTATTCTGCTGTCTCATGAGGTAGATTCTTCCCTGACCCCACTATCAGGACTACTTAGTATGACGGAAAGTGGGGAGGTTCTCAAAAATGCCAGTTCCTAGGCCAGTCCAAGTGCTACTGGTGGAATGCCATCTGTTACTGGTAGAAGTGGGGCTCTTGGGGTATCTAAAGGAAAAGAATTTCCTGGGACCTGCATGGGAGGGTGTGGCTCTGTGATATGGTTTATTGATGTTGTAAAATTAAGGGGGCTCCCCTCCTGGCTTCCCAGTGTCCCATCTCTGTCTGTCTCAGTATGGAAAACATCCAATTACGTCTTCATTAGGGCCAGGATGAAGGCCAGTGCCCAGAGTCTGTGCGCCATGTCAAAGTCCAGTCCAGTCCAGCATCCAGCTAGCACAGTGTGTATTTCCAGCTATAGTCCATTGCTGCGCTTCGGTATTCAGGCCCCCTCCTGGAGGCCATGGAGAGAACAGCTGCATGTACTGTATGCGTGCGGGTCACCAGGGCAAGACAGAGTGTTTCTTTGTACCCCTTGGGGTTGTATTAGTTTGGGATTAGGGCAGACCAGGTGCTTTCTCAAAACAACTAATCAACTTCCCAAACTATTGTACGCTTCTGATGGGCTCACCTCCTAACCAATCCCTTCTTTCCCCAGGCTGGACTGACAGACCTCTTTGGTTCAGCACCTCCCCCATGCCATTTTGAGTTCTACTGTGCATGTGCCCGCCTTTCCCCGCTCCCACCCCAATGCTGTACCAGAGAGGGGAGGGGAGGAATGTTACTCCTCGTCGTGAAGAAATGCTGTAATCCCCTGGGGTGTGAAATTGTAGCTTCCTGGTAGGTTTATGCTTCTCAGTTTATTAAACCCAATGTCTAGTTCTCTTTGCTCTCTTTTCTAGCTAAATACTGCTGGTACCACAAGGTCTACAGAAATGGAGGAACATGGAGTGAAATGTAAATATGCAGACCGGGAAAAAATTCAGTATATATAAAACAGAGAGAATTCCCAAAATGACCAAAATATTTTGAAACACAGGACAGGCAGAGAAGAGTTAAAATCCTTTAAACCTGTTCTGTAGGCTAATATAATGAATGCAAGCTATGAGAGAAAAACTAGTTGGGTGGAGACAGCTGTCCATGGCTTAGCCTCAGAGGATATACTGAACAAGGCATGCAGTCAGGTCACTGAGCTTCTGAAAAAGACCTCCACTCTCCACTTCCTCCCCTCTTCCACAGCAGAATTCTCAAAAACACCTATGCCATTTAATTAAACGGTAGGCCCATAAAAAGTAGTGTAGACTTAAAACTGTAAACTACTGCATAAAAATATACAATTACTTTTTAAAATTATGTACAAACCAGGTGATAATTATCCCAATAATAAGGTTCCCTATAATATTCACGTGTCTTAAAAATCTGCAATCCTCACATCTTATGAGTGGGCATAACCATCTTCTCTAAACCCATGCATTTATTCTTAAAAAGTAACTGCAAAGTTTCTTAGAGATATGGCACTGTGCTAAGGGCTGTGGGGACACTGAGATGAATGAGAAATGGTCACTGCCCTTGAGGAGCTCAGCACAAGCTTGTGGGGAGGAATATAATAAAGATAAATCGCTATAGTGAAAAGCAGCGTGTGCTAAATGCCATAAGAGAAATTCAAGGCACTCCAGGAGCTCAGGAAAGGAAGAGTGATTACCAGAATAAAGAGAGAAAACCGCGCGGAGGTAGCAGCATTTTACCTGGTTCATAAGGAATGCGCCTAAGTCCGTTAAGTGGGGGTTGGAACTGAGAGGGCGGTCCATATGCAGGAAGGGCAAGAGCTGAGGAACCATGATGGAAAGCCCCAATGCTCAGAATGGAATGGGATGGCAACTGAGGCAGAGCTGTCAAAAGGTGTTTGAACAGGCTCCTTGATCTTTCTTCGGTACATCCAGGAGATGGGATAATTTTGCATTAATAAGTCACTCTGCTGATGGTTAAGCCAAGTCCGGTTAGCCCAAAAGCACCCAGCTTCTTTCTTTCCTAACGAGGAATACGGTGGCACAACCTTAAGCCGAAGTGGAAAGGAAATTGGAAACAAAGCTTTCTGAAATAGACTGAGCAAGAAGAAGTAAGATCCTGACCAGAGCATAAAGTCAGACGACCGGGGTTGGAGTCCAAGTTCATCCTGACAACTATACCACCTTGAGTAAGTCACTCAAGCTCCTGTTTCTTCCCATACAAAATGCAAATGATAATTCCTCCACCCAGCAAGATTGCTTGCTGATCCAATGAGGTGGATGTGAATTAGGACCTTTGTATCTCATGGCAAAGCTCTTTCAAAATATAATATTAAAGTATTTTCAAAATTTTATTTTTATATAGAAGTAACACAAAGAGATCGTGATGATAAAGAAGTCAAGCAATACAGTAAGTGTTACAGCGAGGGGAGCACTAGGCTTAGGGTGAAGTAGATACCAGGGCTGCCAGGGCAGGAAAATGGAAAGAAACAGGATGGCACTGAGATTGCTGGGCTGCTGGACCAACCCCCCTGAAAGCACAGACAGCCAGACTTTCCATTTACTTACACCTACACATCTCCTTAACGGAAATCAGCTCAAACTAGTTTAAATTAAAACTTGCAACATAAAAATTCCTAAGTGATGCTTGATTTAGAAAACCCTTATTTTGTTCATATTTCATGAAGTTCCCTTAATAAATATGAAGATATTAATATGGTCTTACTTAATTTCCTTTATTACCTGTGTGGCTCTTCTTAATAGCTAAAGTCAATCAATACTGAATTATCAACTATACCATTATCTAAATTGCATAAAACAGAATTTAGCAGATTGGAATTCTTTTTTAAAGTTAAAGAACAAATGTAATATGTACACACATTTGTACATTGTAGAAAGCTCTTTTGCCATTAGCGATAAAAATGTTTGAAGCTCTAAAGAAAATATTAACCTGCAGTAAAGGATTTATAGTAAGACTAATTAAAATAAATCTTCCTTTGAGCCCATGCAGTCCAGAAGACTTTCGAAATCTAACATATTAGACTAGCATGCTTACAATTTAAAAGCCAAATAATTTTTCTCACCCAAAGAACATCTAACATGTGACTACACAGCTATTTCTCAAATTCTTCACCTGCTGAATCTCTGACAACCTAAGTTTTCCTTCCTCTTTCTCCCCACCTTCCCCTAATAGCTGGTTCTCTCTACATGTTCCCCCCGCTTCTAACCACAGTAGCAATAAAATTTATCCAAACCGGGGTACTTTTGAGAGTGAAAAGGAGAAGCTGTTAATAATTAAGCCAGCAAAACAGGAATTTAAAAAAAAAAAAAAGCCAGGATGTATGGAACCCTACTGACAACTATTATTCTGGGTAGAAAAAAAAAGTCTATTCACTGAGAAAGAGGAGGGAAATTGCATCTTTGGTAAGCTGAACTAGTAAGTAAACATTCGGACCTGCCCCAGCACTGAGCTCCCATCTCCGAACTGTGTACACGGAAGGGAAGCTGCCCTACTGCCCCAACTGTCTCTCTCCTCCTCTCTGGCGAAGTCCAGGTCAGTATGTGTTGGGGTATTGCCTGAACTCCTCGGGGCCACTGAAAGAGCTTAAGGGCTTGTTTGTTCTCTGCTGTGAACCGAAGGCCATCCTTCACTGCTAAAGAGGCACTAAGAACCTTCAATTAAATAGGCATTAGCAATGTCAGCTTCAACTTCATCCTCATCCAAAACATTCATTAAATATGGTTTACTGTGCTGCGTGCTGCAAAGGTTAAAGCGGGTAGCTCGTGTCCTCTATGAATTTATAGTCCAAGAAGAAAAATGAGATGGCATGGGCCTAAAATGGGAGAAGCTCACATATCAAATAGGGAATTTAAAAGTGTAGGCCAAGAAAGAAGAGCAGAGCTGGATTTCGGAACAGAGCGTAAAGCCAATCAGTTAAAGGAGATGCTGGTTCCAGTGATCCCAAGGCACCTGCGCGGGGATGCAACAAGGGGGCAGCACTTCACCTGAGGGGACGCAGGCAGAAGTGGGAATTACAAAGAGAGCCATTTCAGGTCCCTTTGCATGGTCCACTCAGGTTCACAAGAGCTTAGAACCAAGGCATTCTTACCTATAACACGACCCTGGGTTCCCCATCCCAGCAGGACCACACCCTCAACTCTCATTGGCCTGTGAGCTCCCTTAGACCTGAAGCTTTCATGTTGGTCACTGGACTCTAATTGGCACCCCCAAAACAGATGATCGATAAATACCTTTTATAACTAATAAAATATAACATAAAACTTACCATCTTAACCATTCTTAGCTGTACAGCTATTATTAAGTACATTCGCAATGTTCTACAACAGTGGTTTTTAACTGGTGTTTCTCCAGAGTTTTTAAAACATGTAATGCTTGACTATCTAGTCAAGAGCACTGACCTCTTTTCCTTTACATTGTCAAACAACAAGAATGACAACAGCCAACACAACAATAGCCGTCCCGTGTGAATGAATCAAAATTATACCTTTTTTTGGTCAGATGGGAAAAAAATGTAACATATATTTTGGTGTGCCACTGAATTTTAGTAGTTTATGTGTGCCATGAGATGGCAAAGCTTGAAAATCACTGTTCTATAACTGTTACCAAAGGTAGTTAATAATTATTAATAAGAAAAAGGAGCAAAGGAAATTATACATTGAGCTTAATAAACTGGGAGCACAAGCCTGTTTGCTTCACCAGGAGGCTACAGTTTCACACCCCAGGAGATTAACACTCCACCCATTTCCCCTCCAGTACAGGATTATTGGGTGGTGCAAGGGGAGGTGCTTAGCCAAAGAGGCTTGTCAGTCTAACTAGAAGGTGTGGATACATCCAAAGCCCACAAAAGTTTAGGAAGTTGATTCTTTTGAAAAAGCACCTGGTTCATCCCAAACACAAACTATATATAATCCCAGGGGAACAAAGAATCTCTCCCTCTCCCTTTCTCTTTCTCTCTCTCTCTCTCTGACCCACACTCACCCCATGTGTTCGTGTGTTCTCTCTTGCCTGCACATTTGCCATTTGCTCACATGTTCTCTCTTCCCCGGGAGCACACAGGACTCTAGCAGCTGCCGGGGCGCATGGTAGACTGTGAGACTCCAAAAGGACTAAGGTTTAACATGAAGCAGAAACTCTGGATCTTGAATTTTGTTTTGGCCTTGCTGAAGACACGGGTGGACTTTTTCCATGGTGGGACAGAAGGAAATGAGACATTGGGAACCCAGGGGCAGATTTCCACCTGAATAAATCATGTTGTCACACCATAGTCTCCCATGTTGGGTCCTTGGAATGCTTTCCTTGTGATACTGTGGAAGAGCTCCACTTCACCGGCAACATAACCATCTCCACCATCAGTCTCCAGAACTCTTATCTCGTAAAACTGAAACTTTGTATTGTACCCACTTATCCCTCTTCCCCCCGCTTCTGGCAACCATCCTTTCACTTTCTGTCTCTGAATTGATTACTCTGGGTACCTCATATAAGTGGAATCACATGATACCTATCTCTTTGTGACTGGCTTATTTCACTTAATGTCTTCAAGGTTCATCCATGTTGTAACGTGCCAGGATTTCCTTCCTTTTTGAGGTTGAATAATACTCCATTCCATGTACATATTACTTAATTGTTTTTCCAAATTAAATATCTTTTTAATCAATGCAGTAGCTATACCTCAGAGACTCGAGTCCAGTCTTCGCAAATGTGAGAGAGTGTCGGATCTCTCTCTTGGACTATAATATTTAAAATTTCTTACAAAAACATAAATGAACTGGCAATTTAAATAAATAAAAATCACGTGAAAAAATGCTTCGCCGAGGCTCTTCTATTTCTTACCACACAAGGATAATGCATGACTCAAAAACTCACTTGGTCTGTGTGAACGGAGACTTTTCTGGTAAACCTGCTTGCTTTTATCAGCTGATATTTTAATACTTCGGTTTCCATGCAGAGCTAAAATCCATTTTCATGAAGGTCAAGAGGAGAACCTCTTCATCCAGAAAGAGAAACCCACTATATAATGAATAAACATTGCTAAATATTTTCAAATCCCGATCTGCATAAACCACAGAAGTTTAAAAAAAGAAGTATTGCGGGAGGGGTCTCTGGGCAACCACTGTCCCCACAAGGGTGGTCTCCCAAGATGGGCAGATGAGCACCACGAGGCCCCGATGACAGCTACTGTGTAGGTTCTTACAGTCTTCAAAGCATTGTCACTGTGCCTGCAGTAGCTTCCCCTTTCCTTCCTCCCTCCATCTTGAGCTTCTGAAGAGACGACCAAAATGCATAAACACATGTGATTTTCATCAAGAACACTACACTATTTCTTCCTACTCCTTGGAACTTCTTGGTGGCTTGATCTAATCATCTTAATAAAGCTAAACATAATGACTTGTTTTAAAAGCATTTCTTCTGTCAAGCCTTCCTGTCAATATGGCCCCATTTGCCAACCAATTTAAGTGGGTCAGAACTGCTTCAGTTAATTTCTACCATATGATGTCCCAAGGGTAAACTTATACCTTGCTCCAGAAATGACACCTTAGAAAACTGGAAAACCTGGGCAGAGGAGTGACCCACAAGACTAAGAATGCCAGAAATGTCATCTAATCCAGGGAAATTGAATGAATAAAAGAGTGCAAGTAGAGTAGAATGCAATGCCATGAAAATCTAATTAAACTCAGTTCATGTTGGTTTTTAATCACTAATAAGTGGTCAGAAAATCAGACCGGGAAACTTAAAAAGGATCAGAAATCACCCTTCACACTTCCTTTGGTCCTGGTGGTACACAGCTAGCAAACATCTACTATACTTAATATATGTTGACTTAGAGATTGATGTTTACTGGACTATGAGCAATAATATAAGATCGCTGTTTCTTTTTCCTTCTTAACATAGTTCAGTAATCTTTTTTTAAAAAAATACAAATTCAACCGGAAAGTGAGAGTCGACATATCATGAATACACAAATACTTAAATACTTCGCCATCTATTCAACCCTGCAAAGCACAAAATCTACTCAGAGAGAAAGTAAGTACCCAAAAGTGTTTGAAGAAAACACTTTCATATCATCTCTTTCACACTTAGATGTGTTTCATCTTTGAAAACATGGGAGATAAGAGATCTGCCTTTAATGTCACTGTGGGAACTCTGATGGTTCATGTAGGTACAGACACAAAAAATTCTATGGTCAGTACTGGTTATTATGAGATAAGGCCTGGCCCTGCTTTGTCCCTTTATTTAAAAGGAAAACCAGAAAGTGATTACAGCCTAAATTTGGTCTGTTATCCAAAATTTCTATTTTGCTTACTTTCCCGAGACACAAACACATACAGTTTAGAAAAGAACATTCTAATGATGTTTGGGCTTCAAACCCCAGACAGCTCAACTTGCAACTAACTGCCTCTCATCTCACAGGGGTAACCAAAACTGAGGGCAATCAGATGCACAAAGTCAATGCCTTGGTCAGTGGATGGGCAAGGCTGGCTCAGCCGGGGACAGCACAGACCCAGCTAGCCGTCTGTTCTAACTGCGCTCAGGGCAAATGAATTTCTTTAACAATTGCTTTTCACAGTGTGAAGGCTTGATCGAATTCTTAATATCTCATTCACAGTTCAGCTAAGAAGATCCTTCTGAATTGTCTGAGCATGGGTGGCCATGGCAACTGCCCCTCCTTCGACTTCTAGCAATTAAGAAACTTAGTGGCATTTCTACACTTTTCACACGCAACAGAATTTGAGGAAGACAGCCGTATAATTTAACACAATTTAAAGGCCCTTGAAGCAATGGAATAAAAATACCTATATTTGGCCTTGACCTGTGTGGCTCAGTTGGTTAGTCAGGCATCATCCTGCAAAGCAAAAGGTTGCCAGTTTGATTCCCACTCAGGTCAGGGCACAGGCTTCGGTCGTGGGTTCAGTCGCCCAGTCGCACTGCATCCAAGAGATAACTGATTGATGTTGCTCTCTCACATCAGTGTTTCTCTCCCTTTCTTTCTCCCTCCCTTCCCCTCTCTCTAAAAATAAATACAGTAAATCTTTTAAAAATACCTATATTTGCTGTATGGAGATTTAACATTGGACTCTGTGACAAGCTTCAGTCAATTCAGCTTAAGCAGAAAAAAATTCCCCAAAAGTTACATTTACAGCAAAGCTTTTTTACTGTTTTTAGTATCTTTGGCTTGAAATATTTGATAAATATTTGTTTAAAAAGTGCATTTATATTTTTGATGTATTTTTATATCCACTGTTATTTTTAATATTACAAAGCCGATTTCCGGAAATGGAAGCCCAATATATAAAAACCTAAGCTTTACATTGAACAGAGCCCACAGGAAGTAAGAGCTGGTATTACAGCCATGCCTCACGATTCAACGTTCAGGAACCAATTAGGTCCAAAGTCGGGCGTCACTTGTAAATAAAAAGATTTCAAAGACAAAGCTCACATATTTTTAAGTGCATTAGCCCTTAAGGAATGGGAAAATAATCTCTTTTTTTTTCTTTCCTAAGTTATCCTTAAAATTTATGGCTGTAGTTATAGTTCCACTACAAAAACTGTGCTAATTAAAAGAGCATTTGAAACCAATACAAAATAATCAAAATATCTCAGAGCAAAAACCTTTCCGAAGAAAATTTACTAATTTCTTTTAACATCCCTGGACACCTAAAGCCACTCATTTCTACAGCACTCTTTTGACATGATAACGCCTCATTACTGCCTGGCTTGCAATTTTCCCCGACGGAGAACTCAGCCAGCCTAAAGAGTCCTCCACCACATACTTAATAAACAATAAACTGCTTTCAGAATTTTCTGAGAACTTTGTGACAGCTCTCAGATACCCAGACACTGAGGTCCTGTAAACTTCGGGATAGGGGATCTCAAGCCGCCCGAGAAGCTTCTAGAACGTAGACGAGAGTTCAAATTCCATGGAGCTTAAAATCAGGCTTATTTTCTCTTATCTTAAAAAAAGACAATCAGAACTGCCAGAGACACTAGCCTTCTTTCTTACTCTGTACCATTTATAAATTCTTCTGATAAGGACGAAAAAGCTGTCACAGTACATTGTTTTTAGCCCCCTAAAATTTATCAAAATGTCATTATAATTTATCAAGTTCTACCATTTTTCATCACAGTGACCCCCGTGCCCAACACACACACGAGGTACTGATAGCGCTCCAATATTAGGAGGCATTCTATGTCTGACATGGCATCATGACATAGAGAGGGCCTTCGTTATTGTATAATAATAGATTGACTAGTTGACCAGCTGTTTCATCAAAGCCTGTCACTGTCACCTTGGACTGGCCACAGAAAACTCTGGTAAAAATTTGCCGATGAGGGACCTAAGGCCAGATAAACTTTTCCAACAATGCGCAGACAGGTTGCCACCACACCAGCCAACAGCAGGCTCTGTAAATGTCACAGACGGAGAGCACACAGGAATCAGTCCTGAGTAAGAGGCTCCAGGCCAGGTTTCCTTCCGCACCAGGCGCATCTTCCTATTTCTCCAAACACCCACAGGATGCAGCACAAGCTCCAGCAGCCTGGGGCCGTGCCTGTGTCACTTGCTGCTGTGTCACCAGCACCTAAAGCCCTGGCAGGCACGCACAACGCCCCCATTACATACAGTGATGACCTATATAGCCCGCAGGCATCCGAGCCACAGCAGCACCTCCACCTGGGAGCTCCCAGCCCGCGGGCCGGCCTCACTTGAACATTCCTCTCCATAGCCCTGGCAGACCTACTCTGTCTCTCAGGAGGGAGATAAGAAACAAAAGCAAGAAAAAGAAAAGCTGGGATAAGCCATTCTATTTTCAAATTTCTCACCCATAAATTAAATTCTTTGAGGGGCAAGTCCATATCACCTGGTTACTTCAGTATTTCCCATGGACAATTCCATAAATGTTCCTGGTTGACAAACACAAACCATTCCCATTTGGGTTTTCTCTGTCAACATCACGCGTTTGGGCTGCATGAAAAAGCCATTTCTACGTTTCATAAAACTGTCGAGTGTAACGCTTCCTTGGTGAATGGTGGTCTCTTTACAGTGTCAGTCTCCCAAATCAAAGAGATACGTGTTTCATGCCCTGACCTCACAGCATCCCCTCCCAACTGTCAGACTCTTCTGTTAACCTACAGGTCTTTTCTTTTTAAGGCAGTCAAAACAGGCCTCAGAAGTTCCTCGGAAGCCTCTCTTACTCCTCCCAGCATTCCGAAAGCCAGAATATGCTGCTGTGGAAGTAAGAGTTGTAACAGTGTAGGAGTCACAGGGGTGCCAGATATAAAAATTAGGGATGCTCAGTTAAATTTGAACTTCAAATAATGAATACTTTTTAATACAGTGGATCCTCAAACAGCACAGGCTTGAACTGCACTTTTACATGGATTTTTTTTTTCAATAAATGCTATAAATGGATTTTCTCTTCCTTATGGTTTTAATAACATTTTCTTTTCTCTAGCTTTAGTTTAAGAATACGGTGTTTCACATATATAACAAACAAAATATGTGTTAATCGGCTGTTTATGTTATTGGTAAGCCTTCCGGTCAACACTCGGCTATTAGTTAAGTTTTGGGGGAAGTCAAAAGTTATATGTAGATTTTGGAGTGGGGGGCGCGGGGAAGGTGGGTCAGCTCCCTTAACCCCAGCGCTGTTCAAGGGTCACCTGTATAAGTATGTTCCCAAATAGTGCATGGGACATACTATGCTGAAAAAAAAAAATTGTGTTTATCTCAAATTCCATTTTAACTGGGCATTGTGTATGGCATCCGGCAGCTCTGTGGGGAGAGGGTACTAATTTGTCAGTGACAGGGCAAGGAACACAGTGAGGCTACAGACTGTGGTGGGGGGCAGGTCCCGGGTGAGAAAACTTAAGGAGCTTCAATAACTTAGAATGATGCTAAAAAGTTTGTGGGGGAGGAGGGCAGAGGACGATGAGATTCAGAGCCATTAATCAAAAGTCACTCCCAAAAAGCCACTGGCATGAAACAGCCTCCATGGGCCACCACACAAGACTGCCCAAAGATGCACTTAAAAAACTACTTCAGCAAAGACGAACTCAGAAAACAGAGGGCACATTTATGGTGAACAGTCTATCACCTGGGCACCTTGCTAGTCTCTGACACCATATCCCTGATGGCTTATGACACCTGTCGAAGCTGGCTCCAAGTTGGAAGACTATGAGAGAAGGTAAAGGCACTGCCAGGATGTACTCAGTCATAAGTGTAGGCTAGAAGCCAAAGCCAGCTTGTCTGAATTAACAGCTCCAGCTCTTTCCCCCATACTCCTTGGGAGAGCACACGACGAAAAAAGCAACATGCTATCTTGATATCTTTGACGGGCAATCTTAGGAAAGCCAAAAGTTGGGATCTTTTTTTTCCTCTTTATTCTCTAACATTTCTGCAAAAAGAATAACCAGAAGCTAATGTTAACTATAGGGAAAAATATTTTACCCATGTCCCAGGAGGTAGGCTTTCCCCCCGCCCCAAAGAAAACAAAAGTGTCCACAACAGGCAGAAACTTGGGGTTATCTGTCAATCGTCATGCTCCCTGATGCCCCCAGAACTGTCAGGTGACCACTGTTTTTACAAAAGATATAAGTCTGAGATTGGGAAAGTAGGTAGCTCGCGGCCATACCTGAAGGCCCCTACTGCCCCCGCTCCCCATTCAATGACAACCCATGGTGGCAAACGGTAGTAATAGCTAACATTTACTGTGGGTTTATATGTGCCAGATGTTATTCTCAAGACTTCACATTTATTACTTTAATTAATCTGTGCAACGAGCCTAGCAGGCAGGTGCTAACTATCCCCCACTCTACAGATGAGGAAATGGAGGCCCAGAGAGAGGTTAAGGAACTTCGGGGTCACAAAGCTGTTGGAGATGCTAGCCTGGAACTACACATCTTGAGGTAATCGTGAAACAACTCAATCTGTCACAGTCCTTGCACACTATAAGTTATCCAGAACTGACATGTTTGTAGTTGAGTTTGTAGCTGAGTCAAGGAACTAAAAATGGGTCGCCATGTTCCAGCATGCATTTTGGCTGACACAGACACAAACGTTTGTAAGGCCAAACCAAGTCATGATGACACTAGAGTCGGTGAATCATATCATGGAGTTGAGGGAGAACTTAGAGGTTACTACAACTGAATCATACAACTATGTCAGCCCTGGCGGGTGTGACTCAGGGTTTTGAGTGCTGGCCTGTGAACCAAAAGGTCACTGGTTCAATTGCCACTTAGGGCACAGGCCTGCGTGCAAGAGGCAACAGACGGATGTATCTTTTGTACATCAATGTTGCTTTCCCTCTCTTTCTCCCTCCTTCCCCTCTCTCTAAAAATAAATAATTTTTTTTTTAAAAACTATGTCAGATAACCACAGTCTCCTAGTATCCTTGAGGGGCTTAAATAGTTGACAGCTGGTAAATAAGAAGGAAGGTGGTGTTGATTCACTATGATACTTAAAATTTCAATCTCCTTTTTCATCTTTTATCTCTTGAATTTTAAAAGCAAGGCAACACCCAAGCTTAAAGGTTTTATATACTGAGTACCTTCCTAATTTGTATATATAAAACACTTTAAACTGGTTTGGTTGCTTTTACATATATTGGACTATTTTTAGTTTTATAACTTTAATTTTTTAAAGAGCCTTTTATTCTTTGGGCTACCCAAAAGAAATATAATTTACTACTCTTAATCATATACTTCTCCATATAAAATATGGCAAAGAGATAGACCTTTTGAGAAAACATGCCCTATAAAAGGTTTTTATGGTCCTTAATGTCCTTAAAAAGACCATAATGAGGCATTCTATGTAAAAGAGAAGTCATATTAAACTCCAGTTGCTGAAATTTCAGCTCAAATTCTATCTACCATAACATCACATTCCTTGTGTAACTTTAAAGAGC
Source organism: Mormoops blainvillei (assembly GCA_004026545.1). NCBI lineage: Eukaryota > Metazoa > Chordata > Mammalia > Chiroptera > Mormoopidae > Mormoops > Mormoops blainvillei. The sequence continues at coordinate 351,748 of PVJD01000154.1, read as the reverse complement.
TATTTTACCTCTCTGGGTCTCAATGGTAAACACAAATGTGTCTCATTTGTAAAATAGGAGGGTCGGATTAGATCACAGTTTTCCAGCTGGGACTTGCTGGCATAGCTGTGAGAGAGTCTGATGCCCATCAGCCCTCAGGGCAGCTGAAGGTCCCAGATCCGTCACCTCCAGCTAAAAGCAACTATTTGTTTCCTGGTAGTAAGAAGTGCAAACCTTGCAATGTGTGTCATGATGTGAAAATGGCTGGGAAACACTGGATCAGATGACCTCAAGGTCCGTATCAGCTCTGACATTCTGTAACTCTGATTTTAAGTCTGAGCTACTGACAGTGGTGAACTACAAGGTAGATTCTATCAGCTGCAATGCACAACATGGTGCTTTATAATTATGACTCAAACTGTAATGGCATCACTGTAAGATCCATATTACCGTAAAAATTAAGTATATAATTACAATGTTGTTTACTAGCATTCTCCTGATTGGAAGTTTCTATTACTTAATATCTTAGTTTATTATTTATGCTCAGAAAGTCAAGGCACACTGTAAGTTACTAAAGTGTTATATAAAAGAAATTAATCAATATTACTAGTTTTAATACAAACATTGTATAGTATATTCTAACTTTTACGTGTAATTATTATATGCCATGGTAGCCTTGCTATTAATCATTCCAAAATTTTGCTGAAGACTTACAAAGGCACTTCTTCTCATTCCCCATGTGCTCACCATGCCACCTCCATCATTTAGACAAAACAATCATACTACTCAGATAATTAAAATATTTGGAGTCAGTGCAAAGTCCCTGTCTATGAAAGCCAGAGAAAACAGGGTTTAAACACCTTTGATACACATAGTGCTTTATCCTCAAAGAAAAGCAAAAGCAACAAAGGGCAGGAAATAAAAAGCCCACATTTCCATGCCCCCATCCCAAATCCGGTTTAAACGAATAGGTTGGAAAGTTCTAGGCAATTTATTACCAGAAAGGTGTAAATAAGCAGGAGGGAGCTGGCAGAGGGAGAACAGTGATGACTAAGGAACTAGAGGAAACAAGTTAAAAACCCCATCACTTAGCTAAGAGGGCCCCATGGACATACATCTAACTATATACACATCGGGGATCAAGAACACAAACAAAAAGAATTATTCAGTAACTTCAATGATTATAGAGAAGGGAAAGAGAGTGAAGAAAGAATTTTGGGAGGAATATGAAGAGAAAAAGGGATAAGCTACCCTAAGTAAAGGAGAAGACCTCTAAGTGACCCTAAGATAAGCCTTCTGCTCAAAGGTTAGTTCTCTCACTTTAAACCAGCCTTGAAAATAACCACTGGCAAGAAACCCTGGGGTGAAATGCCTGAGGAGATTTACACAGTGAGGAATGGGCCCAGGTTTGGTGTTCTTTATTTTCGTGAGAACCTTAACACTGGCAGTGCAGCAGCCATCTGTACTCACGGAGTCTTGGAATACAAGGATGGCTACAAGTGAGAATTTGTTTTTAATAACTAATCTTAATTTAAATTTAACCCATTCTTAACGCAGTGAATTTGAAAGATATAGAATTTTATAAGTAAGAAAATAAAAATCACCCATAAGCCCACCACCAGCGATAGTTACCGATAACATGTGGATGTATTTTTGTCCTTTGACTTTTTAACATGGCTACTGAATACTGAGTAAGAAGGATGAGTGGTTCATTATGATTTTTGAAATTATCAGCTTTTCCATTGGCTTTCACCTCTTGAAGTTTAAAACAACTCACTACATATAGGTTTCATCCATTAGGTGTGAGTTTTGTTAGTACTGTCACAACTCACTGCAGGAAACAAATGGTGGGTCTTGGCTAGGGGTGATGTGGTCTCTGTCCAGCGGCCCCGAGGGCCAGGGGGCGTCGGAATCTTGGCGCAGCTGTGTGAGGGCATCCCAGTGGGCACACTGTAATCTCCCCAACTCTCGTTTTACAGATGAGAACACTGAGACCCAAGCAGGCAAAGTAGCATGTTCAACATCACAGAGTACATTATAATTTGAGCATTTCAGAATCTCATTATGGTCTTCTAGGGCATTAAGGATCATAAATCACCTTTATAAGACCAGTTTTCCCCAGTGGGTTAGCTCTTTGCCATATTTTATGGAGAAGTATATGATCAACAATAGTAAATTAGAGATATCTCTTTGTCAACAAACCAAGGGCCAAAAGGCTGTTTTAAAAAAAACCAAAACTATACTAAAAAAACAAAAACAAAAAACCTCAAACCAAGATTAAAAATGAAGCTTTTGAAATTAAAACTAGAGATTTTCATTTTTAAATAATTTATATTATTTGAAAATAGTAACATTCCCCAGTATGTACAAAATCCAAACTATTTTTAAGTATTTTATTTAAAAATTTTTTTAAATTACATTTCTTTCTAGAAGGGGTATCTAAGGAGATCCTTATGAGCACTGATTATTACACTTTCTAAATCTTTCCTGCTATGATGGTAGAACAATGAATGCTTGTTTTGATGTGTATTTTTTGATCCTGGTGATCATTACTAGTCATTTGTAATTCTTCAGTAAAAGGAATAATTTTATGTACTCAAGTTGAGCAATCACTGATAAGTTTCTTGCTTTCAGGCTTAAAAAGATATCCTCCTTCAAAGATCAAATTCCCTCTAAATTATTTTTAGTTTAGGGTTTTAAATTATTTATATATTTAAATTATATATTTATAATTCCAATCCACATGGACGATATTTTGATACATGACCTGAAGCAAGGAGCTAAATAAATATATTTTTTAAGTATTCAATTTCACTACCTCCTTTACCAGATAATCTGTACCTTCCCATAATGACTTATCGTATAATTGTGATACTATCTATTGAAAATTTTTGAACATACTATTTTGTTAGATTGTTTGTATATTTTTATGCGCATATCATTCTCCTTTATTATCAAAGCTTTATGCTTTGGTCCCAAATTAAAAAAGATATAATACCATATGTGTGCAGTTGACCCTTGAACAATGCAGGGGCTGGGGTGCCAACACCCAAAAATCCGCATATAACTTTGACTCCCCCAAAACTTGATTTAGTCGTTCCTCAGTACCCACAGGGGGTTGGTTCCAGGGCCCCTGCAGATACCAAAATCCATGGATACTCAAGTCCTTTAATAAAATAAAAAAAGAACAGGGCATACGGTTGGCCTTCTGCATCCGGGGATTCCCATCCTTAAATGGAAAATACTGTGTTTTCTATCCGTGGTTGGTTGAATCTGTGGATGCGAAACCCAGAGATATGGAGGGTCAACTGTATACTTACTGAAAAAAATCCATATGTAAGTGGACCAGCACAGCTCAAACCCACATTGTTCAGGAGTCAACTGTATATATGTGTTTGTATCTATATGCACACATATCTAAGGGGGAGGGAAAAGTAGGCTTACAGTAAGGAGTATGTGAAACAGAGTTAACTCCTGTATTATTATTCATTGTTGTGTAATTTTACCTACAACTGTAAACCTACCTTTGCCCCACACTGTATATATTCTTTCGAATAAACTACACAATTGAAAAACACTTTTTATTAAACTGATTTTTGAAGATTATATGCAAAGATCCCTTAACATTTCAGTTTCCTCTAGGTATTAAACATTATTACATTCCTGTTCCAAACATTCAATGCCCTTTTTTTAATGCACCCTCCTGATGAGTCCCAAACACACAGATTCCCAGCTCATTTGGAGACCCGTCTCAAGCCAGGGGGATTTAAAAGCCAACAAACCTAACTCCACTTGGTATATTAGAGCTCCCACTTGAAAAGCCTGCAGGGCTGCATGAAGAGGCCCCGGGAGCTGACACAGCAGAGGCATACAGGGCCCTCTGTGATCAGGTGGCAGGAGTATGGACTTCACTGGAGGCAACAGAGGTCAGTGCAGGGCACTGCAGCAGGAGAGCGCCGCAGCCAGACTTCTGTTTTAGAAGGGTAAAGGTAACAGTGGGAGGGGATGGTTAGCTTAGGGTTAGAGCACCCAACAGTGTCCGCAAGAACAGCTGGGAGTCTCTCGTAGTATCTGTTCTAGACAAGCAGTGACAAGGACAATGGCACTGGAAAACAAAAGAATGATTCCAGTGGCATTTATGTTGCAGTATTACCTCTATAGCTACAGACGGTCCATTCAAACAGTCCAGAGCCAGAAATAACGAGGCTCCAGAACCTGTTCCCAAGCAGGGTCCCTCTCTCGACATGTCAATAGGCACACCTTCCCTCTCCCTGAAGAAGGTGACATTTGCTCAACCCATACTTACTGAGCACGTACTATGGGCCACGCACCACGCTAGCTGCTGAAAACCGGGATAGGTCAGGGTCAAAAAATCAGCAGGAGTCACAGAAAATAAATAGGGCTCTAACATCCAAAAACAGAGCCAAGCACTAGAACTGGACTCACCCAGGCATCAGGAAAAGACTACAGCATGGAGCCGCCACCTTCCAGGGGGATACCTGCCTCTCCCCTCCAGGCCAGGGGCCAGGTGCCCTGCGCCCCCTGCAGATCCAAAAGGTGTGAGCGCCTTTCCAGCCTTCCTCTAGGCACCAGGCAGCAGTATCACTGTCCACTTTACAGGTCCATCAGCAGAGACAGTGAAATCAGGCGTTCATGCAGAGGGGAGTGGAGGCGGGGGTCAATACAATACCCAGTTTTGGTTCCTGGCTTAACCCTTCATCCTTGTAATGTAGCCCAAGTATTTACGAAGGCCCTTAAAAATTCTCAAAAAAAGCGGGGGGAGTGGGGATGGCCACTGTCCACAGCTCTTGGTACAATCTATGTACTGATAGCAGGAGACCAACCCCTTGGCACCCCTGAATCTAGAAAGAACTTTCTCTCTCTCTCATTGCATTGAAAATAGACTAGAGGCATCTGCTCCACCTTTTTAAACTTCAAGGAAGGGAGGGAAGAAATTCCTGCAACTGTAAAATATTTAGTCATGCCATTTATTGGCCATATGCTGCATAACAAGAAACAGACATTGTTAAATGATAATGAGGTGGTTTCAGAAACTGCTTCAGGGAGATCAGCTCTATATCAAGCCTGAAAACTTATAATTTTTTATTTTTTTGGCCTACGTAAAAATTTTTTGATACTTCTTTTTCTATAAAATTTAAAGTTTGTATTCCCTTTAAAGATCCCTATGTTTAAATCCAGAACCACACATAATCAGTACATAGTTGCTGAATTCTAACCTTCTTAGACCCATAACACAAATAGGTACAAAGCCACTCCAGGGAGGCCGATAGGAGCAAACACTGGGAAATAATTACAAGGAAGAACATGCCTACCACTGCCTGGCAGTCTCGTCCCAAAGCCATGTCTCTATCACCTGAGGCTTAACAAACTTTAGCCCAAATGTTCAGTCTTGACAAGCCTCGCTTTCAACCTCTCAGGGACCGACTTTCCTCATCTGAGAAACAAGGTCAATGATGCCCACTGATGCTCGCCTCACATGGTTGCTGGGACGACCATGCCTGATCATATGTAGAAAACACTCTGTAAATTATAAAGATCTATGCAAGTGTCCTAGACCCTTTCCTCTGAAGGCACTCTGACCACCTTCTGATGTCCCCTCAGTTACAAGAGTTAGTGGTTTTATTATGATTTTACATATAGAGAAACCGAGGCCCAAGTAGTATTTTTTTCCCAGATGGAAAAGTCCAACAAATCAAGGAAGAGTCTTCAGAAATCAATGAAGACCTGGAAATCCAGTCTGCCAGTTGAGTATGGTCTTAGACCAGTCCTCTCACCTTTCCAAGCACCAGCTCTCTTAGCTGTCCTGAGTTCAAAGAACCTGCCTGGATGGCAGACTGCAGAGGAACTTTTTGTTTCCAGAGAGCTTCCCAGAACTAGGCCAGACTTCTAGCCCCAGGGCTAGAAGTGCCCCATTCCAGCTCAAGATAATGGCCGCCATCAATGCTAGGAAGGGTGGGATTGGGGCAAGCTGCACCCCAATGGGAAAGGGGCTCTGATGAGGAACTTGTCCAGTAACCTAGGCGGACTAGTTCGGCCTACAGCACCTGAGGTCTTCCAGTAGAACCAAACAGGGGCGGGAAGCCGGCTTGGGGGAGTGGAGAGGAGGCTGCCGCAACACCAAGTAGCTTTCCTTGGTGTGGCTAGCTTTACTGGCTTTCCCCATGAGGGGCATAAGCTTCTCCACAATGACCAAGACAGTGCCATCTCCTGCCTTAAGTGACAGCACACACTGACCAGAAGCCTCACTCAGTAGCCCCGTGGGCAGAAGTTGAAATCGTGACTAGGATTTGCGTGAAGAAAGGAGGGAGGTCAGGGGTTCCAATCATTTCTCTGGAATGAGTTGAAGCAGAGAACACAATTTTATATTATTATGACTTAATTCCTCCAGTATCTCCAGAGCTCATGTGGAAATCAAGGTAACCTGTTAGATAAGGGCCAAAGACTTCTTGTTAGCACAGGTAGCTATATATTACTAAAGGAAGGGAGGAAAGGTAGTCAGACATTAAGAAGCCTAATCTATTAAGGAGCTGAATTGGATAATAAGCTTGCTTCATGAGGATGTCTCAGCATCCACAGACTACCCAGGGGACCTCTGCCTCCTCCATCCTCAAGACCTAATCCCGGAGGCAGGGTTGAAGGATCCTTACCAGTCATTACTGGAGGAGGAAGGAAGACAGCCAGAGAAGTCTGTCTGCTGGGCACATGCCTGGTAGAAGTCAGGATGGCACAGGGGAAGGTGCTTCTATGATAAGGCATGTGCAGTAGGAGCCAAGATGGAGACTATAAGGGGCAACACCCAGCTTGGGAAAAGAATCAGAATGGGACAAAGAACCCCAGAAGATCTAGGAAATGGATTGGTTAGGGAAGGATGCAACACAAAGCCACAAAGGATTGGGAAACTGATTTTTTATTTTGAAAGGGCGCCTGGTCCTTTTCGATCCCGAGATAATATAATCCAAGCTAATCAAAGTGCGCTTGCTCTCTCTCTCTCTCGCTCTCTCTCTCTCTCTCTCGCTCTCTCTCTCTCTCTCTCTCTAACACACGCCTGCCCATGAGCTCATGTGTTCTGTTTCCATAACAGCCTTGTGGACCTAGCAGCTGCCTGGGGCCAGGGCTCCAAGCATGAGCCTGGGCACAGCAACACATCACCAGCCAGAGGCAGACGATGCTAGCTGGATGGAGACAGACGTGGACTAAACCAATGGCCCAGAATTTCTGGACACTGGCCTTTGTTTTGGGCCTGAAGAAGAGGTTGGACTTTTCCCACAATGGAACGGTCAAAAATGAGACACTGGGAAGCCGGGCACAGTCATTTATTTCAACCCCAATAAATCTCACCACTAAACCTTATCCTCTCAAGTGTGGGTCCCCAGAAATGCTTTCCTTGGGACTCTGTGAAAGGACTTCATTTCCACCAGCAACATCTGGCAACCATGAGGGGACTAGGGGAGGGGGTGAGGCATGGCTTGCGGTAAGAAGTGGGACCTTGCTTCCACTATGCTGGGAGGCTGGGAGGTCTTTTATCGCTGGCTCTGCTGCCGCCTGTGTATGTTTTCCGGTCCCTCTTCTCCCTTCTCCCTTGCTGCCATTTCACCTCGAGATCCAGAATCCCCTTGGGTTCCATCTCCGTGGGCGTGGGCTGAGTGACCTCGCCCTACCGCCCGGTGCTCCCCTCGGCTGCCTCAGAACACAGCATTCTAGTGAGCACAGCGCCCGCTTTCTGTCTGCCTGCCCCAGGGTCCCTTTATGCTCAGTGCGGCTGGCACATGGCCCAACACTCAGACTCCACGCACTGCGTATTTCCCTTCCCTCAGTCCTGCACGACTAGATGCAGTACTGTGGGTCCTGGCTGGTGGGTAGACTGGTGGATGGGCGTCAGGGGATACAGAATATGGGAAGCATGCACTCACGGATGCCCAGACCTCACTCAGCTGCCCCTCCCCCTCCAGCAGCGGCAAGTTCTTGGGGTGCAGCCTGCCTGGAAGCTGCCACTGCAGCCAGAGCTCCCACCTGGGGCTTGCTGCCCATCACTGTGCTCCCACCTCCTGCTGCAAATGCAGATGTTTATCTGCACCCCAGGGTGGCCAAGTTCCCCTAGCTGCTCAGTGCACATGGAAAGTCTGCCTCCAAGGCCGAACACTCTCACACCCTAGTCCTCATTAACGCTCCTACAGGTATGCAGTAAGTAAAAGCCTCAGATGCAAGTACTCACAGAAATGGAAAGGTTTGTATTAAACTAATTGGGACATGACGATTTTAAAAGAACCTCCGCAAGAGGAAACTAATCTTGAGGCTGGCTGGGTGTTTGTTAATCTTTCTGACAACTTTTGCGCCCTCTCATACCCAGGGGATCAAGCAATTTCTGATTTTCCTAAGGAAGGTGATAACATTTGCCCCCAGGGTCCAAGGTGCTATCTCCCACCTAATCCTCAGGATGGCTTTGCAGAGCTACTCCCTTCCCTCTGACAGGAGGCTTCCCTAACCTTTTCAAGCATCAGGAAGGGCTGGGGCTGCTGGAAATATGAAAGGTAGTGAAACAGGTTACTAGCCCAACTACTAAAGGCCGGAGTTCTAGGACAAGCCTTTCCACCCGAGGCAGCAAAGGTACTAGGCACCCCTCGTAGAGAGAAGACACAAAGGCGAGAATCTCTGGTAAGGCTAGTTACGGCCAGAGGCCGTCAAAATCGCCTGTGTGGAGTTAAGTAAACCCAGCTGAGCAGTACCTGATCACCACTGTAAGTTCTGGTAAGGCTCTACCCACGAACATACTGTACTGCCATCTTCTTCAGGGGGATCTCCACCCTCGCTAGGTGAGAGGCAAAGCATAGGTCGTGGAAGAGATGCCACGGCCAGCACAGGCAGGAAATGGCCTTAGGATATCAATGACCAGCAAATAAGGAGTTACACACCATCCCTGATTTTGGTCGTGTGATGTGGTGCTCGAGGGAGCACTGAAGACACTCATGGCTCCCTCAGCTACCCAATTTCTACCTCTTTTACAAAGAAGAGTTTTCTCTCCGCAAAGACAATAGGCAATACCACCTCCATCCACAGTGCCTCAAGAGACACCTTTTAGGGTGCATGCTGGCCAACTGGCAGAAATTTAACCCTGGGCCCTTCAAGGAAAAGGCTTATAGATAATTGGCTTTATTAAACCAAAGTATGTACCTTTGAAATGCAAATACCTGGTCTCTAAGAACTCTTGCTAGGCCATCTTTTAAAATGCAAATTTCTAAAAAGGTAAATCTTATCAAAAGAGAAAACCTTAGCTGTCTGAGCAAATCAGTGTAACTTACTTCAGCTGTTCCATTCTAGATCAGTGAGTTTTGCTTTATCATACATGTTTCATGAAAGTATGTCTCTTAAAAAATGCAAGTGTGTTTGCCAATAAAGGAGTCTATGTTTCTAGAAGTTATGAAATGTGTTTGCCAATCTAAAAAATGCTAATCATTTACTTTTTAGCTGTCTAATACAGAACTGGAGTTCGGTCCTCGTCACTCTGTTAAAAGGATACTGATTTTCCTTTTGCTTTATATTTTTCTCCCTACTTGGTCCCCCCAGAATTCGGCAATTCTTTTTTTGTTCATTTGTTTCTTTTTATTCTCAGCTGAGGAAGTTTTTTCATTGCTTTTAGAGAGAGAGGAAGGGGGAGGGAGAAACATTGATGTGAGAGAGAAACATTGACTGGTTGCCTCATGTACACATCTGGACCAAGGATCACACCCACAACCTAGGTTCTGTGCCCAGACCAGGACTCAAACCTACAACCTTCTGGCTACGGGACAATACTCCAACCAACTAAGCCGTACAAGCTGGGGCTTGGCAGTTCTTAATAAGCCATGTCAATATGTTTGTTTCCATGAATCCAGTAAGAATCTGTTCTCTCTATAATAGAACACATAAAAACAGTTTCCAATTGTGGTTTTATTAACCAAGACTCTGACTGAAATGTCATACCTGCAAGAAACATACCTGGACTCTGGATGTCACCAGAAAGCCGGATGGAATTAAGATTGGCTTTCAAAGCTGATAAAAGCCCATTCAAGAAATAGCCCGGAACTCTGCTTAGTCATGTGGTCATAGCAGTCTTCCTAGGTGGGAAACAAAGTCTGCTTTCCTGAAAGACATTTTCGAGGACCTCAAGAACTTGAGGACTTTACCCAAACCTATGTATATAGCAAGCAAAGCCTGATGGCAACTGTGTGGCTTGACTTTTTTTGCCCTGAGGGGCTGATTAAATCTCAATCTGAAGATTCCTTATGAAATTCCAGCAAAGCAGATTTAAAAGAACCTGTATGATCAATTGTTATTGTTGTTTTGTTTATGCAAATAATCAGGTCAAATTAAGACTGGACTCAATACAGTCTCTTTAATAAAAATGAGGGTGAATTCAGGGAGAGAAATTGTGTTTAAATGGGAATTAAATAATAATGCCCAATTATGGATATTAGATTCTAGTCAGTTAACTGTCTTCAAGTTCTGTTTTTCACCAAAAACTGAACTAGTATCTGAATTCCTCTAGTTTCCTTCAACCCTCCAAACTAATGTTTCATTTTTCTCCCATCTTTTGGCTAGGAATTATTGAGAACTAAACCTTTTTTCTTAAGGCTGTGTACACCATATAGAATTTCCTTGAGCACATGATGATATCACTAGAGATGTTCAAACTGCAAACATGGAAAAATCTATCAGACTGTCACTGCTTGCTTTCATTCCAGCAAAAACCTTACATCTTCTCAACTGACAGTTTAAGAGACTCAGAAACTGGTTTATGACTTACTGTGTTCATTAACCTTTGTGTTTTTTTTTCTGATGTTTTCATAATGTTTTGCCTATGACCTTATTTACCTGATTGCTTGTTTCTACATTAAAGGCTTCACTTTAGAAGCCCAACTGTATCACAGCCACCTGAAATGAGACCCAATGGTTCGGGTGGACTGACTTGTCAAGACTAGATAGTTTCATTGTGAGGTATGGAGTGGTTTACTGACTTAGCTTAAAACTGCTTTCCCTTTTCTGCCCAAGAGGTTCAGGAAGAAAAGACCTGCTTCATGAAGAAAATCTTCAGATATTTCCCTTATCCTAATTTGAATTAAGTATGGGGGAAAAAAGGGGCATCAGCAGGTGCAACGCGCCTTTCTCCAGGGAAGCCCTCCTCCAAGGTAATCTGGGACTCTGTAAAGTTGGTCCCTTCCTCTGTCACCTTGTTCTTACCTCTCATCAGACCTTTAGCTGCTATAATTCTCCTCATTTTGGACCATGCATTTTTAACCTTCTAGTCAAATTTGTCACCTCTAGGATACATCAAAGATGCCAGCTTGTCCAACATCCTCCTCCTGTAGATATCACCCATGCTACCTCCCAAGGGAAACAACAGACCGACAGGGACTTTACAACAGTGCCTCTCTCTCCGGCGAAGCCTCTCCCTCCCTGTGCTCCTTTCCTCCTCTGGCAAACAGCAAGAATCTCTGAGCCTGGGGTTAGGCGGGACTACACACCCAGACAGCAATAAAAAGCTACAGCCGATGAGAACTTCATCCATTTATCCGTGTACGATTACAAGGCCCAAGGTTCTTCAGGGGGGAAATGTGTTAGTGTAGGCAGCTAGATATTAATAAAGGAAGGGAGGAAAGGTAGTCAGACATTAAGAAGCCTAATCTATTAAGGAGTTGAATCAGACAATAAGCTTACTTCCCTAGGATGTCTCAGCATCCACAGACTACCCAGGGGACCTCGGCATCCTCCACCCTCAGGACCTAATTTCTGAAATGGGGGGCTGGTTGGGGGGAGGGAGGATTGTTTCCCTCACTACAGGGGGAGGAATGAAAACAGCCAGAGAAATTTCTCTGCTGGGCGCATGCCCGATAGAAGCCAAGACAGCACAGGGGAAGGTGCTTCTATGATAAGGCATGTGAAGTAGGAACCAAGATGGTGACCATAAGGGGCAGATACTAGCCTGGAAAAAGATCAGATTGGTTAAGGGGCACAGAACCCCAGAAGATCTAGGAAATGGACTGGTTAGGGGGAGGACCCTATGCAAACCCACAAAGGACTGGGAAATTGATTTGTTATTTTGAAAGGGCGCCTGGTCCTTCTCAAGCCCAAGATAATACAACCCAAGCTTAACAAAGCTCTCTCTTGCTCAGTAACGCAACACATGCTCACCTTGTGCTCCCACATTCTCTTTCTGTAACAGCCATGCTGGTCTAGCAGCTGCGTGGGGCCCAGGCTCCAAGCATGAGCCTGGGTACAGCGGCCTGGGTACAGCGACGCAGCACCAACCAGAGCACAGCCGGGCACAGACAATGCTAGCTGGTTGGGAACAGACATGGACTAAACTGATGGCACAGAGATTTTGGACCCTGGCCTTTGTTCTGGACCTGAGGAAGACAAGATTGGACTTTCACAGCAGAATGAAAGGAAATGAGACATCGGGAACCTAGGTGTAGCCATTTATTTCAACCCCAATAAATCTCACCCCTAAACCTCATCCTCCCACACGTGGGTCCCCAGAAATGCTTTTCTTGTGACTCCGTGAAAGGATCCTACTTCCACGGGCAACATTCTCACTCAAATTCTGGTTCCATAAAAAACAGCGATTATTGGAAAGTCCTCAAACCTCACATCTTTTCAAGATTGCACAGTAAACCACACGAAAATAAGAACCACTCACTGAAGTGCACAAATGACACTACATTAAGTCCCATTATACAGCCCAATGATGTCTGCAGTATTTATTAGGTGTAGCCACAGCAGTGTTCTGACTTCTATGGGAAAGGATGAAGAGGTGGGGGAACGATTTTTCAATATTACTCGAGCTGGTTGAAAACAAGCTTTGCAGCACTGGTTCATTATTCCCAGCCACCCTGTAATCATTAACCCGGGGCACAGCGCAGGGAGGAAGACAAAGAAACCCTGCCCAAGGAGACTTCCTGATTCTGCCCTCACCAGTGACTTTGAGGAAGCCATCACTTCTACATCTGAAACCAGAAGAGCTGGAATATCTAACTGAAATTAGTTCTGACTGGTTTTCATTAAATCTTTTTAGCCAGTTGTCAGTGTACTTCAGAGAGAAAAAAATTGATCACATGCTCAACAGATGTGGGCCGGAATCAAAGGGAGCTGAGTGGGGCTGTAGAGCCTGCCAGCAGCAGCAGCTCCCCCAACAAAAGGTCAGCCATTTATAATGACATCCCCAGAGTGATGTATGTGCACATTAGAAAGTTAAATTTCATGAAAAGAATGTCCAATAAAGCCATCAATTTTATTTTTGGTTCATCTGTCTGCAGTTTCTGCCTATAATCATTTGTCTCTAGGAAAACAGCGGTGGGTAGGCACCTGGATTCACTTGGAGGTCCCTGGTCCATGAACTGTGGCATTCCACACATAGTTTCCCAATGCAAGTACTGGAATGCCTGTTGCCTACTTCTTAGCTCACTGTCTGTAGAACATTCCCTTCGTTTTGATGCGAAAAAACCCCTAAAACTTTGCTTTACAATGTGACCCTGCATTGGGCTTCTGTTCTGAAAAAAGCTAAAACACCACCATGAGGGCCACCCTGAGTGTCCGTCGCAACAACTTCAGAGGGTCCATCTTAAGTTTACAAACACTGTGAGAGAGCTTACACTCCCTAAATCCTGTTACCCTCTATACTATTTTAGGGGAACAGAAATCATTAGCAGAATTCTCCACAATTATCCTTGAAGAAAAAAAAAAGCTCTCCTCTTTTTTTTTCTTTTTTGTCAATTCTTGTCCCAAATAGTTAAGAATTCTTCCATCCTTCTTAAAGTGCCACTGTAATGTGTTGTTGAAAGCACGTTTAAACCAGCATTTTATCATGTTGCGGCTGTTTTCAATGACTCTCCTCCCCTTCCTACCAGGCATGTTGGGTTATAATAGCAGTCCCACAGTCAACTCCTACTGGATAATTATTAGTGGGCTAATTGCACTAATCACCTTTCCGTATAATTTGATCTGGCTCACAGATGTACACCTCCCCAGAAGGCCAAGAATGGAAGGCACCTCTGCAATAGCACCTCGGACTCAAGTGTTGCTCTTGGAAGAGACCCAGTGCATCGAGGGGAAGCTGAACTCACGACCAAAGCTATTAAGTAACATTTTCAAACATGTGATACTCATGTATATTCACCATACAGTCATCTATCTTCTTCAAGGAAATCTAAAGGATCTCCCATTATTATTCCCGAGCTACTGCTACACTTCAAAAGCCTAAAGTTCATGTTAGCGTGATTGAGTTTAAGCAGCAAAACAGCACCATATCTTCTAAAAAGAGATTACAAGGGATGACAATGCCATCCAGGACGGGATTTTTGCTGCTCAGAAATTCATTGTATACATTTTTGAAGGAAAAAGAATATTTCTACAAGAGATTTCTAATTCAGAAGTTCATCACAGTAGTGTGAGCCATTTACTATGGAGTAACTGAATGAAGAACTCGTTGGAGAAATCTGTCCTGATGAATTACACAGAATCTTCTGGCTGTGAAAGGGAGGACACATTTCCATGCAAATGCCAAGTGACAAGCAGAGAAAAGGAAAAATTCCAACCCCAGGCAAAAAAGCAGCAGGTGGGAAATACATTTCATTTATGTAAAAAACTAATCCAGAAATAGACATATATATCCCCTTCCTAGAGAAAGCCACCACCTGAGGAAACTACTTCTGGTAGTGGTAACAACTGAAAGCAGCACATAGGCAGGTTTTATCTTACACTGTACACCTTGAAGTTCTCTAAACATCCCATTAGATAACTTAATAAAACTATTTCAATTACATATCATAGATCCTTGAGCTATATCTCCTAACTTAGTAGTCTAGACAGTTCTCCAAAAAGGTTTATAATGCATCACACAAAACAGAATAATTGCCTACCAAGAAGATCACTTTAGGGGCCTCCTTTGATATAATAGGATTCAGGGAGTGTTTCTCAAGGGGGCCAAGAGCCACTATCAATTAAAGGAAGCAAAGGAGGAAAGTATTAATGACCTTTTGATACCTTTTATTTCCAAAGTACCCAAAACTGTGTCTTTGGTGAAGAACAAAAATCATATATAGCTTTCCCTTTTGCCTAACTTTTCTCTGGTTAGTAGGGGTGGGGAATCAGATAAGCATTAGACTAATTCACTTTCAGGCAACAGGTACTTCAAAAGCTCATCAGTCAATAAACAGACACAGACACGGGCTAATTAGGCCACTAAATGAAAGACACTTCCCAAGGCATGGCTCTAAAAGACTCACATTTGCCTATTTGAAAAATAGTCACATCCTACAATACGCTCCAGGCCTCCCCTCATCCATTTTCAGTCACCAAATCTTAGGAAATAAATACAAAACAAAAAAAAACAAAAACAAAAAAACATTCCACTGCATCACAGCAGTATATCCTAAATGTAGCATCTGCTTTTTAAGTTTTGAGAAAGGATGGTGGGACACAGAAAAGGATACTCAGTTCACACCTAACATAACCTTTACAAATGAATAATGCAATTAGAAATCCCACTATTAAAAAGGATAAAAACACATTCCGTATCCACTAAGAATTTTAGTGAATGAGACCATCCTGATTTTTCTCTGTTTCTTAGTCAAGACCCTTCAGGTCAACAATGTTAAGTAAATAGTTCCATTATACCTAACAAAACTCCAACAGCTCAATCCTTTAATTAGGCAAGAGGAGAAGGCATCCACATTCTAGCAATACCCTTGAATTTCAAGAATTCTTTCCTACAAGACATTAGCTTCCCAACCTTTAAAAGGAGAAAACCTAGGGCTGTTGCTACTACCACAAAGCATGAAAAATTTCCAATTCCCAGCACAGACATTTACACGTTACTCTCAAAGAACTTTAGACAGCCATCTTCTCTGACAAAGCCTTTTGTAACCTGGACAGCCTTAAGCTCAAAGACCCCACACGTGGTCTTCAGCACAGATAATGTGAGCCCACCTACCTTCTGCATACTGGAGGTCATAAATCCTCAGAGGCTGCAGCCCAGCTCCAGACACAACCAGAGTTGAACAAAAGAGGCTGTTACATAAACATCCTTCCTAGTTTTCAGAGCGGTCTTCCCAGACTCAACTTTTCCCTCCCATTACCTCTCCAATATGCCTGTTCTGCCTTTATGAATTATACACAGAATTTACTAGAATAATCTATTTAGTTGTCGGTTACTAAGATTTACACACTGATAAAACACTACTGCTTTAAAGAAAAATCTGAATGTGACCGGACAGTATATAACAAGTGGTTAGCACACAATTCCAAAATGCCTTTTTAAAGTTTCTTCTCTTTCAACTCAATTTTCCAAAATACACAACATATTATTTATATTGACGTGAGAATCATGTCGATAAGAATAGGGTACTACATAAAATAGCTCTAACCTGGGAACCAGACCTGTCAGCTCTGACTGGCTCTCTTTGGGAAAGTCACTTAACTTCTCTGAGCCCCTGCTTCCTCATCTGTAACATTATAAGGTCTTAAAAGCACTTGCAGTTCCCAACGTTGACCATCATTTTCCTTACTAGATTGTTTTCTCAAATCCAACCATCAAAAGTTCCACCTTTTTTTAACCTCCGTATTGTTTGGACTTCTGCCCTTGGGTGTCCGGGGCTGGAGCCTTTTGTTTAAAAGACAGCCCCGAAGTTCCGAAGGGCCCAAGGGTTACTGCAGGTCTCTCGGAGCAGGATGTGCATAATCAAACTCAGACAGCAGCTGCTGAGTTGGAGATAATCCTGAAAGGACTGCTTCAGACCTCCTCTTTCTCTCACAGTGAAATTGTCTGGCACCAGGCCTATTCCGTCTGTTTGGACCTTATGTTTTCAGCACATTGCAAACAACATCTTCTGTAGATTCAAACTCTCAAAATGCCAGTGGATTTTTCTGCTCTGCTTTTTCAAGATGGCTGTCTAGGAGAAGATGCTTAAAACATAAGCACGCACAGTGTCCACATGCTGACCACATACAAACAGCTTAAAATGGGAAAAGAGGCCCTTTGAGGGGCCGGGATGTAGGACTCCTTGTTAAGGAAAGTGTTACTGCTCCTCTGTTCACTTTGACAAACGATACTTCATGAGAAAGCAAAAGTGAGTAGAGCAGTAAAAATGACCCATTTGGAAATTGCTAAATTTATGGATCTCACACTAATTTCTATTTTGATCTAGTGTTTCCATGAAGTCACGGCCTCCCTCTACTTCAGTTCCATGGCCCTCTGAAGTGAAAACAATTCCACCTTGTTTTCCTGGAAACATAACGGGACTAACAGCTCAACTTTGTGAAATGGGTTCTGTTTGTAGATTCAAGAGAGGTTTTTTCATTGTGTACTTTAAAAGAAAAACTGTCCTTAACAAAGTTTTCTTGTCAGGATTCTTATATCAACTACACCTGGCAAAAGTCACCCACAGATGTTGCAGGAAGTCCTGTGAGAAAAGTGAAGATATTTTATGAGAATCACTTAGTTCCAACAACTATTTACTATTTAACAACTATTTATTAACTCAGCCAAACTAAAGGCCAGGATAAAATTTGAGAAGCTATCGATTTCTTCATAAAATTAATGTTAGGATACTACTTCTAAAAAAGCATAATGTAAAAAAACTTAAATTTACATCACATATGAGATATAAATTTAAGATTTTTTTTCCTCTCCAAATTATCCAGGGCAAAAGAGGCATTATTTTAATTATTTTATATAATTACATGTTCTCATAAGACATCCACTTTGTTGTGTTTTAAAGTTTCCCAGAACACAACTTTCAACCAAATCATTCTTCAAAAATACACATTCTATTTTTTTATACTTGTTCTTTAATAAACATTTACCATTTTAAAACATTTTGAAAAAGTTCTCTATGTTAGAGCCTTAAGAAACCATGGGAAATAAACTCCATCAATAAACTGTCATAATACTTTAGAATTTGAGGACTTCACAAAGAACAAGGTGACGGGGGAAGAGCGGAGATAACATGTAGTTAACTTTATGATGTTCAAGTGTATTATCCTGGGAATTAGAAGAGTTCTTTTTATCCCAAGAAAGTACTGAGTGCCAGCCACACTTGGAGTCACAGCCTCTGTTCACAAGAGCCTTAAAGCAAACTCTCCCTCCTAGCAAGGCTCCGGCCTTGCTAGGTCCCGTCCCACTGCAGAGGGCCACACCTGAGGCTCAGTTCCACACACACACTGCATCCAGGCATTTGATACTTGCTGCTTATGCTCGAGGGCTTTGTAGTGAGGAAGTCTGCATGGATATTAAGTGTGAGCTTTCAGAGGGAAGATAATAAAATCAATCGGTCAAAATCTGTGTAACAAATGAGCAAGATAAGGCAGACTCGCACACTTCCCAACTGAAAATTAAGATGGACCTCCTCCAAATGTTCCACTTGATGACTTTGCCAGACTTCAGATCAAAAACCTTTAGTGGATTAAAATGAACAGCTTAAGAGGTAAACCATATTATTCTTAATTATTATTAGTACTGCTATATTCATGCATCAGCTGTGAACAATTAAAAGCCTATATTTGTAAATTCCCACAAACCCATGAATAAAATTAAGACATTCCAAAAGAATTTTGAGCTCTTTTTCTGTAGGTAACAGCTCCCAAGGTAAGAAAATCCCCCTAACTATATCCATGAGGCAGAAACACAGTGTCACATCAAAATCTTGTTTCCTTTTTCTATGTCATACATTTCATCATTAAAAATTGACATCACCAAGAAGCATTACAAGGCACCAACAAGTAGGCGTTTCATACCATTTAACTAAATAACTTAAGAGAACTGGTCACCCCGGCCAGTGTGGCTCTGTTGGTTAGGCTATAGGTTTGACTCCCAGTCAGGGTACATACCTAGGTTGCAGGTTTGATCCCCAGGTTGGGGTGTGAACAGGAAACCACAGATTGATGTTTCTCTCTCACACTGATGTCTGTCTGTCTGTCTCTCTCTCTCTCTCTCTTGCTTCCTCCCTCCCTCCCTTCCCGTCTCTCTGGAAATCAGTGAACATGTCTCTGAATGAGATTTTTTTTTTTTAATTTTAAAAAGAACTAGTTGCAATCAATCCTACCATTTATTTGCTTCCAAGTCGCACCAGAATCAGCAGTAAAATGAGAAAATTAATAGGATACGCCTTTATTCTTTCAGTTATGTGTGCAGAACAACAATAAAACATACCATTTTTTAAGGGTGGCCATGCACACAAATCACAGGATTTCAGCTGATTCGGGAGAAGCATCATAGCCAAGCTGCTTCATTTCACATCTGAAGAAACTCAGGCCCTAGAATCAGTTTATAGGGTGGGAGGCATTCAGAGCTTATGAAGGTCACTTAACCTTCAGTTAGAAAATGGTTCCTTACATATGACACCAAAAAGTAACGAAAAAAATAAACAGGAATTCAAAAAAATTAAAAATGTGCTTCAAAGAACATTATCATGAGAGTAAATAGATAACCCACAGAATGCGAGAAAATATTTGCATACTGTCTATCTAATGAGGGACTTGAATCAAGAATATATTTTTAAAAAAACCTCTCAAGCTAAATAAGAAGTCAAATACCCCAAGTTTAAGATGGGCAAAGGATTTAAATAGGCAGTTCTCCAAGAAGCAAAAAAATATGGCTAATAGGAACACAGAAGATGTTCCACATCATTAGTCCTGAGGTAAATGTAAAACCACATGAGATACCACTTCACACCGACTAGAACGACGAAGATCCAAAGGACGGACAACGACAAGTGCGAGCAAGAGCGTGGAGAAACTGGAACGCTGGTGCACTGCTGGCAGGAATGAAAAATACTACAGCCGCTTTGGAAATAGTTTGGCAGTTTCTCAAAATGTTAAACATAGAGTTACCATATGACCAGCAATTCCACCTCTAGGCATCTAGTCAAGAGAAATAAAAACATATGTCCCCATAAAAATTACTACAGGAATGTTCAAAGTAGCATTACTTATAATAGCCAAAAAGTTGAAACAAACCAAATGTCCATCAACTGATAAATGGGTATTATTTATCAATGAATATTATTTGTCAATAAAGAGAAATGCGATACTGATATATGTACCAACACAGAGGAATCTTGAAAATGTTATGCTCAGTGACAGAAGCAAGTCTCAAACTATATTATATGGTTCCTCTTGTACGAAATGTCCAGGAATAAGCAAATCTTAGACACAATTCTTAAAGACATGAGGCAGGTTATTAAGCACTAGGATTTGGTGAGGGATGGAATAAGAAGTGACTGCTAATGGGTAGAGGGCTTCTTTTGGGAACGATGATAACGTTTTAAAAGAAGGTTGTGGTGACGGGGGCACAGCTGTGAAAATACTAGAACCCACTAACCTGTACACCTTAAATGAATCGCTTTTTGTCGTATGTGAGCTGTATCTCAAAAAAGCTGTTAAATATTATGTACATCAACTGTAAGTAGCATAAAATAAACAATATTGTTTTACAGTTATCCCATCGAATGGCCAAATAAGTTAATATTTTTAATGAATAAGTAATTTCTGGATAACACTAGATATATTTTGACCCTGAACTCAGTGTCAAATTTTGCATTTTGTAGAGGACCTTAGACCTAAAACTAAAAACACCAGGAAGGCTGGTATTAAGGTGGGCCCCACAGAAAGCCATTCCAACCTTTGTCGCCTCTCAGCCTAAAGCAGTTACTATGTAACGTCAGCATGTTTAGATGTTAAAATGCAGTAGGTGGGAGCCAAGAATGTACATCTACAACAAAACACACCCAAGATGATTCCAGTGCAGGCAGGGAGAGGAAAGCATTTGGGTGAGGAGACCCATCATCCTGGAGAGGCTCCTCTGGGCAGTCCCTGGGCCTAATGAGCTGTGAATCGATGAGCGTGGTGTGATCACAGTTGGGCGGTACTTTTCACCTCCCTCATAATAATTCTTGCCATTACATTCATAGGCATTTGGGAGATTTTCAAATTTGAAAATCTGTGGATAGACCATGCAGACTGAAATGTCTTCCTTGGGAAGAGGAGGTTCATCAACTGCTGGGGACGCCCAGAATACAGTGCTTGAGCTACCTGCAGCCTCCTAATCTTTCCAGAGTGCACTCACTCGCCCAGTTCTTAACCGAACTATTAGATTCCAGGACAACAAACACACACACCCAGAGTGCGATGTTCAGAGACGAAAATGCAGAGAAGGGAAATTCTGCTGGGAACTGTCATCCATAGAACAAGGACAGCTGGCCTTCACACCAGTTATTTCCTGTCTCTAACAGGTAGACAACAATTTCCCCCGCTGTGAGAACTTTGCCTCCTACTCCAACTCGTATTTCCCATCCTTAAACCACCCACCATCCTCATCTCTGGAAGGAAGAAACCTAAGCTATAGCAGCTGGATGGAATGGCATCTCTGAGAGGAAAGGGTTCGTCATGAAAGACGACTGCATAGTAAGTGACGACTGTAACCAATTTACTGGGCCGACGAGACGGGAGAAGGGAGCACAATGTTAAAATATGGACTGGAATTTTTAAAACTTTATTCCAAGGACGCAGGTAAAAAGAAGAAACAATTGGCTTCCTTAAAAAAAAGAAAAGAAAAGAAAAGAGTGCAGCCATTAGAAAACTATATAGTATGTTTGGCTGCAGGGATCAGCAGGTTTGACAAATGGACAAATGAGGCAAAAGAGGTTGAGCGATTCACCAGAGGTCACAGCTGGTTAGTGGCAGAGAAAGCCAGCATGTAAGAGCCAAGTCTTCTTGCCGTCTATCCAGCATTCTCTTGCCTCACCAAGATTAAACATGGAAACACAAAGCGAATGTTCCCTGGGTAAAAGTGAAGCAGTAAGGAAATGGTTCTTTATCTAAGTCCGTCTGCCCATTACCTGTTTCAGTGAATGCTTGGGAGGCTAACAATATCTCCCCTCCATACCCTTGACAGGTTGGGACAGTGGTACTTTTCCCTTGATACTGGCTGGAAGACCCTCTGCTTCTCCACCTCAAAAGACTCTCTTCCGTCTCCGCCAGTCCTTCCCCTTCAAGCCTCACTGGGACCTGAGTGTGTATTATCTCCCAATGGTTCACAACAGTCAAGCTGGCTATTCTGCCTGATTAAGTACCTGTCAGGGTCACTTGAAGTTTGAGACAGTGTCAAATTCTGATAGTTACATTATCCGCTCAATTTGGCAAATGGAGGTCTTGCCATCAGTTTAACAGAAAATTGGTTCTAGAATGCCCTATTCCTTGAACTAATGACACAAAGGATGCCTAGCCTCAGTCAGACCAAGCTAATAAGGAAAGAAAATATATGTTAAGTTGCTCAGCATTCAGTTTCAAAATGCTGCAAGAATGACAGACTCTAAGCTTAGAAGGAAGCTATAAAGGTCAGCTACTCTCCCAGGCAGCCAATGCTCCGAAACCCCTGTAAAGATCCCAAATATATGGCCATCCAAACACACGTGTGCGCACCTCCAGGCTCAGCCCACGCAACTTCAAATGTCGTCTCCTTTATCCTGATTGCTTTTCAGAAAGGTCTTTCTTTTATTCATTCAAAATCTGTCTCCTTGGAAGCTTCTACCCTTTTCGTTCCTGATGGTCCAAAAGAATGTAAGATCCAGGAAGACACAGCGGCAGGAATAAATCATTACAGAAAATCTTCCTGGTGCTTTGTTAGATGATGATATTCTCCCAGAAAATGGTTTTTATGATTGTTGTTTAAATTTCCAATAAAATAAAAACTTATCCTATTGTATGTGTAGAATGCTAAAAGTACGTCGTTTCACGTTAAATAAACTAAGAGGAAAGACTCTCCTGAATGAATACGAAACACATCTGCAAATAGTTTATGGTATGGAATTTGTTTGACTCTTCTGGGTTTTCTGTCTCTATTTATACCTCAAGGCACAAAAATAACAAGAGCAACCCGGAAAAGACTCACAAGAGTAGTCAATGCCCAAGGAGAGGAACAGCGAACACGGGGAGGCAACGCAAATGCTCTCTTAATATTTATTAAACCAACAATAGTGTTTTGGGTAAATCTTATTAACGTAATACACAAAGTTCCGGGCAAATGAAATTTTAATTCATTTATATCAGATGTGCCTTCAATCCACATTTTTATTAAAAGAACAATATGCTCTCGGTTGAGAGGCTTGGAAATAGCATGTTATTCTGAATAGTATGTATTATTTTTCTGTCATTTAAGACTACAACTCTTTTTTTTTTTTTTAAGTGTTACACAGTATGCTTTCGGAATGCTCTGGCTATATATGAATATAAATCAACCATTTACATCATTTCTTCTAAAGTTTGTGGAAAAGATATGCAGTTTTGGAAATTACCTCAGTTCCTCTACGCAATGAGTAAGGTATAGAAAATATATATTACAGGAAACAAACCCTTGAGAATGAAAGATTACACATAAGTGCAATTCATCATTTTTGTGGCACTCATCATTGTTTAACATACTAAAGACCTCTATACAGTCTTTAGCAGTTAACAATGCAAACCATTTCATTGAGAGTATTTTAGAAAAAGCATTTACCATTCAGTTCAAAATAAACAAACTTATATTTTCCTTTATTCATATTTACCAACCAGTAAAATAAGACATCAAAGGTACATTGCTACCATCTTCTGTGTTTACTAAACTCATCAAATAAATTTGTTCTGAAATGCCTTTTATCTAATACGCTAACAGTCTTCAAATATTCCATACTCGACTAACTTGACAGTAAGTCCTCCCCGTCTCCTTGCTTTAGCACCCCAAATTCTCCCCTCTCCTGTCTTGGTCCAAATGCGAATGAACAAAAAAGTGAGGTTAAGCTCACTCTATACATGCTTTCATTTTGTTACTAAGTAGATGTACAAGGAAGTTTTCACATGGATAGAGTCTGGTCATGTCTGCACTCATCCTTACCCAAGATGGCTCCTCAAGACTGTGAGACCCAGGGCAAACTGTGGTGCGCGACAAACATGGTACCCTGGCAAAATCAGGTAAGGGGGAGATCAGTCTTCACAGGAATAACAAACAACGAGGGCACAGATGAAAGGAAGAAAAGGTGTCCCTTTCGGACAACATCCCTTCTCCTCCCTCCATTTCTTTTTGGGGACCAATCCTTTCCTGTCTCGGTCTATGCGATTCTGGCAACGGTTCCTCCACTTATAGTTCCAGGGATGATGAGTGTGCTCCAGGCCAGAGAGAGGCCAGGCCACTCCAGAGTCAAAAAGCAGCTATTTTCTGATCTCACCAGTATAAATTGGGGAAAAGAAGCTATTTCTACTACAACTGCTGAGAAGACAGAGTGTTTGTTAACTTGGAGTTGCCAGGTGCCGTGTTGCCACCACACAGTTAGAGGTCTCTCCTGGTTGTCATTAATATCTAAAAATCTTCCCTTCTTTAGTAATACAACCTCCCCAGATTTTTAAGGGGGAAATAGTTGCCCATGTAGAAACTACATTTCCCAGCCTGCACTGCACCCTGTGTGACCATATGACTATGTTCTGATGATTGGGCTGTAAGTGGAAGTGACATGTACACTTCCAGGCTGTGGCCTTAAAAGGGAAAGGAATCTCCCCTTGATTCCTTCTCCTGGCTGGGAGACAGCAAAGGTAGGGCCGCAGGTAAGAGCTGCATGGCAGGATGGCAGAGCCATCCCACCAGCCCCCTCTTGGGATTTTTATGTGAAAGAGAAATAAGACATCTAGTTATTTTGAGCCACTATATTTGGGGATCTCTTTTTAACAACAGATTAGCTGTTACCTCAATTAGCATAAAGCCTGGGAATGAATCTATCAAAGGAAAGTTACTTTGAAAGATATAAATAAAACCTGATAAGGCCTGATAACATTCCTTAAGCCCTCTTGATGCAGCAAGCCTGAAGACAGACTACTTCTGGACTTCCGTCTCTGAGCCAAAAGTTCCTTTCTATTGCTTACACCAGTCTGAGTTGGGATTTTGGTTACCTGTGCAACTGTGGATAGTTAACTACTTATTAAGAAAGGGGAGCAAGGAGAATTAGACATAGAGCTTAATAAACTGGGGAGCATGGGCCTGCTTGCTTCACCAGGAAGCTACAGCTTCACACCTCATGGGATCCCAGCATTGCTTTGCCAAGGGGATTAACACGCCTCCCTTCCCCTCTCTGGTACCAGATTGCTGGGGACACAGTGGGTGGAGCTTGGCCATAGAAGCCCATCATTATTAACTGGGGGATGAACCCATCTAAAGCCTGGGAAAGCTTGGGAAGTTGATTGGTTCTTTTGAAAAACCACCTGGTCCATTCCCAAAACCAAACTAATATAATTCTAGGAGAACAAATAGCTCTCTTGCTCCCTGGCTGGCTTCGCTCGCTCTCTCTCCTTGTACTCTCTCCCGCTCTCTCATGACCCACACCGGCCCTGCTCCTTCGTGCATTCTCTCTGACCCCAGAGCACACGATCATGTGGGTCTAGCAGCTACTGGGACCCACAGCATTTGGCGTGGGCTCCAAAGAACTAAGCTTTAATATGAAGCAGTAACTCTGGACCTTGGCCTTTGTTTTGCTCTTGTTGAAAACAAGGTTGGATTTTTTCCATGGTAGAACACAGGGAGATGGGAAATTGGAAACCCAGGGACCAGCTTCTATTTCTACCCGAATAAACCACGCCACACCACATTCTCCCATGGATGGGTCCTTGGAAGGTTTTGCACTCACAATCCCACAAAAGAGCCTGACTTCCTCCAACAACACCTGCACCTGAAAGTGTCTTAACTGCTCTCCCTCACTCGGTAATGGAGTATAGGCTACTGTTACACCTAATGGTCCTGAGTCCTTCTAAGCAGAGCCATCCCTGTCCTCCTAAAGGCTGCTTCTCTGAGTCAACACCAGGCAGAAGCCAAAGCAGCTATTTTAAACAGCCTCCTCTTAAGGGCATTCTGCTAACTGACTTCTATAGGGAAACTTACCATTTCTATACAGTAGTATTTCACAAACTTTAATGTGCTTACGAGTCACTGGAAGTCTTGTTAAAATGTACATTACAATTCAGCAGTCTCAGGCGGGGTTTGAGAGTCTGTTTCTCTAGTAAGCTCTCAGGTGATGCTCATGCTGCTGGGCTGGTACCCACATTTTGAGTAGCAAAGTCCTGATGTTGTGGCCTGCCAGTCTGGCTGCATGTCGAAGTCACCAGGGCAGCTTAAAAACAAATACTGATAGCTGGACCTCACAGCCAGGCGCTCTCACTTAACAGTGTCTGTGCAGTCAGGGATGTGAGCCACTCAGTGGTTCTCAAACTCTAGCACGCAACAGAATCACCTGGAGGGCTTTTTAAAACTCAAATTACTGGGTCCCACCCCAGTGTTTCTGATTGGGTTGGTCTGGAAGCCCATAAATCTGCATTTCTCGCAAGTTCCTAGGTGATGCAGGTGTTGACCTGTCCACACTTTGGGAACCACTGACCTAATTAATGACTTAGTAATAGATCTCAATTTCTACCGAGAACACACACTTCTGTCTCTAAACTGGAGTACATCAATGCTCTGGAACAGACACGTTTAACCCTACTGTTACCAAAATAATAAATAGTAATATTGAATTGTATTCTAGACATTACAGACTTATTAAATTTAAAAGCCTATGAATCACTGCAAATGGCTCATTTTAACAGCTTGCTCAGAATAATACTTCTTCCATCTCTATTGTAGGAAAGATATATGTTGAATGGAAGTTTCTAAAGGGTTAGCATTTTAATGTTACCCAGCAGAGCAATTTTTAAAGGCTTTGAGAACGCTAGAATTCTTAAATGAGGCTTTTTCCCCCCTGAGTCAATTAAAGACACCCCCTTTTATTCAAGGGATGGAAAACTGTGTTTCAGAGTTGAGTGAGAGCAAACATGCTCCCAAATTAGATATCTGAACAAAGTAAACTGTGAATAGATTAGATAATGGGCTGCTACTTTTTTTACGGAAGTAAGAACTAAAGACAACTCCGGTACCTTATTCAAAGGACGGCCTGAAGCACTGGTTCCTTCCCTACTTCAACCAGAAACTAAACAGCTCATGGAATTAATTCAACTTGAACCAGGTCCAAGGAGCTGAAGTGCAGTTACAATCAGAGGGCCATCATTAAGATGTGTGTGTAGGGCTTATACACGATCAGTAAATTCAGAAAAGTCCTAGATATATTTCCAATTGGTAAAACACATAATCTCTGCTCAGAGCATGAACTCAGGCAAATCTAATAAGCTAAGCAAACATGCTTTTCTGCAAGGAGGCCAAGAAGACAAACATCCTCTGTTCCACTAAGGAAAGTTTTCCTCTGAAAAGGAAAATGTTTTGATTTTTTTAAAGACATTCTCAGATAAACTTAATGTATATGCATACATACAACCTCCTGTCTGAAAATCTCTCAATGTATCATAGCCCACCAACATAATTATCAGAAAACTATGGGCCAGCAGAAAAAGATGTTGAGGAGAAGAGTAGAAAAGGAAGAAGGTGGCCCTAGCTAAGTGGCTCAGTTGACTGGAACGTTGCCCCGTACCCCAAAAGGCTGTGCGTTCGATTCTCCGGTCAAGGCCCGTGCCTAGGTGGCGGGTCCCATACCGAATGGGAGTACATACAGGAAGCAACTGAACAATGTTTCTCTCTCACATCAATGTTTCTCTCTCTCTCCTTTCCTCTCTCTCTTTAAAAATCAATAAACATATCCTCGGGTGAGGGTTTTTTTTAAACGAAAGAAGAGCAAGCATTTCCCAATTCTGCCCAGCTCAGACTGTGACAGGCAGCAGATCAGTCCTGTGAGGCCACTGCACTCCAAGCAGTACAGAACATGCTTTACACGGTGACAAAAATCTTACCTGCTAGACTTCCCTCTAAGCCGGAAGAAACCAATAAAGGTATGTAGAGCAGTGGTTTTCAACGCTTCTGGAAGTTGGAATCACCTGGGAAGCTTTTACAAACAGACAGCCCAGCCCCGGAGATTCTGATTTAATTGGTGCTGGGCGGGGCCCCGGAAGGGGCGGCTTGCGAAGCTCCCCAGGCGAATTTAACGTGCGGAAAGGACTGAGAACCCCTGACTTAGAATATGCCCTTCGCTATACAGATGAGAACTAAGCGCTAGAGAGGTCAAAATGAGTCCTCATTTCACCAACACACAACAGCCACGGACAGAGAAAAGAAAAAGAGGACAAAATTCAGCCGCTCCTGTCTTTCCTCTCCGGTCAGCGGCACCACCATTCTTCTCGGCCTCAGGTTCACAACCTCAGAAGAGGATCCCTTCTTCTTTGATCAGCACATCTAATGAGCCATCCATTTCAATCAGCCGCAACACAGAGGCTAGTGCTGACTCGACACCAGGCACTCTTCTACATGCTTGACGTGCAGTAACTCATTCGCCCTCACAGCATCTAATTGTGGCAACTCAGCTCCTGTTCACAGACGAGAAAACTGAGGCATAGAGAGACTGAGTAACCTGCCCAAAGTCATACAGGTACTGGCAGAGCTGGGATTTAAAGAGATTCCCATTAATTCTACTCCCTTAATTCTCCCATTACCAGGCTGAGGCTTGTGGAGAGGGGTCATCAAAGTGGTTTGCCAAACGTTGTGAAGAAATCAGATATAAGCCAACCAACGCAAATGAAGGGTCTGACCCTTCGCTATTTGGGACTGCGCCCATAGACTACATTAAAAAGTGCTTATACATTTAAGCACTTTCTCCACTTTCTTGAAAGATTATAGTCTTACGTCACCACTATTTAAAGCTAGAAAAACTGAGGAACTAACTTGTGCTGGGCCACATAAAATGCAGCCTCGTCAAGCAGTATGGCCTAGCAGTTGTGAGACAATTAAAGACAAAGAATGAGAAGGGCCTATCACAGGTCTAAGTAGATCGATGCCGTAATTTTTAATGTTATGGTCTTTCAATTAACTTATTTCTTAAAAAAGATCATCACCAAAACTCATTTTCTGATAAACTATGACTCAGATACATTTACGTTATTACTCTAAGATTTACAAAAGCAGTGTTCAAAGAAGAAAAGGTTGGTAGGAAAGATGAACCTGCGTCCAACACCAGCAAAAAGAACTGAGCGCAAAAGTGCTTCTGCCTAAGCCATTAGTGTCCGCGGCCCTCTTTTCCTGGAAGGGACTGTCACATGTTAAGCATAAAAATCCAAAAAATGCTCTCCTCCCCTTAACCTACAATAGCAGCTATTTCCCTCTTTAAATCCACCTTTAATTCATGAGGATTTTGCTTCTAGTTTTGATTCTTATCTCCAGGAAGCTTTTATTTCCTTACCTGCCCACAAACCTCCAGAATCTTCCTAAGGTTTACAAATCAACGTCACCTCAGCCCCTGACCTCTCAGGGTCTTCCAACTCCCAGTGCTGTCAGCTCTCCTCTCCTAACAAGCCAAAAGGTTTGCAGACAAATAAAAGAGTTAGCTGGAGCACAATTTTTGCAGGAAATGGAGAAGTTATCTAATCATCACCTTAAGTTATTCATTTTGTGCAAAATACATTAACCATGTTGATGCACATTGTATAACATACGGTGTATGTTCCATTTGGTATTTCATTTATTCATCAAACATGTGCCCAAAGTTTATTTGGTGCTAATCTTTAATGTGGGGAATGGAAATGAAGGAGCCAGAGGGAGGCTTACATGGTAAGAAAAAAATACTAACAAATCAGATGGCCTTGGGCCAACTTCTAACTCTACCACTTGCTATGTGCTCTTGGACAAATCAATTAAACCTCTCTAGATATATACTTCCATTCAAAAGTCAATTCCAGCTCTCTAATCCACTGTTACATATTGAAAAACCAGAATTCAAAAGAATATAATGAGAATCATCCCAACACTTTTATATCTCCGTCATGCAGCAGCTAAGAGTATTTGATCTTAACACATAAAGTCCAGCTCTTACCTTTAAGAGTCTAAAGCTTCTAGAGGATGGGGAATTAGACTGGTGAAATATAAGGTTTCTTTTCTCCCTGATATAAAACATCAACAGATTATTCAGGTTCTAAAAAATGTCTTGCTCACTGTGTCTTTTGTACATCTTAACACTCAGAAGCCTTTCCATGGACAGAAGCTGGAGGAAAAAAAATGAAAATCAAGTGTCTTCAAGTCATCAATAGAATTCTGTTTTTTTCTCCAACTCTTTCCCATATCAAGGAAGGTGTTTTTGTTTTTCTGGCAGCAGGGACTTCTCTTCTATAAGGAGTTCTAATCCTTCTCAACTATAGTTCTTTGACGGTTTTAATTGCTAGATATGTTTAAGCAGACAACGACAAACTGATGCATATTTTATATAATGTATATATTAACTATGGGCCCAACCCATCTTCAATTACCCTAGATAATCAAAAGGTAGATAACAGTTGCTTGCAGATAGGGATCGTGTCGTAATTTCTTTTTAACTTACGAGACCAGCAAAGAATTTTGCCCTTGGTAAGTGTGTAGTAACATGAGTTCACTATTAACTGACTGACTTGGCAAACATAAAACTTCATTTACTAATTAATCAAGACAAAATCTAATCAAATAATATTATCAAACAAAATACCACTCTTATCTAAATGAGTTTCGAAGTGAAACATAAAGTTAAGATTTTAATTCATTAGTAAACCTGACAGATAAGTCAGTGTTTACCGCGTAAGATTTCAATTTGACCTTCTTTAAGAATTTTACAATTACCATCCCAAGTACTGTATTATATTTTCAAGTCTTAATTATATTTCCAACCTGTATATAAGTCAATTTTGAGCTTCAGCTGAATGTAATTCAGCTCCCTTAAACTGTGAAGAACTGCATTGCCGTTCTGATGGTGAAATATGGATGATGACAAAAGAAAAAGCGTAATTCAGCATCACACCTTGCCTGATAAAAAACAAACTGGTCATAAAGTTGTGAAAATATATGTACTTTAGGGTCAAGGGTCAGAATGCAAGTGAGACAGAAGAAACATATGCATACATCTTTATGCATATATTTTAAAAATTCCAGAATCACTAAACTTAAAGCTAGAAGGAAAGAGAAAAAAAGGGGTTAAAAAACCTGCTGTGGGTAAGGTTCTGGGTTAGAAATTTTCAATCATTACTGAAACTAATCTTCAAAATATCCAAAAATAAAATTATTGTCATCCCCAGTTTCACACTGAAAAACCAAGTTCAGGGATTACAAGAAACTTCCCCATAGTCTTGTGACTTTTAGGGGGTAATACCAGCAACAGAGCCCTTAGGTCGCTTGCCTTATTCCCGAACCTTCAAGATCATGCCCCGCATTATCTTAATTTGGGAGAACATACAACTGAACCTTGGCAATGCTAGAACTACAACTTCATATGAATTAACATCTATATATGTTATGACCCATACTTTATTGCACTGTCACACACCTGTCACCCATGTAACTAGAGACCGTTGCCTAACAACTCAGTAAACAGTGGCCTTCTGGTTCCTAAACATGTCAAGTAAATTGAGCCATCAGCGCAGATGTACTAACCCTAATATAGTAAACTTCAGTTAACCAGAAATTAGAGACCCTCGTATTAACATCTTCATGAACTTTTATTACCAGATGCTTTTCTGCATCTGTTCGGATGATCATATCGTTGTCTCCCTTAAACTTAATAACTGCATTACTTTTCTGACATTGAAGCATTCCTGGAAAAACCCTATTTGGACTCATCATTATTCTCTTAATAAGCTGCTGTATCTGGTTTCATCACATTCTATTTAAAATGTTGGCATCTATGGTCACAAGTGAAATTGGCCTGCAGATTTGTTTTCTTGTGCTCTCCTTGTCTGGTTTTGACATAGAGTAATGTTAACCTCATAAAATGAAAAAGAATAGCCTTCTGTATTCTCTAGGCTCTGGGACAACAATTACTATCTGTTCGGAAGGATCAGCAGAACTTACTTGTAAAACCATCTAGGTCTGGTGCCATTTTTTAATTGAAATTTTTGTTGAGATAACTGTAGGCTCACATAAAGTTGTAAGAAATAATGCAGAGAGGTCTCTTGTGCCCTTAACCAGTTTCTGTCAATGGTAACATGTTATAAAACTATAGTAAATACATCACAACAAGAATATTGACATTGATACAGTCCACCAATATTATTCAGAGTTCCCCAGTTTTACTTATGCTCATTTGTTTGTGCGTGTGTGTGTGTGTGTGCGCATTTACTGCTATTCAATTTTATCACATGTGCAGGTTTGTGTAGACATATCTACAATGTATGCATATGTAGTGTATATATAACCCATATATAGTATACATTATATATGATATATAATTTATTTAATATAACCAAAGTTTTATTATAGTTTTATATCCAACTTTTTTCTATTGCAGTTTCCAAGTTATAAACATCTTTCAAATACATTTTAATGGCTATATAATATTTAACGTATAAATTACAATCTATTATTTAACTAGTCCTTTATTATTTCTTCCATTTTTAACTATTCTAAGTAAAACTTCAATAAACACACTCGCTGTCTATGATTATTTCCTCTGGACTGATTTGCAGAGGTAAAATTACTGCAAAAGATGGGCTTCTCACATCCTAACATAGATTTATCCAGTCCCTATAAGGAACCTTTCATGGGCCAGAAATAACGAAGGGCATACTCTCTCATATTGCCGACATTTAGAGAAGAGCTGAGTACCAGCATATACCTCCTCTATAACTCAGCACAGAACTAGGCCACCCCAAGTCAGGAAAGGGAGCCCCAGTAAAAGGCAAGATGAATCAGGCATATCCTGGGCCACCCCCTGGGCTGGAAGCTTAACAGATGAGCCCATTCAGTGTGCCCAGGCCCCACTCTTCAGAAGCAAAAAACCAGGGATTCCAATAGCAGTAACAAAGGTATGACACAGGGCATGAATGTGCCACTGCGTTAAAAGCTCCTACCTATTTTGTCTCACATGATCCTAAGAACCTATTTTAGGATATTCCATTTTACAGATGAGAAAACTGAGCAGAGAGAGTAACCAACTTCCCCAAGGTAAACAAAGCAAGTGAATGAAAAACCCAGGCAAGTCTCACTTCCAGTGCCCAGGCTCTCAACCATTCCACCACACTCCCTGCTCACTTCGAATCTTGCTTGTGGTCTCCACCCCACTGGGCTCCAGTGCTGCACAGAGGAGGCAAAGGGAGGGCACCAGCAAAAGGCTCCCCTCTGGAAATGAAGGTCTAGGCCAGAAGCCAAATGAGAAGCCTGACATCCCTCAGTAACGTGTGCCTTAAAAAGCCCTCCAAACGACAAGTCTCTTTTCTTCTATCTCCAATGAAAGTGAATTCTATCACATCAGTTGGTCTTCATGCTACACTGGCTTATATCAGAAAGTACACTGGGAAATGCAAGACACCAGCTCACGGGCATTCAGAGCAACGTATATAATCCTAACACACAATGAGTACTCAATTCAAGAAAGCTAATTAATCAGCTATTAGAAATGACTTAACTTTTCTGTAATGTGAATGAATTCCTCGCTTCAATAATAAAATAGTAAGTATTTCACAGGAGCTTAATAATTACTTATTGATTAGCTTAATCATAACATTTCTCTAATCATTCCCTGAAGCACACATTAAAAATAAATATTAAAGACAGAAAGTTCCTCCAGTTCATTCCATCATTTCATAGATGGGGCAGCTAAGGTCTCAGGTGGATTAAGATAGTTAATTAAATTATTGTGCAAAGTCTTACTTTTTGTCCTAAATATTATATATTTATTTTTAGTCTTTATATTTCATAATAAATCATATACAAATACATTTAACTTTTTACCCATTTGGGGGTAATAACTTGAAAAAAAACTTTCTTTTAATAATTGGATATTTTGCTCCATGTGTCATTCATATCATAAGACAAAATTCTATGAATTGCACATTCTCCTTAAATATTAGTACTATTTGTATTTAATATACTGTATTGCCATAAGAAAAGAAAAGAAACATCATAATGCTAAAGGGCATATTTATTGTATTTTATGTCAGTACTGTTTTGTGACTTTTTTTTCCCAAAACAGGTTCAACAGCAGAGGAAAGAAATATGAACACATATCTTGTCTTTAGTGACTTTTTTTTTTTTATAGCTTGGAGTCCAAGACCATGAACTGGCTCTTACATCAGTGACTGCATACCAGTGGGCCTCACTCTGCTGATAGGAAATTCAGATGGGAAATCTCCAAAGACGTCAAGGCTTCTCCCCTTCTCCCAGTCCTACCATTTTTTTGAGATACCTTAGAAAAAGACCTTCACAATTCTACTTCGACAGTCTTCTTTCCTACTCACAGACAGTCACCGCTCTAGCCTTATTGCTCAAGCTAATGCTGCGCTAGAAACAGACTTGTCAAAACCCAAGGAAGATTTTTAATAGTAAGATCCAAAGCTCAAATTGCTAAAAGGAGAAATTCCATGTATGTCTACCCTTAAAAAAAAATACTTCTTTTCTTGTCCCCAGCTTCCCAACACTCCCTTACCATGCCTGCCACCTCATTCTAGGTGACCACTAGCACTCCAGTATGCAATGCACATGTAACTCTCTCCTTCCTACTTGCTGGAATCTCGATCCAGCAGAAGGACACAGGAGGAAGCATTAACATACACGGACGGTGTGTAGGACTTGGCATCAATGGCTTGTTTATTCTTCATTCCAAAACTGCAATGTTGATGGAACTGAGGTCTAGAGAGTCAAAAACGTCGAATGAGCCAGGTCAACCCTCCACCCCCAATACTGGATTTAGCTGACCCTAGACCACACTGCCCAAAGCTGCCAGAGGGAAGCCAGCTCCAGCAGGACCAACCAACCCCTGTCACAGGCACTGGCGCATAAACAGAAGCATCAACAGCTATTCACCACAGGGGTCAAAGGTGTGGAAACAAGGGCCCGCCACTCAGGTGGCACCAACCTCTCTAGAATGTCAGAGGTCTAAGAGGCCTTAAGAATATCTCATCAGCTCCCTGATTTCATAGTCAAGAAAACAGAGGCAAAAACACACACACTTATTACCTCCACCTTAAGCTCCATTCCTACACTCCCTCACCTCACGCTCGCAACAGTCCTGTTATAAAGTCATTCTTAGGTCCAACTTATACACACGTGTGTAATTTGTTTAAGTGACTCAGAGTTCAGGGGCAAAATTGAGTAAGTGGCAAAGTCCCAGCATCTGAACTCAGACCTGTCCACCTTCCACATCCCACCCCTTTGCACTCTACTCTAGTTTCCTGGGTCACACAGCTACTTACTGCAGGGAGCCCTGGGACTAAAACAAAACAGCGTGGAAATCAGCGGTTAAATGTGTAACCAGTGGTTCCCACATGTGGCTGATTCATTAGAATCATCTGAGATGCCTCATAAAAATATAGACCAATCCACCCTCTTTCAGACTTCTAACTGTGTAGTTCCGAGAGGAGGCCCTGAAATTGGTATTTTCATACTTTCATATCACCTACTTTCAGTGATTCTGATCATCAGTCCACCTATTTACAGAAAGATAAAAACAATGGCTGCATAGTTCATGTAAAGCTACTTAGAGCTTGCACTTGAATCAACAGAATTTAAAAGGAAAAACAGTGAAGAGGTCATGTCCTAGGTACATTCATGACAGTGAGAGCGGCAGGCCTCAGCCCAGAAACATGACCAAGAGTGATCAAGGGGATATAAGCCAGGAGGAGCAATATTACAGAGCATCTTATAAGTCTGGCAGAGATATTTATACTCCATACCATGATAACAAGAAAACATGGAGTTTATGGGGTATGGGCAATATGATCAAAGTGATACAGGATAAATCAAAGAGCAGATGAGCATCTGAGTCAGGAAGGGCAGCTACAAGGCTGTGGGCATGCAGGCATGAGCTGGCAAGGCCCCAAGGGAGAAGAAACTGAAGGGGAAAACTACCCGGGTCCCTAGAGTGAGAGCTCCCAAAAGACAGAGGGATTTGCTCACTGCTTTATCCTGAGCACTTTGTAGGGGCTGAATAAATATTTGTGGAACGAAAAACACGTAGGTGGATTCAGAGGCCAAATGGATGTGGAAGTCAACAAAGCTTAATGGGTCAAGGACATCTTTAAGATTCAAATCCAAAAGACTACAATTAGATGTTATGGGCATGGACGGCTAAAAAGTTAGTAAGAGTAGTTGTTTTCAGCAAAGGCTCATCTTCGTTGACTTCTTGCTTTTTCTTTAGCTTCTGGCCCATGAAAGAATTCGGCGATTCTGAGATATTGTAATGTTCTGTTGACAGTGGCATGAATGGCAAGTCTTCTGTTTTGGGAAGAAGAAAACAATGGGTGAGATCTTTTAGTGTGATTTTAGGAAAAGAAGGAGGGCCAATCTCATGAGAATCTAAACTCAGATAACATTCCTCACATGACCTACTGGATCACTGCCCAGTGACACGCCAACAGCACAGTGGCTTGACCAGACTCCTTATAAACCTTAATGACAAAGGCGGCCAAGCTCTATGTGGTTGGGTCAGCCTCAGGGGCCTTGCCAACCTGACAAGACGCCAGGCCACTTACAGCTGGCCAGTCAGGTCTCTGGGGGATTCTGGAGACTTGAGAAAGAGTCCTACCTGAGGGAAAAACTAAATGATCCACTGAATCTTTTTCGAATTAATGATCATTCAAGGTACCATTTGAGTATCATGTTACAGAGTCTTTCGAAAGGTGAGCACCATCAAAACTTGATGTACCAGGTTCCAGAAATAAGGGTGGGAGGGCATACTCAAATTCCTTCCAGGGCACCCATCTTCTGCAAGTCTGATCTTGCAAGATCTTTCCTTCTTAAATGACATCTAGCTACTACTAATATGCAACTAACAGAGAAAGAGCCCTTGTTTCTATAAAAGTCCCTAGCAAAACTAATTTGTTTCATTACTCAAACAGCCAACATATATATTTTTAAAGAACTGCAAAAGTTTATATGGTTCCAATTTTATTTTTCCTTCTAATGCAAACTTTTCAAAGCCTCCCTTTCATAACACACTGAGAGGTAATGCATGGGCCCAAATGACTTGACAGTTTCTTTTCATTTACATACATCTAAGCATATGTATAAAATTCCACTAGTTCAAAATGCTTCCTTTTTTAAAACATATTTCCAGTTCAACTTACGCATTTATAACAGTCTGCAATATATGATTTCTAAAGCTAAACAGTCATGTAAAAACCGGATGGAGAAACAGCAGCATATCACTACTGCCACACTCAGTCGGTCTTTCCCCTTGCACTGCGTTCTGCAGTGAAAAGTCCTAACCTGCCGGTGGAAAGTATAAATGCATCACCACAAAGGGGCTGTCCCTGCTGTCCCCAGCATCATCAGAAAAGGAAGGGCCACCAGTTCCTTTTAACAGACAGCTTTGAGCCTTGGTTCCTTATAATCAATTACTTTTTTTTTTACCCTTAAGCTTAGTTTAAACTAAAGAATTCACTAACTGCAGACACTTTTCCTTTCTTCCTTTTGAAGAAAGGCTCAGATCACTACTATTAACTCCCAGGAAACAGTAGTAGTTTTCAAATTAAAATGCGAGGTACTGGAAATAATGTGCTATCATGACTAAATGTTTAAAAATTAAATTTTTCAACTCTGTATACACTTATGCTGCTGTACATGAAACAAACACAGACTGAAAAGTAATGTAAATGGACTATTAGCCATCCTGGGCTCTGAAACAGCTTCCATTCAGAACCACAGACTCATTGCCTAACAAAGACTCTGCTAGGGTCTCCAAGTTGACACTTCGAAAATATCTAATCACTCTTCTGGATGATATTCCAATTACTGAAAACAGTATCTACCACAGTGTAGCAGCTCACTTGGAAAGCATCCAATTCTGGCTGGACATGAGAAACATTCGAACCCCCAAAAACGGGTTTGGGAAAAAGGTACCACTGGGGAGGGCAGATATAGTTCGGTCAAAAAGCTTCCTTAAGGAACACTACAAAAGCCCAGAGAGGCAGAAAATAGTGACATTCTTTTTCTAGAATCTCCAAATAATAACATCTCTTAGCAAACCCTGAACAAGTCTCAGCAAAAAAAAAAAAAAAAAAAAAAGACCTCTTTAACCCTGAACAGTATTTTAGGCAGGCTTCTCTTGGAAACCTTTAGACGGAGTTCTCCCTTTGCCCTGTTTTGCAACAAGATGAGCACTAACGTTTGTTTTTTGTTGGGTTTTTTTTTTTCCTGAAATAAACAGAGAATCTCTCCCCTTCTGTGTACAAGGAGTCAAAGTTCATAACTGGGTGGGAGACTACCAATCCCAGTGGATTAAAGAGCATTTGCCAAAGAGAAATAATACTGATAAGGTTTGGAGTTCTATTTTACAGTCCGAGCAGCCAAATACTCAACTATCTGCACAGTGTACAATTCTATGTGCTCTCCAATCTCCAGTAACCTACGGGGATCTGCCAACCCACACACAGGCTCCCACACTGATGAAAAATGTCCATCTGCCGCTCAGTGCCAAAGAGGTTTCCCAATCCTAAATTGCCTCAACTCAAAAAAGAAGGGGGAAGTCCAGAGGGGAGGGGGAAAAACTCGCACCACCACCCCTAGAGATGACATTATTTGTCTTGGAAGAGACATTTCGGTTCATTAGAAATGGACAAGGTATTAGGTGGCAAAAGGAAGAAATATGGGGAACGAGAAGAAACAGAAACAGCCGTACTCCCTGACGGAGACCCCTGGCAGCACTGAGGCTGCAGACATAATCGGGGGTTCTTGGGCTTCCACCGAGCCCCGAAAAGCTCTGGGCGCCCAGGTAGGGGCCGCCACGGACCAGGGGAAGCCCAGGAAACAGTTCCCATTAGAGGGCGCTCTTTGGGCGAGGTACGGGAAACAAGCTCCAGCCACCGAAACCCACCCAAAGGAGAAACCAAGTTCTCTTTGCCGGAAACCAAGTGCCCTCAGCCTGCCGGGGTTAGGAAAGAAACTCTTCCCGGCCTTGAGTGCACCCCCGCCAGGGCCAGCGACGGCGAGCGTGGCGGGCTGGAAGCCTCGATCCCCGAGCTGCCAGGCGACCCAAGGCCGAGCGGTGTCACACGCACCCCGCTTCGCCCTGCACGCTGCACTCCAGTGCAGTCAGTATTAAAATGTCCTCCTGCTCCTAAGGGCCCGCGAGCTGCCTCGGTCCTTCAAGAAGGAAGGGGACGCCGCAGGACCGGGATTCCAGAAGACGGTGCCCCAGCACTTCCCGGCC
This sequence comes from Mormoops blainvillei, assembly GCA_004026545.1. NCBI lineage: Eukaryota > Metazoa > Chordata > Mammalia > Chiroptera > Mormoopidae > Mormoops > Mormoops blainvillei. Next base: position 312,569 of record PVJD01000154.1, on the reverse strand, counting down.
GTTTCCCCCCGCGGGAACGCGGACTGCGCCTCCATGGGTAGCATTTCCACACAGTGTCTGCTCCCTCGCCCCAACCACGGAGAACATCAAACAAAAGAACTTTTGCAAACTTTCCTCTCCCAATACTCGCGGCTTTCTTAAATCAGGGTCACCTCTCCCCAGAGCTTGCATTCAATCGAGTAGGAAAGCTGGCGTGGGGAGATGCTGTGCAGAGGAAGGGACCTCAAAGTTTCCTAGTCGCCCCTGGGAGGGGACCCGTTCCCTTGCAAACCCTCTCCGGGTTCCCGTCTCCGGCCACCCTTTCCCCCTCGGTCCTGGGGGAAAGACTCTCCGAGGGCGAAGAAACTGGTAGTGACTTCAGGGGCCTCTGCGGTTTGACAAAACTGCGATTCTCGCGCCCTCATCCCCAGGGACCTCGGGGCAACTCCAGCGAGCGGCGCTTTTCTGTGGGGAGGGAAGGCGAAAAGGGGTGGAGGAGCGAGCGCATTTGTTCCTGCAGCTCCCTGGGGGTGTGGGAGGTGAGAACCCCCAAGTGGCGCTCCCTGATTCCTTCTGGCGCTGCGGACTCCTCTCGGCCTCCAGTACCCCTAAACGGCGCGCGCGATCCCTTCCTGGCCCACTCACCGACTCCGCGGACACGCAGGCCACCAAGCCCAAGGTGAGCAGAATCCAAGCGCGCTGCATATTCCCCGAGGACCGGCTGGGAGCCGCCGTTTGCAACGAGGGCGAAACGAAGCCCCTTGCCCAGCACCAGGCGCAGCCGGCGGAGAGGGATCCGGAGCAGGAGGCTCCGGCTCGAGGCTCGGGGGCTCTCGCTGCCTCCTCCTGCGCCTGCTCCCCGGTCTTCGGCTGCGCCCTGGGAACGCGGCTCCTTCTCACTTGTTGGTTTCTGCACTCCAGACGCCGAGTTGTTGCTCGGGGGAATCTGCTCTCTGGAGCTCTTCTAGCTCTGCTCTTATTTCACTCCTCCGCGGACTCCTTCCCCGCGTCGCGGCTCAGCTTCTTTTCTTGAGGAATAAATTAGATGGCTTGGAATGTAGCTGCAGCTGAAGTTTGGGGGCAGAGCAGTGGGGGTGCGCTCCGCGCGACTGGAGCTCCCGGAGTATCTGGAGAGAAGCGCGGCGGAGGGCGGCTGGTGGCTCAGCGGCTGCGCCCCTCCTCTCTCCGCGCCACCGCCTCCCTCTCGGGGTCCTCCTCCTCTCCTCCTCCTCCTCTCCTCCTCTCCTCCTCTCCTCCTCTCCTCCTCTCCTCCTGCTCCCTCCCTCTCTCCCAGCAGAGCTGGCTGCTCCGGGCACCTCCGGGCGTCTGGTGGAGAGGAGGCGGCAATGTGACTCCTAGCTAAACCCGAGAGAAATTCCTACGGGATTACGCCGGGATTGGCAGCCCCGCGGACCAGTGGGCGCGGGCGGCTCGGCGTTTTGGCTGCTCTGGATCGCTCTGTCCGCAGTCAGTGCTCCAGTGCTCCTTCATTTTCTCCCTCTCTTTTCCTCTTCTCTCCCCGCTTTTACTCTCTCCTCTCCATGTTCTTGTCTTCATACTCTTTTCTTCTCTATTTTGGTTTCTCGTCACTTTCATTTTTCTGGTGAAAGATCGGTGAAGCGATGAGAGATATACTTGGCTTTTCTGCCTGCGAGAATTAGACGAGTGCAGGGGAGAAAAAACTGCTTTGAGTTAGAAGAACACATACACAAAGTTTACAGATGCCTTTAAGCAATGTGAAATGTTTATAAATCTCTGATTTACGAAAATTGTATTTTAAAAAAGAAGACAATACAGGTTTAAAAAAGAAAGTGTACTCAGAGGATTTCCCACCCCAGACCCCTACCCCAAACCCACTCCGCCAAAAGAAAAGTGGAGGAAGACTCCTATAAACCTAAAATGCAACACTTTCAAAGCTCATAATTTCATTAAGGGCTTAAATGCCATTTCTGCCTCACACGCAGTTTAAGCCCTTAAGGCATTTTATAGGCTTCATTTCAGCATAGAGGTGTTAACATTTGGAAGCTACAAATAGGATAGTTTGATGAAAAATTGGATGGAGACCCTGAATAATAACAGATTTAAGAGAACTTCAAAGAAAAGAGGGATAAAGTAATTTCTAGTTTGAAGAAAATAATGAGCATGTACTTCCCAAATGAAAGTAATTGATCTGAAATATTTTGCTTTAATTTTTTTTTAATTCCATGTCTAAGGTATACTACAGAACATGGCAAATGTTTATCCCCTTCCAGTTTCTAACAAAACTTTTTCTCTCTGACTTACAGAGTAAATGAATTATGAAGCCATTCTGCTTCTAGAATGCCATCTCCAGGAGACCAAGGACCTTTTGGTCTTGCCCACCACAGTTTTCTCCTTCCTGGTACCAAAGACACACAATAAATATTTATTGAAAAAATTTTGTTCTCAAACTCAATCCAGCCCTGTCTGGGCGGCTCAGTGGGAGCGTCCTCCAGTACACCAAAAAGTTGCAGATTTGATCTCCGGTTGGGGCGCGTACAGGAGGCAACCAATTGATTCATTTCTCTCTCTTTCTCTCAAATCAATAAACATATCCTCCAGTGAGGATTAAAAATCAATATATAGTGCATAAGAGTTGCAACCATAAGATACATAGAAGTAGCTATATAGATACTAGGCTGTGATAATTTTTGAACTTAGTATTAGAATAAAATACAGTCATACTCTGAGAATTACAACATCTTAGTAACTTTCCACTGTAATGAATCTAAAAACGAAATGTAGACCCCTGGCTGGTGTGGCTCAGTGGATTTAGTGCTGGCCTGGGTTTGATTCCTAGTCAGGGCACATGCCTGGGTTGTGAGCCAGGTCCCCAGTAGGGGGCGTTCAAGAGGCAACCACACGTTGACGTTTCTCTCACTTCCTCCTTCCCTTTCCCGGCTCTAAAAATAATTAAATAAAATCTTGGAGAAAAAAAAAAAGAAATTTAGAGAACTGGAGAGTTACAACTCAAAGTTGGAGACATCCAGCTCTTGCCTTTTGGGTGCTAACTACCAAGCTCCCCATAAGCAAATTTAAGGCATTGCCAGCCAAAAGGGTAATATGGGGAAGTGGAAGAGTGAGCAAAGAAGAAACAAAAGAAGAAAAAGAAAAGGGCATTGGAGGATGTAACATTGGGTGCTTCTGATTCCACAGAAATTGAACTAGTACCTGTAGATCAATGTGGGTCCAGGTTGGTTTCTGAAAGAATGCACTATGACCTTATTTTTCATAAGTAGTCTTTGTGGGTTGAAGAATTTCATAAGGAGAGACTTCTGAAAGGAGGTTCTAAAAGAAAACGAGAGAAATGCAAAGAACCATAAAATGTCACATCTATCCCCCAATGAGACCTAGTCTATTTCAAGCAAGATCATACCCCCATTCTCTCCATCACATACATTGGAATTCCCATAAAAGGGGAAAACGCACTCATTCACTGGGTCTCACAGTTATTGCTGTTTATTGGGGCATCCCACCTAACGAGAAGCATGGTGGTTTCTCTCTGCTTCAGCTTGGCCAACGATTGATAAAACTGAATAAGCAGATGCATCTATTGAAGGAATGTATCTGTCCATGTACCTGAAGATACATCCCAAGGCTCTTGACATTTATGAGACTCTCGGTAATTTGTTCTTTATAAGTGACCACGCAGCACTGACAGTATATGTAATATAAGGGGGATGGTACTGCTTTGACACTTAAACATATCAGGTATATGATAACAAGTAAATATTCAAGTTCTTGTGTTCAAATGTATTAAAAGATGTGGCCAAAAGGATAATCTGACCATGTAAAATCACTAATAGTGAAAACACTTACATAACAGCTGGATACAAAAAAAGTTACCTAGGCTGAGTGGGGCAGAGGTGTTAGGACCAAGTCTAAAGGTTGGAAATGACAAAGTCCTTCGTCTTAGTCCTTTTGGGCTGCTGTAAGAAAAATATCATAGACTGGGTTGCTTATAAACAACAAAAATTTATTTCTCATTGTTCTGTAGTCTGAAAAGTCCAAGGTCAAGGATGATTCCGTGTCTGGTGAGAACTGGCTTTCTGGTTCATGGATGGCTGTCTTTTCTCTGTGTCTTCACGTGGCAGAAGAGGGAAGAGAGCTCTCTGAAGCCTCTTTTGTAAGTTCACTAGTCCCATCCATGAGGGCTTAAGCTCTGTTAAAAAAGAGACAACAGCTCCAAAATGGAGTCACTTGTGCTAAACCCCATATCAACAAACCAAGACTTAATACCTAACCGAACTTCAGTTTTAGCCTCCTCCAGGAATATAATATTAAATTAAGTCTGGAATGTTCTGGTCAGCACTAGTGAGGTCATCCACCTGATAGACCCCTTTCATCCCCTAAAGGAAGGAGACATTGTCTGAAACAATCCACTCTTTTCTTCCTCCTGCCTGTAGAAGCCTTCCATTTTGTCCAGCTGCTGGGAGATCCTTTCTATCTGATAGATGAGTCATTGAGTAAAGCTAATAGGATCTTTTAAATTTACTCAGCTGAATTTTGTTTTTTCAGCAGATTTGGTGGGAACAGTGGAATCCAAAGATAATTTCTGAGCTTCAGGGACAGTGAGAAACACAGGCATGGCGCTCTGCAACCATTTTGAGTTCACACTCTTTCTTACCATCTCTGAAGCTATGGGTAAGCTCCTCTCAGGTCTGAGCTCTGCTCTCTTTGCATCAAATTCCCAATCTGATTGGTTTCCCAGTTAGCTCCCTATTTGATCGGAAATCCCAGCCCTTGATTCTGTCCTCAGATCCCATGCTAGGGGCTGCTGGTACTTCAGTGCTCAATTCCCCATTGTGTGGAACCCCAGTTCACAGTCCCCATTTTTGGGCTCTGCTGGTTCAGTCATCTCTTCAGGCCCCAGATTCCACATTGGAAACTGCTGGTGGTTATTTGTAGAAGTCGGACTGGGTTTGACTTAAAATCAGACTGGACCTGGGATTGGACTGGGCCAACTTAAGCTGGACTGGGTCCAGTAAGCAAAAGCTATTGCTAATGGGAATCTCAGAAGTCACACACATACACACGCACACCACAAAATTGGTGGCCATGGATCAAGCACTTAAAGCTGTTAGAATGCTCATTATCTGATTCTAAGACTCCCATGTTAGGATAAGTTTGTCATGGAATGTGGTTAAATTGACACTAGGTCACCCACCAACCTCAAGAAAATTTTTGTGCAATGAGGTAAACTGTAAAACAGCATACAGTCCCCAGACCAGAGGCACATCTCTTTCAGGTAGTAGTTTGACTCTGAGACCCAAAGGCTTAGCTAAAAGAAATATTATAGCATCCTTAAATTCCAAAGAGTTAAGTGCGCCACCTTCCAGCATACCTGCTTATTTCGTATCTAAAACTATGGTCCCAGAAACTGTCAATATCAACACAAATGGCAAAATCTTAATAAAAACAACAAAGAATTACAATGACCAATATAGGGAATGTTCCAGTTAGACAAGATGGTTCATTTAATAAGTGCATTTAAAGTTAGGGTTTCCATATCAAAGAAAAGAATGGGAAACCTATTTTAATTGGTAGGCAGAAGTTGCCAAAAGGCTTCAAGATTCCAAAACAGCTTCGTTAAAAGATTTTTTTGCAGAAGGCTAATGAAAAGTTAAAGACAAAAGAGGTTCTTAATACAAAAAACAGTAAGACTAACATGGCTCACCCTGCTCCCCTCTATCCTTCTTTACTTGAGTATTCATGTTTTACTACTTCTGTATGAACTGCCTTTCCACTCTGAAGAGACTATTAAATAATTGCCTTTCAAAATGAAACCATCCCAGGTTGCAGGTGTTCCTCCTCATATAGCTTTCCCTCCTTGGCAAAAGACCAAACTAAGGGCCATAGTTGAAGAATTTCCTTAAACCCAGGGAAAATCCGCAGAAGTTGTCTGAGGAACTTAGAGTCATTGTCAAGGTCTATGACTCTGAGCTGCTAGGCCTCAGTTGGTTTGTGCACATGCTGGTAGGACCTGGTGAAGCCCAAAACACATAATGGATGCAAAATGGCAAAACCCCAAGGATGATATTCAAGGTGCTTGAACTTCAACATGGTTCCCCCATGGACAGGAAAAGCTCACAAAATAGCAACTAATTTTTATAAGCCATTCCTGGAGTTTTCCCTGCCCACACTGATTGTTCTATTATTCAAACATGCAAACAAAAGAAAGACGATTCTGTAGCAGACCATAAAGCTCTCTTCCAGATTCCATACAATAAATGAGGTCACCCAACCTACTCTAGCAGCCCTATTTGTTTGTTATTTACAACCTCCTAAGATTGTAACCAAATTCTTCCAACCTATTGGCCTTATGACTGCAACAGCTCCCAGACCAGAGACCTAAAATAACACCCGGGCCTCTCACGTTATACTCTCCTGGGAGTCCATTATCAAATACAAGCCCAGAGACCGATGTGCCAATTGTAATCAACTGAGACACTGGAAAAGAAATTGTCCTCATAGGTCCTCTGCAAATTCTTCAACATCAGCTCCAATGCCCCCACAGGTACCTTCAAAGGAGAACCTCTCCCTGAGTTGACAAAACTGTTAGGGAATTTTTGGTCTATTTTTCTCGGCTCATAAGCTTTAGCCATCTGAGCAGGTAAACTTTACTTATTCCATCTACCACAAAAACAACCCAAATCCAACTGCTTTTATAACTGGTGAATTTGGTATTATTATACCTAATTCATGGCTAATATTTTTAAACAGAAGCTATAAGATCTCTGCATCAGTCTCTGTGTTTGTGTGCATCTTTCCCTGTATAGGTATTGTAGATGTATGGTATTTTCTACCTCCAGATGGCATTGCCAAAAATTAATTTCTAAAGTGCTCCTTTTAATTGGCTTTAAAAATTAAGGGCTTATATAAATTACATTCTCAGAAATATAATAGAAGCTAATTCATATGGATTTTAGGTTGATGTGATCTAGGGAAATACTTGGCATTAAATCTAGTTTAAGTTTGTTGGTTTAAGTAAAGGTCTGTCTTTGGAGATTATATATTATATATAATATATATAATTAATATATATTTACACACACTGTCATATTCTACCTAGGTTTTAATTCTACCTAGGCTTACTAACAGTCAAATAAGTTCATGTTGTCTCTTACAAAATTTGTCAGCAAGAAAAGTAGTTAAGGATAATGGTTAAGTTTGTCTAATGTCTCGTGAAGTTTTTGTGGATAGTCTAAACATGATTGTTAAGAACAAGTAAATTGTATAGATGTAAGTAGGATAAAAAGTTTTTAAATGAACCTTTCAAACAGTTTCCCCAAATGTTTCTGGTACCCTGAAACCTTAAAGATTTGCTAAGTTAAATGATACACTGAGTTAAATTTATTGAATATCTGGATCATCTCCAAATAATATAAAATCATGAAGTATTAATTACTGGACGTAGGTTTATATACTTTTGGCTTCCATTTTCAGAGAAACTAAAGATATGTGAGTCTGTTAGTAAACATAGTTTTTGCCCTGCTGAGAAATTTGCTGTGAAAAAACATGTATTTCTAGAAATTATAAAAAGTATTTACAAATTTGCCAACCAACAATGCTAACATCAAAGACAGTTCACAATTGCCTACTTCTTAAAGTTTTCATTAGAAATCAAAGGTTTCTAAGGTTAAAAAATATCCTAATATATGTGATTAAGGCTACTACAGATAACAAACAAAGTGTCTCTGTATGCAAGGAAAGTAAAATGTGTGTATTAAGTAAAAGAAGGTATAAGGAACAGAAATGCATTTGGTTAAGGGAAAAGGAAGCGATTTTGTCCCAGAAAGAAGGTGGTTATTTCAAAATAGGAAAGAGGAAAAACGTAAGACAAAATCTAAAAGTTGTAGAAGGCTTAAGAAAAAAGAAATCTTGAGAAAAGTAATGTATGCATGGTCAAGCTGGCTTAGATTTAAGTGAATTTAGTTCAGTAAGAAAAATGAGTTTTAATATCAAAAGTAAGCTGGTACAAAATTAGAATTTGGTTTTCTCTCTGTTAAAGGACTTTTCTTGTACTATTGGTCAGTTCTTGATATGAGATTGTAAAAGTGGGGTTTTTTGTTTTTTTGTTTTTGTTTTTGTTTTTTTATATTTTAAGCAATATGTCTAAAGAACAAAAACATTTTGTGTCTTGTCAAAATACCTTCTCATGTTATCTCTATCAGATCTTTTGACCACTTAAGAAAATTGAATAGTTTCTATTAAAAGTGCTGTTTTTTTTCTTTTTTACACCACTTAACTTCCTGTTTTTTCGGTGGAAATCTTTGTCACTACGGTTAAATGGGTAACTAAGTATTGTTTCACAGTGATCTATTATCCTATTTGACCAAGTACTTGAAAACCTTTTGATATCTTCGCAAACTTTCCAAAATCATATTCTAAATGAATTTTTTAGTACCTACAAGTAATTTTGGGATTTTTCAGAGAAACCCTAGAATATCTCAAAAGATTCTTTTCCCCTCTCCCTGTAAGAGATAAACTAATGAGCCTAATTTGTATGTTAAATTACATGGGAAGTATTGTCAAATACGAAGTAATGCTAAGCCTCCTTTATGTTATATTTGTACAGATATATGTTATAACTTTTCCATAAATTATATGAAATTCCTAACACCTGATATGTCCTAATCTACCATTATCAGTCATAATTCCAGTTATTATCTTAAAATGTTATGTGTCACAGAAATAACCAAATTTCCTTATCGGTTCCATTATAATGAGCTCTCATCAGATATCTAACAATGGGCATTTTTAAAAAGTTTTTTTGTCATTTATTGACAGTCATTTCTTTACTCTGATACTTTGTAAATGTCTTCCTACAAAAATAGTTCATCTTCAAGGAAATTCAAGGAAAGGACTTTTGACAAGTAAAGGTTTCTGGTAACTTTAAGATCATAAAACTAAACTGGGTAAGAATTTCCAGAACTAATGGGAAAAAACTGAGTTCAAACAGAACAAGAATTAATAACAGAACTGAATGGACCAAGGAGGAAGATTTTAATTTCCATGAAACATTGCTGGTTCTTTAATGTTTTATTTTTCCATATTTAAGGAAACCTTTTCTCTTAAGCTATGAAATTTGGCAATTTGGTAAAGTATACCTTTGTAAACAAATATGAAACATTTACTTCTCCCTAATAATCCCACCATAACTTGGAAACTTGAGTATTCTTTTCATTGCAATACAATCCGTTACTTGCATAAATTCAATAAAAATATGTTTTCCTTGCACCAGGCCTTGAAAAATTCACCCTGGTACCTTGCTTACAAGGTTCCAGCAAAGCAGCCTTGTAACAGGTTTACATAGTCAATCACTATTCTTGTTGCACTTATGTAAATAGTCCAGCCAAGTCTAATACAAACAAATTAGTTTTCTGTAATTATCCATGAAAAAAAGAAACGGGGATAATTGTAGAGTGAAAAATTATGTTCGCACCTTTATCTATATTAGATTATAATCCTGTTAATTGTCTTTGAGATTTTGCTGTATACCTGTAAAGTGGATTGCATCCTGAATTCTATCTTCCTGAAAACCTAGCTACAAACCTGCAAACTAAGGTTTCCAATTTTCTCCCACTACTCTGATTTGGAATCACTAAGAATAAAGACCACCCTTGAATTGCCTGGGAAGGGACTACACCAGTCCTCCTGACTAACCAGATGGCAGCCAAACTTCAGCTGAAGAAGACCCCACCTGACATGTACGCAAATGTTGGAGACCTCCAGATCAAAGAGACTAGGAAGAGAAGTAGCTCACTTTGAAGTAGACTGCTTTCTCCCAAGATTCTGGATCAGGACTGCACACTTTAACTAAACATGAAACTCTTCTCTTTCTTTTCTTTACTCTGGCATTGGCCTGGAAAGAGAGCACCATCATCTGTTTTTCCCAGGATATTGCTAAGGGGGGTAATCTTTCAGACTGTTGGATTTTTCATCAAAAATCCCAATCTGTCCACGATGCTAGAGAACCTGTGGTCTATTTCCCTGTCTCTGATTGACAGCCCCAAACTTAGGGAACCTTGAATCCAGTCTATGCAAAGAAAGAGACACAAAGGGAAGAGTAACTAGAATAAAATTGCCTGTGTGGTCTACAGACCCTTCAAATTGTACTGGCCTCCATGGCTGCAACTTCCAGTCCTGAGCCATGGATTTAAATGGAAATTACCAGGAGGCCTTCTTGATTCCGGATTCTCTTCCTTTGGCAAGACCCTACTTCCTTGGTTAGGAGTAATTGTAGAGGAGGCTATGATCAGGAATCTCTCCTTAACTCTTGAAAGTATTGTGGAATCTGCTGTTAAATCAATAGCTGGCTCTCAGGCCAAAGTTGTAGGATAGTTCTTGATTATCTTTTAGCTGAGCAAGGACATGTCTATGCTTTGGTCTGTGCTACCCCCAATGCCATCTATGCCATAATCCAGCACCTGGATGAACACTTCTTGGGAAGCTGAAATTCAGTTACACTTGGCTTAGACAGTTGACTCCTTCACCAGGGTCTGTCTTTGATTTATTTGATTTTGATTGGTTTGAGTTTTGGGTATCATGGCTCCAAAGTGTACTTCAAATATTAGGAATTATCTTGTTTATAATAATCATAGTAGTCTGCCTGGCATGCTGTGTTCTCTCAAAAACTTTAAATGTATGTTCACAGACACTAACCACTAAGCAAATGATCTCCCTAAGACTTGAACATCAGAGCAGGAATGAAGAGAAAGACCAGTGTAAAATTTTTGAACTTAAAGCAGTGGCCTGTAAATATCACAGACATTCTGGAAAAAACAAAAAACAAAAACAAAAAAACCCTATAACCTGTGAATAACACATAGAGAGTCAACAAAAACTGTTAGAATTTTAGAGCAATACCTGGGAGAGGGAATAATGGCTTAATTTTTTTTATCATCTCTCTCAGTTAAGCTGAGAGTCTGATCAAAATGAGGGAACTGGTCAAAAAGAGGCAACAGGTCCAAAGTGGAGTCACTTGTGCTAAGCCCCATGTCATCTGAGACTCAACACCTAACCTAGTTGCAGGTTCAGCCTCTCCCAGGGATGGAATCTTAAATTAAGTCTGGAACTTCCTGGTCAGCACTAGTGAGGTCATCCACCTGATAGGCCCCTTTCATCCCCTAAAGGAAGGTGACATAGCCTGAAACAATCCACTCTTTCCCCCATTCTGCCTATAAAAGCCTTCCATTTTGTCCAGCTCCTGGGAGCTCCTTCCTATCTGCTAGATGGGATGTTGGCCAACTCATGAATTGTTGCATAAAGTCAATAAGATCTTTAAAATATACTCAGTTGAATTTTGTTTTTTAACAGCCCTCATGATCTAAGTACTTCCAAAAGGCCCCACTGTTATTTACTATCATCTCACATATTAAGATGTTCATGGGAAGACACGAACATCTACTGGTGGCCTGTCTGGGTGTTTCGCTAATTGGATTTTTAACTGAGGAGGACTATAATTCAGTAAAATGTCGTGGATTATATCCAATACACTAAGTGTAGCTTGTGACTAGAGCCAAAAGTTCCTCACTATTCTGTGTTTTCAGGTCCCCTGATCGAGGGCTGTGCTTTGAGGGGCGCAGCCAGTAAAATATCACAACCAATCACGTTCCAAATAGCTTCACTGGTTATTAAAAGAATAAACATGCTAACTCAAGAATCTCAGAAGAAAACGTAATAAATAAACAGAAACTGAGATGCAGAAATGTAAAAAAATACAGGAAGTAAAAGGTAACCAAGACAAAATAAAATAAAATAAAATGGATGCTACTAGGGATATATTTTTTAACATAAGCTGATATATTGGTCATTGTGGTATCTAATGATATCACATTGTAACCATGGTCAAGCAGGTGCTGTGTCCCAAGGTGAGCTGTCCAGAGTAGGGAACTGCAAAGGAGAAAGATGTCACTTTATTGTTGGTTGTTCTTCCGCTTGCCATTCCCTGGAATGTTATCTGGGGGCTAGGCTAGAAATCTATTAGGTAGTATTGGCCCTGACTAAATTCACCTGAAACATGATAGAACCTAAGAATAAGAGGAAATCCAGCCAGCCAACTATTAATTACCCATGCTAATAATGGCAAGTGAGTGGAGGTCATGATAAAAATCTATATGCAATCTAAAAAAATCCATTCTTAGCCTAAATCTTTCCACTGTGTTTGCCATTTGCCTCTGTCGACCCTTTGCATTTCTCTGTCAACCAGGGAAGTTGGGAAATTTGAGATTCACAATTTGATTTGATGCTAATGTTAAACAAAACTGTTACATTTTAGGTAGCAGAACACAGCAAGAAAGTCAAGAAATTATCCAATATATAAATCATCCCCTGAATAAAACGGAAGAGGCAAAACATTCTTGTCTGTTTCCCTAATAGAATGGTATGTTCTTTAAAGGATGGCAAAACTTGACATCCATTCATTCAACAGACATATCTATTGCCTACCACATGCCAGGTACTCATTGGATAGGTGCATGAATTTTATTGAAATATGTTAGAGTTAATATATCTCTAAACTAAGAGGTGTCCTCAAATTATGAGTCTGTGTCTAAGGTGCATGTCAAATCTCATCCTAAAATCAAATACGAAATTTTGAAGAAAACAGTGTTTATAGAACACATTGTTATTGGGCACCAAACAACATTTTTCTAAGAGCTATCTTGGATATATAACTTTAGGGAGGTCTCGTAAAGCCATCTTCAAGTTATCGTATTGTATTTGCATCCAGTTGGATAGGAAAATCTAATCTTGGCTGATTTTATGTAAAATGGTGCCACTGTTGTTACTACTCTCTTTAGACTACTACTTTAATATCAGCTAGCCATAACGCCATTTAGTGCTGTTAGAGATCCATCCTTCCCAAGGCCCTGAAGAGGGACCCTACATACTATACATTAAATGGTTCCACACCTCCTTGATTACAATTATGTAGGGATGGATGTGGGGGAGGCAACTTATTAGTGAGCTGGTGGCCAATCAGATTCACCCTTCAGATCACCTAAGCTAAGAAACTCGGGGTGTAACTGAATTGTATGCTGACCTGGGTGTCATCCAAAACTGCAAAATAGAAAAGCCTGCGCTACAGTGGAAAGAGTAAAGCAGGTAAACAGAGAGGAGCAGAAATAGAGGACACATGGCTCCAGAATAATGCAGGCTTCTGACTTTTTTTCAGTTTCTTTTCTAGCTTCTGCTGAGACCCAAATCAAATGTGTTCCTATAGGATCTATGGGAGACTGTAGTGTCCTTAAGGCCAATTCCTTGTTGTTATTTAGTTCTGCTCCTGGTAAGCCAATAATCCCAAAGAAATATGAAAATGAGTCATAGCTTTGACTACCTTATCTTCACTCTGAGCAGAATGAAATCCTTGTCAATTTAGCGTTTCATAAGACATATACAGGTAAAGAACATCTTAATGAAGACAAACTACTATAAAAATATTTAGATTTTCAGAAAAAATATTTTCAAGAAAATTTTTAAATTATTGAATTACCTTGGGGAAAATGTTTTCCATGTTCAATAAAGATAGAAATCTTTAAAACTCTAAAATCAGAATAGAAATACATAGATATTTCTCTGAATAAAATAGTATTGATACTGGGATCACACAGATTAATGTGACAAACTGCTTCATTGGATATTTTTATAAAATATTTTGAAGGCAAAGTCCACCAATGTCCAGGAGTGAAAAAGTTAGCAAATTCTTTTAGGTAGTGAAATGTGAAACAGACAGGATGGTCATGCATGGGTGAGTTGTAGAGTAACCCAATACTTTAAGGTGACATAACGCAGCCCCTTCCACCTGCTGTTAGGGGAGGTTGTACACTGCAGTGGATGACAGCTCAGGTTTTGTTGACAAACAGACGGAGGTTTGGATCCTAGTGCCACCTCCTATTGTGTTCTAAGAGACCTTGACCTCTGAGGAGGCCACTGAACTTAAGCTTCAGTTTTCTCAGCAGTAGACTGAAGATAATAGGTTAATGTGTGGAGTCTATGAGCTAATGCATGTAAAGTATTTAGCCAATTACCTCAGAAAACTTGCAATAAATGCCAGCTGTCTCAATAAACGTCAGTTATCATAAATGCCAATTGTTGTTATTAGTATTTCCTCTGCCTGGAATAACATCTTTTCTCGCAGTTGCCTGTTTGACTAATTCCTGCTTTCTTCTTCAGTGTCAGTTTAGAAGTGTCCTTGTTAGCAAATATTTGAGTGACTACTAGGTGTCACAGACCTCCTCCAGGTAGCCTTTCCTGATCCCTGTAGCCTGAATAAGAGACCTTTAAGACAATTGATTCTCACCTATTAATTACAACTTGGAATATTTGAATATTGGTAAAATGTGCTCATAGAAACATGTTCAGATGTGGCTAAAAGTACAAACAAAACGTGGACAGGCATTAGAAAGGGCAAAGGAAGCAAGAGGACCTGTTATCATTTTACCTGTTAAAAATGCACACACACCATAACATGTTTAAGCCCAAATAAAAATCTGGAGAAAGATTATAACATTCCAAAATTGCAAGTTCTGAAATAGAAGTAAAGAGAATTGAGCTGTGAAAACAAAATATCACCCCTTTGAATTCGGATAGAAATAAGGAAAATGCACATGGAAAGGAAAAAACACGATCTATCAAGGAGTTAGAACTCAAAATATCTACTGTTGCTCTTTTTGTCATAGCTATTAGTAATATAATGAGAAAGGAAGGGAAGTTCTCTGCAGATTTCAGCCCAATGTTGCATTGTGAAAGCAGCTCTTCCTGCCCTACTACCCACCACACGCACACCCTCACACCCCAGGGGCCCAGTATGTATGAATTGTTCCCTTTTACATTCCTACGCATGTAACTCTATATGGGAACACACACACACACACACACACACACACACACACACACACACACACAGATTTATTTGTTTTGTTCTTGTTTTACAAGATGGGATATAGGGGGGAAGTGATGATGGAAGGAGACTTGACCTGGGGTGGTGAACACATAATACAATATACAGGTAATGTATTATAGAATTGCACATCTGAAACCTATATAATTTTATAAACTGATGTCACTCCAATATATTCAATAAAAAATTAAGAAGTCAAAATAAATGAAAAAATAAATTAAAGAGCTGTCAAAAAATGGCATCCAAGGGAGAGTAAAGTTGGAGGCAGTATTGTATTTTACATTGAATCAACATGTATTCTTTCTGCAACTACATTAGGATTTACAGCAAAGGTTCACTGAGAGTCATGCTATACAATATTCAAAAGATGATGCTTTTTTTTGCATGATATTTCCAACACTGCTTATTACATAGACCCCCATTGTATGTTTTTGCCTCCTTTGTCGAACATTAACTGACTATAAAGGCATGGATTTTTTTTCTGGGCTCTCTATTCTGTTCCATCACTCTATGTGTCTGATTACAATGGCTTTGTAGTGTAGTTTGATATCAGGTAACATGCTTCCTCCAACCTTATTCTTCTTTCTCAAGATTGCTGTTGATGTTTGGGGTCTTTTGTGGTTCCACATAAATTTTTGGAACATTTGTTCTAGTTCCATGAAATACACCATTGGTATACTTGGTTAGGAATTGCATTGAATCTATAGATTGCTTCGGGTAGCATGGACATTTTAATGATGTTAATTCTTCCCATCCATGAACACGGTATATGCTTCCACTTATTTGTGTGTTCTTCAACTTCTTTTTTCAGTGTCGTATAATTTTCTGAGTACAGGCCTTTTACATTCTTGGTTATATTTATTCCTAGATATTTTATTCTTTTCAAACAATTGTAGATGGCTTGTTTTCTTAGTTTCCCTTTACTCTTTCTGGCAGCATGGATAGACCTGGAGAGTATTATGCTAAGTGAAATAAGCCAGCCAGAGAAAGACAAGTAATATATGATTTCACTCACATGTGGAATCTAATAAACAAAATGAACTAATAAGAAAAATAGAGACAAACTCATAGATAAAGAGTAGGCTGACAGCTGTTGGGGAGGGAGGTTAGAGGGCTGGGTGGGGAGGTGGAAGGATTGGGCAAAAAATTAAAGAGAAAAAAACTCATGGACACAGATAACCCATGATTATCTGTTCAGTGATTGCCAAAGGTAGGAGGGAGGTGGAAGAGGGTGGGGGGCGCGGGATAAATGGTGATGGTTGGGTACTTGACTTGGGTGATGG
This sequence comes from Mormoops blainvillei, assembly GCA_004026545.1. Classification (NCBI taxonomy): domain Eukaryota; kingdom Metazoa; phylum Chordata; class Mammalia; order Chiroptera; family Mormoopidae; genus Mormoops; species Mormoops blainvillei. The sequence goes on along the minus strand of PVJD01000154.1, from coordinate 296,387 downwards.
TTGGGGCGGAGAACATGCCATCCAGTATACAAATGATGTGCTGTAGAATTGTGACCTGAGAGCTGTATAATTTTGTTAACTAGTGTCACCCTAATAAATTCAATTAAAAAACAAAATTTAGAAAAGATAATGCTTGTCATTTCTCAAACAAATCTGTACCACTGCAAAAAAAATTACAAAGTGGGATTTCATTCATCTATATGCTGTAGAAATTCCTCCAAGTTGCTTGATAGAACTTTCATTCTTTTTTTTTAATGATTACACATTTCATACTCAATCCAGCGATTTCCCTGATATAGATATTTATTCTTCTTCCATTTGTTTCCTACAAGCAGGAAGTACCTTTTATATATTGCCATAATTAATGGTGATTTTCTTTCTGTGGGATAGATTTCCAAGAATGGATTGTTGGATTAGAGAGTATACAGGTTTTTATTATAAGATGTTACTTGCCAATTTTACAACAACAAAAATGTTCTCACACTTCCACCAGTAGTGTTTGAGAGTATCTTTTTCCTTTCTCTACACCCCAGCCAGCAATATGTGTCAGCTTTCTTCTTGACCAATTTGATGAGTATGAAATGATAGCTCATTGCTAGTATTATGTGCATTTTCCTGACTACTGGTGCTTTAGAGCATATTTTCATGTGTTTGTTATATTTGGAGTTGGTTTTCTGTCAATTATCTGTGCATATCTTTTCTCCATTTGTCTGCATGGTAATATGCTTTTTTCTTGTAAGAGCTTTTATGATATATACATCTACAACTATACTGTTAATCCATCTTACATGTATTCTTAAATATACTGATCTATTTGTCTGTTTTCATGTCATACCATATCCATTTTGTTACCTTGGCTTTATTGTGCCCTCTGATATTTCTAAAGTCAATGTCCCTGGTTTCCCTAACCACACGCTTTTTTTTTCATGTTTTTCCTGGATATTTTTGGGTATGTTTTTATCCAAATAAATTCTAAGGATATTTTGGGCAATTAAAACATTTTAGAATTCCACTTGGAATTGAACTAAATTTATGTATTGGTTTTGGGAAAATTAACATATTTTATGGTGTTAGCTCTTCTGAAACCAGAAAATGCTATATCAACTTTGCTCAGATCTTTAAATGTCTTTTTTATAAGATTTTTAATAAGATTTATAGTCTTCTGATATATCCTGTGAACTTTGAATATATAGTCTCATTATTTATATACACTTTGTCACTATTATAAGAAGAATTTCCCCCATTTCCATTCAGGAAATTATTGCTAGAGAAAAACTGTGTTCTTTAATATTTATTTTGATTACTACTATCTTACAAAATTCTTTAATTAACCTACCACATTTTTTACTGGAGTCTCCTGGATTTCTAGGTATACAATTATATCATCCGCAAAAAGTATGGTTTCAATATCTCTTGTAATGTCTATGCCAGTCATTTAACCAGAGAAGTGTTATAAACAATAATGACGGTAACGAGGTAACCCAAATCTCCCGATTTTAATGGAAATGACTTTGTGTGCTGTGTTTAATCATTTACAATGATAATTGTGGTTGGTTTGGGGGTAGTCTTTAGGAGATCGAAATGTTTCATTACTTACTATGAGTTTTTATTAGAAATGGTTTTTGAATTGTATCAAAGTCCTTCCAAGATTTATTGATATGATTCTATGGCTTTTATCTTTTCGTTTGTTGGTGCACTTGATGTGTTGTTCCCTGAGACTGATTTTTGATAACTAGCCACTTCCACATTCCTCAGATAAAACTAGCTTGATCTTAGTACATCTCTTTTTGAGAATTTGATATTATTTGCTGATATTGTGTCTAGAATATTTTGCGTCTCCTTTGAAAGTGATATAGGCCTATACTTTTTTTATTGTGTTTTCTACTGGATTGGACTGTGGTAGTAAATTTGTGCTGACTATATAAAACAAATTGGGGAGCTTTCCATATTTTCTCTCTGGCCTGGACCAAATGGAGCAGCATTGCTACAGTCAGTGCTTTAGAGGTTTCAGAGCACCTGCTCTAGGAACCCATTTAGTCTTGGTGCCTGTTTAAAGGCAGCTCTCTTACCACTATTGCTTCTATCATAATTGCTCTAGTCAAGTGCGCTATTTTGGGGGTCAATTTCAGCCATTTGCATTTTGCTAGAAAGCCATTATTACCCTCTAGGTTTTAAAATTTGTTGCCATATATTTGCTTTTAGAGAAATAAGCATGCTCATGTAATTTTTAAATTTTGGTTTGCATTCTTTTCTCATTCCTTACCTTGTCTCTGTGACTATTCTTTCCCGTCAGGCCCCGAGGTTCATCTGTTCTATCATTAATCTTTTTTAAAATACCTTTTACATTTACTTGTCCTTATACTTTTTGTGTTTGTTTGTTTTCCCCTTTTATCTCTGTTAATTCTCTCTTATTTCTTTCTTTTGTTTAGAAATCGATCTCTTTATTATTTCTTAAAGTCTAAGTTCTTGTATTTGTGTTTTTCTTTAGTAATAAAAGCATTTGAAACTGTATATTTCCTGAATGGAAGTAAGTAATCTGAAATATTTTGTTTTGAATTTTTTTTTAAAATTCCGTGTCTAGGGTACACTACAGAACATGGCAAATCCATACCCCCCTCCAGTTTTTAATACTGTTTATCGCTCTGACTTATGGCGTAAATGAATTATGAAGCCATCCTGCTTCTGGGGCACTCACTGCAGGGAACCGGGGACCTTTCTGTCTCTCCCACTGCTATTTTCTTATTCCTGGTACATAAGACACACAATAAATATTTCTTGAATAAATTTAAATCTAAAACTCAATCTATATTGCATAAGAGTTCTGAGCCTTTAAGATACTTAGATGTAGATATTTAGAGGCTAGGCTATGGTAATTTTTGAACTTAGTATTAGAATAAAATATAGTCATACTCTAAGAGAGAATTACAATGTCTTAGTAACCTTCTCATTCTAATGCATCTCAGGGTGAATATTTCAGGGAAAACTTCATGTAAACCAAGGAATGTTTGCATTTAACAGACTAGAAGCTGTAGCTCCAGGAGTTTCCATCATTTGCCCAAATTGACCCAACTAGTGAGTTTTAGATCCAGGATCCCCAGCCCAGTGAGTCTGGAGTTTTTAAAAGTTTTATGAAATCTCTTTCATAAATTCTTCTTGGTTGGGAATTGAAGGCATTAGTTACCTGTTAGCTTTTTAAAGGCTTAAGCAAAATTTACAAATACTGCATTAAGGACATTTCTAGTTTTGTTTTTTAATGTGTTTTATAGTGTCCAAATTTGTAGATTTTAAAATCTGTTTATTATCAAATGTCAAATGACTTTTATTGTTATCAGAGGACATAGGATATTTTTCTCTGTCACTAATGTGTGTTGCAAAGGAGGACCTCAAGGTGTGAAATCAGCACCCCCTTGTTGGGCAAAAGCACTCATCTGGAGTACCATACGTAGCTTATGGTGCTTCAGGAGGACATCTAAAGTTCCCACAGAGAAGCAACAAAAATGCCCACATATTTAGGCGCTATCCAATAAGAAGGGAGTAAATAAAATAGTAGAGTTCCGACAAGATAAGTGTAGCAGGAAAGTGGCTCATATTAAGAGTATAATGAAAGCCGCTTTGGAGAGATGTCAGACCTGTGCATCGAATTCTAATTTGGAACTGAAGGCATCATCACTTAGTTCTTGGGGGAAATAGCTTTAGGGAAAATGAGAGAGAACCAATGGTGAACTTTTGGAAATTTCTTTTCATGTTTGCTATAAAATGTTACTTAAAATTTAAACCTACATAAAAGTAAAAAGAAATATATATTGAAGACCTTTTCTTCAAATATGGTTTAGAATGAAAATATAAATAGATTCAAGAAGTATTTTCATAATGTACAAATGATGTCCAGGCATTGGTTATTTAAAAACTTTAAGAATTTTTGTAATTCATGTTTTGAGGTAAATAATCTAGAAGCTGTAGATGATGAGAAACTTTGGCATCAGGTGCACAAGTCTGACATGAGAAGGGAGGTACTGGGAGTGGGAGTGGAAGGATAGGACACAAATGTCTCAGAGAAGCGTTCTGAGATGTGAGAGGGAAAATCTTACAGCACTTGGGGATGTGACAGCTTTGCAAATAGATGAGAAATTAGATCTCTCAACTGTGAGTGTAAGTCATAACTCGGTTTGCTTTGCAACACTATAAAACATTTAAAGTTTGTATAAAAACAAAATGAAAGCTTATAAAAATCAAGTAATATTACTTCTTCTTTTGGCAAGTGAGGTAACTGCTACTGAATTTGCCCACCTATCAGAAACAGCTATAAAACTGGACAAAATATGTGAGGTAACTTGCTGTTCTCAAGCATTGGATAACAGGTTGTGCAGAGCCATGATTGTTGGGAGAAGGGAAAGACACAAAGGGACACCCCTGGCTACCCTACCTTTCTGCCTGGGGGAAATTTTTGGACCGTAACTCAGAAAGAGAAGTCCGAGAAGTTAGTGAGATGAGAGATGGGGCTTAGAAGGCTGAAATTTGTGAGCAGGGTACTGACAAGGAGATAGCTACACAGAGGGTGACCCCAGAAATCTGTGTGGGGATTTATCATGGATCAAGCCTAGTAAAACGTAGCTAGTGTGACGTTCAAAGCATGTTAGAGACATTAGGGATTACACAGTGTCAGTAGATGTTGGAGTCCCGTCCCAGCCAGATTAGAGAGACATAACTGCATTCAGTTAAAATCAGATAAAAATTACCTTTTAAGAATAAATTATATCCATCCTTTAGGATGAAGGATAGACTAAAATAAACCCACTCTAATAGAATATAAACTTAAGCTGACAGGAAAAATGAAGACCTACCAGTGGTATAACTGCCTGCCAGAACAAATCGCAACACTCATTGAAGGATGGCAAAACAATCATTAACAATATCCAAAATACCATCAATAATTACTAGACATGCAAAGAAACAGAAAAATATGACAAATAACTTTTTTAAAAGGCAGGCAACAAAAATAAACTCTGAGGTTACCAAGATGTTAGTTTTAGCCAATAAGGGTTTTAAAATAGCACTGTAAATTTTACAAGGACTTGAATGGAAAGGTGGACATAAAGAATAAACAAATAGGGAATATTAGCACATAAATGAAAATTACAAAAAAAGTCAGAGGAAAATTCTAAAACTAAAATTTTAAAAATAAAAAAAAATAAAACATCAGAAAAAAGAAAAATTTAGCCACTGTTTCTTCAAATGTTTTTTCTGCTCTTCTCTCTTTCTCTGCCCCTCACACTCTTCTTCCTTCCCCTCTGGTCCCATCTCCTCTCCTCTCCTCTCCTCTCCTCTCCTCTCCTCTCCTCTCCTTTCCTCTCCTCTCCTCTCCTCAATCACTGAGGCAAAAAAAAATCAGGAAAAAGTAGAAAAGTAACTTGTAAGACAATATCAAGTGGTCTAAGCTACATGTCTTAGTGCTTAAGAAAAGAAGAGAGGGGAAGGGGGATATGGTAGGGAAGAGAAGGGTGAAGGAGGGGGGAGAGAGAGAGAGGGGAAGGTTATGGAGCAGAAAAAAATTATTTGAAGAAACAGTGACTGAAATTTTTAAAAAATTGGATCCAAAATTGGATCCAATGAGCTCAACAAATAGTTTGTAGGATAAATACAAATAAAACCACACCTCGGCACATTATAAGCAAGTTGATGAAAAGCAAAGATAAAAAGAAAAATCTTTATTATTTTTTATTTTCTTGGGAGGTCGGTATTGGTATCCTTTGTTTTCATTTTTAAAAATTTTTATTGAATTTATTGCAGTGACATTGGTTAATAAAATTATATAGGTATCAAGTGTACAATTCTATAAATATATCATCTGTATATTGTACTGTGTATTTAACACCCAAAGTCAAGTCTCTGTCCACCACCATTTATCCCCCCATCACCCTCTTTCACCTACCCCCACCCCTCATTTTCTCTGGTAATCACCGTTCTATTGTTTGTATCCACAGTTTTTGTGGGACTTTTTTTTTTGCTTAATCCCTTCACCTATTTCACCCAGCCCCATAACTCCCCTAATCTACCTCCCCTCTTGACAGCTGTCATCTGTTTTCTGTATCTTTGAGTCTGTTTCTGTTTTGTTTATTTGTTTATTTTGTTCATTAAATTTCCCATACAAGTGAAATCATATGGTATTTGTCTTTCTCTGACTAGCTTATTTCACTTAGCACAACACTCTCCAGGACTTTCTATCCTGTTACGGAAGGGAAGATTTCCTTCTTTTTTACAACCAAGTAGAATTCCACTGTGTAAACATACCATAGTTTTTTTATCCACTCATCTACTGGTGGGCACTTCAACTGTTTCCAAACCTTGGCCACTGTAAATAGTGCTGCAATGAATATAAGTGCACACATTGCTTTGAGTTAGTGTTTTGGGTTTCTCAAACATGTCTTGAAGTGGAATCTCTGGGTCATAAAGCAGTTTCATTTTAACTTTTTGAGGAAATTTTGTACTGTTTTCCATAGTGGCTGCACCAATCTGTATCTTCACCAACAGTGCAAAAGGGTTCCTCTTTCTCCACATCCTCACCAATACTTATTGTTTGTTAATTTGTTAATGATAGCCATTCTGACAGGTGTGAGATGATATCTCATTTTGATTTTAATTTGCATTTTTCTGATGATTAGTAACATCGAGCATCTTTTCATATGCCTATTGGCCATCTGTATGTCCTCTTTGAAAAAGTGTATATTAGGTCCTTTGCCCATTTTTAAATTAGATTGTTTGGGATTTTTTGGTATTGAGTTATATATGTTCTTTATAAATTTGAGATATTAACCCCTTATCAGATGTATCATTGTTGAATATGTTCTCCTATACAGTGGGTTGTCTTTTCATTTTGTTGATGACTTTCTTTGCACAGCAAAAACTTTTTAGTTTGACATAGTTCCATTAATTTAAGAAGAAAAAATCTTTAAAAGGTCAAAAATAAAAGACACACTAGGCACAGAGGAATAACAAGAGGAATGTCAGCTTCTTTTCTGCAAATATAGTGACCAGAAGATAGTTGGAAATTATTTTTAATGTGCTACAAGAGAGGGAAAAAAATGGTTGTCAACCCAGAATTCTATGTATAGTAATTAAAAATATCTTTGAAAAGTGAGGTTAAAATAGATATTTTCAGATGAGCCAAAGCTGAGAGAATTAATTGCCAGCAGACGTATACTACAAGAAATATTAAAGGAAGTTCTGCAGGCTGAAGGATTTAGACACCAAATGGCATCTAAGTCTACCGGCAGAAATAAAGAACACCAGGAATGGAAATATATGTATAACTATTAAATTTCTTTCTTCTCTTAATTTCTTTAAAATACATATAATTGTTTAAATCAAAAGTAATTATCTTGGCTCTGGCTCGTGTGGCTCAGTGGACTGAGCTCCGGCCTCCGAACCAAAGGGTAGTAAGTTCGATTCCCCAGTCAGGGCACATGATGGGTTACAGGCAAGGTCCCTGGTGGGGGGCATGAGAGGCAACCACACATTGGTGTTTCTCTCCCTTTCTGCCTCCATTCTCCTCTGCTTAAAAATAAATAAATAAAATATTTTTATTTAATAATTATTTAAAATAATTATCTTTTTGGTTTGGAGTTTATAATGTGTGTGTAAGTAAAATCCATGAGAGCAATAGCAAAAAGAACAAAGGGGGTAGTAAATAAAACTAAAATAAGATTCTTACATTTTCTATGAAGTATAATATTAAACTGAATTAGAGCTTGATAAGGTAAGGGTGCATATTGTGATCTGACAGTGACTGCCTCTTATGCAGTGCCTGGAACGGACTTGTTTCCTGGGATGTCTGGTCATTCTTTCTCACATTTGAGGCAAATAAAATAAAATTGGTAAAATGATTGATTTAAAGCCAATTCTACCAATACCTACATTAAATCCAAATGGATTAAAAGCAGAAATCAGCCTGGATGGAAAAAAAAGTGAGACCAAACTACAGCTAGTTTATAAGCTCTTTTATATAAAAAGACTCAAATAGGTTTTAAGTAAAAGAATAGAAAAAATATACCTGGCAAACAGTAGACCTAAGAAACCTTGTGTAGCTATGTTAATATCACAGAAAATGAACTTAAAGACAAAAATATTACAAAAAAATTGAAAAGGCATTTTATAATAATAAGGTGTCAACTCATCAGGAATACATAATAATTCTAAATAAGTATTCACCTAGTAACAGAGCTTCAAAAGACATGAAGCAAAAAACTGACAGAACTGACATACTTTAATACTCCTTTCTCAGTAGTTGAATGAATAAAAAGATTTTTTAAATTATAAAGATATAGATGATGTGAACAAAACTACCAATCAATGTAACCTTACTGATATTTATAGAATGCTATAACCAACAACTGCAGAATACACATTCTTTTCAAGTTTACGTGGGACATTTGCCAATGTTCACTGTAAAGTGGGTCATAAAATAAGTCTCCATAACTTCAGAATATTTAAATCTTATAGAATGTGTTCTCTGACTACAGCAGAAACAAATTACAAACTAGAAACAAATTAGAAAGTAGTAACCATATGCTACATAGAAAATATTAGAACTTAAATGACATAGTTTAAAATAACCAATGGATCAAAGAAGAAATCACAAGGTATATTTTATATTTTAATTGAATTAAAATAAAAATAGTGTATTAAGTTTTATGAAATATAACTAAGGCAATATTCAGAGAGATATGTATAGCTTTAAATGCTTATATATTAGAAACAAAGAAAAATTTCAAATCAGCTCCCTAAATTCCCAACTTAAAAAAATCTGTAAAAGTTAAGCAAAATAAACTCAAATAGATAGAAAGATAGAAATACTAAATCAAGACTAATAATATAGAATATAGACAAAGAGTAGTGCAAACTAACGAAACAAAAAGTCAGTCCTTCAAAAAGATTTTTAAAAGTATTAACCCTCTAGCAAGCCTGATTAAGAAAAAAACCTGCCCCACAGGTAAAAATGTGAAACTCCAAGAACTATGCACGTCATTGCTGCTAATAAGGTTGAAATGTGCACTGGCGTATTGTTGGACATAGAGATTAAAGCCTGGGAAGTCATTTTTCTAGGCTCATCACAGATTTTTTGAGAAAAGTATTTAAGCATTTTCTTCCTTGCTGTTTCTCCAACTCAAAGCCCAAAAGGAAATACTAAAAACAGACAAAGTGTGTGTGAGTGGGAGGGGCGGGGTGAAAATATTGTGAAATAGCATAGAATCCGCTGCTTGAAACTTGTAAGATACCCTGACCAGTGGGGCTCAGTGGACTGGGCATCCTTCCACAAACCAAAAGGTCACAGGTTCCCCAGTCAGGGCACATGTGTGGGTTGCAGGCCAGGTCCCCATGGGGGCCTTGCAAGAGGCAACTGGTCGATGTATTTCTTACACATCGATGTTTCTCTCCCTCTCTTTCTCCCTCCCTTCCCTTCTCTCAAAAAACAAATAAATAGTATCTTTTAAAAAAGAAACTTGTAAGATACTTTAAATTCTTGAATAAAAGCACAAATAAACCACTTCTGAAATCACATTTTATTTTTATTTCTTTTGGGGGAGTGCTTAGGAAGACCTCATATGTACAAAATCTAGTTATTCAGAGTCTTTGTTTCACAAACATTAGCGTCTTCGGTATGGGCACAGTTATCTTCTTTTCATTTATTGATTTTTTCTTTTGTTTACATTTAATTATTTAACAAAAACCTATGAACCTGCCATGCAACCTAATGACTACAAATAAACTTCGAATTAAACTTACCTAGTGCTCTCTCCCTCAACTCCAGAAACAGCTACTCTCCTGAATTTTGTGTTTATCATTTTTTCTCTGTGTAAACCATGTTATTTAGTTTTGCTTATTTTATATCTCAGTCAACTTTCTCACTCAATATTGTGTCACTGACCCATCCATGTTGTTGTGGGTAGTTATCGTTCACTCATCCTATTGGGCAAATATACCACAGAACAATTTATCTTTTCTGCTAGTGTTTTATTGCTATTCCCCAAACGTGAATGTTTGGGGAGGGCACAAGAACACGCCTAGGACTAGAACTGCTGAGTCATGACATATGACTTTATGAGATAAAGCCAAATGGTTTTCCAAAATGGATGTAGTAATTTACACATCAACCTGAAATGTGCAGGCGATTCTGTTTATTCATGTCCTTTTAAATATTTGATATTTTAAAGTTTCTTAATTTTTGCTGATTAAATGGGTACAAATGGCACCCTGTAGTCTTGATTTGCATTTCCCGTCTTACTAATAAGTTTGAGCATCTCTTCAAATGTTTTTTTTTTTTTTAGCTAAGTTACCTTTTTTATGAAATGCTTCTTGATTTCTTTGCTTATTATTTTATTGGACAATTTGTCCTTTTCTTATGAACTTGAAGGAGTCCTTTAAACTCTCACAACAGTATTGTTTGTTATATGTTATAAATACCTTCTCTCAGTTTGTGGCTTATCTTTTCACTTTAGAAAGCTCTCTTTTGATGCGTAGAAATTCTTTGTTTTAATGTAGGTAAATTTCTCAAGGTTTTATTTTTATGGCCAGTACATTTTGAGGTATTCTTTAAAATATCCATAGCCATAAAGCAATTCACTTGTAGAGCTCTGAAAATTTGCAAGTTCTGCATTTGACCTCTAACTCTTTATCCATATGGAATCGATTTTTGTGTGTGCTATAAGGTAGGGATCTATTTTCATTTTCTCCCTTATAGATAATTGTGCCTGTCTTCATTGTCTTCAGGCAGGAAGGGAACCGAAGAAGAAAATCTCTCAACATATATATTTCTCATTGGAGTCACAGAGGAGAAGGCCATATCACCCATTTGTGGGGACACAAACTTAATGTACTACCCAGAGATTTATCACTGGGTTGTAGGGATGGGAAGAGCCTTCAGAGGTACATGCTCCATCACTCAGCCTCCAGAGATGCTTTAACTAAATCACCCAGGACAAATAGGTACCTGACTCAGTTGAAGGTACCTCTGGGAAAAGATTCCTAATTTCAACCCTTGCTTGTTTCTGTTATAAAGTTTCACCTCTGTTTAGTCATAGAATCATACTCATTTCCTTTATGGGGAACCCTGCTGGAAAGTAGTTCATAATGATTTGCATGTGGACCACAAATTTCCCTGAAGATCATAAACTTAAAATTAGGTTTAATTAGTATTGCAGAGAAAGATTTTGAGCCTAAGTCCATAAAATCCTGTATCGTCTTATAAAAGATATGCCTCTCTTTTAGACCATATCATAGCACTGATGTGGGGGTACCAAGGATCAGAAATAGCATACAGAATATTGGTAGTCCCTTTTTTCATCAAAAGACATTGCATTAACTCAATTTTTGCTTAATCTAACCAAATTTTTTTTAGCCCTGAAGACCTTAGGGGATGAAATAGAGTTTTTTTTTAAAAAAAGCATTATTTTAAATAATAAGAACAGCAAGAACCACCAAAAAATGAATTACAAACAATGAATTTAAATCTACTTCTAATTCCAGGGTTTTTTTGTTCCTTTTAACTCCTTTAGGTAACAGGGAAACAAGGGGCAAAAATAATTAGGCTTTGTTCCATTTTAGCCATTACATACTGAAAACAACAAGAGAGCTCTCCTTATAATCAAATATAAGACCGCACCCTTGAGTAGATACTTTATCTAGTAATAAAACTGTTAAATGTCTTCATATTTGTAAAGAATGTAAAATGAGCCAGGAAGGTTACCCAAACCTGAGAATTCTGACAGAGGCCATACGTTATTTTATCTCTTTCTGCTACATTCTGATGCTCTTCTTTCCTGATGAAATTTTCTCCCTGGTACCTCTCAGTTTGCTTGCCTTCGATATTCGGACAGCAGATCCTTTGCCATGGGCTAAAAGACCCTTTTGTAAGGGCCGGGCTTGAGTTATGGTTCTCCCGCACAGCTTTAGTGCTCTCGAGGTAGATATCCAAGAAGTGAGTCATAAAGGCACACAGCAGTTTGAGGTGGAAGGCGATGATGATGGCTTTACTGCTTTTCTAGACAACAGGAAACAGCAGAGCACATTTAGGCGTGGGGACTGGGAGAAGATGTATAAGCACTTAGTTTCTTTTTAGTTAGAAAAATCTCTCACTTAATAATGTTGCTAATAGCAATCTAAATAAAGGCTTAATCGAGGCTGGTGCTAAGATTATTCAAATGCTGAAATACTTTAAAACTCGAAAGCTGGAGGCTGCATTCTTGGACAATTAGTAAATGGACTACAAGTGATATTTCTGTTTTCATTTTATGTTCAAAGACACGTCCTCATAGCCTACCCACCCCCTCATTAAATTGGAAGCTATACAAACTCTTTTGGATTCAGATGAAAAACTTCTTGGTTTTTTGCTTTGCCTCTGCCATGAATGTGATGAATTCTGAAAAAAATCAATCTAAATGTTTCATCTGTTTTTGTTACTCTATTAAATGGAGATGACCAACACATTTTACAAGGCCTTTGTTAGAAATAAAATTAATTCAGTATGATTAACTACTACATGCTATGTTTACACATAATTCCTGATTTCCCCCTTGAAATAATTTGAAAGGCATCTGGATTCTGGTCTCCATTCTTGGTTTAGAATTAAAAAGCATAAAGCAAAGAATTATAGAAAAGACTGTAGATGAAAGTCCCAAAGCATGTATTGCAGTATATTTTTAAGAGAAATTAGAGAAAGGAGTAAAAGTATCTTTCTTGTCCTTTTTTTCTAGGTTTCAACTTTATGTCTTAAAAAAAGCAAAAATCAAAGAATTATATTAGAGACTCCCAGTGTGAAAGTAGGAAAACTTAGCTGCCAATGTGAGAAGTAGACAGAGAGGTCAGGGAAGGAGTCCCTTGTCTGTCATCCCTTTTAAGTGTCTCTTTGACGAGTAAGGACCTGGTCCAGAGGGAGGACCTGCAGCCTCTCCGCCGACAGGCAGCCTGGATGGGGCTGGCCTCTCCAGGCCGGTCACCCAGTGGGGCTGGAGGGACCTGTTCCCTCATTGAGTCAGCTTAGAGGAAGCTCCCACGGGTCAATTTAGTTGTGTTTGGTTCCTACAACTGTCTAAATAACAGAAGAATGAAGGAGACAAAGAAGCAAATGGGTAGTGCACAGTCACTCATTACCAGTTTTCTTGTCCTATCCAGTGGCAACCGATGGGTCATTGTTGGTGGCCCTTTTATAGCATGGGGAAGACACTGTTCTTCAGAATGACTCTCTGCACCCGCAGTGGGACATAGAGTCAATGTCTTTTTCAGTGAATCCATGTGATATTCTTATAACTCCCAGAATAACTTGCCAATGGCCATAATTCTTTTGAAAAAAAAAAAGTGTGTGTGTGTGTATATGTGTGTGTGTAGGAAGCACTTGTATGGATGATGTGGAAGAGGAGTCTAAATGGGGGCAGGATTCTCTTGGATGGGGGAGTCAGGAAGGAGCATAAATATGTAAACTACAGAACGGAATGAAGTAAAATCATTCCTCAAGCACTGAGACACTCTGGCATAAATGTTTACGTATTACACAGTGTATCACCTAAAGGAAAAATGAAACAAAAAGATAATAGTATGAACCACTGAGTTGTCTCAAAATTTAATGGTTTACTTGGTCTTTTTAAAAATCTATTCAGGAAAAACTACAAACATAATTTTACCTAAGTTACTTTTTATTTAGTTTCTAGGTGCAACAAAAATCTGAGCTTTTAAGTTTTACTTTTAAGATTGAGGACATAAGGGAACCTTCAGGGGTAGAAGTGTTATTGCTTTTGAGAAAAAAAATTGGCTTTGTGACAACTGAGGTTGGGTTGAAAATAGCATTACACATTCTGTGTGCACAGGACACAATGACATCTGAAGGTGGCCGACAGAATGAAGCCTAGTCTAAAAGTATGCTTTTTTAAATTAAATGTGTACAGGCTGAACGTTGACTCAGGCCATTCTGTGAGGCCTTTCTCTTCCTCCTCCAGCCCCATTTCTCCTTCTTCTGCAATCCCACAACTTTTTATTGTCATTTCTCAGGCCACGTACCATTGTGTCCTACACAGACCCTACTAAGTGCCATGCAGTCTTAGACTACATTTTAGGTTCAGCTGCCTGCAAGCATGCCCATGACTATTGAGGGAGTTCTCTCAGAGGGGTTCTGTAGGGTAGTGCAGGTTAGGGCTGAAGATGAATGTGGCTTCCCCCAGAACCTCTCAAGCTCTGGAGCATAAATTTTACCGCAGAGTCTGTCTTGCTTTGAGACAAAGGAGCAAGACTTTTATATCCTTCCCCAGTGTTCCTGACCTCAAACGAGGGCATCTTAATTTAAGCAAGGTGGTTTCCATTTTCCAAGTTCAATCGTCTGGACAAGGGTGAGCCTTCATCCAAAACACGGGCAGCAACTGAGAGGACAAGAACATCGACCGACAAACGAAAGCATTTCTAAGTGATCCGGGAGAGTCCCCAACATCTTCTGTGTCAGACTGGCCTGGAAATCTGCATTATGCTTCCAGAATGGGGGGAGCATTGTGCAGCAGAATTAACTGAGGTACAAGCAGACCTCGGCCACCCTATGGTGTAGGGTGAGGGCTCGCTTGGCAGTAACCAACATGGACTGATCAAGACCCAGGACCAGCTGGTAATAGTAAGGGTAGCCACAATAATAGCTAACTCTTGTATAGTGTTTATTGCATCCATAGACTATTCTAAACCCATTACCTAAATGAACATATTTGTTCCTCACAATAACTGAATGAGGTAGGTACTGATATCATTCCCAATGTAGAGATGAAGACATTAATATACATATGAGGAAGTAATATTTACAAATAGGTTACATAAGTTCACCAAGGTTACAAAGCAAGCAGGTGACTGAGCTGAGTTAAACTTAAGTGGTCCCTACTCTGAGCCCCTTTGCTCTGCATGGCTGCTCTGTATCAACATCGCCTCCCCAATCTGGAGTTTAGCAACCATTGTCAGCAGGGTGGGGATGGTGTGTGTATTAGCTTCCTATTGCTGCAGTAACAATTACCACTAACTTAGTGGCTTAAAACACACATTTTTATGGTTTTATTGTTCTGCAGTTCAGGCATCTGAAACAGGTTTCATTGGGATAAAATCAAGGTGTCAGCTTGGCAGGGCTCCTTCTAGAGGCTCTAGGGGATAATCCATTTCCTTGCCTTTTTCAGCTTCTAGAGTCCTCCTTCATTCCTTGGTTTGTGGCCCCTTCCTTTTTCTTCAGAGCCATCAGTGTAACATCTGCAAGTCTTTCTCTCTTACTCCGACTTTCCAGCCTTGCTCTTTTACTTACAAAGATGCTTGCTGATCACACTGGGCCACCCAGGTAATCCAGGATAATCTCCCCATCTCAAAATTCTTAATTTAATCACACCTGTAAAGTCTCTTTTGCCATATAAGGCAGAATATTATAGGTTCTGGGGATTAGGATGGGAACATCTTTGCAGAGGTTATTGTTCTGCATGGGGAGGCAAGGAGCTGTCTCAGATTTCGTTTTGGCTGCTTAACCTAGCAGAAGGAAGGTTCAAAATATATTTTCATTTTAATTATGGGAGAATAATAACATATCTTTCACATCCGAGTTTGTAAAATGAGGTTTATATCTGGCGCTATGGCTTGTATGAACATCCTATAATCCACACCTATTCATTCATTCATTTAACAGACATTTATTTACCATCTGCCATGACAGTTACATAAGAAAGAAATGATCTTCTGTTCTGTTTTAGTCATTTTACATTTTGAGGTCAACCTGTTGGGGTTTAGTCTACCCCAGTTGATACAACTAAGTTTGAGAATGCAATTTTAAATATAAGCACTAGAGGGTAGGTTACTCAAAGTCTAACAGATTCTTTGTTATTTGGGTTAGATTATCTGTAATTTTTAAAAATTGTGGTAAAATACAACAAAATATATCTTAACTATTTCTAAGTATATACAGTTCAGTAGTGTTGAATATATTTACATTGTTGTGAAACAAATCTCCAGAACTTTTTTTATCTTGCAGAACTGAAATTCTACAGTAACTCTTCATTTCCTCACTCCCCTCCCCAGCCCTTCCAACCACCATTCTGCATTCTGATTCCATGAATTTGATTTCTCTGGGTACCTCATATAAGTGAATTATACAGAACTTGTCTCTTGGTGACTGGTTTATTTTACCTAACATAATGTCTTCAACATTTACCCATGTTGTAGCATGATTCAGAATTTCTTTCCTTTTCAAGACTGAATAACACCCCAGCTAGTGTAGCTCAGTGGATTGAGCATCGACCTGCAAACCAAAGGGCCACTGGTTCAATTCCCCACTCAGGGCCCATGCCGGGGTTGCAGGCCATGTCCCCAGTAGGGGGCATGTGAGAGGCAAACACACATTGATGTTTCTCTCCCTCTCTTTCTCCCTCCTTTCCCCTCTGTCTAAAAATGAAATAAATAAAATCTTTAATAAAAAGACTGAATAATATTCCACTGTATGTTGATGAGTATACATACACATTAGTTTATCCATTCATCTGCCGATGGACATTTGGGTTGCTTATCTGTAGTTCTCTCAGAGTCTAGGAGCCTTCTCTATAGGAGGAGATCTCCACAGGTAACATTTTAGTTTAGCTCTTTATTTCTTCACCTTCTACTGACCCTCCCCACCAACCACATTCTATTTGTGAAATGACACATTCATGTATTTAGAGGATAGTTGAATCAAGTATATGCAGATACAAGATACAGTTTAAAAAAGGTGCTTGAGCATTCCCTTCTTCATTTCTCCCATGTTTGGGTGTTCCATGCATAAAAAGTAAATCTGCAAAAAATCAGTTGAAAATAAGAGTAATGAAGGCATTACTATAAAATGTAAAACCCGAACTTGACATCAAAACACAAAATTATATTCATTACTCCAAAAATTTTTATTTGCCTCCTGCTAAAGAACAGTATGGAATTTTATAGCTCTGTTATGATTACACATAGCTTTTTGGTCTATTATCTAAAATAGAAGGCCTATAATTTATAACCCCTAACTTTTAAAAAGATGTTTTCCAGGTTTATATTAAAACAGAAAAAGAATGTTTCAAAAGCCAGTTTAGGTCAGAAGTTAGAGCTGCTTCATCAGCTCAGCAATTAATAAAGCTTGGATTTTTAGTTTAAAAAAAACAGCTATGACACTCTACTTTTGGTATCCATCCTACAGAAATATTGCCAAATATGCACAAGGTAGCATGAATAAAGATGTTCATTGGGTTATTGTCTGTATAAGAGAATAGAAGTGTCCTAAGTATCAAACAACAGGAGAATGGCTATGTAAATCGTGGTACCTCAATACTGCAGAATAATGTGTATCCATTTAAAAGAATGTAGCAAATCATTATATCCCCACCAGGAAATAGCTCCAAACACTGGGGTTTGTTTTTTGTTTGTTTGTTTGTTTTTTATTCTTTTTGGTATATTTTATTGAGTATACCATTACAGTTGTCCCATTTTTCCTCCTATATTCCCTCTGCCCTGCACCCCATTTCATCATCCCCACAAACATATTGTTAAGTTAAATAAAAGCAAGCCACAGATTAATAAATTAGTACTTATTTATTCAGTTCACATTTGCTGAGAACCATCTACCTAACAGCTAGTTGTAAGAATGTAATGAGGTATAGCTATGCAAAACTTAACTTAGAACACAGCTTGACACCTATATCTAGTAAAACCAAAATTTTGTTTTGCTAGATAATATTCTGCTTACTGAAGTATAATAACAAAATAAGCAGAATTACCTCCAAGGCATAATTCTTTCACCTCCTTAAGCAAGGCCAATCCCTTGTGAAACAATGAACTTGACTCCATTATTCCCTTACCCACTTTTCAGACTTGCCGCTCTTCAGATACTCAGAGTCCTTGGGCTACAGCACTTCCATCCCCTCACGTCCCATCCTCTTCCCTGCCTCCCATCCCCTGTCTACTCAAGATGCTTCATGTATCATCCTACAGCCCCACCACCTTTGGGCAGAAGATGAAGTATTTATCTGTCCTGTGTCCTATGCCTATAATATCCTAACTGAATTATTGGCTAACCTGAAAGAGTTTAAACCATATCTACAAGTCTTTGCAAAGAACCCTCATCTTTCAGAAAGATGTCCCCATTTAGCGGTCTGATTAGAAACGCTCTCCTCTTGCGGCATAATGGCTAGATCTCTACCACTTCTGGCTCAGAATCTGGGCTCTGCGGTCCCTGGAAGCCCAAATCTACTGCTTGTTTTTAGCTGTGATCTAGCACAATTTACTTAATGTTCCCAATTAGAATTTCTCATTTGTAAACTGAGAATTAGATATAATTTTTTGAAGATCTTTGGAAGGATTATTTTAAAACAGATGTAAAGCAATAAGCACAGTGTGGGGTATAGTGAGTACTCACTGGTACAGATGTGACTGTCTGGATAAAGAAGTGGACGTCTAGACAGTTTTACGCCTAGACATGTGCCTGGGACATTGTCTCATTTGTGTGTGTGTGTGTGTGTGTGTGTGTGTGTGTGTGTGTATTGGTCTCATCTCTTTATTATGGCTGTAAGCTTTTTGAAGAGGGGACCCTACCTTCTACTTAAACCTTTTCCCCATAGCCAAGGTGGCTTGGTTCTTATATTTTCCAAGGAATCTTTCCTGTCTTCTTTGAAAGACCATGGTCTGGACCACATATCTGTTTACATATTATGATGCTATGTATGGACTTTCAATTATAAAGAAGAGAGCACATGATCTGAGTCATAAAACTTAAGCTTTCATCACAATTCTGCCTTCAATGTCACTTTAACTTTCTGTGCTACACTTTTCTCATCTGGAAAATGGGGATGATATCACTGGCCCCATCACCTCACAGGTTCATTTCAGGGCTAAAAGAAGGAAGCACATTCCAAATTTAAAAGAATTATATGTATTTAGGTCAAATTTTTTATTGTTTTTACTAAAAAGAATACCCTTTACCTTTGTTATTGTTTCTTTTCTTGAAGAATAGAAAGATCAGTGAAAAATTAATGGAGAAAAGATCCTGATATGTCAGCCACTGATTTCCTTCTAGCCTCCTTTCTGCCATCTCCACCCATTTCATTTAACTCAGCACATTGCCTATGTGTGTGTCTCCATCATTGAGTGAACAAGATGATTTCAGGAGAACACTCATTCATCTTTATATTCTAACATGCTTATCACAGTTCCTGGTATAGCTAGCCCTATATGAAGCAATTTTGCAAATAAAGGAATGAAGACTATATGCTGAGTATTAGGGCTAGGTTTTCCAGCATTCAGGTGAGAAAGAGAATGGAGGAGAAGAAGGAGGGATGGAAGAGGAGGAGGAGAAAGAAAGGAAGAAGAAGAAGGAGGAGGAGGATGAGAAGGAGGAGGAGGAGGAGAAGAGGAAGAAGAAGAAGAAGAAGAAGAAGAAGAAGGAGAAGGAGAAGGAGAAGGAGAAGGAGAAGAAGAAGAAGGAGAAGAAGGAGAAGGAGGAAGAGGAGGAGGAGGAGGAGATAGAGGAGAAGGAGACAGAGGAGAAGGAGGAGGAGGAGAAGGAGGAGGAGGAGGAGGAGGAGAAAATGGAAAAGGATAAGAAGGAGAAAAAGGAGGAAGATGAGGAGGAGGAGGAGAAGCACTTTCAATCAACATTTATCAGCACTTTTTACATGCCAGGCAGTCTACTACATCTAATTTAATGAATACACACCCAATCTTATTTAATTCTCATACTAACCCTTAAAAGCTAAGGATTTCTACTAGTCATATACATATACTAGAAAACTGAGGCTTATTGGGATTAAATAGTCTGCCCGAGACCACACAATGAGTTTGAGGCAGAATCATGTCTTTCAGACACCGGGGAA
Organism: Mormoops blainvillei; assembly: GCA_004026545.1. NCBI lineage: Eukaryota > Metazoa > Chordata > Mammalia > Chiroptera > Mormoopidae > Mormoops > Mormoops blainvillei. Next base: position 276,519 of record PVJD01000154.1, on the reverse strand, counting down.
CATAGTCTTAACTTCTGTGTTATTCTTTTGGCCATACTGTCCAATCCAGAAAGCACTACACTGAGCTCTATGAATATTTTGCTGTTGACAGGACAGAAAAATGCTATGAAATTTCTAACTCTGTTAACCTTGAGGTCTTCAATTTTGGGAAGGGAGGGTTCAGATCATATTACATGTTTGTAATATTAAATTTGACCATAAAATCTTTGGGGGGTAATTAGTACGAGTAGAATCAGGTTATTTTGGGTTTCAATTTCTCTGCAGCATCCATACCAGGCTAACCTTTTCCCAGGCTACTCTCAGCGAATGGCTGAGCACCATGAGGTAGAAGAATCCTGGTGATCCTTGCTCGATACGGGACTCCTCTAATCAGATGAGTTTGCTCTGCATCTTTCCTCATAGCCCCTGGTGGCATTCTCTCAGAGCTGTGCCACACTCTGAGTCGCTTCCTACTCAAGCCTTCTTCTCCTCTCCTTTCACAGGTGTCAACAAGCATCGTGAGCATCCAAAGGCTGCCCCCGCTGCTCTAGCTCCCTCTCCCCTTCACCCTCGGAGGCGTCTTCACCCAGTACATCAAATGCACTTCTAAATTCACTTCGATGTCTACTTCTTAACTTAAACTGACACACATCCTCACAGGTTTGTTGTGAGGATTAAATGGGATAATTCAGGTAAGGTGCTTGCATGATGTTGGATTCATTGCAAACGCTTGTTGAAAACTGGGTGTTGAAATTTTGAGAAAGAAGAATAAAGTTGGAGTAATCACGCTACTTGATTTTAAGACATTTTAAAGCTACAATGATCAAGACAGTGGGAACGCTGGTGAAGCAACAGACATAGATCAGTGGAACAGAATAGAGAGTCCAGAAACAGGCCCACACACGTATAACCAATTGATTTAGACGAATGTGCAAAAGCAATTCAATGCAGAAAAAAATAGTCTTTTAAAAAAAATGTTGGAATGATTGAACATCCCTAAGCAGGATAATAAATCTTTACCCATCTTTACACTTTATACAAAAGTTAACTCAAAATGGATGGTACGGCTATATGCAAAATCTACAACTATGTAACTTTCGGAAGGAAACAGTAGAAAATATTTATAACTTAGAGTTAGTTTTTCGACAGTTATTATAAGTTAAACTTCATCAAAATTAAAAAGATTTTTTTTTCTATGAAATTCACTGTTAGGAGAATGAAAAACAAAATACAGACTGGAAGAAAATATTATCAACTTAAATATTCCACAAATAACATACTCAAAATATAGAAGAACCCTCAACATTCCACAGTAAGAAACCAATGAAAATACAGGCAAAAGAGGAACAGGTACTTCACCAAAGAGGATATAAGGGTGGCAAATAAGCACAAGAGAAGATGTTCAATACTGTGACCATCAGGGAAATTAAAATTGTAGTTACAGGAAAACATCAGTACATGCCTAGTGCAAAAATTAAAATAAAAAATATTGACAATACCAAATACTTACAAAGATGCAGAGCAGCTAAAACTCTTATACTTAGCTGATGGGAATGCAAAAGAATACAGCCACTCTGCAACTTTCCTGGAAAGTTAATTGTAGACTTACCATTGCTGTGACCCAGCAATCCCCACTCCTGGGTATTTATCCTAGACAAATGAAAACTTGTACACAAATATTTATAGCCACGGTATTCTTGACTACCTAAAACTGGAAACAACCCAAATGCCCTTCAGCAAATGATGCATAAACCGTGGTACATGCATACAGTGGAATACTACTCAGCGATGAAAAGGAGCAAACTATTAATACAAGAAGCAACTTGGATGACTTTCAAAGGCATGTCAACCAATGGTCACTGGTGCCAGCTCTGTGCCCACAGGAATTCCCAACTTGGGGGTGCCATGAAAGAGGAAACTATTCAGTTCAAACAGCTCCATTATGACAGCACAACTGTGAGAACAGCATGGCTGTGGAGCCACTCAGTATGTTACAGCTCAGTTGCGAACCATCACAGCTATGAGGTGGCCCTAAGAGAGGCGGCCCCACTCTGCTCCTGTCTGCTCCACCTGCTCTGGTCCACTTCACGCCACCTGCCCTGCCCTGCCCTGCCCTGCCTTGGTAGAATTTCTTTGGTGTTTAAGCTCCAGTCAGGGAAATGCAGTGTTCTGTCTTCACTGGAAAGGGAAAATAACCTCTGGGAGCCAAATGGGAGCCAAATGGGCTCTTACATGAAGAGCCATCCCTGCCCCTGGCCCTGACTGGTCCAGGAAGACTGCCCTAATTGGTTGGCGTAGAACCACTCTGATTTGTCAGTGAAGATGCTATTTGAGATACAGCTGGGCAGCTCTTATTGAACAGAGAAAGTCTCGGTCCTTTTGGTTGAAGTGCAATTCCAGGAACCCCTTTGTAAGGGCTGGCTCGGACAGCAGGAAAACAGTGCAGGCAGGCAGTTCAGTGAAGGCTTCTCCCTGAAGCATGGCTTTTGTGAGATGCCCCTGTTTATAAACGGTTGCTAGGTTGGGTTTTTTTGGTTGTTTGTTTAACTGAGCCTAGTTAGCTACCAGGAACCCTTCTTAATAGATATCCTCTTTTTCAGGCGTTCATGGGCATGCTGAGTAAAAAGTCAGTTTTAAAAGGTTATGTACTATGTGATTCCATTCACATAGCATTCTCTAAAAGCCAAAACTATAATGATAAGAGAACTGATCTGTGGTTGGGGATAGGAGTGGGGAGGGTGTCACCACAAAGGGGAAGCACAAAGGGGAGTTTTCTGGGCTGATGGAATCATTTTATAACCTGATTGTGGTGACGGTGACATGAATCCCTATGTCTGTTAAAATTTGTAGCACTGTACTACTACAACAACAACAAAGTTAATTATACTCTATGATATTTTTAAAGAAAGAATGATCAAAATACTAGTCATTGATGTTACAAACGTTAAAAATCATTGAGTTTTTGTTATGTAAATAATAGTTGCCATTGATGACAAATAACTCTTTTAAGGCTTCCTAGATCTCATTTCCCACACCCTGCTCAAACCACCATCAAGCTCCTCCTTGCTGTGTCCTGAAATCTCATTCGATCCAATGTTAGACTAGGAAGATTTTGTTCAGAAAATGGCTCAGCAAAGGATAGCTATAAAATGCGATGAAGCCTGCACAGTCAATTTACTTGCAGTTAGTAATGATGACAACGATGATGTTGATGACAATTATGATAACGGCACTCTGAAACTCTAGAGCATTTTCTCGGCGGCTCATATATGTGGGAAGAGCCTAACAGATATCAACAGTAACTCTTCCCTTCAGCATGAAAGTCAGCTCAAAGTGGGTTGAAGACTTCCTGGGGGATCCCTAGAGTGACACAAGAGTGTGACTTTAAAGGACAGAAGGATTCTTTTGGCTTCCTGGAACAAAACTCTCAATAGGTCTGCATAGGAGAGTAAAAGCTGCAGAGATAACTCTGAAGCCTTAGTCATCTTTCCCCTTATTACTTTCTAAGCAAGCCTTGACTGTTCATCAGTGGCTAATTATTGGGCACTGCTCTCTACCAGGTGCTTCCGGGTGGCAGATGGTTGGCCCTAGGCAAGTGGTGGGACATAAAGGCTGGCAGGGAGGTACCTAGGATAAAGTTGTATGTGGCAAGTGCAGCCAGTCAACAATCTTCCACTGTTTGGACTGTCAGTTTTTCTCCAAAGCCCACCCACCTCGCCTACAACCCACAAACCCACTCTGACTTCAGAATATGTACACAAGGCTAATGATGCTATGGAAAAATACAGAATTCCACTAACCTGTCCTGGCTGGTGTGGCTCAGTGGATTGAGTGACAGTCTGTGAACTGAAAGGTCACTGGTTCGATTCCCATTCAGGGTACGTGCCTGGGTTGTGTGCTGGGTCCCCATTTGGGACCGTGTGAGAGGCAACTGATCGATGTTTCACTTGCACATTGATGTTTCTCACCCCCTCTTCCCCTCTCTCTAAAATTAAAATAAATAAAATATATTTTTAAAGGAACTCTACTAACCTTATTTATACATTGGAAATTCATCCACAGTTTTTAAGGAAAGTTCAGCAAGTGTGGAAGTGTGACCTTTGTGTGTACAGAGAGTACTGTGGGTGTCCCCCTTGATGATTTCATACTGTATGGCAGATGCCCAAAGTGCTTTCTTAGTATTTTCTCCAAAAGTGAAATGTTCAACTGATATCAAATGACAAAAATCAGGGCTTCTGGTCAAGAGTATAGCATAGGTAAATGCAATACATGCATCTTCCCACAACCACATCAAAATTACAACAAAAATACAGAATAACCATCATTCAGAACCACCTGAAATCTAGCTGCACAGAAGTCCTACAACTAAGGATATAAAGAAGAAACCACATTGAGACTAGTAGGAGGGGCAGAGATGTGGAATGAGCTAGTCCCACACCCACATGTGGGAGATAAAAATTAGGAGGGATACCTTGGCTGCAGAGGTTCCTCCTGAAGAGTGAGGGGTTCTAGCCCTATAGCAGGCTCCCCAGCCCAAAGTTCCAGTGCCAGAAAGAAAAGTACCCATAACTTCTGTTTGTAAAAACCAGCAGGGATTGTGGCTGAGGGACACAAAGGGCTTCTGGAGTCCCAGGTATTCCTCTTAAAGGGCCCAGGCACAGACTTAATTGGACCCACTTTCTCTGAGCTGTAATACTGGGGCAGCAGTTCAAAAGGTACCAGGAACATGCAGGGAGAAACTGAAGTGTTTGGCATTAGGGTGAGAGTTTGAGGGGCAGCTTTTACCACAACAGAAGTGCTGGCAGAGTCCATTGTTCCTTTGCTGAGCCCTCCCCTAACAGAGCAGGGAGGATCTCTAGATATCTGGATCTCTATTAACATGGGTAGCACTGTTCTCCCCACCCTAGTAATTCCCTGAGACCCTGTCCCACCTGACTTGTTGGCCCACCCAAGCTGTTTCCAGTGGGCTTTTCATCTGAGTGGCCTGTCTTAGCTCATGCTTCAGACTCTCCTAATATTTCTCAAACAAGCAGCATTTGGCCTTAACACGCCCCATACCATTTGCTAAGCAGCCCCCGGCCCAGAACTAGTGGCAGCTGGCCTTGGTTCACAGCTTGGCCTCTCCTGGGTACCTCTGATCCCTGAACAATTAGCAGCCACCTGAAGATCACTTTGTAGCTCTTGCCAAGTAGTCCAGGTAGAACTCAAGAGGTGGCTGACCTTGGCTTGCATCTCTCAGGGGCCCCAGAGACAGCACACCCAGTGGAGAGCTTCAGACCACATTGAAACACCACGGAACCACCTCCACAAGTGATACACTCAAGGGGCAGACTCAGCGAGCACCAGACACCCACCGAAGTAAGTTCTGCTTTGTGGAGCGGACCCCTGGGCAGCTGATCCTCCATGGTGGTTGGTGGTCACAGCCATTACTTGCAGTCCATCACCTGGGGGTAAATCCATCCCATTGACCTGCCAACAGCAATTAAGGTTCAGCTATAATAGGAGGGTGTATACAGATCACATCAAGGTTCATACCTAGAGCACTTAGGTGATCAGGGGGGCTCTGCCACTGGGCCCTACAGAACACCTACTACATAAGGCCATGATACCAAGCCCAGGTGGCATAGTAGTTCTACCTAATATATAGAAACGAACACAGGAGGCTGCCTAAGTGAGGAGACAAAGAGACATATCCCAAATGAAAGAACAGGATAGAACTCCAGAAAAAGAACTAAACAAAATGAAGACAAGCAATCTATTAGATGCAGAGTTCAAAACACTGGTTATAAGGATGCTCAATGAATTTAGTGGAAGAGTAGAAGAACTTAGTGAGAACTTCAACAAAGAGATAAGAAACGAAAAAGAACCAGTCAGAAATAAAGAATACATTAACTGAAATGAAGACTACATTACAGGGAATCGACAGGGGAGTAGATGAAACAGAGGATCAAATCAGAGATTTGAAAGATAAGGGAGCAGAAATCACCCCATCAGAAAAGCAAAAAGAAAAATAAATTTTAAAAATTAGGGTAGTATAAGAAGTCTCTGGGACAACTTCAAGCATACCAACATTTATATCATGGGGGTGCCAGAAGGAGAAGAGAGAGCAACAAATTGAAAACCTATGTGAAAAAATAATGACAGAGAACTTCCCTAACCTGGTGAAGGAAATAGGCACACAAGTCCAGGAAGCACAGAGTCCTAAACAAGATGAACCCAAGGAGACCCACACTAGGACACATCATAATTAAAATGCCAGAGGTTAAATACAAAGAGAAAATCTTAAATGCAGCAAGAGAAAAGTACTTAGTTACCTCCAAGGGAATTCCCATAAGACTGTCAGCTGATTTCTCTAAAGAAACTTTGCAGGCCAGAAGGGACTGGCAAGAAATATTCAAAATGATGAAAAGCAAGTACCTCCAACCAGGATTAGTCTACCTAACAAAGCTATCATTTTAAACCAAAGGACAGATAAAGAGCCACCCAGACAAGAAAAAGCTCAAGTTAATCACCACCAGATCAGTATTACATAAAATGTTCAAGGTCTTCTTTAAGAAGAAGGAGGAAAAAAAATCAAAAATATGAATAATAAAATGGCAATAAACACATATCTATACACACCTGAACCTAAAAAACAGAATAAACAAGCAGAACAGAAACAGACCCATAGATATGGAGAACATTTTGATGGTTGCCAGATGGGAGGGTGTTGGGGGTTGAGTGAAATATGAAGGGAATAAGAAAGTAGTTACAGAACAGTCACGAGGATGTAAAGTACAGCATAGGGAATATAGTCAATAATATTGTGATAACTGTTTATGGTGTCAGATGGATACTAGGTTTGTTTTGGAATGTCTAATCACTGGGGCATACACCTGAAACTAATATAACATTGTATGTCAACTGTAATTAAAAAATAAAAAATTATTTTTAAAAATGGGAGATGAAATGTTTTAACAGTATTAAAAATTAATGACACTGAGTTATTATTTTTTTATTTGTCAAATTCGCCAAGAGTAAGAAATGACTTTGTCTTTGCCTTCACTTTGCAAGTTCATGGCTTGACTAATCTAATACCCAGGTCTAGTCAGAGCCCTCTCTCTGCACATACAGCCTCATGTTTTAATTTATTATTGTTTATTTACACTTACCTAATAAATTTTACTGCTTTTCTATTATGAAAGAAATATGTATTCAGTTTAAAAAATATATTAAATACAAAAAAATGTAAACCTATAGTCTCAATACCAATTTTTGTAAGCAGCATTTATTCTTATTTTAAATAGTTAGGATGACATTAAATATGGTATTCTATATCTCACTTTTACCTTCACCTAGCATCTTACCAAGCACGGCTCCTGTTTATGCCTGTACTTTCACGTTATTTAAGCAGGGCAGTACTCATTTCAACAATTTTGTCCCAAATGCAGCCTTAATGCCTTGTCATATAACAGTCACGCCACCGATGGCTGTCCCGCTGCCAGGTTCAATGCCTTACTCTGTGCAAACTTTGTGCTACCTCTGTCTCTGATCCCTGCCATAGGGAATTCCAGGCAGTGAGAGAACCAATGTTTATGTGGATTTTTCACTTCCAGCTTACAAACTCCTTAAAGGGCCTCTTGGGATCCAAGTGTGTTTCTTAGCCTCAGATGTGTCCATGCCCCACCCTGGCATCTTTCCAGCCACTTCCCAAACTGAGAGGAGATAGACATCTGGATCTAGTGTCACCATCCTTATTAATGTTTAATTTCTTCTCTGCAATAATACCACCTGCCACAGCTTAGAGTTTTGTTTTCTAAAGCCTCCTCAGTATTTCCTGGAATAACCAAGAAAAACAAATGCCCATTTGCTAGTCTTTCAAACTGCTTCTTGTGAAATAATGACAACAGAGGATTCCAGCTCCCCAGAGTCTTAGAAATTAAAAACATCTTAAAATCTCATTCAGACCTGTGCTTCAGAATTTTTAAAAAGTAAAATTATAAAACTTTACTGCACATCCAAAGACAATGCAGGAAAAGATGAAGCACCCTAAATTTACAAACAAGGGCCTTGAAGGATCCTCAAGGCCCAACCGAAGTACTCTCCTTCAGGGAAGGCTACCTGGAAGGGGTGATATCTGAGCTTAGGCAGGAAGGGTGAGTAGAAGTTAACCAGAGCAGGGTGGTGGAAAAAGAAGGGTCATGAGCAAAGGTTCAGGAACGAGAAGCAGGGAGGTGAATTTATTCTGTGTTTTTCTGTTAAAGAATAATGTGGCACCAGGCTATCAATCAAAAGACCTTAAAGTTTCTCAAAACCTGAGCTACTGGCATGTCAGGAGCTATGCTTGCTTATAGGAACTGAAAAAGCATCCCCCACTCAAAAATGAAGGGGGCTGAGTGCAAAGACCAAGGTCCTGGCGCAAATGGTGACGGAGCATTGTGTGCAAAAGGGGCCTGTGCAGAAGGATAAGTACACATCTTAAAAAATGTAATCACTCCACACTGCAGCCTATAAATACAAAAGGGTCCTGCCCAGTCAAGAGGGAGGTGCCCTCAGAGAATGAGCTCACACTTCCCTATTTCCTGATCAAAGAGTAAAGTTTCTGCTCCGTTTTACCCAACTCAGCCTCATTCCGCTGGCACTAGGCAGGGGAACCTTGGCTAAGGTACTCCGCCCAGAAGGGTTGGTAACAAAATTACAAGGTGTGGGGGTGGGGAGCAGAGGAGAAGTGGCAAGAAATGAAACTGGAAAATCAGGAAGAGAACAAATGTCCAAGGAAGACTCATGGATTACCTGGATGACAGCTAAGGAGGGGGGCTATTCCGGGGTGAAGAGATTGAGCAAAAAAAAGGAAAAGGACTCATGGACATGGACAACAGTGTGACAATGGCAGAGAGAGGAGGGAGTAGAAGGGGACTAAATGCTAATGGAAAAAAATACAATAAAAAAGTTAAAAAAAGAAAAAAAGAAAATCTCAAACCAGCCCAGGTTGAAAACAAATGTTATATTCTGGTGGGCGTCATTGCTCTAGTGACTGTTTCTGCTTGCCATAATTTTTCACAATATTAAAACCCTTATCTACACACTGAGATATTAAAAAAATGTTTTTAACAATTTGTAGTCCTAAAATTTCTCCTCCCCAGTAAGAATGTATCTCCAAACATTTTATATCTCTTCTTGATACAGACTTTTATGTATGTTTAGATCATATGCAAGTTTCAACCTAACAGGAGGAAATAATCTTATATTAGAGTTATGGTATATATATACGGATCTATACAAATGCTTGTGTGTATGTGTGCACATAAGTGGTGCAATAGATACGCATTAACCATTGAACTTTATTTCCTAAAGACTTTGTCGTCTCTCTGTGGCTTGGCGCATGCTGTTCCTCCTACCTGAATGCCTTTGCTCCTACGCCTTCCCCATCTAATAAATTCCCACTTATTTGAAACCAGCTCCCCTCCTTGAAGACTTCCACAATGGCCCTGGCAGTGTTAGTTGTTCCATCTGTGTTTCCAGAGCATTTTCTATCACTTCCTAGCACTTAAGATAGTGGCAGTGTGGTCGTACATCAAAATCATTGGGGTCACTTTGAAAATATCATTACCTGGGCTTACTCCCTAGAGATTCTAATGTTACTGTGACCGAAGTGGGGACCAGGAATGAGTATTTTTTAAAAAATCTTCAGGTGGTTCAAATGTGAATAAATACTGAGGATCACCACTTATCTAACACCAATTTAGCTTTATCTCACATGTTTTGAAATATTGCAGAAATAGCTCACGTTTTGAAATATTGTAGTTTCATTCAGTTCAAAATTCTTTTTTAATTTATTTACGAGAGAGAGCGGAGGGGACAGAGAGAGAGAGAGAGAGAGAGATTTATTGTTCCACTTATTTATGCATTCATTGGTTGATTCTGGCATGTGCCCTGACTGGAGATCAAACTCATAAACTTGGTGTATGGGGACGATGCTCTAACCAACTGAGCTACCCAGCCAGGGAAGTTCAAAATATTTTTAAATTTCTCTCAAGACTTGCCCTTTGATCAATGAATTACTTAGAAATGTATTCTTTAATTTACAAATATTTAGATATTGTCAATTACATTGCTGTGTTATTCATCTCTAGCTTAATTCCATTATGGCCGGAAAACTTACATCGTATGATTTAAATTATTTTAAATTTCTTAAGGTTTGCACTAGAATCTGGAGTATGATGTGTTTTGGTGAATGTTCAATGTCCACTTGAAAACCATTTGCAGGCTTCTGTAGTTGGGTGAAATGTTATATAAAAGTCAATTTGATGAAGTTGGTTGATGGTGTTGTTCAATATACTATATTCTTGTGAATTTTCTGTCTATTTGTTCTATCAGTTACTGAGAGAAGAGGATTTTTCCATTTTTCCTTTCAGCACTACCAGTTTTTGCTTTATGTATTTTGAGACTGTTAGTTGTGTACACATTTAGACTTACATGTCTACTTGGTAAGTTGACTCTTTTATCACTGTGTAATTTTCATCTTTATTCCTGGTAACTTCCATTCCTCTGAAACTTACTTTGTCTAATATTTAAGTAGCCATTCTAGCTATCTTTGCATTAATATTTGCATAATATCACTTTCCCATCCTTTTACTTTTAACCTACCTATGTTACCAGACAGGGACCAGGCTTTGAGCCAGTCTGCTCCAGGCCTGCCCATAATGTGTGGGTCCTTGGTGCGGGAAAGATTTCGCAACACAAGTCCAGGCGATTTGGAGAGTATGTTTATTAAAGCTGGGGGCAGTGAAACAAAGGAAGGGCTTAGAGTAGGAGAAGCAGCAGGAGAGAGCCTAGGTGGTGCTCTGCCTCGGCTCCCTAGAAAGACTGTAGAAAAGAAGTGAGCCAGGGTGAAAAAGGGGGCCTCGGAGACAGATCAGTGGATTGGCCCAGGACAAGCTGCCACTGTCCACTGCTCCCCTGGTTGCAAGTCTTGTGGGGACCCTTAGAGTTTAGGAGGAAGTAAAAAGTTCATGCCTGAGAAGGGCCATAGCTATGCTCTAGAGTGACCCCTCACCAGGTCTTTGTCTTGAAGGTTTTTATTTTGTTCTGTGGGTGAGAATCTTAGGGGAGGGTTTCAGTAGAATATTCATCAGCTTTCATTGTATGTTTTTAGTATGTTGATGCACCAAAATGAGCATATAGGGGAGTTTGGGATTTTTTTTTGGTCTGCTTTATTGTTTTACCATTATCTTGGGTCTGTCTGGTTCTGATTGAGTCTTTGTTATCTGTTTCTCTGACTTCATCCATCCTTAGGTTTAGCTGGCAAAAATGACATTAATTGGGTCTCTGTTCTCTGTATCCTCAACTAGGGTAATTTAAGCTGTGTATTTAGGGAGGATAGGTATAAACTGTTTGCTCTTAAGTGTCTTTGATTAGGGAAGATAAGCTTTTGTGATTCACTAACTGGCTGTAAGTTGTTCAAATTGTTTTGGCCTTTTTTAATTATCTCAGTTTCTGCTTCACCTATACCATTGTTTTCTGTAGACAACATTTAGTTGGGTCTTGCTTTATTATTTTTGATGACATTTTAAAATTCTAATTGATGTATTTAGATTTAAGTTTTATATAATTATTGATGTATTTGGATTAGGTGTACCACTTCATTGTTTTCTATTTGTTCCCTAGGTTGCTTCTTCCTGATCTCTCCCTTGTCCTTCTGTCTTTTAGATTATTTGATTTTTAATATTCTATTTTATCTATTGAACTTTTTGTTATATTTTTGTTTATTTCTGTTAGTGTTTCCTCTTAAGATCACAAAATAAGATGACTTAATCTCATTAAAATTTTTATTTTAAATTTTTAGCACTTCAAATGAAGTTTAGAAAACTCACCATCACATGTCTTTTTACTCTTCCCACTTTATGTTGTAATTGTCATATGTGTCATACCTGTATGCACTGTTAAACCAATCAGATAGTGTTATTTTTGCTTTCAACTGTTATATATATATTTTTAACTTCACAGTCTGTTTACTATTTCTCTTGCTCTTCTTTCCTGAAGTTTCAGGTTTCCCTCTGATATCATTTCCTTTTTATCTGAAGAACTGCCTTTAGCATTTCTTTTAGAGCAGGTCTGCTAGCAACAAATTCTCTTTTTTCTCATGAGAATGTCTTTATTTTTGCATTCATTCCTGACAGATATTTGCATATATCTAGAATTCTAGGTTTGCTATTCTTTCCTTTCAGCACTTTAGAAGTGCAGTGTGGCTTCCTTCTGGCCGCCATGGTTTCTCATGAGATGCATATGGCCATTAGATTTCTATTCTTCTATAGGTAAAGTGTCATCCTTCTATGACTTCCTTCAAGGGTTGTTTGGTTTTGTATGTGTGTGTGTTCCATTGCTTGACTATGATATGTGTGAGCATGGATTTCTTTTGAGTTTATTGTGTTTGGGGTTTCTTGAATCTGTAAGTTTATGTCTTTAATCAAATTTGGGAAATTTTTAGGCATTATTTCCTCAAATCTATGCATATGTGCTCTCTCTCCTGCCTTTCTGGGACTCTGATGACATAAGTGCCAGGCTTTTTGGTGTTTTCCCACAGATCCCTAAGATTTTCTGTTCATTGTATGTTTAATTTTGTTCTCTTTATTGTTTGATTGGCTAATTTTCTGTTTTCAAGCAACATCTTAATATAACTCCAGTATATAAATGAATATGTTTGAATGGCAGGCAGGATTGGCCTCTAGGACATAGGACTCTGAGTGATGGAGTATTAAAACCACTGCCCTTATCCTGAATGTTACCAGATGGGAAGGAGGAGGGGGAGAATGGGTGTAGAGGTGAGGGGATTAAGAAGTACAAATAGGCCCTGACTGGCGTGGCTCAGTGGGCTGAGCACTGATCTGGGAACCAAAGGGTTGCCGGTTCGATTCCCAGTCAGAGCACATGCCTGGATTGCAGGCCAGGTCCCTGGTGTGGGGCACATGAGAGGCAACCACACACTGATGTTTCTTTCCCTCTCTTGCTCCCTCCCTTCCCATCTCTCTAAAAAAAAATAAATAAACACAAATCTAAAAAGGAAACATTTCCTATAAAAAAGAAAAAAGAAGTACAAATAGATAGTTACAGAATAGCCACGGGGACGTAAAGTACAGTATAGGAAATGGAGTAGCCAAAGAACATATATGCATGACCCATGGACATGAACAATGGTGGGTGGATTGCCTGAGGGAGTAGGTGGCACTGGGTGGAGGGGAGCAAAGGGGAAAAATGCAGGACAACTATAATAGCATAATCAATAAAATATAATTTTTTTAAAAAACCACCGCCCTGCCTCACAATTAGGCTTTGAAGGACTGAGACATGACCACTAAGAACATTGTTTTTTCTCACCAGAAGTGAGGCCTATCTGTCATGCATTTATGATTTCAACAAATTTTGTCACAGTTCAATCACAGTTCTTCCTTCTGCAGAACAAACTCGAACCCATTTTTTTTCTGTCATTTTTATTCTAAAATAGAAAAGAACAGGGAATTCTGCATCTGACAGACATCCACCCTTAGCAGTCTTTAAAATTTGCGAGATTCTCATGTAAGTTCACTAAAGAACAGAGACGAGATTAATCTTGGGCAGTGTACATTGTAACCCTAAAGCCGCTTTCCTTCAGCCGTTTTTTGGAGCCAATCCTTAGCAAGGTCCCCAAGCCAGTCAATGATGTGGCGGTTTATGTCTTGTCTCCAATAACTCAATAACAAGCCAAGCTTCAGTTTTTTAGTGTGATCTTCTGCCACGTTGCCAGATGAGCAGCCATCTCCACACAATAATGTTAAAGATTAAATTTTAATAAAACATTTAAATTGCTATTATGTTTAAGTTTCAGGTTTGGAATTTAATCTCTTTTATTAATTACCAGAGAAGAAAGACTAAGTGGCACAGCCCAGCTCCTGTTGTCACTATTCCCCACTCCACACCTTGACACAGAACAAGGTCACCTTGTGCAAGAATAAACGGCTGGCATCTTAGGGTGTATACCAATGCCAGTCTGTTATTTCTGCGACTTTGTTGGAAGCCAGAGGAGCTAGAATAGTAGCTGTTGCAACATCAGACAGGAAGACAATAGCCTTATACAGTGTTTAACCACTTCCCACAATTATGCAAGGTCAAATCCTTCACTGATAAAACCTATTCGATTAACGTCAGAATTCAAATATTTTATCTTTCATGTTCTTATCTTTTGTTTTCTATTTCTGCTCTATATTATAATATAATATAGTATTATATTCTATGTAATTTAATCATATCAATCTTCCAACTCTCAAGTTCCTCCTTCAGGGACAACTGTGTCGTGTCTAGCCTAGTCTTTTAAAGCATTTACTATTGGATTATCCTGAAAATAATAATGACTTTCTATTATTCACTCTAACAAAAACAAAGTATAGAGAAATCTCTACTATACATTTATTTACTTCAAAACAAAAACAAGTTGACAACTTACTAACAATCCAATAACATTAAACTAACTATGTAAATATTTAATAGATTCTTCTTTTTATTTTTAGGAAACTAGTCAATGCTGTATGTGCAGTAGATACTTGCATATATTGCAGGTGTCAGGATAAATTAGCACAACAACATTAAGAAGCAATTAAAAAATACTGTCAAGAAACTTTATCCAGTAGTTTAAGCTTATGAAACATATGGAACATAGAAAATGTTCTGAAAATAACATTACATTTAAAAACAAATATGAATTATATATGTAGCATGAGTTATGACCATGAACATAAACTAGAACAAAATATAAACATTTGGTCTTTGGTAGTGGAACTATGAGTAATAAATTTTTTCAGCTCTTATTTTAAATAAATTTTCTTTTACTATTCTTTCTTAATTGAGGTACAGTTCACATAACATAGAATTTTTTTAGTTTTATTTTTATTGTTTATGCTGTTAAGTTCCCACTTTTTCTCTCTTTCCCCACATCCACCCATCCCCATCCCCATACTGTTGTCCATGTCCATGGGTTGTACATAAATGTTCTCTGGTTAATCTTTTCATCATCTTTCATTGTACCCACCCCGCTTCCTAGCAGCTGTCAGCCTGTTTATATGTATCTAAGCTTCTGTCACTATTTAGTTTGTTGGTTTATTGTGTTCATTAGATTCCACATATAAGTGAGATCGTGTGGTATTTTTCTTTCACTGACTAGCTTAATTCACTTAGCATAATTTTCTCTAGGTCTGTTCATGCTGTTGCAAAATGTAAGTGTTTCTTCTTTTTTACTGCTGCATAGTATTCCAATGTGTAAATGTACCACAGCTTTTTTATCCACTCATCTACCAACAGGCACTTAGCCAAATCTTGGCTGCTATAAATAGTGCTGCTATAAACATAAGGGTGCATATATTTTTTTGTATAGGTGTTTTGGGATCCTTGGGGCATTTTTAAAGTGAACAATTCGGTGGTATTAAATACATTCACAATGCAGAGCAACCATCACCTCTGCGGAGTACCAAAACATTCTGTTACCCCAAAAGGAAACCTTCTACCCATCAAGCAACCTTTCCACAGTCCCTCTTCCTCTATCCCTGGCAACAATGAATCTATTTTCTGTCTTTATGCATTTACTTTTCTAGATATTTCACATAAATGAAATCATACCAAATGTGACCTTTTCTACCTGGGTTTTTAGTTTGTATAATGCTTTCAAAGTTCATCCAAGTCACGGCATGTATCAGTACTTTACTCCTTTGTATGGATGAATAATATTCCATTGTATGGATACCACACCTTGTTTATCCATTTGTCCACTGACGGCCATTTGGGTAGTTCCCACCATTTGGCTATGGTAAACAGTGCTGCTGTGACATTTGTGTACAAGTTCTTGTTTGAATACCTATTTTCATTTCTTTTGGGACTATTCTCAGGAGCGTTTTTGGAGAGAACTAGAACTAGTCGCTCATCAAAGGCATATTTATTAATTTTTCTCTCTGAATTCGTGTGAAGCATGTCGGATGTAATGGAATACATAAAAGGAGAGCCCTGGGGTAGGTTTTCCCATCACCATAGCCCTGAATGAAAGTCACAGTAAGCGTGTGAGGTCTGACGGGCTACCACAGCAGTCGCAGGCACTCTAGTCCAGTGCTACTCAAAATGCAGGCTGGAAGCCAGATGCTGGCGAGTGAACCATGTGGTACCGGTCAAAGGACTGGAATTTTGAGTAGTGCTACCTAACAGTGGTAATATGCTCAGCACTGATAGGAATCTGGGGCAGGTTTTGTGATAAAAGTAATGGAGGTCCAAGAATCTTCGAATGAAGGTTGAGGCAATAGTGGGCTTTTGGGTCTTCGTGGACCTGACAGTAGGCTTATCGTGCAGCCTCAGGCCACATCTGGAGACAGGGAAGGATGACAGGAGTTTGTACTCCCCTCTATCCTGGCAGACCTTTTCTCTGTGCCTTTCAGTACCAGAGGGAGCTTACTGGATTGATGGTTACCCAGGCAACAGATGCTGCATAGCTCTCATCAGTAGTTCTGCTCTGTGTTTGACAACTTGATCAGAATACAGGCTTAGCAATATTGTACTGAAAGAGTCATGGCTCCCATCTGGGGTCATCACAGAGCTGGTCCCAAAGTTACACACATGGCCTGGGTATACCTCTACGTCCGTTTCTTGCAAGAAGAATAAAATCATTGAAAACAAGATCATAAATAGAGAAAATTCTCTTGATGAAGTGGATAGAAATTCATTTACAAATTATACTTTGAATGTCACATATTGAACCCCACAGGAGCCCCTGGAAGAATATTACACAGATACTGTAACCAGCAAAAACAAAATGAAAAAACAAACAAACAAAAAAATCCACCTGAGAAACAATTGTTCCTCTTAATGGGATGCGGAGATGAATTCCAGTTGAGCATCAGACATCAGCCAAGTGCTCAAAAACTGTTGCGACAGAAAATGTTGCACGTTTTTAATCCAAGTGCTGTCTGGGGAGAGAGATATTCTAGGTTAGTTCAGCCTAACACCAATGTTTCAACCAGAGTCGAGCGGCCTTTAACATCTCTGCTTAACCACAGAGTGCTTTAAGCAGAGGGAGGAAGAGCAAGCACTTGGTGCGAATCTGTTTGGCTGCTAAGTTTTCAGTGCAAAAGCTCAGTTTGGAACACTTCTGACTGAGCTCTCAGTACCATTCTGGAGTCTGAATTCAGGGTAGTCAACAAGTGTTTACCAGTAGCTAATGCTGAGATTTCTGCACCCGCCAAAGAAAAGCCATCCTGACCTTGAACTCAGGTCCTGTTCTTGGGTAAGGAATAGACTCAAATTTTTAGCAGTGGGATTTTCAGGTTAATAACTCCCACCACCACCCCTTTCCCCACACCAAGCCACTGAGAACTTAAGAAAATTAAAATCATCCTTTCTGAACCCCTGGCTCTGTGAGATTAAGAATCCTGTGACTCTTCCGGATCTATTATTCTATGTGGCAAATATGTTTCAAATCCGATCTGCGGTGGCCCTGGAGTGCTGGATTGAAGGAACTCCTACCCTTCACGACAGCATAGATGGAACTGGAGAGTATTATACTAAACGAAATAAGCCGGGGGCAAAAGACAAATAGCATATGATCTCACCTATAAGTGGGACCTAATGAACAAAACAAACAAATGAGCAAAATAGAACCAGAGACACAGAAATAAGGAACAAATTGACAGTGACCAGAGGGGAGGGGGACAGAAGGGGAAATAAAGGGAAGGATCTAGTCAAGGCACATGTACAAAGGACCCAGGGACATGGATGACAGGGTGGGGACTGACAACGGGGGAAAAACTGGGACAATTATGACTGAAAAACAATAAAATAAAATGAAATAATAAAATAAAATTAAATCAAAATTTAATTTTAAAAAAGAAAAGAGTGCTAAGGCTGCTTTAGGGCTCAGCAACAAATGAGGCCATGTACCTGCCTCAGACCTGGAAGGCGTTTCTACACCTGCGCTTTCTGTCTTGCCTCTGGGAAGGCCAGTCCCTTGTCCGGAGCCGCTTGTCCACCCCCACCCCCCACCCTGTCACCTTCCCAGGACTGCTTGACTCCTCAGCAGCGGGATGGAGTGGAATAGGTTTGGGCTCGAACTGACCTAGATTCAAAACCAAGCTCTGATATCACTAGCTGCGTGACCCTGGTGAGAGAATTAATCGTAATAACATAAGTAAAATATCCAGGACAGGACCTGGGCTTCCTTGGTGCTCAGTAAATGGTACTCTTCTTTTACAACTCAACATGAGTTTGTTTTTAGGAGCTATTTCTGGCTTCCTTAGCTCCCAGGACCTCCCCACACCCTTCTCCTGTGGTTTTTTCCCGTTTTACTATGATTGCCACTTTCCTCGTCACTCTCTCACTAGACCGAGCCTTTGGAGTGTTTGTATTAGTCGTTTAAGAAGTGCTGCTTGTGGATTGTTAAGCGCCTCCCAAACTACTAATCCTTAGCCATCTGTCTTACAAGTTAAGATATTCCAGCTCGAGCAGTGAAAAGGATCCGTTCAGAAGGCTCCTTCGGCAGCGTCATGGGCACAGAAAGCCCTCGCAGCATCCGCGCTTCCCAAACGGAAGCCGGCCAGCAACACAGAATGTGAAGAGCGGTGGCGTCGTTTCCAGACCATCAAACTACAAAAGAGCTCTTCCGCACTGCCATATGGCCAGTGAAACCAAGCACATCAGTGACGAGCACCGCGGGGACACACTGAGCTGCCGGGCTGCTCCCTGAGTCCCTGGGCTGATAGGACTTTGGATGCTGCTGGAATCAGAATCCCGGTGGGGAGAGAGGGTGAGGCTTCCATCCAGCGGCTCTCACTTAATCCCTCAGCCCTCCTAAACTCAACCACAGGGGCTTCCATGTGGTGTTGGGCGACGTTATAAAGCCATGAAATGTTCTCTATGCCAGACTTGAATATAGGGAATTGAGTAGGAAATTCATGAACATATTGCCTGTAGGGGAGAGGGTCTTTCAGTATAAAATACAAATTATTCTATGCGAGGTGACTGGCTCAAAAGAGGCTGGCTTGTGTGGTGGTGTCCTACCTGAAGAATTTAAAAACACAGGCGAATAGGACCTCACTCAAGAAACTGAGGGGAGCCCTGAGGGATGGCATTCACTGGCATCAGTCCAGGGGCAATGACAGGACACAGCTGGGACTGCGGGGAGATGAGGGTGGAGATGGCTTGAGGGTAGGTGGCCAAGGAGAAGGGGCTTCCATAGAATATTGAGCCAGCACTTGCTGAAAGTATCTCAAAGGGAAGGGAAATAAATGTTGATGTGAACCTTTGGGAGCCACAAGTGCTTTTGAGAAGCCACAAATAAGATGGGGTTCCTGGGGATAAACTAAGAGTATCCTCTTCAGAAACCCTGAGGGGCACAGTGGCAGCATTACACGGGCCATGTTGAGTTTAAAAACAACACAAAACGTAAAGCAAAGCTCCTGCTATTTTATCAGCCTGAAAAACTCTCCTTTTCTCTTACCCCTCCATAACGGTAATGTTGCCGTAAGTCAAGTGCTGCTCAGTGCTTCGCAGGTTTTTAACTCATCGACTTCTGCAAGTGTTATCATTTGACCACTTCACAGCCAAAGAAAGTGAGACAAGCAGGGATGGGGTACCTCAACCAAGTCATGTGGGGCCCCAGAGGCCGATCTGGGAATATGAGTGGAGGAGTCTGAGTCCAGGGCTGTGCCCTCATTGCCGGTCCGCACTGCCTCTCCTCGGCCTTCAGGGCCACACCCAGGAGCCGGCGTCTCTCCTGGCTGGCCTCACCGCCTGGCCGCTGTCCTCTCTGTCATCGCGCAGCTGTGCCTGGGGCGCTCTGAGGCAGCTCTGCTGTCACTCAATGTATCCGTGACTTGTTTCCAGACTAGGCTATGAGAGATTTAGGAGTGTGAACCTCATCGCAGAATTAGTTTTGAATCCCTTGTGTCCAGTTTGGTTAACAGACACAAAGCTAGTACTGGTAAGTGTCTGATGGAATAAGTCAATGAATAAACTTAGGGTTTTGGGAGAAAACTGGGGCCAGATGGGGCCTGATTGGACCTAGTAATAGTAGTTATTAATATTTATTGACCATTTGCTATGTTCTAGGCAGTGTGCTGAGCACTTTTTACACATTATACAACCCTCCGAGGTCGGTTCTGCTACCTCATTGTACATTTGAGGAGAGTAAGTTTCAGGCACATTGAGTTACTGGAGTTCTCACAGCTAGTAATCTGCAGAGCTAGGGTCCCAAATCAGATCTGTCTGATGCCAAAGCCATTGATCGTAACCTTCACGATATTTTGCGGCTGCTCAAATCCCTGGCCTGCTTGTCTAAGCTTGCACACTTGTTATGGGAACATAAAGAGGCTTTCCCAGCTAAATTTTCCCACCACTTTTGCTGTAGATCTCCCTAAAACAATGCTGCATGGGGTCTTCTTGAAAAAGCTCCGTTTTTCCTCTTGGTGTTAGATAATCATCACGTGGTCACTACTGCTGGCTAATTCACATCGAGCCCTTGCTATAGTACATAGCTGTAGGTATTTTTAGTATTTCAGTGCATTTAATCCTGTCAACAACTGCATGAGGAAGGTACTCTTAGTGAACTCATTTTCCAAGTGAGGAACCTGAGGCCCAGAGAGGCGAGTTAAAAATTGCCGAAGGTTCCACTATTAGCCGGAGATAGGTTGATATTCAGTTCTAAGCAGCCTTGGTCCAGAACCCACACTCTCAACCATTGTGCTACCCTGACTGACCAGCAGGGCTGTGTGCTCACAGTCTGCTGGTTCTTTATACAGCATGGGGTCTTCAAAGGCCAAGGCTAAGGGCTTGATCTCTGACAGCCTTAGTCTGCACCTTAATCTTGGCCAGATGTCCTGTAAACATTTCACAAGCCTAGGCCCTTGGTTACCAAGGAAACCAGGTGGATCAGTGCTAGTCTGCCAGCACCACGGGGAAAACTCTGCTGTTGATAAAAGGTCAGAACTAACTTCTCCATATCATTTAAATACCCATTCAGGGAGAACACATTAGCCATTGATACATCTGATAAGGGGTTAGTATCCAAAATTTATGAAGAACCTATTAAACTCAACGCCAAAAAAACCAAATTATTCTATTAAAAAATGGGCAAAGGAAGACTTGAATAGACACTTGTCCAAAGGGGACACACAGGTGGCCAATAGACATGTGAAAAGATGCTCAGCATCACTAGCAATCAGAGAGATGCAAATTAAAACCACAGTGAGATATCACCTCACACCTGTCAGAATGGCCACCATTAACAAATCAATAAACAACAAAAAATTTGTATTCAGTGTAGTTGAGTACAGTTAAACCTTATCTTAGAAAAACTCATATGGCAGTCATTTTTATAAAGCACTATTATGTAGAGTTTTGAAAATAAAATCTTGCTTTGTAAAGTAAGAAAAAAAAAACCATTCAAAATTATGTTAGTCAATGAATCTGGCTTACTTGTTTCTCCAAGTGCTAAACCTGTCCCCACTGGCTCTACATGCTCGGAATGTTGGTTTTCCCTTCCATGATTTGTTGATAGGGTCAAATTCCACACTGGCAGTTTCATCAGAAAGGTAAATACTTCATGTTTAGATATTTGATGTGCTTAGACTGAGAACATTTTCCAGTGAAAGCTTCGAAGGTTTGAGGGCAGAGCCTGGAGTCATGGGACATTAAAGCAGCCAGGGGCTTTAGGGATCAAAGTCCAGCACCCTCATTTTATAGATAAGGGAGACCAGATTGGTAGCCTGCATCCACGCAGCTAGTGAAGGACCGAACCAGGACGTGACCTCCCATCTGCCACTCACAGACCCAGCTGAGTCTGTGAAATTATGTTTACCCAAAACTCTTCAGGAATTTTTTATAGCTTCATTGGAGAAGTTCAGGAATTGAAAATGTCTATTTCATAGTTGAAAAAGCAAGAAGGGTGTACTATCAGGACATGATCATCTCTACAGTCAAAATGAAGTGAAAAGTTGATTGACTTTCTGGCCAATTTGATCAATCCAGGTAGTCAACAGGAAGTTATTTCCTCAGATAGCCAGGTCCTGTATTTGAATTCACTATTCAATGTCTATTACTTCTATGTAACTACTCTGTGTATTTCACTGTTGCTATCAGTGGAATCGTACTGGAGCTTTTTTATCCTTCACTATTAGAAAAATTATTACAGCATTTACTAGATCTTTATACAATTTACCTTTCATAAATCTTTGCACACAAAACAAGCCTGTCACTTTAAAAATAAATTTGTAGTATGGAGATTCCATTTCAGATAATGAAAAAATTCTGAAACTAGGTAACGAAGATGGTTACGTATCATGAATGCACTTTATGCCACTGACCTGTGCACTTTAAAATGGCTAAAATGATAAGCTATGTTAGGTATATTTTCCATAAGAAAAATGAATGCATAAAGAAACCTAATTACTGGGAGTAAGAAAAAATAGTTCAGTTGCAAATAATATATTTCATTGATTTATTCAATAAATATACATGGGGTACCTGCTGTGAGTGAGGTGCATATTTGAAAAGTGTTTAAGAGTGCTCGCTACGTGTAAGATCTTATGAAAACGTAAGCTGTGCATTTGTGTGTAACTGTGTATGTGTATGCTGGGTATTGTCCCTTCACCCTTCACTCTCTCCATCCTCCTTTGAATTTGGGGAGCCTCCCTGAAATGCCTACAGCCACAGACTCCTTTATCATTTGGCTTTTGGTTCGGTTTGGCTAGTGAGTTTCCAGGAGAAGAGAGGGAGGGAGGAACATGAGGCTGGAATATTTATTCCCTCTACTCCCTTTCTGCCGGGTCATTGTAAGTTGGTGGCATCTCTCTACCGAAGGGCAAAACCCCTCGCATCTGCCCTTCCTTGCAGCTACCTTCTCAGAGCTTCTGAAAGGGCTCTCTCCGTTTTCTCCTTCTGGCCGACCGTGGTTAACAGCTCCCAGTTGTTGCTAGTCCCTCGGTGCTGTCGCAGTCCTTGTTCAGAGTCCTTAGCCCTACCTACGCAGCTGCAAGTGGTCCTTTTATCAACAGTCGTCAATTACCCTGACGGATGCCGATGGAGCCTGCAGGAACCCTCGCCAATAGAGGGTGTGTTTGTGGATTGTGCGTGTGGGTGACCTCGTGTAGCAAATGGTAGGCATTTTCTCTGCCTCAACTCATACCTCCTAAGGCAACTGGAACTGTAAAAATTAAACTTTTCCTTACCTGAGAAATCTATAAGTATTTAGAATAGAAAGAACCGAGTGTTTAAAACTTTCCACTTAAGGTTGCTTCTAGGTTTCTGGGTTGTTTGTTTTTTTCGTAATCTTTTTTTAGCATTTTGTCTCATGATTTAAGGGTAACTGTTCTCCCAAAGAGTTCACATTGTCTAAAAACTCCCATTATTTTAGAAAAAAAAATGAACTTCCAACTAACAGAGTTGTGAACTATCCAATATCTTTCATTATAAAACAAGGAAGCACCATTTCAACTAGGGAATACTGATTGCTTAAAAGTATATGCTTTTGAATAAACCTATATTAGTTTAATGAAGTTTTTCTATGACTAGTATAATTTACTGTAATTACATTCAGACCCCAAATTATGGGTATTATCCACATGAAATATGGCACTGGGTTGAAGCAATTAGTTTAATCACTTTCCTGATGTGAAATGAAACAGGGACACTACAGAGCAGGGCTGCTCACTGGCACATGATATGAAGAGGCCAGGCCTCCTGAGTGGCCCTTGCAGTACAGACCCTTACTCGACTGTCCTTTCCTCCTGTAGCGAATGGCACTGTACAAAGCAGCACCTCACACAGCGGTGTCTTTTTGCTGTTAATATCCTCAGGCTGCATAGTTCAGGCCTTTCTTGTCACTCGCTGGACAATAGCCATGTGCTTCCTCATATGCTCATGCACGATGTTCATTGCACGAGGATGCCTTGGCCAAAGAGGGGCTTAAATCCAGCCTGCACTCTGTTCCCCAAGCCTGTTTGGGTGGCTTTTATGAAGAAAAGGTGTCTCTCCTAATTTGCTTTAAGTTGCAACCACAGCCCAGCGGATGTCCTGACTGGTCTTCTTCCTCTGCTCCTGACCTCCTTTTTATTTATCCACTTAATAGAATAAACTTCTAAAATACGGGTTTGAAAACATTGATGAAAGAAAGAAGATACAAATAAATGGAAAGCCATTCTGTGTAACACTGTAAAAACGTCCATACTACCCAAAGTGATCTATAGATTCAGTGCAATTGTTATCAAAATTCCAGTGGTATTTTTTACAGAAATAGACAAAAATTATAAAATGTGTAGGGAATCATAAAAGACCCTAAAGGGCCAAAGCAATTTTGAGGAAGAACAACAAAGCTGGGGACATGGTACTTTCTGATTTCAAATTATATTGGAAAGCTATAAAAATCAAAACAATATGGTTACTGGCCTGAAGACAGATATACGAAAACCAGTGGAACAGGATAAAGAACTCAGATATAAACCCTTGTGTATAACCAAATGAGCTTTAACAGTGGTGCCAAGAATGCACAATAAAAAAGGACATTCTCTTCGATAAATGGCTCAAAGAAAACTGGATATCTATATACAGAAGAATAAAATTGAACCCTTATCTCACTCCATATACAAAAGTCACCTCAAAATAGATTAAAGACTTATATATAAGACCTGGAACCATAAAACTCTAACAGAAAACATGGAGAAAGTCTTTTTGACATTGGACCGGGCCATGATGTTTTGGATATGACCCCAAAAGTACAGGGGGAAAAAAGCAAAAATAGACAAATGGGATTACATCAAAGTTAAAAGTTTCTGCATCTCAAAAGAAACAATCAACAGAGTGACAAAACAATCTATGGAATAAGAGAAAATATTTGCCAACCACACATCTGATAAAAGGTTAATATCCAAAATATATACAGAACTCAAAAAACTCAATAGCAACATACCAAATAACCCCATTTAAAATGGACAAAGGAACTGAATAAACATTTCTCCAAAGAAAACATATGAAAGGTCACCAGGTACATGAAAAGATGTTCAGCATCACTAGTCGTCAGGGAAACACAAATGCAAACTACGACAAGATATTACCTCATATCTGTCAGAATGGCTCTCATCAATAAATCAACAAACAAGTGTTGGCGAGGATGTGAAGAAAAGGGAACCCTTGTGCCCTGTTGGTGGGAATACAGGCTGGTGCAGCCACAATGGAAAACAGCGCAGAGGTTCCTCAAAAAATTAAAAATAGAACTACCATATGATCCAGCCATCCCTCTTCTGGGTATTTATCCCTACCAAAAGTGAAACTAGTATCTTGAAGAAGTATTTACACCCTCATATTTATTGCAGCATTATTTATAATAGTCAAGACAAACAACCCAAGTGTCCCTTGACAGATGAATGGATAAAGAAAAAGTCATATATGTGTATATATGTATTTATATAAATAATGTATATATATATCACATAAATTTTTATATGTATGAATATTATTGCATTATCCATTCTTCTGTATATAAATATTCAGTTTCCCCAGGATCATTTATTGAAGAGCCTTAGAAAAGAAGTAAATCCTGTCATTTGCAACATCATGGATGAGCTTGGAGGACATTATGCTAAGTCAAATAAGAACGGCACAGAAAGACAATATAGAGGTAGAAAGTAGAACGGTGGTTGTTGGTGGGGGCTAGGGGGTGGAGAATGGAGAGATGTTGAATAGAAAGAATAAAAAAGAAAGAAAGAAAAACTGCGTTTCACCATGCAGCTTCTGCTTAAACCATGCAGTGACTATCCATTCTACAGAGCAGTGTGTCTCATATTTCTACATGCACATGAATCACAGGGGTGGAGTGGGGAAGTGGGGGTGGACCTTGTTAAATTCAGATTCTAATTAACTGTGGCTGGTGTGGAGCCTGAGACTCTGCATTTGTAACAAGCACCTCAATTAGGCCAATGCTCATCTGCTGACCTCTTGGAGTAGAAGGGTCCTACTAGAGCAGTACTGTTCAATAGAACTTTCTACGATGGTGAAAGTGTTCTCTTTCTGGACTATCCAATCTAGTAGCTGCTAGCCCCATGTAACTATTGAGAGTGGCTAATGAAATGTGGCTCATGCGACTGGGGAGCGGAACTTAAAATTTTATTTCATTTTCATTCTTTTAAATTAAATAGTCACATGTGGCTAGTGGCTACTGCACTGGACAGCACAGCTATAGAGCAGGGGTCCCCAACCTCCTGGGCCTGCAGACCGGTGCCAGTTGGTAGCCTGTTAGGAACCAGGCCACAGCGAAGCTCACCTGAGCTCTGCCTCCTGCCACTCCCCACCACCCCTGCCTGCTGGGTGGAAAAGCCGGTCCCTGGTGTGCCAAAAAGATTGGGGACCACTGATGTAGAGGATAACACCCATGTTCCTCCCTGTGACATGTGGAGCCCTTTGGTGATCTGTCCTTTGCCTACCTCTTGCTCCTCATTTATAGCCCTTCCTTGTCCCTTATTTTATGGTACAACCTCACTGAACAGCCATAATTTTCCAAAGAGACCAAGAGGTTTTCATGCTTTCACACGCCATTCTATTTGCTTGGAATGCCCTTCTTCATGTTTTGTGCCCAATATCGTCACGTCTTCTTCCCTGGCCCAGTCCCAGCACCTCCTTCCCTGTGAGGCCTTCCCTGTACTTGTCCTGCTAATAGCACTCATTTACCATCTATAGGTTTTGAAGGCCCTCTGCACACATTACCTCATTCAGGCGGCACAGTAGACCTGGTATAAGGCAACTGAAGCTTGATGAGGCTCGCCCAGGGTCATAAATTCAAAGCGTGACTCTGATGCCCATTAGTTCTGGACCACGCCGTGGTGCCGTCTACCGGCACAGTGCTGTGAGACGCACAGCACTATCACAAGTGTCAAATTGTCTACAGTCTCTCTTCTCTATGGGATCAAAGGAGTTAATATTTATTTCTGTATCCCTAGGGCCTGGCGGTGTGTGAATGTGTATGTTTCAGCTCTCCAGCTCCATTGTAAAGTCCCTGAGTGCTGTAACTACCGCGCTTGGTGCTCGACAGCTCCTGTAGGTTCTTTAGTAAGAATCTAAATAAATGAATGAATAACTCAGTGAGTATGCTGATTATGGGCAACATTAGCAAGGACTTTGTCAGGAACGTAAGGGCAAGGATTCTTGCTAAGCAGCTTTGGACTTCAAAATGAAACAATCATTTCGTAAGTTAAAATATGCTATTTTTCTACACTCTGACACTTTGTATCCCTTGAGTTATTTGGATCTAAATTATACATTTTCCTTCAGTTAACTTACTTTATTTAACAAATATTTCAAAAATTTAATACAAACAAAGCTCTGTGCTAGGCCCTAAGGGGTATAGAAGAACGTAAATTGAATCAGACATGTTCCTTGCCCTCAAACCAGCTAAGACTAATGCAAGAGAGGGGAGGGCACTGAATAATGCTAAAGAGAAAAAAGAAAAAAGAAAGAGAGTGGAGTGGTGTGAGAAGAGCTGAGTATGGAGCAAAACTGGAATGGTACCGTTTTGATGTGTACTACCCTTCAAATCTGCCTAATTAGCATGGCCATTGCTCTCCTGAATTAATGTCTTATAAGGCACACTTTACTGAGAATGTGAGAAAATGGAACTGTGTATACACCATCAGCAGGACACAGGAGTATAAACTGGCATGAACCTAATAAAGGGATTCAGAATCCTATTCAATTTCTTTAAAAACACGCATGCCCTTTGTTCCAGCAATTCTACTTGTAGGAATTTATCCCAAAACGATCATGCCTATGCACTGAGTTTTATTGGTAAAGACTTCCTGGTGACTTTATGGTAATTGTTTATAATGATTAAAAATGTAAAAAGACAAATTTCTAACCCCTAGGAAATTAAATACTCCCAATCCATATGATTTAGTCATTATATACTATTTAGTCATTAAAAGTTGTGTGAAACTTTATGTATTGACATGGAGCAACGTCACTATATATTTTTGTGTGAGAAAAGCAGGTTACAACATAGAATGTGCCATGTGATTTCCTAGTTTCGGGGGGTGCGATTTAAGAGTGTTTATATATGCACATATGAAAGAAAGACTTTAAGAAAAGACCCAGAGAATCTCTTCATGTGTAGTCTTTGTGATGGGCTGAGATTATTTGTGTCTATGCTTTTCATCTGTGTGTGCCACTTTTTATGAAAAAATACATTAAAAAAAATCAGTCTGTCTACTGGTTTCAGTTTAGCCTGATTTCCAATTACAAAATATCTTCCTGAAGATCCAGGATACTGAGCAGGAAATCCATGGACAGACAACTACTTAGAAGCATCTCCAGTTTGGAGAAGTCAAACTCTCTCCCATCATCATTCAACGTACTCATTCCTTGATTTCCAATACCCATAGTTTTCCTGTCTCTGGTCTTAAACTCAGCCTAAATTGGAGTCATCTTCCCTTTGCCCAGCCGTCAGCGAGATCATCGTGCCCTAGGGATGGGCCATGTGTGGCAGAAGTAAGCCTACTGGTGCCCAAAGGCTGGCGAACCCGGCACATTTCTCACTGCCCAGTTTCCCTCTGTTTGCTGTGCTCTTCGACATATAACTTCTAATCCTTGTTGACAACCTGGTCTCTTGCTCCTTGTTTTGGGAGTGCTGTTGCTGCCTTTCTCTTCTGTCTCTTCTTGAGCTTCATAGATAGTGAAGACTAAGCTGGAACCTAGTAATCGACCTGCTTACCAGGAGCCTGTGAGTTGCAAAGGAAAGCAAAGATGTAGTTAGAGCCTATTGTAGCACTTAGTATTTGATCTGCAACACAAACGTAAAAAGAGAAACAAGCTTGGGTGGCTCCATCAGTTGTTCCAACAAGCACAAGATAGGTTTTAGAAGCATTACGTTAGCTCCTTCCAGGAAAATTCACGTTATCATCCTGAAGAGCTCTTCAGCTTTGCACACGGTAAGAGAAAGGTTCTTAAAAACAAAATTAGAAAATGATTCACACCAATTTTTTCGGCATCAGGAGCGTGGCTCACATGTATTTTCACAGTGCTTTTAGAATAGATCCTGGTTCCCCTATGTTACTCTGCATTGCAGATTGTGCGACAAAGGGATTCAGGAGGCAGCCCAATGCGTGGGCATGGGCGTGAGGAGAGAGCTGTGTACGTAGGAAGCGCCAAAAGAACGTGGGAGTGGAGCTGAGCCCTGGGAGGCCACATCCATGAACTAACTGAAATTTACTAGCAACTAATCAGCTGGTTGGCAGGGGAAGCAAATGCCGAGAGTAGAGATGTACACCTGCTTGAGGGAGGGACCATCTGTAATCAGTACGGCAGAGGTACACAGAGGTCACACCACCCTCGTGGAGTGTGTGCCTCTAAGATATATCCTTCCAGTCTTTTTTTCCTGTGAGTGTGTGGATGAGTATGTGTACTTCTCACAAAGTTGAGATCCTACACTTGATGCTGTTTTGTGTCTTGATCTTTTCACTTAATATTGTACTGTAAGCATGAAACTGTTATTGTCCAAGTGAGTTAATAGCATGGGTGGAATTTGAACAAGTCTTTTTTTTTTTTTCTTTCCAAAGACCAAACGCAATCTCTCCCCAACACTCAAGACTGTACTTCTGTGTTGAGTTAAAGGGTACCTACCCACCACCCGCCCACACCTCCCTCTCCATCCCACCTTCAATGATATATCTACATCCTAACTCCAGGAACCTGTGAATGTGAATTTATCTGAAAAATAAAAACATCTTTACACATGTAATTAAGTATCTTGAGGTGAAATTATTGTGGATTACCTAGGTGGGTCCTATATCCAATGACAATGCTCTTAGAGACAGAAGAAAGGAAGACATAGACGCAGGGCGATGCGAAGGTGATGTGAAGACGGAGACAGATTGGAGTGATGCCACTATAATCTGAGGAACTCCTGGAGCCCCCATAAACTGGCAAGGACAAGGAAAGATATACCCCTGAGACTGTGAGAGGCTGTGTGGTCCTGCCAGGATGTTGAGTTTAGACTTCTGGCCCCCAGAACTGTGGGAGAATAAATTTCTCTTGTTTTAAGCTGCCAAGTTGTAGTAGTTTGTTGCAGCCACCACAGGAAAACTCATACAATTTTTTTTTCTCCTCTAGCTTAGTACTAGCATAGAACCTGGCACGTATTAGGTGTTTTCAAAAAGTGAATTACGTAAGAGATTCATATGTGGGTATAATGAAACAAAGCTTTACATCATTTCCAACTAACTTAGATTGAACATTATAATATTGTACTTGATGATAGATTCCCAGTTTGAGGGTTGTTTAGGAAGGGGACTAATATTTGTTGAGTGCCTGCTGTACCTTGGACACCAAGGTAAATTTCATTCATAAATCATAACACAATGGAAGTAAATGTTGTGAATTATAATGGCAAGAGCAAGGATTTTGAAGTCAAATTTGAGCTCTGATTCTTAATAGCTGTATGAACTTCAGCAAATTACTTAAACTCCCTAAACCTAAATTTATTTATCTGAAAAATGGGAAAGTGATCCCTATCTTCCTGCCCCGTTTTTAGGATGAAAGCAGATAATGAAGTAGCTGAGCATGGAGCCAAGCACATAGAAAATCTCAACAAACATTAGTCATTATGAGCACAGCGGCGGTGGGTGCCGAGCGAGGGCTGGAATTGGAGACTGGTGCCCTCACCTGAGAACAACAGGTGCTCAGTACTCCCCTTCTAAAAGTTCAGAGAGATGTTAAATTTGGGGCCAGGTGAGTCCCTGTAGGGTCACAGACAGAAGCCCCGAAGGTTAACTGGGCTCTGCAGAAGGCGGTGTGGTTTAAGCTATCTTGCTACTATCCTCTCTTTGGAAGCACTTCTTGGGGGAGGGTCCTTCAGCAGCAAGAGGCTGCTGTGGGGGTTAGTTCTGGCAGAGAGCTGAATTGGGTAGGGCGAACCGAAGTCTAATCTCCACACAAGGGACCAGACAGACGGGAAACCTTCACAGGGCCTTCCAAAGAACCAACAAATGCACTTTACAGGCGAGCCCACGTTTGGACCCCTGCCATACACTGGGAACGAGTTGCGTGTCAGTGTCAAATAGAATGGCTGTTGTGACCAACAAGCAGTCTAATAAGGTGAGACCTGCTTCCCTTTTCTCCTTCCCCAACACCAAAGCAGTGCATACTGGGAGGTGGATGGCGTTGGCAGCACAAGAGGAAGCCAGACCCACCCCCCACCCCCCAAAAGAGGAAGCCAGACCACCCTCCAAAATCCTAGCAATAGGCTCAACCCTTGCTGCATATTAGAATCACTTGGGAACCTTAAAAAAAAATTCTTGATATGCCCAGACATTCCAATTTAACTAGTCTGGAATAGAACCTGGCATTAAAATTTTTAATGATCAGACTGGATTGAGAACCACTTCTCTAAAGCATATGCTTGGGATAAGGTGTAGGGTTGCCAGGTTTAGCAAATGAAAATAAAAGTATTATGTGAGACACACACATAAAAAATTATTTGAGTAAAATTTAAATTATACTGGGCATTCTGTATTTAATCTGGCAACCCTAAAAGGGGAGGAAAAGTATTTGAAATGGATAAAAGATTGAAATTTTAAAATAAACAGGCCAGAATTTTGAATATCAAAAGTAACTTTAATAATAGAAGGCAACTGAAACATTAAGGAATCTGGCTGATCTGTCACTCAAAAGAGCTGCTACCTACGAAGCAACAGGGGGTGTGAGAGAGGCGGGAGCAGTGCCACAAAAATAAAACCATTTCCTAGTACAATGTAATATCAATTTTATCTCAATTAAAAATAAAAAGCCACTTCATACTATGTCCCCAGCAAGTTGAGACTCCCAGGAAACTAATTATATCATTCTGACCTATAATCTTGCCCCAGAGGTGAGCAAAACAGACGCCTAAAGACTTCACTTATGTGACTTGCGCACGATCAACAAAGCTAAGTGACAGAGGCAGGATTTGAACCCACGTAAATTTGACCAGAAGAAGAAGGAGAAATAGAATGTTCTTTTCACTGTGCCAAAATGACTTTCAGAAGTTTTCTTCGATGCTAGTAGTACTAGTAGATTGATTCCACAAGACATAGTTGACCTTTGAAACTAGCCCAGGAAAACCTATCCTCTTGAAAGGGCAGAGGAGGAGACCTGAGGGGCTGAAGGTGTATATTTTGGAGCCTCGGGGGGTGGCGCGGGGCAGACCCTGAAGATGGGTTCCCTCCTGCCGTCCTGCCCTGCCCCACTTGAACAGGCTGAGGGGCAGAGCCAGGGATACTTCTGTCTCCCTGTCTTCTCAGTTGCTGAGCCTCCAAATGGCAGTGACTGCGGGAATGTTTATTTTGTAGCAACTTCTGTTGCTCCATTGTGATGTCTACTGCTTATTTTTCAGTCTTTTAATTAAATGTCATCTCACTGTGCCTGTACTTGTTGTGCTTGAGCCTCAGGGCTGTTTTAGGAAAGGGTACAATTTTGTAAATAAAATGGAGAAAAACAAACAAAACCACCTGTTCTGCAAGGCGTGTGCTTCCAAGCCCGGAGCTCTCTGGAGTCACTCTCCCCCACCCCCGCTCCACAGGGTTGGAAGCACCCTGTCCCCGTCCAAAAGTAACTCTTAGATTGGGGGAATCCCAGTTACAGGGCCTTGACTTTGGGGGTGGCCCCAAAAGCAGCTGTCGTGACAAGCGGAGGCGAGAGACTCAGGGTGTGAAGGGAGACAGGCTGCTGAAGGTGGCAGGTCCCAAAATTACCTTTGGTTCATACATGGGAGAGGCGCAAATCTGACTAATACCTCGCCCATTCCCACCACCTGTTAGGGGAAAAATGTGACTTTCCCCCCTCAGCTTCCTTCTTTCCTCACCCAGTTGGAGAATTCTGTGTTTGCCGCCTGTGTCCCGGGGTTTTGAGATTCAGGATAAAGAGCATAGGTACAGAGACAAGGGACTAGGAGCACAGGAAGGAAGAGAGAAGGGAAATAAACCCATTAGGTTCGTGGGCTGGGCTTTGAGGAGCATTTTTAGTATAGTTGAGAGTAAGATACAAAAGCAGTTTTAGGCTGGGAGAGAAAGGGATTTTTTTTAAACTACATAATTTATTGATGTGAAATTCACATAACATAAAATTAACCATTTTAAAGTGAACAATTCAGAGGCATTTAGTTACATTCACTGTATCATACAACTACCACCTTTATGCCACTCCTAAATACTTTCATCCCTCCAGATTAATATACCTTAAAAAAGGGTAATTTAAGATGTGTTGATGTGGATTATGAATTGGATCCCTTAATGTTTTTCAAGAGATGTAAGTGAACATTGGAGTTTATTCTTAATAACTTTGACTTTGTTAGGACTCTGACCTGCCAAAACTGGGTCATGTGGGCCCTGGGGTTATTTGGGTTCTATACATGCAAACGATGATCCCACGGTTACGCCATCACCTCCAGAGAAGGACAGCACCTTGCCCTAGACTCAGCCTTTGGTCTTAGGATCTCTTCAATGCCTTTCATATTCATAATGACATGATTTCACCAGTCCGGTGCTGGAGGGAAGGAGGCACTCTCTCTGATTTGTCAGGCGCCCACATCTTCCAATGAGGGTCTGGTCATAGTGTCCCACAAGATGCCCCACCAGCAACCGTAAAGTGTGAGCTTTGAGTGTACACAGAACCCTGGAAATACCCCTTGGGTAAACTGAGATACTCACTCTCATCCACACGTTTCCTGAAACTTCCCACTTCCCTATATTCTGAAGTCCCCACCCACCAGCGCTCTCCCCCAGTTCCATACCCCAGGCAACTGATGGCAGTAGCCTCTCCATATATTCAAGGCTTTTTGAAGTTTACTGCTTGTTTTAGAAAAAAAATGATCATGCATTTTCTGCATCTCCTATTTCTCACTCAAAAATACTTTGTGGAAGTCTCTCACAGTCACCTGGTAAGACCCTAATTCTTTTTGTGTGTGTGTGTGTGTTGGCCACATAATAATCCGTGATGAGGTTTTTCCAGAGGTGCTCTGGGTTTCCTATTCTAATAAGACCTCCCCAACCCGTGTATTTACCTAGATTTTGTCCTGTTATTTATCATTTTATTTTATATAAATGCAAAAGCCCTTATTATGTCTAGAATTTGTGTTTGTATATGGCATAAAATGGGGTTCAATTTGTTCTTTTAGAGAATAGCAAATTGAGCTAGTATCATGTATTAAGTAATCTATATTTTTTTCTTGCTGACTTGAACTTTCCATTTTGTCATGTATTAAATGCTCCCAGACTGGAATCAACATTTTCATTCCCATTTTGTTCCTTCCATTGGTTCGTCTCTTCCTGTATTAATACATGACGCTTTGATTACAATGGCTTTTAGGAGTACTGATATCTCATAAGGTTAGGTCTCCCTTACTGTTACTCTTTTTCATGTTTTCCTTCACTTCTGGACATTTATTCCTCCATGTATGTTTTAAGCCCTATTTATCCTATTAAATAAAAAAAAAACTGTTGGAGCCAAAAATAAGTCTATGGTATTAGCAGTAAAGCTAACAGGTTGCCCCGGTGAAGGGTAAAAACTGGGAGGGGGCATGAAGGAGAATTCTGGCCTGCTGGTTATGTTCCATTGCTTTATAGAGATATTAGTGACATGGGCACATTTATGATTTGTGCTCATTTCTGTATGTACATTATACTTCAAATTGAAATTTACTTGCAGTTAAAAATACCTGCTGGCATTACAATTGGGGCTGCGTTTTTTGGGAGAATGAATTTTCTGAACAAATTGTATGGTGTTTAAACTCATTCAGTTTTTTTTTGTTTGTTTTTTTTTTTTAAAGATATTATTTATTTATTTTTAGACAGAGGGGTGGGAAGGGAGAAAGAGAGAGAGAGAAACATCAATGTGTGATTGCCTTTCAAGCACCCCCTACTGGGAACCTGGCCTGCAACTCGGGCATGTGCCCTGACTGGAAATAGAACTGGTGACACTTTGGTTTGCAGGCTGGCACTCAATCCACTGAGCCACACCACCCAGGGCTGTTTTTTTGTTTTTATAAGGGTTTTTTTTTTCCCCTCATAGTCCTATACCTTTTTATATGTATCTCTCAGTATTTTATAGATTTTGTCACAGGAATTAATTGAATATTTTTCTCATTTCTACTTTACATTAACATGTTATAGTATGGAGAAATAATTAATTTTCATATGCATTTTTGTAAATCTTGCCACCTTACCACAGTCTTCGTTAATCTGAGTGTGTGTGTGTGTGTGTGTGTTTTAACTAGTTTCTTGGGTTTTAGAATGCCATCAAGTTTTTAATGAAAGTAAATATTTATGTCAGTTACTTAATTTTATGCTTTTATTTTGTTTTCTAAAAACCCTCCAAGGCACCATTGAATAGTGATGTTAATAGTAGGCATAAACCTGGAAAAGAAGAGACAGAACCTTGAGCAAAGAGAAAATTCCAATCTTTTATTTCTGTTTTTGATTACTTTATTTTCTTACCTTATTACATTTGTTTAAATCTCTAAGTCCTTAAGAAAATACTGAATTTAAAATGACAATAGTAGGGATTCTTGTCTGGTTCTTGATTTTATTTTTTTAAATTATATTTTATTGATTATGCTTTTCAGCTGTCCTGTTTTTTCCCACTTTTCCCTCCTCCATCCAGTCCCCTCCACTCCCTCAGATAATCCCCACCATGTTGCCCATGTCCGTGGGTAATGTATCTATGTTCTTTGGCTACTCTCCTATGCTGCACTTTATATCCCCATGACTATTCTGTAACCACCGGTTGGTACTTCTTAATCCCTTTACCTTTTTTGCCCAATCCCCCACCCCGCTCCCATCTGGCAACCATTAAAATATTTTCTATATATCAATGATTCTGTTTCTGTACTGCTTGTTTGTTTATTTTGTTTTTTAGATCCCATTATTGATAGATAAGTATGTGTTGCCATTTTATTGTTCATTTTTTTTATTTTCTTCTTAAAGAGGGCCCTTTAACATTTCACATAATGCTGGTTTGGTGGTGATGGACTCCTTCCGTTTTTTTCTTGCCTGGGAAGCTCTTTACCTGTCCTTTGATTCTAAATGATAGCTTTGCTGGGTAGAGTAATTTTGGTTGTAGGTCCTTGTTTTTCATCATTTTGAATATTTGTTGCCAGTTGCTTCTAGCCTGCAAAGTTTCTTTAGAGAAATCAGCTGACAGCCTTATAGGGGCTTCCTTGTTGTAGATCTTGATTTTAAAGGAAATGCTTCTGATATTTTGCTAATTAGAATGATGATAGCAATTGATTTTTGATAGACACTTTATTTTATTGAATAACTCTCATTTTGTTCTTGGTTTCCTTAAAGTTTTAATAGGGATGGCTGCTGAATTTTATCAAGTGACTTTTCAGGAATTATTAATAGGATGATATGATTTTTCACATTGAATTTATCAATGAAAATATTTCATATTAATAGATTTCTTAATGTTGTGCTTAGTAAGTCTAGAATAAACTCTGCTACAGTTTGCCATATTGATAGGTTATATTTGTTAATATTTTATTTAGAATTTTTGCTGCAAAATTGGCCTATAGTTTCCTTTTGTGTAGTATCTATATGAGTTCAATACTAAAATTATGCTTTTTGAATAAAATAAATTGAAAAGCTTTCTATTTTTTCCATGGCCTAGAATAAATTAATTAACTTTGATATAATCTATTCTTTGAAGATTAAAAAACTGAGCTGTGGAACCATCTGTCTCATTACCCTTTTTAATGATAGATCTTAATCTTTTCCTTCTCTTCCACTATAATTAGTTTTTCAGGGTTTCACTTCTTGGTTTAATTTTGGTAATTTCTTTAGGTATTCAAACTTATTTTTATAGAGTTAGCATGTAATAAATTATAACTATTTTAATTTCTCCTATATCTGTGATTATGACTCCTTTGTCACTCCCAGTCTGTCTGCTTTTTGTTCTTTCTTTTCTTTAATCAGACTTGAGGGAGGTTTATTAGTTTTGTTGACTTTTTAAGAACTAGCCTTGGGATTTGTTTACAGTGTCTATTATGTCGTTGTTTTCTGTTTAGTTCACACAGACTTCATATTGGCTAATTCTCCTTTAGAATGCTTTTTCTTCCTCACCCTCCTCACCCTCTCCAGAAGAGGCATAATGATTTTGCTTTTTTGCTCCATCCTTCTCCTGCTTCTAGGTTTAGCTGAGATACAGAAGAATTGTTTTATTATTTTTGTAAAGATTTTTATTTATTTTATTTTTAGACAGAGGGGGAGGGAGGGAGAAAGAGAGGGAGAGAAACATGAATGTGTGGTTGCCTCTTGCGTGCCCCCTGCTGGGGACCTGGCCCACAACCCAGGCATTCGCCCTGGCTGGGGAATCAAACTAGCAACCGTTTGGTTCACAGACCGACACTCAATCCACTGAGCTACACCAACCAGGGCGAATTTTTCGCTGTACATAATTATTATTATTAGCATTTCCTTGGAGCATTCCTTGCCCCGATTCCTGATCATTTCTACAAGTCAAAAACTCTATCCAATTTTAAAGGATGTTCACAAAACCACTACCTTTTCGAATCCCTTCCTGACTCCTCAGTCCCAGTGGCCCTCAGCTCTGGCTGAACATTGGAATCTAGAGGGAGGTGAAACATTTGTATTAAAAGAATGGGCTGAAGAAAATGGGGACATGCCACTTTATGAACTTTTTCTTTTCCTGTCTCCTGCCTACTTCTAATGGCTGTCCTATGTCCTATCTTCTACACCCCTTCTAATGTGTTACTAACCGTCTCTTATAGGTTAGGAAACTGGATCCTCAAACTTGTTAAAAATGTGTGTAAAGAAAAGAAAAAGGATGTCGAATGAGGGCTAGGTCTTCCTAAATATAGAGGGTCAGAATGCCCATGCAGTAGAACTACCATGGCCAGATAGGCTTAGAGCCCTTTCTGCTCCTTCCTTGGTTCCAGACAGGTGAGATGTGACTCTAAATGCAGTAAGTTAAAAGAGGAAAAGATTGCTTTAACTTCATGGCATTTCTTGTTGTAACTCAGAAGTCAGTCTTCCCTGCTCCTTCTGGTACTTATAGAATTTAGCCTAAATGCAGCCTCTCTTCCTAGAAACCCTTTCCTCTGGCATTTCATTTGCACATTTTTGAAAGCCTATCCAAACAAATGTTCACTCAGGATGAAAAGAGACCACCTGGGATCCCGGTCGTGCGTGAAGGGTGATCAGGACATACGGAGGGAAATATCGAAGAGGTATGAAAACTGCACCATCAAATTCTTGGGTTGGTGATCTTTTCCCTCCATAGTACTGCCTCCTAACCAATACATAAAAGTTATCTGCAAACACCCAGCTACACTGAAAATTAGTAGTTAGAATTGTTTTCTTTTTTAATTTTCATGACTCAGAGCAAACATTATTCATATAGGATCTATGAATATACCCAGTTCTGGGGGTGGAGGAGAGAAATTATAGCAAGAAAAGGGAGCTTTGCCATCAATTTAGATTCTAGATTAATAAGTGGCAGATGTTAGTGACACAAGTCTGCATGATAGGTGACTTTCGAAGCTTCCTTATTCACAGATCTCTCTGACTTTTCCCATTTGTTTCTGACAACGACTGACACTGCAGTCTTTATTCATTTAAATTTTTAAAAATTGAATTTGAGATAACACCTTTACTCACAAAAACTCTTTTTAGGGCAGGGTGGTTGAGTAGTCTATAGCAATTTTTCTTCCAGGTTTATTTTAGAAAAGAGCACAAGAGAAAGATCACCTTCATTTGAAAAGTATGAACTAAACTCACACAAGTCTGTAAATATATTTACAGAGAGACTCATTCATCTTTGATTCTTCCAGGGCCTGCTACCCTGAGTATGGTAGATTCTAAATATTTGTTGAATAAATAAATGAAAGAGTAAGTGACCAAATTACTGAGTGACGAAGTATGTGTGAGCTCAAAAAGCTAACTGGTAGGAGGAAATAAGTGCACAAAAAGTATAATACAGGGCAGACTGAATGCTGAGAGGAGGTGGGAGAGATGATCAGAGCAGATGAGATCAGTGCTCTCCCCCCTAGCTGCTCGGCAGAGTCAGTCGGTGGGCTCTAAAAACCCTGCAGCCCACATTGCACACCCGACCTGTCAATCAGAGTCTTGGGATGTGACCCAGGCATTGGTACTTTTAAAAGTTTCCCAAAGGATTCCAATGTTCGGTCAGAGTTGAGAACCACTGGGACTGGAAGATCAGGAAGGGGTTCATAAAGGAAGTGGTCTTAGGAATGGCCTTTAAAGGATGGATAGAGTTTTGACCTGTGGAAATAAGCAGGAACTGGCCAGATGACCTGACTCCTTCCCTCCCCACAATCCCAGCCCACCTGTCCTACCTATTCCAGACAGATGTCGTCAATGGGTAAGGAGACATCAGGAAAGTTAAGCGGCCTTCTCTCCTCTGGACCATGGGGGAGCCTGGGAACTAATGTCTGAGGGACTCGGCGAGGCTGTGAATACACGGTATCCAGGGAGAACGAGTCTGAGGGATTGTCCACCCTGGGAGAATGTGTCCATGAGCGTAATCGTTCTCAATGGCTGAAAGGGAGGCTGAGGTCATTTCATTCTTGAAGTTGGGGGGCCATGAAAAGATGGGAAACACAGAGACTCCCTTCCTGTGTGCCTTCACAGGGGCCTGACAGCCCACCGTCTGGTCCACTGCCAGCCCCTGGGGTCTAAGGTACCACAGAACCTTCTCCTTTTCTCGGAAGTAACAGTGCAGGAGGTTTTTGCAGCTGTCCCTGAGCCCCAAGAAGTAAACAAAGAAAAATCATACAGTGGAGAAAGACAACAACTTGAGAGAAAAACAACAAGAAATCTGAATATAAAAAATAAAGACGCTTTAAAAGTTAGACTCAAAACACACAGCCAATAAGAGATTACCACCATGAAGACAAAAAGCCATGCCAGGAGGAACACCTGGGGTGAGGCGACAATTTAATCACAATGCGAGAAAATTTCCTGCAGATGAAGAAAGACCAGAAACCATCTTGGAAGTTTTCACTGAATTCTACGCCCAATCTTGGTAAATTTCTTAATTCCAAAGCGGTAAACTTTCAGGTTCACAGGTTAAAAAAGAATGAGGAAAGAGAAGCTGAGTGACAGTCAGCTGTCCTGGGCTGGAAGCTAGGCAAGACTGACTTTGGACCTCTGGCCTCCAGACCTGGGAGAGAATAAATTTCTGTTGTTTTAAGCCACCAGGTTGTGGTATTTGTTACACCACTGATCTCAGCTATTTGGTTGAATTATTGCAATAGCTGTGTTTCCAATTTTTATTTTTGCTGTTTGTTTTTAAGGTTATTTTCCTCATTTTTTATGTCCTTTTGGAAAAAATGCAGAAAAGTTAATGGGCCCAAGATTCATGTTACAAGTAGCAAATTTTGATGCTTTTCTATTTGCATTTAGTGAGCAGTAAAGACTTGTTCTGCTCAATATTAATCTTACCATGAGGTCTAAAGAGCTTCAGTACAATTTATATTTTAATACTTAATTTGTATTTTAATCTTTAATAAGGAATCTGAATTTAGAGTGTTGTAGATCTGAAAGTTAGTTAAGAAGTTATTTTGTTTTTCTCACAAGTTCTTTAAAAACAACATTACTTACCAGAGGGGAGGATGGAGAGGGAAAGTGAGGGGAAGGGTGATCAAGGATCACGCATAAAGGACCCATCGACAAACCCAAATGGGGGAAGGATTGAGGGTGAGAGGTGGGGGTGGGTGGGGCTCGGGAAAGTGGTGGTGGGAAAATGTTGACCAAAAAAAAAAAAGTGGACAGGGGAGGCCGGGAGTAGTGTGGGAAATTAAGAAGCCAAAGAACTGGTGTGTGCAGCCCATGGCCATGGACTAGAGGTGTGGGCATGATGGGATGGGGTACAGGGCGGAGGGGATAAAGGAGGGGAAAATGGAACAACTGTAATAGCATACTCAGTAAAATATACAAAAAAAAGAAGTACATTAAAAAGAAACAACATTACTTATTAATGATATTTCTAATAAGGTAAGTGTTGAAAACAATTGGCTTTTACTCTTCATGAGGATTAGATTTCCCACAGTAAAATCGTGGGCTGGAGAGCAGTAAGACACCTGGTTGCTCTTTCCGCTTCTCTGGAAAAGGTTCTAGGAAAATCGAGTAAAATATTTTAAACCGTGTGCGCTCAGGGGAGGAGCATGAGTTCAGGGACCCAGGACTGGCCACTCCTTCTGCCTCGTTAGTTGACTGAAAACGACCCACTCCTTTGTGACGGCAAGAGGAGTCCTGTAAAGAGATTCAGAACCCCCGCTTTTTTGGGGGGGCGGGGGAGGCAAACACAGTAGATTCTCGTTATTTATAGTAGTTATGTTTTTTCTGTAAAGTCAGCATAAACACTGAGTTAACAAATACTGAACCATGACTCCTAAGGGAGATGCAGGGTTAGGTTCCCCCAAGCTCTTTTCATCAACTGATCAATACATAGCCTTATTTCATGTGTGTTCGTGTTTAAGGACATCTTATTGAGTACATGTTGTTGATTCAGTAATACTGACCTCGTGGCCAGCAGCACAAGAACTCACACCTGAGTGAAGCTCATCTAAACACGTGCCTCTTCTTTGTAAGCCACGTCACAGCCCCCTTGCACTGAGGAACACCAGGCTGCAAGCACTTCAGCACTACTCTTGAGCATCCTTTCTTTCTTTTTTAAGATTTTATTTATTTTATTTTTAGACAGAGGGGAAGGGAGGGAGGGAAAGAGGGAGAGAAGCATCAATGTGTGATTACCTCTCACACGCCCCCTACTGGGGATCTGGCCTACAACCCAGGCATGTGTCCTGACTAGGGAATCCAACTGGCGACCCTTTGGTTCACAGGCCGATGCTCAATCCACTGAGCTACACCAGCCGGGGCTTGAGCATCCTTTTAAACAGCAAAATTACCAACAAAAAGCACAAAAGCACAAAAAAAGGGGGGAGCACAAATATACTGCAAAAAAGACACACGTTTACAATAGGAGAGCTGAAACGAGAAGGCAGAGGTCAGCGTGCTTTACCTCAGCTGGAAAGGTGTGCTTCTGCCACAGGACAGGATCCCACCGGCCTCCCCCAGATGTGAGCTACTGGAACCAGAGGGGACAGTTCAACCAACAGTGGTCAAAAGCTGCCACGTGCCCCTCATACTCAGTGATCCTAAGATACAGAAACACCCGAGGGCTGAAGCAAGGGAGGCCTTGAGCCTGCCCTTCTAACACAGGTGGTAATTGTTGCAAACCTGGGCTGATGAGGTGGGGGTGGTCGGTACCCTGGCCCACCCACGTTTCTCTCTGCCCAAGGAGAAGTAGGTGGAGCAGCCCGAAGGGCACTGGGCGGCTTTTCTGGGACTGGGTTAAAGCGAGATGTTTGGGGAGAGGATGGGGACTGGGAAATCTCACAGGTGACTAGACAGTGACACTGGATGTACTGTACACCAGTACTAGATATATAACTTATATGAACTCATTTCATCCCCCAGCAGTGAGTATGAGGCAGGTACCATCATTTCTAGTAATGCTCTTTTTTTTTTGGTCAAGGGGAAAACTGAGGCTTAATAATTTGACCAAGGTCATCAAGCTGGTAAGTGGCTTAGCCAGAAGCCAAATCCAGCCATGGTGGTACCACAACCTGTGGTCATATCCAGCAGGCCATAAGAAGGGGTGTGTGTGTGTGTGTGTGAGAGAGAGAGCGAGAGAGCGAGAGAGAGAGAGAGAGACTGAGAAATTGGAAGCCTATTACCGGAGCACCTCACACAGTGAGTGGCCTGGCCTCCTGCCCAGCAGCTCTCCCTCCATTCCCCTGCAGCTCCCCAGCTCTTTCTCTTTCACTCTGACTCTCGCAGTCCTTCCTACTCCCTCACCTTTGAGTTATAGCTGCCCTGAGACAGAAAGTGAGAAGAAAGCTCACACTAGCACACATTTTGGGTGAGCACCATGAGATGCTATTTTTTACAGGCCACGGTAACCTCAGAGCAGGAGCCAGGCCTGGGGATGGAGGGGGGATCCCACAGGCAGTGGGATGCATTTAAGGAGGATAGCAGGCCACCCCCAACAAAGGGCTTCCATAGTCTTAGCTCTAAAAGATAAACGCTCCAAGCTAAGAGCCTCTTTCCCAAGCCTTGGCCAAAATATAGTAGATGTGACTTGTTTTAGGTGTTCAAGTCAGGCTGGTGAGAGAGCCAGAGAGCAGTGTCTGAGGCTTATTTAGAAGGCACGTTGGTTTGGTCTGGGGTTCAAGCTGATGGAAGTTTCACACGTGTCCTGCCAACAGCAGCCTTCCAGGGCTGGTCCGGCAGCTCCAGGACCATGCAGCTCTCATCACGCCCAGACGTTCTTCCTCAGAAGGAGCAGGGGGCCAATGAGGTGGTCAATTTCAGAAGCACACCTTGTGCTGACATCTTATGATACATGATGACATTTCTCCCCATCTTTGGCAGCTGCTGAAAGACAGGTGTGTTGATGTGGTATGGAGGGAAAATACAAGGTAACGTGGTTTCTGCCTGCGGGACTGCTGGGGTCAAGTGGGTAAATTGCCTTTATTTGCACACCTGATGTGAAGACCCAAAAGTCCGGTGTTCCTTCTGGCCAGGATAGTGAAAGGTAATCTACAGTAATGCCTAAGGTAGAGCTACGTTGGGATCTAGTGGCCTCAGTCTTCTTTCCAGGCTTTTCTCCTGCAGGCTCCCTACAGAGACGTCAAGGATCTTGTTCCTGGTGCCCAGAATTAGAGGTAAATATCTTCTTTCAAACTTTTTGGCTTGAGTCTTTGTTAGGTTCCACTGAGAATGTATCAGAGACATAAGGGACCTGGAGGCACGCAAGGAGACTTGTTGTTCGTCCGGCACCTCTAATCCCAGTAAGGGGAGAAGAAACCCAGTTTTAACATGAGCCAGCCACATGCATGGTAGCCCATAAAACCCGGTGTGGCCTCTCTTGTTTGAAGATGAATCAACCACTGCAGTATATATTTAAAAATTTAATTATGAAATAGTTCAGAGAGATAAAAGTCAGAGATATTATTATCATGAATAGCAGTTTACAAATTACCCATCTTAAATAGCTATGATCAGGATGGGGGAAGCCCCTCTATGTCATACTCTGATCTCGTTCATCTCCCTCCGCTCTGGAAGCAGCCCCTGACTGGCTGTGGTGTTCACCGTTCCCTTCTATGTCTTTGTGCTTTTATTACGCCTACAAGAATCTTTATATAACACATTTTGTAACTTCGCTCTAAAAAAATTATTTAAATGGATTATGTAGTATATATCCTTCTGAGATTTGCTTTTATTGTTAAACTTTTTTAAAAGATACATCATTGCTCCAGTGTATTTCATTATGTGACTATATTTTATTTATTTATATTTCTCATAATGGACAGTTAGTTTTTTGAGGGTTTTTTGTTTTGTTTTTTTGGTTTTTTTGGGTTTTTTTGCAATACCAGTCATCGCTTAGTGCCAGGCAAAGGTGCAAGAGTTTCTCCGAAGTGTCTACCGAGATGTAGAACTGCTGAGCCATAGGGCTTGGCAGTCTTGAGTTTCAGAAGATACTGCCAGCGTGACCGCCAAAGCGCTTGATCCCAGTGGACACTCCCACCAACAGTAATGAGAGATGGCATTTTTACATTCTAACCAGCAATCAGTATTGTCAGACATTATAATTTCTGCCACTATGATGGATGTGAAATAGTATTTTATTGAAGCCTAAATTTACAGGTCCCTGATGACTAGCAAATGTGAACATCTTTTTATATGCCTATTGGCCATTTGGATTTTCTCTTTTGTGAATTGCTTTTTCATTGACCTTG
Source organism: Mormoops blainvillei (assembly GCA_004026545.1). Taxonomy (NCBI): domain Eukaryota; kingdom Metazoa; phylum Chordata; class Mammalia; order Chiroptera; family Mormoopidae; genus Mormoops; species Mormoops blainvillei. The sequence continues at coordinate 231,707 of PVJD01000154.1, read as the reverse complement.
CCCATTCTTTAATTTCTACATTTGTCTTCTTATACTTATTTGTATGACTTCTCACATATTTGAACACCTGTGGGAATATTTTCTTTTGGTTTATAACTTCTTGTTTCATTTTTAAATAGTGTTTGAGACTTTTTTTAAGTTGTGGTAAATGGTCATAACATAAAATTTACCATTTTAACCATTTTCAAGCCTATAGTTAGTTCTATGGCATTAAATACATTCACGTTGCCAGCATCCAGAACTTTTTAATTTTCCCAATCAAAACTCCGTACCCTTTAACAGTGTGTGAGATTTTAATGCAGTCAAATTTGTCAATCTTTTCTTTTATGGCTTGAACTTAGTGTATATACTTCAAATCTATCATATGGATATTCTGTATTTCCTCCTAAAAGTATTAAAAATTTGTTTTTTCTTTTGCATCTTGATCCATCTTTAATTAATTTTAGGGAATTTAGTAAAGTAGAGATTTATTTTCATTTTTCTACACAAGTAACTCATTGTTCCAGCATAGTTTTATTCATTAGATCATCCTTGTCTCTCTAATCTTCATTAATTCTGTCAAATATTATATCTGTATATGTGAGGAACTATTTCTAAGCTCTTCACTTTTTTGTACTGGTCTGTTTTTCTCTTGCTGTGCCAAACCACATTGTCGTAGTTTCTGTAGACAATTAAAGGCCCTTCTTTTCTCTATACTTCTACCATTTGATTCTTTTAAGATTGTCTTCATTATCTTTAGCTCATGTTTTTCCTGAGTTCTAGAACTGGCTTGACAAAATCCAAGAAAATCTCTTTCAGAGATTTGATTGGAGTAGTATTGAGTTTATAAGTTAATCTGAAAAAATTGAGTTTCCGTATTCATGAATATGGTTTATTTTTCTGATTATTTAGGTTTTCTTTCATTTTGTTTAAAGAGTTTATTTATTTATTTTTAGAGGGAGGAAAATGGAGGGAGAAAGAGAGGGAGAGAAATATCAATGTGTGGTTGCCTCTTGAGTGCCCCCTACTGGGGACCTACCCGGCAACCCAGACATGTGCCCTGACTGGGAGTCGAACTGGCAACCCCTTTGGTTCACAGGTCGGCACTCAATCCACTGAGCCACACCAGCCAGGCTTCTTTAATGTTTTTTGATAAAGTTTTATAATTTTCTCCACAAAGATCTTATATAGCTTTTATTATGTTTATTCATAGATGCTTTATACTTTACATTTCACATTGCTATTATAAATAATATTATTTAAAGTTGCATTTCAAATTATTTGTTGTTGGTATAAAAAATGTAATTTTATTTTTTGTATGTTGAATTTATATCCATCAATCTAGCTAGGCTCTTTATTAACTCTAATCATTTTTATACTGAAGAAATAGGTTCTGAAATATTAATTAATTTGTCCTAAATCATATACCGAATGAGTGTCTACCTTTCTGTGGAGGACTAGAGATAATGTGAAAATGAGAATCTATATAGTAGCCAGTCAAAGTTAATTTTCTACTCAGAATCATTTGATTATAAGTTATCAAGTATTTACTGACAGATTCCTATGGGATCATCTAAGTGCTGCAACATCTGGAAAAGGTGGCGAGGGACTACACAAGAAAGCTTGGAATCCTCTAATCTCAGAGAAGGGAGGGATCTGGGAGAAAATCTAATCCTGCCTTCTACTGTAAGCCTCACCAAAATCTGTCCTGGAAGTGTCCCCTCCAAAGCCGTTTATTCATTCACGCCTATTCCTTGAGCACCTACTAAATGACAGGCCTCGAGCTGGATGCTGGGAAACAGCAGCAAGCAAAACTCTTAAGACACTTACAGTTTAGTGACAGACTGCAGTGAATAATCAGGCAGATCTATAACCGTGAAGAGGCACAGTGTCATGAAGGGATGTAACGGGGCTCTGGGGGGATTGGGCTGGGGTGGGGCCACCTGACTTCCTGAGGCAGAGGTAGAACATTCTAGGCTCTGAGGTGAGAAAGAACGTAGATGGTGTGGGAAAGAAGCCCAGGGCGGCCAGAGCTGAGTGAGAGGAGGTTGCCGTGAGCTGCAGCTGAAGAGCACAGAAGAGCCAAACCACGCACGGTGCTACGGGCCTTGTTAAATATTGTGACCCGTCTTCTAAAATCAGTGGAACCACTGAAGGGTGTCAAGGCAGGGATGACATTCTAGAACCCTAGAATGATTAGTCGGCCCTCCATATCCGGGCAGTCTGCATCTGCAAATTCAATCAACTGCAGATCAAAAATAGCTGGAAAAAAAATATCTCCACAAAGTTGATCCCTAAACGATACGACACCAATTTACATAGCACTTTCATTGTATTAGGTGTTAGAACTAATCTGGAGATGATTTAAAGTATGTGGGAAGATGTGCGTAGGTTAAGTGCAAATTTTGTATAAGAGACTGAGCATTCTGGGAGTTTGGCATCAGGGAGTCCTGGAACCAATGTCCCATAGATTCCGAGGGATGACTCAAAATGATTATGGAAAATTCATTTGACCTCTCAGAATCTATTTTCTTCTCAGTAAAACAAGAATTCTCAACCGAGGTGAAAAATATGAAAGTGTGTTACAAGCTTTAAAGAGATTTCCAGACATCAACTATCACTGGGAATAGCTTCTCACGAGGCATTTGGGGGCAGTTCTCCATGTCAGAATGTGTTTCTTCATTTCCGAGACTGTCCTCCCTGCATCTTCCTTCCACTCTGGAAGGTGGACTCCAAACATCCTTCTTCTGCTCTCCCCTAACAGAGCCGCAGACATCAGGGGCAGCTGCCCTGCTCTCCTTTTGGGGTCATTATTCACGCTGGACACCAGGGGTTCCACTTGAGCAGCACGGAGCCCACCCTTCAGCTTCTCTGGAGGTTCTCTGGATTGACAGAGGCTGGGTTCAATGTGGCCCTCAGAGTATAACGCAGAGTAAGACTCCAGCTGTTGCCTCCCCAGCTCTAAACCCTCCTTAATCTCAGCTCTCCTCTCCTCTTACAGCAGATAGAAGTTCAGGTTATACTCTCCTAGGCTGCAGGGGGCTCTGGAGGTGCATTTGGGGAAACAATTCATTTTCACACGACTCCCTTCTACCTTCCCAAGAGGATGCATGATACCTATTCTTACAGAATATAAAGAAAATCAAATGTAAAAAATTACACGGTTTTTATTTTTTTTGATGACTCGTGTAAGTTATAATGAACGTGTACAAGTGAAACTCATATTTTCCCTCATTGCCAAAGTCATGTGGCTTAGTTTCATTTTTTTTAATTTCTTGTAATTTGGGGAAAAGGATTTTACTTGAAATTTGGCAGGTTTGAATAGAAAGATAACTTGGGGGCCAAGGCTTAGGAGTGAAGGATGATGGGAAAAGTTTCATCGGACTTATATGGAGAGTAGGAAAAAATTTCTTAAAAAGATGTGATGCTATTTCCCCATACCACCCCAAAAATGAGTTCCTGCGCTTTGAAACCAAACTTAATGCCAAGAATCCTCAACATAAATGAATGCATCATCTAAGTAAGGAGAAAACTAAAACGTGAGAGAACTGATACTCTTGTCCCTATCAGAGAATTCCTTCTTTTCAACCTGAATTTGAGAAGGGAACATTTATGACATCCAAGGTGGGAATATTTCAGGTAGATTTTTTAAATCTCTGACATCACAAATTTACTAACTAGAAACCAAGATATTTGATTAAATTTTAGCCCAATGGAGTGCTTAGGTAGTTATAGATGAAGTGTACATAAAACCAACTGTAGTAGCCAGGTACTTTTCGCTCTAACATAAAACCCAGATATGGGTAACGAACAACTCCCTTTTGCTTCATTTCCCACGTGCTCCTCTCACGGCAGTGGATCTTGTGTGTACTTTCTCTTCTCCGCTGGTAGCATTATGGCATTTTCCTTTCTACGTGTTCAAGATTTAATAACTTCAAATACAGTCAGCGTGCCGTTTCTGAGAGCTCGGGCCCCATTTCATTTGCTTCTGGCCTATGAATAGACTTCTTGGAGGAGATGCCTAGAATGCGTGATGCTAACTCAGTTGAAATAAAACAAAATACTCAGAAAAATGAATTGTGCATAAACCAGTCCTTCTGGTCTTAGCAATTTCAGTTGTTAGCACTACCTTCAAAATTGGGCTGGGACCTTGCCCCTTCAAGATGTTTTCCCCTGGGCGTTCCCAGAAAGGAGTTCAGCAGGGAGAGAGAGGTAAAGTTGGACTTCAGATGACCACATTTTATACAAGGGTGTGCTCTCACAAATGAACTGGGTATGGGGGGGCTCGGACCACCTTTTTTCATAGAAGCATCAGGGCTAAACACCTAGGTCTTTTATTAATTAATCAACTTACTAAATACTTATCAAGAATATATAATATCGCAGTCACCCTTTGAAAGCCCAGGTCCCACAGTGCATCTCAGCTAGAACTAGAAGGAGTGTCAGAGGTTGCTGAGTCTGCACAGCTAATAGTTACAGCCATGTCTCCCAGGGGCCCAAGAAATAGTTGAAAAAGTTCCCCTTAAATTTTCACTTTTCTAAGCTAAATATATAAAGGAAGACAGTAGGACAGTGTTTTTCAGACCCTTCTCTAGGTAGGGAAGTCAGTCGTGAAATGTGGGGTTGTAATTTATCACAACGCCTGAATGTCTTAGCGCAGACAATGCATAGCTATTAGCTGCCTTTGTCCTGGCACTCTGCTCTGAGAAGACAGCCTAGAAATTCATTTGCTTTGGGAAGTCACACCAGACTGTGGGGTCACATCTAGTTGGTAAACTCAGAGGACACCTGCAGCAAAGAGAATCCATAATGTGAGGATGGAAAAGGGAGGGAGGGGATAAACATTATCGGGAGTCTGCTCTATGCGGGCAATTGTGCTAATTAGGTATGCTTTGCAAACCTAAACTTTTTTTACTCTCAGAAGGACCTCAGGAAGCAAGTATCATTTCGGTGCGTTTATCTGGAAAGAGTTTGGCTGCAAATAACAGACAAACCAACCAAGAAACACTTAACAGGTAGGGATCTATTTGTCTTGCAACTTATTGCCAGTCTGGAGCTGGGCCGCTTAGAGTCTACAGGGGATCCTGTGAGGTCGTCAGAGACCAGCGTTTTCCACCCTCCTGTTCAGCTCGCTTAGAGTACAGGCCTTCTTCGCGTTTGTCACCCCAGGGTTATCGGATGGCTCGCTGTCCCTTCAGGCATCACATCCAGGTTTGAGAGAAAAGAGGGGGAACCAGCAAAGGGTGAAGTTCACGCCAGTCCGGGCTGTCCTTTAAGAAACAACCTTCCTATCGCCTTACTCAGTGATTTCTACCTGTAGCTCGTGGGCCAGAACTGTGTCCAATGGGACAGTGGGAAAATGAAGATTTTTATCCAGGACATATCAGCTCCAAACAAAACCAGGGTTTTTTGGTGAAGAAAAATAGGAAATGGATAGGGGATGAGGAACAACAGCCTGCCACTCAGTGCGACAAATGAAAAACCGAGACAAGAGGCATGGAGTAACTGGTTACGCCCACACAGCTAAGGAATGGCGGAGCTGAGGTTTGAAGGCAGGCCCTCCAGGCCCAAGCTCTAGCTCTGTGCTCTGTGGCCCTTGACCATAGCACAGCCACCCTCCCTCCCTCCTGCTGCCGGGAAGCAGGTGTTTTCTGGCTCAGTCTTGTTACAGGTAGGGAAATGGAGACACAGCGAGGGTAAGTGACAAGTAACAGAGCATATGAACCCAAGCTGTCACTATGGAAAGAAAATGCAGCCGTAGTGGCATTAGTCTGAAAACTTAATATCCTAGGTGAGAGGCAGAGAGAGAGAGAGAGAGAGAGAGAGAGACCCAAAAGGAAAAGAAACATTAATGACTGTGAGTAGGGAAGGAGATCCTGAGACTTGTTAAGAAGGATTGATACAAGGATATCCACTGACATCTAAAAACATAGATGGAGAGCAGGATGACAGGTGGGTGAGGGAGGCTAGGGGTTGGAGGGATTGAGCAAAAAGGAAAAAGGATTCAGGGACATGGACAGTGGTGTGGTGATTGCGGGGGGAAGGGGGGTATGGGGGACTAAATAGTAATGGAAAAATACAGTAAAGATTACACACACACACACACACACACACTCCATTATTGAAACCCTGAGAGTGGTTTCAAAGTTCTTCAGATTGTACATATGAAGTTACTAAGAAACTCATTTTGGCTTTAACATTTTCAGTGGAATGACCCTTACAGATTTGGTTTATATTAGAAATACTGGAAGCTGGGTAGAGCCCATTGATTAGTTTCCCCTCCAAAATGATACTTAGACAGAGACAAACAACCCTAATAATAACAGGCTTTTATATAGTCAGAGCTTAGGAAGGACCAGGCACCGTGATAAATGCTTCCCATTTGTCATCTCATTTAATCCTTACCCATCTCTGGGGAAAGATTTCCTATTTTCCTCACATTTTGTGTGAGAACCCCGAGGCTCAGTGAAGTGAAGTGACTTGCCCCCAAACACCCGCTTGTGTTAGGGGCAGGGCTGGGACAGTAATCCAGGTCCATCTGAGCCCCCCGCCAAAGGCCCTGTCTGTGTGTGCCGGCTGGAAATGGCAGAATGCAAACCCAGCCAAGGACCAGAGACTTGCATGTAGTTAACCCCTAAATGCTAAACGGACTCATGCAGCTGGGCAACTGAAGCTAAGTGAGGACTATTACCTTCATCTCTTCTCATTTATATTTTGTTAAATCAGTCCAACATTTTAGCCTGGTGAGGTATTTTTAGACTAGGAAACCAGTATAATTCTGAGGATTAAACTACTTCAATGCTATTGCATTTCCCTACATCTGGCAGACAGGGCATAACTTAATGTAAAATTAAAAGCCCAAAAAAGTTTAAAAAAATTTTTTTTTAGTTGGGCAGTAAAGTGGCTCTCTTCCAGTCGTTCCCAAGTAAAACATGTTGTGCTGGTTTCTGAAAACCAAGACGTCTAGAGAGAAATTTATGACTTCAAAACAAAATTTAGAGGTTGAAAGATTCAGCAGTTTGCAAGGAACACGGAGCCTGTCCAAAGGCTTATTCAAAATGTCCTGACCTGAAGTGCCAAGGGCTTTTTAAAAAGTCCCCAAAGAAGTTCTTGGGTATCTAAAAAGGTAAAAATGGGAGAGAGCAATTTAAAACCATCTTCCCACTAGGAACTGGTGCTTGCGAGCCTGTGCGTCTTCCCATGAGTACGTTCGGCAGCCGCGTTAGCCGGGCATTTCTTGTGTGCCCTTGCAGGTTTCGTTATCCTTTCCCCAAGTCTTTTCAGGGAATTATTCACGATTTTTAGCCAACAGTCTCTGCCCCATTTTCTCTCAGCTCTTAGTCATACTGCCGTATCTGAAAATACTCGCCACATATCTAACTCCCCACCAAGGACATTTTACTGGGAAGTGTTTAGTGTGTTCCGGTCTTTGTAAGCCGAGCAATCCTACGGATGGATTGGCAACAACAGCAACAGGTATGAAGTGTATGTGTCTGTGTGTGTGCATGTCTGTGTGAGTTTAAATAGTCTTTATTGCTACTAGAACAGAGCTGACAGATTTAAACTGAAGGTTTCATTGCCTTCAGTAGTTCTTGGATTGCATAGTGACTTTTAACTATTGAGAAAGGAATCTCTATTTTTGCCTAGAGGTAAAGTTGCAAGTCATGATGGGAGATTTTTTCCATAATTAAGGATTCCAAATCCTCTCCACATTTGAACAGTTTCTCTGCAGAGGCAGCAAAAGCACGGGGTTAGGAAGAATTACTCAGTCACAAAGTTAACCCTGCTTAAACAAACGGAAATGAAATGAGCATGTCACAGAGTGGCCTTGTAGCAGATGTTCTCGCCTTGTGGGGACTGGGGGCTAAGGGGTGGAGCAAATGTGAAATCCTTTGGCTATCATGCATTAAGCAATGAATTCTGCCATTCAGCGAACTTGTGCATCTTTATGTCTTTGTGCAACCTAATTTCTCTCACTAGAAACCTGAGGTTCCAAAGGGCGAGTGATTTGTCTGAGAAGACACAGCTAACATCACTCTCCATTCCAAAACTCTCATCGGCTCTCATTGTTCAAGTCCAAGTTCCTTAGAACAGAATTCAGGTTTAACAAAATTTAATAAGCATTTATACAGAAAGGTACCTAGCCTGTAGTTAGGTTCCATGAAGGGCAAAGGTGAACAAAACATGCTCTGGAAGCGCTGTAATATAAGTAAAGGAATCTGTCATCATACAAATAATTGGTTGCAGTAATATGTGTCTTAGTTAGTTCAGGCTGCTATAGCAAAATACCATAGACTGGATGGCTTAAACGGCAGACATTTTTTGCTCACAGTTCTGGAGGCTGTGAAGTCCAAGTTCAAGGTGTGGGCAAATTCAGTTCCTATTGAGGGTCTGTTTCCAGGCTTATAGACAAACAGTCACCTTCTAGCTGTGTGTTCACATGGCATTCCTCAGAGCATGGATGTAGAGAGAGATCAAGATCTCTCTCCCTCTTCCTAAAAGGGCTCTCATACCTTCCTGAGGGTCCTACTTCACAATCTCATCTAAGTCTAATCACCTCACAGAGGTCCCACCTCCAAATACCATGGCATTGGGGGTTAGGGCTTCCACAGATAAATTTTCAGGGGATGCAAATGTTCAGCCCATGATTGTAACTAATGAGGGAGGAGGGTGGTCTGCAATTGGGAGTGTGGCGTTAAAGACATATTCCTTCCAATGGTCTTCCCCCCACTTATTTGGTCCTGGGTCTATAAATAATATCTTCCTTAGTGATTAATGTATCAAAGACAGAAAAAGTCAGAGAACATGTTACACCACTTAGGGAGTAGGGCATGTTTGTGATCATCTGTCAGACTTTCAAGCACAAGGCTGAAAGCGGGGCCGAGTTGTGGGTGAGGCCAGGGTGAGGAGGGAGGAGACTGAGGACGGGCTGGGAGGGAAGACCAACACAACGACATTGACAATGGCCCTGGGAGGTAGTTCCCAACTTCCTTTCAAAGAAGATGATCTGTTTGTGCATTTTTATGAACATTTTGGACCCCGAACATACGTGTTTCTTTAAGAAATGTCTGAAATCTTGAGAGCCCCTCCCAAGCCAGATCCCCAGAGCCAGCAGAATAGTGACATTGACCTCCCAGGCATAATAAAAAATCTTTTATATAATCTGTCCCAGGTTCGGTGAGTCAAGGTTGCCTTCTGGCCTATCCGCTGTTGGTCTGAGGATGGATGTACATATTTGCTTTGCTACAGGAGTAACTGACTCCAGGAACACTTTACCTGTGTAAAGTCTGAAGGGGGCAATTTTCTGTGCTCAGGGTAAAATAGACTGAGAGAACAGTCCCAGCAGCCAATCTTTTGGCCTGGAGCCCAGACAGATAAATTCCCTCCCAGCGCACCTGATGCCAACCTTTGTCCGTTGTGCTCCATAGGCTTAGAGTGTTTCAAAAACCATTTTGAAATAATTGAATTGCCTTATGCAATTTTTCTTAGAAGCAACTGCTGATAAATTGTTTGTATAGTTTGATCAGGTCAGAATGACACAAGTTAACAGTTCCCTTTCAAATGCCTAGTGCGGTGGCCTCCCCTCCTCTCTTCTTCCCTCCTCTTTCCCTTTCCTCTACTTCGATTGAGCACCTTACCGTGTGCTGGCACTGCCCTATGTACATGGGGTACATAAGTGACTACAACACAGTATGGCGCCCGTCCTTCATCCTATAAATTTTTGTTGTGTGTGCCAGGCACTGTGCTCTGTACGGGGGACACTGCATCAAACAGGAAACAGAGTCTGCGTGGTCGATGTATAGTCTAGTAGGAATCAGTAACATCGAGGGTTGTAAAGGTCGCAGGCAGAAGGACTATGGTTCCATGGGCGGGGGTGGGTAAAACAGGGGAACTAAATTGAGTTTATGATATCAAACAGTTTGTGATATTGGGAAGAAGCTTGCAGAAAGTGCTTAAAACATGCTTTTAACTAAATTCTGATTTTAGTTTATACTCTAACTTCCTAAAATTAAGACAATAGATTAATAATTAAAAAATGAATTTAATCAACTCATTTTGATTACACAAGTAAAGAAACCAGTCTGATAAATTAATTAGTTATTCAAAATTTAGGTAAACTTAGTCTTGGGATAATTGACCTTTTGAAATCTGTCTACTAAAAACTGACTTCAACTGCCTAAGTTCTTATAGCAGTTATGGTGAACAGAAGCCTAAGACAGCCCCCAATATTCCCACCCTCTTGTCCCCCAACATATACCTTCCCCCAGTTGTTCAATCAGACACTAAGCTAGGTACCCTTGCAAAGATATTTTGCAGATGTCATTGTACCTGCAGAACCTGGTCCTATTCTCTTTCTAACAATACCCAGAACCAACATTTAAATGTTGGAAGCACCGTTTATGAATAACACTTGTGAAACACCACTTACAAGTAACAGCTGTGAAACCTTAACTGCTACCCCTGAAAACCTCCCCCCAAATCCTGGAATAGGAAGACAGATTTGAGGGTTGCCTCCTGTCTTCTTGCCAGTTGACTGGCAAATAAAGCTCCTTTCTTCTCTCAAAAGCTGGGGCTATAGCATTTGCTTCTACATACGTTGGGCAGCAAACCCATTTTTGGTGACATAATGAAGGTGTCATATCAATTGAATTTTAGATAGGGAGATTTCCAAGGGCAAAGGGTTGATCTAATCAGGTGAGCTCTCAGAAGGAACTGGCGCTTCCTGGGGAAAGAGATTTAAAGCGTGAAATAGTCATAGATTCAACGCATGTTTACTTTGAAGATGGGGCGGGGGGCCTATTGCAAAGAATACAAGCAGCGTTTAGGAGCCGAAAGCAGCCACCAAGGGAATGGGGCCTCAGTCCTACGACCACTTGAAACTGAACGCTACCACAACCACATGACCTTGGAAAATGACCCTGAGCTTCCAGTGAGAACAAAACCCTGCTGACACTTTTTAACCTTGTGAATTCCTGAGCAGAGGTCCCAGCTGTACTGTGCACAACCTTCCTGACCTAAAGCGCTGTGACCCAATAGATGGGTGCCGCTCTAAACCACTGAGTTTGTGGTGATTTACTCCACAGCAAAAGAAAAATCTAATACGGCAATTGTTTTCTGCTCAGCACATTTCCTTTCAATTCCTAGTTATAATAGACTCAAATCCTCTTAACAAAAAAGACTGAGCATGTGACCAGGCTGACAAATCATCATATCTCTTGCCCTTGGCCTTGATGATTGGCTCAGGTGTGGGGTACATAGCCCAACCTGTGTAACCAGTATCGTTACCTGTGAGTTTTTAAACTTTAGGAAGGGAGCTAATTTTCCTCTTTGGTCTTAAGCTGTAGGAATATGAGCCTAAATCTGCGTACAGCCATGGGTCTCGTTGTATGGGACTTGAGTCCCTGGATTTCATGCGACTCATGCCCTTCCAGCAATTTGGTTACCTTAAGAGAGTCAAGGCTTCACTTTTGAGTGAAGCTAAGTCATGTTCAGCTTCAGTTACTAGCTACCAGAAACCTGAACAATACAGCTAGAGAGGATAAAAGAACCGTTAGCTGGAAGACATCAGTTCTGTTTATCGACATCACCAAAACATGGAAGTGCTTCTTTGCACGCAACCTAGGTTTTGTTTTTGTTTTTGATTGGTGCTGAAGATGTCAAATGATGGCAAAAATAAATACTATCTTAATCCTCATACTATTGGAGCTGCAAGGGACCCGAGCTGTCTCCTGGCCAAGGTCCCTCATTTTCTACGTGCAGAAGCTCGGGCTCAGAGAGGCGGATTAGCTAACAGGGACCAAGCTGGTCATTTTAGAATCACTGGATAAAGCTAACCCAGGTTGTATTAAAAAATGATGCTGATTGTCTCTAATTATTTTTTCTCTTTTGCTTTCCATGATGACTCGGGTAGTTCTGCCACCACTCCAGTATATTCATCTCAAGTTTTCTAAAATTGTGTCTACTGTGCACTGTGTAGGGGTGCCGAGCGCTGTGACTCTCAGGACCCTACCGTATATCTTCAGGCAAAACCTTCCAGTTTCTGAAACTCTGACAGTGTCTCACTTTGTCAGGATAATTTTTACTTGATTCTACCAAAAAGGGTATAAAACTGTATCTCCTGGTACATACTCTTAGAAGCTTAGCCTGGGCACAACTTTTCTTTGTGAATATTCTATGGAGATAAATTCAACAATAATTATCTCCCTTGAGTGTACATATAAATTGTTTCCACTGAGAACTGCTTACAAAGATTAAAGAGACAAGTGTTTTCCAGACATGGTTGAATGACACAACACCTCTGACATATGAAATTATTAACTTCTTTTTCCACTTAGATTTAGAGTTGCCAGGGGACTTAGGGACCATCAGACCCAGGTCCCCATTGTTCAGACAGGGACAATGGGCTCCAGAGAGGAGGAGGGTCTTCCTCAGTCTCTTTCAAAACACCAATAACTAGTCTGCAATGCCTTTAAAAGAGATGAATAAATACAAAATTTCCTTTAAAATTTGCATTTTATGTATATATATATATATATGCATTTTATGTATGTGTGTGTGTGTGTGTGTGTGTACACACACAAAAAAAGAAGAGCACCAAAAAATATAAAGCATAAAGAGCCCTGGCCAGGTGGCTCTGCCGGCTGGAGCTTTGTCTCTACACCAAAAGACTGCAGGTTCGCTTACCAGTCAAGGCACATACCTAGGTTGCAGGTTCAGTCTCCAGCAGGGACAAATGCAGGACGCAACCGATCAATGTTTTTTTCTCACAGTGATGTCTCTCTCTCTCTCTCTCCCCCTCTCCCTAAAAACAAAAACGGTATCCTCAGATAATACATATATTGGCATAAAGATCATTCACCATATGGATTTTGGAGCAACTTGGGAAAGGTCTATTTCCAGGACTAAGAAAAATATTTTCAGTGTGATAATAAAATAACCTGGTTGTTATAAATCTCAAAGTCAACTAGGAGAGAACTGCTTTTCATTATAAAATTGGTATCAATTTATTTTTAAATATGCAGAAAACTTTAAATTGTAGAAAGGAAAAGGAAAAATTATATTTTCATTACCCAATAGAATCAGTATTTAATATTTTTGGTTGTTTTCCTTTCAATCTTTTTTAATATGTATAGAAAGTTTATGACGATGACAGTCGCAAATATTTTCCCATGTTATTACATAATTATAAATATCTGCTATGTGCTATTTTTCTCTACCAGCTAACTATTTTATTACGGCAATGCTGATTTAAAAATAACCTTAGGGATTGACTTCTGGACTTCTGGCCAAGATGGAGGCATAGGTGGATACACTTTACCTCACACAACCAAAAGAAGAACAACAACAAATTTAAAAACAAAAAACAACCAGAACTGCCAGAAAATCAAGCTGCACAGAAGTCCAACAACCAAGGACTTAAAGAAGAAACATTCATCCAGACCAGTAATGGGGGTGGAGACAGAGATGGGAAGCCAGGGCAGAGGGGGCGCATCAAGGAGGCAGCTGGAGGACCAGGTGGGCAAGACAGCGGCTGGTGGTCCCTCATTTGTGTGTGGATAAACTGGGAGGAACAACAGGGGAATGAGGCAGACCACGCAACCCAGGGTTCCAGTGAGGGAACAGAAAGTCTCAAAAGCTCTCCTGGTAAAAACCTGTAGGGGTTGCACCAGTGGGAGAAACTCCCAGCCTCATAGGAGAGGTCATTGGAGGAGCCCTCAAGGTCTTTGAGTGTACACAAGCCCAACCACCCAGGAACCAGCACCAAAAGGGCCCAATTTGCTTGAGGGTAGTGGGGAAGTGATTGAAAGCTGCTGAGAGCAGACTAAACAGCATTGTTCCCTCTCAAACCCCTTCCCCACATACAGTGTCACAAAACGGCATGTGGGTTGCCCCACCCTGGCAAACACCTAAGGCTCCACCCCTCACAACATAACAGGAGTGCCAGAGACAATAAAATATGGCCCAAACAAAAGAACAGATCAAAGCTCCAAAAATAGAACTAAGTGATGAAGAGATAGCCAACTTATTAGGCTCAGAGTTCAAAACACTGGTAATCTGGATGCCCACAGAAATGGTTGAGTATTGTCGCAAAATAGAGGAAAAAGCAAAGGCTATGCAAAGTAAAAAAAAAGAAAAATACACAGGGAACCAACAGTGAAGGGAAGGAAACCAGGACTCAGATCAATGATTTGGAGCAGAAAGAAGAAAGAAATATTCAACCAGAACAGAATAAAGAAAAAAGAATTCAAAAAAAATTAGGAGAGGCTCAGTAACCTGTGGGACAACTTTAAACATTCCAACATCCAAATCATAGGGGTGCCAGAAGAAAAAGAGGAAGAGCAAGAAATTGAAAACTTATCTGAAAAACTAATGAAGAGAACTTCCCCAATGTGGCAAAGGAAATAGACTTCCAGAAAGTCCAGGAAGGTCAGAGAGTCCCAAAGAAGTTGGACCCAAGGAAGCACACACCAGGGCACATCATCATTACATTACCCAAGATTCAAGATAGGGAGAGAATCTTAAAAGCAGCAAGAGAAAAGGAGACAGTTACCTACAAAAGAGTTCCAAGAAGACTATCCGCTGATTTCTCAAATGAAACCTTATAGGCAAGAAGGGGCTGGAAAGAAGTATTCAAAGTCATGAAAAGCAAGGACCTACATCCAAGATTACTCTATCCAGCAAAGCTATCATTTAGATTGGAAGAGCAGATAAAGTACTTCCCAGATAAGGTCAAGGTAAAGGAGTTCATCGTCACCAAGCCCTTATTATATGAAATGTTAAAGGGACTTATCTAAGAAAAAGAAGAAGATCAAAGCTATGAACCATAAAATGACAATAAACTCACTACTATCAACAACTGAACCTAAAAACAAAAACAAATGAAGCAAACAACTAGAACAGGAACTGACTCACAGAAATGGAGATCACGGGGAGGGTTATCAGTGGGGAGGGGGAGTGGAAAGATTGGGGGAAAAGTTCCAGGGAATAAGAAGCATAATTTGTAGGTACAAAATAGACAGGGGAGGTTAAGAATAGTATAGGAAATGGAGAAGCCAAAGAATTTATATGTACAACCCATGGACATGAACTAAGGGGGGAGGGATGCTGCTGGGAAGGGGGGTGCAGGGCAGGGGGATTAAAAAGGATATTAAAAAAATAAAGTCAATAGTGATGAAATAAATAACCTAGGGATTAAGCAAATATATATATTTCAATATATATACACACACATACACACATATATGATACATAGACACAAACATTTTTTAAAAATATTTTATTGTATATGCTCTTACAGTTGTCCCAATTTTTCCCCCTTTGTCCCCCTCCACCCAGCCCACCGCCCACTTTCATAGTCAATCTCTGCACTGTTGTCTATGTCCATGGGTCCACAGACAACACTGTGGTGACAGTCAGAAGGAAAGTGGGGTGAGGGTAGGTGGAGGTGGGCAAAGGAGTAGGGAGGAATGGGGATGGAAAGAAATTTTGCTTGGGTCAATGGGTGCACAATGCAGTGTGTAGATAGTGTTCTGTTGAGTCGTACACTTGAAACCTGTATGGTTTTGTAAACCAATGTCACCCCAATAAATTCAATTAAAAAAAAATTAAAATAAGCTTCCAGTGAGCCTCTTCATGTATAAATACCCTTTTTCATATATAGGATAATTTTCATCCTCATAGATGGAATGTGTAGGCCAGTTTTATAGTAGGTGCTAACCTCAATACATGTTCATTAAACGAATGAAATAAGTATATTAGTCAGAATAAACTAGGTGTGCTACGGTAACAAGCAGCTCTAATGTCTCAATGACCTAACAAAATAAGAACTTACTTCTTAGTCGTACAATGTCATCTTCAGTCTCAGGTTATCCGCTGAAGCTGCTGCCTTCTTTATGGGGACTCAGCGGTCCAGTCTTTTGGCTTCATCATTTCAACCAGTGCCTCCTCTATGATCACGGAAGCTTCCCAAATGCCTCAGCCTGGAAGTAACACACAAGACCTCTGCCCATTACCCATTGTGCAGAACTAGTTGCCCTCCAAGGGGGTGAAGTAAGGTGAAGGGGTGTGATTCTCCCACGCATCAGAAAGAGGTGAACCCTGAAAGTCTCTGTCAAGTCAAGCTTAGTATTATTGACAAATTGCTTTCCTGTAGAGTCACGCCAATTTACATGACTATCAATTCACATGAAAGTGCTCTTTTCACTACATTTAGTTACTGTACTCATTGGATATTACTCCTTTAAAAACTCTTTGATACAGTGATAGGTAAAAAATTTAATTTTCAGTCCTTGAGCTGCCTCCAGACTGATTTTTTATTATGCTAGTTAAGTAATCCATTTAGCCAATTATTTAACAAGTATTTACTCAATAGGTGACCCAGTACAGACCCAGGCACTGGGGCTACAATGCTGAGGGCAAAGACACGGTCTCTTCCTCCTGGACCTTATAAGCATTGACCAGTGAGAATTCCTCTTCTGTGAACTGTGTATGCACAGCCTTGACAGTTTAAGCTTAAGGTTCCCTGTAATTTTATCACTGACTTGCTTGAGTTCTTTATAGAGCAAAGAGAGTAGCTCTTGGTTGTATTCGTTGTAATGTTTTCTTCAATTTGCCTTTTAATCTTAACTTTGGTGGTGTTTTCCCTTTCTTTACAGAATTTTAAAATTTTATATTCAAATCTGTTGCTTTTTCCTTATGACTTCTTCTTTTAAGCTTAAAAAAATG
Organism: Mormoops blainvillei; assembly: GCA_004026545.1. NCBI lineage: Eukaryota > Metazoa > Chordata > Mammalia > Chiroptera > Mormoopidae > Mormoops > Mormoops blainvillei. Next base: position 215,003 of record PVJD01000154.1, on the reverse strand, counting down.
CTAAAACTAGTTAATTCTGAGTTTTCTTACAACTTTTTTCTTGCTAGAAATCACCTTGTAAGAAAACATATGCATGCATGATACATATACTATAATTATACTTATAATGTAATATAATTATATTTATAATAAAATATCATAATTTTATTATTCTTTTAATGAATATCATTCTTTGTAATAATTATATAAATTGTGTGTATGTTTTCTCACAAGGAAAAAATTGTAAGAAAACTCAGAAATACATGTATATGATATACAGGGCCCAGCACAAATAATGTCCTTTTTTTATAACAAAATCTTTTATTGCAAAGCCATAAGCATGTAATTCTGTAACATAACAATATCACACTCAGGCATATCATATGACATTTTAGGTGAAGTGTTCAAATTAAAACTATAAATTATTACACCTGTATTATTACCCTACCAACCACACTCAAGCAGGCATTACTTCTGCCAAACCCTGTATAATGTATAAAATATATACTTACATTATATTATTATGTGTGCTATGTTATATATAATTACATTATATATGTGTGTGTTTATCACAAGGTTAGTCTATAATTACATACATTAATTGCATATCACTCTGTATAAAAAATTCAGTGAAGAATTCAGGACTATATATGCAGCTTGTGAACATAAAATCACTTTCGTAGATCTTACGCTGCTAGTACAACATTTTGTCCTCTTGGGACTCCTAGTCTCTCTTACCTCCAGCTTCCCCACTATTTTTCTGTAGTGTTTTCCTCTCTGCAATGGCCTCCTCTGAAGTATTAACTCACAAGAAACAAAGACCTTACTTCCGTTGGGGGTAATTGCACTGTAATTGGGGTCCTCAGTCCCTTAACTGACAGGGATTAATTTTCACAGGAGAAATTTCAGGCTCTGTAATAGTCAGTAAGGAAGATATTTTGAGCCAGGCACTCCTGACTTGTTCTCTTCAGACCACACCACATCTGGCTTATAAGGTCAGCCTTAAGTAGCACCTACCCAAAATCTCACGTTGTTCTTCTCCTGGGCTGTTGTTAAATCCAGTGCCCAGCTACCATTCCCTTGCCCTGTACAAGGTTACCTCCACTTGAATGGCCTCTGTTCACTTTATGTTACTTATCTTTTCCTAAAGACTGCTCCATCTTTTGGCTACCCCACTTCTGTCGTTAGCCCTAACACTAAGGCTCAGAATCTCAATCACTTCCAGCCCCTTGGTCAACTCACTGTGGCCCAACACCACTCAGACTGCCCTGCCTGTTTCTGTGCCCTGGAAACCTCGTTCATCTGGAATGCCGTCCACTTACCCAGAGCCTGCAGGCATAGCCAGCAGCGCCCTTCTCTCTTCTGAGCCCACAGGTGACTTAATGTCTAGGCCACAGGTCTCCTCAGTGGGATGTCTATGGTGATCTTTAGGGGCACCCCAAGAAAGTATTGGAACATTTGCTTATAAAATAACAACCATTTAAAACTCCCATTTTTGCATGTGTGTTTTAAAATGGACCGAATGTATTCATTTACAAGTATATGATCAGTTTTCATTGGTTCTAAGATACACATTGTTTCACATCTTAGCCTCTCTCATATTGGACTGCTTTTGACAGTTGATGCCTAAAGAAACCTTATGTTCCAATATAATTGTAATATACAACTGACAGTATCTTAAATATATATATATATATATATATATATATATGTATAGAGAGAGAGAGAGAGAGAGAGAGAGAATGCTTTTTCAAAATGTTTTAAATTAGTGGAGTTACAAAATGGAAAAAGTTTGGTGGCCGCCAACCTCTAAAACTTAATTGTTTCTTAGGACATGCTGCTTTGAATTAGTGATTAACTCTGCATGTGTGTGTCTATGTAGTGGTGCGTACTCTTATTATAAGCTTGTTGAAGTCCAGACCATGTGTTATTCTTTTCTATAGTCCTGACAGAACCTTCCACAGTCTAAGCCAGAAGTTCTCAGATCCATCAGACCTAAGGCCCATTTTATAACTAATATTTTTTGATGTCCTCTTTGCTACCTTAAAATGAGATTCACATGTGAGTAATAAAAGACCACATTGTATTAGTTAGAGTACACTAATTGCTAAAACAAAGAGACCTTATATTTAATGGCATAAACACAATAGATACTTACTTCTAGCTTCCACACAGGACTGGGCGAACAAGGAACTGGCGGGGAAGAGAAATGAACATGGAGGGGTATGTGGAGAAGGTCTTCGTGGACCGAACCTGGAAGTGGCATACACGAGTTCTTCTCAGGTGCCGTTGGCTAGAACTCAGTCACATGACCACAACTAACTGCAAGAGTGGCTAAGAAATGGCGTCTACTTGTGGCCCCAAGGGAGAGGGAGAACATGGCTTTCGGTGAACATCTCACAGTTTTTGCAACAAATACAATACCTTGTTATTAAGGAGACATAAAAGAAAAGCAGTTTATAAGAAAAGTAATATGATTTTCATTATGTAAAGCTTTAGGGATGGCCATGTCTACATGAGAGCAGACATGAGAGTCAGATGCATATTCCAGCATGGAAATCACATGAATGGGAAGGCTTTAAATGCAGTTTAAGACAGGCGTGTTGTATTAGTGACCAGCATATCCTTCCCAATTTTACCATTACTATCCAACAGGGGTACTGCTATTAGGTTGATGAAAAAGTCTGTTACGTTTTGTCCATAAAATAAAAGACACTTTTTCATTTTAACCAATAACTTTACTGATTTGGATATTTTGAGTATGTCAGCTATCTCCCGCTATTGGCTTCTAGTGTGTAGAGGCCAGGGATGTGGCTAAACATCTTCCAGTGGATAAGACAGCCCAACAGCAAAGAAGTATTTGGTAAAAATGTCATAGTACCAAGAAACTTCGGAAACCACTTTTGACATGTTTGATCAACCGTAGCATCTTCTCTATACACTGCACAAATCTCTTTTTTTGCATTTCAGTTGTGATTTTACCTTTCTTTAAATAATAAAACATAATATGCCAAAAATGTTGCACATTTTCTTCAGTCTTCAGTATTAAAGTGGCTACACAAAGATTCACCAATTTTGATTTTTCAAATATTTCATTTATTTATTTTTTTAGAGAGAGGAAGGGAGAGAGGAAGAGAGGGAGGGAAACATCGATGTGTGAAAGATACATCCATCAGTTGCCTCTCACACATCCCCAACTAGGGACCTAGACTACAACCCAGGCATGTACCCTGACTGGGAATCAAACTGGCAACCGTTCAATTCAGTGATGGGCACTCAATTCACTGAACCACACCAGCCAGGGCTAGTAAGCTTTTTTTTTTTTAATGCACACTGATGTGACAGCTATCACAATACAATCTAGCAAAATTGTTTCGAATGAAGTTAAAGACAACTAAGCACTGCTAGAGCCATGGTAGGGAAAAAAATGTAACAGACTCTTTGGTCAACCCAATACTACTAAGGAGCATTTCTGAAACAGTGAGCAATCTCTTGGTAAAGTTCTGAAGTCTTCCCTTAATTTACACAGCAGATACATTCCTAGAAAATCCCGTGCACATTAGAACTCTACAAAAAAGAGTGCTTTGTATTTATGAGTAAAATAAAATTTTTCCCTGAGCTCAGACTGTTATAAGGAGTATTTTTAACCTACATGTTCAATGGGGCGCCAGGAAGCCATGAGGGATGAGAGACCAACCAACCTTCCTGATGTGGAGGTCTTTAGTATATTGCGGGATGCCTAGCATCCCTGGAACCCTCCTAGTAAATGCCAGCAACACCCCCAGTCATGTGACAACAAATACACCTCCACAAATTTCCAAAACATCCCCTGTGGAGAAGTAGTACAAACCCCTTCCATTCAATAAATGTTTGCTCAGTTCACTCATGGGTGCATGACTAAATAAATAAATGAACTAATTCACTAATCCTGGCACGTTTTTCTAAAGCAAAGAATAAGGATGTACTTGGAATGCCTGCTTTGTACTGTGCTGTGTGATTTCACATATGCTATCTCATTGAATCCTCATAACCTTGCAAGGTAAATATTAACATTAAGTGAGCAAAGTGGGGCTGTGGAGGTGACGTAGTATGTCTATACTCACAAGATGAGTAAGTATGTGAAACACTAGGGTTGAAATCTGGCCCTGACTACAGAATCCATGCTATTTCCACTATTTATTAGGATGATCGTATGTCTTAGTGTAAGCCTATTATCCTGGAGTCATAGCAATTATTAGCACTCACTTTCACTGTCAAAAGGGTCTTGTTTAAATAATAAATTGCATGGTCACTTATTACTGTAATAAGTATAGTATAGTGTATATACTGCTATTGTCATCACTACTTATTGAATAAAAAGATCAAGGGTGAGAGTAAAAAAAACATATTCTTCTGACTCAGACATTAGTGGGATGACTGAGGAGGCACGATGGGTTTTTCTCTCCCTAGTTCATTATCAGTGCATTTCTTAAATCATCTATGGACATTTATATCTGTTTATCTTTGAGCAAAACAACTTTTTAAACAGTAGAAAAATAAGCACATTCTAGATATTCATTCTTTGCCCATCAAACAGGATGGTGTGCTTTAACTTAAAATAAGATGTGCTACGCATGGAGAAAGTGAATGATAAAACATGCCTCTGTCTGAGAAACAGCTGCAAGTGCAGGAAGAAGAGCTGGGACATTCTGAGCAAGCTCATGCATTGACGCTCACTTTGTTTCCGTGACCTGGTCACATTACTGAGTCAGGGAGAAGCTCTTCCTTTCCATGTCTAAAAGTTGGAAGCCTGTCTCTGTAGGCGGTTTCCAACAATTTTCAAACAATTGCTTTAAACAAGACAATTTTAGACATGTCACATGCCCATGTTCAGTTACAGAGTTATGGAAAAGTACTAGAAGAAATTCATGGGGTAATTTGAACATCCAAAGACAACATTCCACTTCACTGGGTGTAAATACTCTGTCTCCGCTGCCTCTCCTGTCGACTCCTGTCAAATACTGCTCCCCTCGACCTGCACTGCCATCCTCCCAACCGCTGTTTCAACTCTCCACAGCATTTTTGTTTCCCCCTGGGTCTGCAGCCCACTGCCCCGGACTGTGAGGCAAAGTGGATCAGATTATCATCCACTTCTAATGCTCGATACCCCTACATTGGTTCACACACAACCAACCTAAACCCACTCGGGCTCTTCCCCAGCTACCGTCACCTACCACCCTCGGGTGGCTCGAGAGCCACCTTGGTTTCCCATCAAGAGCTCTAATATAGAGAGTCTAATATAGAGAGTAGATGTTAAGCCAAATGCCCTTTGGGGCCTGTCGGAAGATGTGTTTCAGACCCAGGTAGGACTGTTCCTGATTTGTCCATCACCATTGTCAAAGCTTGGGAAGAACGCTTCACAAAGAGGACAGCCTCCTGTTATAGGGTCATAATAAAATTCTAAAATTAAAAAAAATAATAGTGACTGAATTGCTTCCTTCAGCTTCTGCTATATTTCAGGAGAAAAGCAATCATGTCAGGAACTGATACAAATTATTAAAAGTTTCCACTCCCCAAGTCTCCGCAGTGGAGTAGTAGACATGAAGGCTGCAAAGGGGAGCTTTAAATCCTTAGATGGCAAGTATGAAATAAATCCCCCAAACGTGGGCCTCAGACTTTGTCTTTTGCACAAAGACAGGCTGTCCTGCTGAGGCCTAGGCAAATACATTTCATAAATGCTGTCTTTTCTTCTTGCCGTACCCATAGTAGACACTGTTAATTAATCACTGACTCTTTCTTGCTAATTTTCAATACAGTACTTCAGGGAAAACTGATGAATATTGGCAGGGAGATAAAAGCTATTTTTCCTTCTGACCTGGAGTAAATGCACACCCCTAAAGTGAGGGACATTCCCAGAATCTATCATCCAGGGAAGATGTAGTCCTTTTGCATCCAGCACATTCGCGCAATGACATAGGGGCACCCTGAAGTCACTCTTCTCACCACTGACACTACCACCATTGTTCCTGGCATGTGAGACAGGAAGACCCAAGGCCAGAAGGTCACCATGGTCAAGAGGTGAGCAGATAATACTCAAAGGCTGACATGGTTGGGACTGCAGAGGCGTTTCCTAATGGCCATTATAAATGGAGATACAATGGGTTTGAACAAACAAGCTGGTGCTGGAAGAGAGGAAGAAGGAGGAGTCAGGTAGCGATAATGCCAAGTTGGATGCCTAGGCTGTGTAGAGACATAAAAGGGGCTTAGAAAAGGCTTAGGGAACAGATCTAAAAGGAAGATAATGAAGAAAGGTAAGAAATTCAGGTGTATGGTAGGGACTGGGGTGGTGATAGACTGGATCAGGGAACGTGAAGGCTGGGATGTCAGCTTGTGCTCTTAGGATAATTTCCTGAGGGCTTCGCATCTAACCAAATATTAGCACTTGTTTACTAAATAAATATTCCTCTGTGTCTGGATGAGCGGGGACCGGAGTGTCATGCCCCCCTTCACTACAAAGACAGTTCAATCCCTGTGCCCAGGATTGTCACAACCCAGACCAAAGAGTGTCTTGAGAGCCTGAGAGGATCACCCTGGTACACAGACCCAGTGTCTAGGGGTCCTGAGTGACCATAGTGCAGCCAGCTGTTCTGCCTCCCATAAATTTGAGGCCAAGCACAGTAAACTGAGAAGGGAAGGATTTTCTAATAATGGGGTAAGTAAGTGCAGGAAGAAGAAAGTCCCAGAAATGCACATTAGTTTACAAAAAATAATAAAACAATAACCTGGCTAAACCATGTACAGTTCAGTTCAGTTTAATTCAGCAAGTATATGTTGAATGTCCCTGTGTTCCTTTCCTGAACTAGTCTCCTTGAAAGAATGGCCACAAGGAGAAATTATCAGAGTTTAAGTGACTGCAGACATGCTAAAGCTCTGCCCTACAGAAGACCCTTGATTTGGGGACCCTAATAAATCACATGAGATTTCTCTCAAAGAATTTCCAAAGCAATTCCTCAAAGACCCCAGTTTATGCCCAAAAGCATCCAGAAATCTGTTCCATTTGATCCAGACCAAGCAGACCCTTTCTGAAGTTTTGTAGAGAAGTGAAAATGGCTTGATTAAATCAGTGAGTTTTAAAGATGAACGCGGGGGCTGGGATGGAGAACAGATTGGAGGTCGGGAAAACACAGAAGTAGGGGGACAATAAGGAGAACACAAGTATTCCAGGTTCACTGAGTTAGTGGCAGTGAGTAAAGCAAGGGGACAGAATGAGAATACAGAGGCTCCACCAACAGGGTGGGCCAACAGATTGGATGTGGAAGACAAGAGAAAGGAGAGTTTGATAACCTTGGGCAAGTGGTAGGATGATGGAGAAGGAGGTCAGCTTGTGTAAAGTCAGGGGGCTCAGAGGAGAAACGTTTGCAGAAGGAAGATAATGAGTTCAGTGTTAGTGGTAATGCAGGACTCCATCCTTCCTTTCCTGGATTTTTCTTATAGTGTTCTATTGGCTCCCCTTCTCTGGCTCAGTCCTCTAGTTTCCTCCTCACAAAGTCTCTAAAAGGCAAACTTCACTGGATCCTTCCCTACACCTAGTCTAACAGTGATTTCCATCACCTGAAAGCGAAAGGGCTCTGCCCAGAGCACAGCACGCAGACACTTGGAGTTCTGCTTGCCTATATGTTAGCTTCATCCCCTACTTCCCTTCCTCTTGAACTCTACAATCCAGCCATATGGAAATATTTGCTTTCTTTTTTCAAAGAGGCCAGTTTTATGCCTCAGTGCCTTTGTAACTCTTATATCTAACCCTGGAAACTCTTTTCCTCCTCAACTTGTGAACTTCTCGTATTGTTTCTTGGGTGGCTTAAAATCCAACAAAGAACTCCCCAATGACCCTCTTCACCCTTCCAAGGAGACTTATTCAGAGGATGCAAGGCTAGTTCAATGTTTGAAAATGAAGCAATATAATCTACCATATTAATAGCTAAAGAAAAAAATCACACAGTCTTATCAGTTGATGCCTGAAAAAGCATTTATTCATAATAAAAATGCTCAGAAAAAAGAGGCGTAGAAGGGATCTTTCTCAAACTTTATTAAAGAGCATCTACCAAAAGATTATAGCTGGTATACTTAATTTGAAAGGCTGCATACTTTCCCCTAAAATCAAGAACAAGGCAAGGACGTCCACTCTCATCACTCTTATTCAACATGTATTAGAAGTTCTGGACAACTGAGTAAGATACAAAAGAGAAATAAATGCCACACAGATCCAAAAGGAAGAAATAAAACTGTCCCGATTTGCATATGACATGATTGCCTATGCAGTAAATCCCATGGAATCTACAAAAGAAACAAATAAACAAAGAAAATAACCCAACTCCTAAAACAAGTGTGTTGAGGAAACAAAATAGTTAAATAATTTTGTAAAAGATTAATACAATGGGAGGAATCAGTCCACCTGATTTCAAGATGACTTGTGGAGCTGTGGTGTTTACAGAATAACAGATGCATAGATCAGTGGGACAGAGGAGAGAACCCAGAAACAGATCTATAGAAATATGCCCAACTAATTCTTTACAAGGGTATAATAGTAATTCAGTAGGAGAAGGCTACCTTTTTCAATGAACCTCAACTTAAATCTCACACCTTATAAAACATTGATTTGACATGACAAGATCATAGCTTTAAATGTAAAATTTAAAACTATGAGTCTTGAGAAAGATTCAAGATGGCAGAATAGGGGGAAGCTGCCCCCTTCTCCTCCCATGACCACAGTTGAATTATAGCAAAATCAATCCAGATAACAATTTGAAGACCAGCAGACCAAAAGTCCTAAAACTAATGTTACAGAGAAGAAGAAAGATCAAGACTGGTAGGAGGAGTGGAGATGTGAAAAAGGTTAGCTCCACAACCACACGTGGCACTTGAGAACTGGGAGGGATATCTCAGCTGCCTAGGTGCCCCCTGAGGAGTGAAGAATCTCAGACCCGTGCTGGGCTCCCCAGCCTGAACACAAATGTTGGAAAGAGGTTCCCACATAATATCTGCCAATGAAAATCAGTGGGGATTTAGTCCACCCAAGTGACACCAAAGGCTGCTGGAAAACCAAGGTGTCCTCTGAAAGGGACAGCACACAAATGTTCACTTGCACACACTCACGCTGGGCTTCAGTGAATGCAGAGTGGCTCGGCAGCTGCCAGGTACATACAGGGAGGGATTGAGTTGTGTGGCATTGGGGAGAAGGCTGAAAGGACAGCCACCAATGTTCCTGTATTGAGTCCTCCTTCCAAACTGCCCATGGTCCTCATCTTTCCGGGGATGCTCCATTCTCCCACATGGCATTATCTCTTGATCTACACTAGCTCCAAGCTGATGACTCCTTGAGGCCCAACCCTACACAAGGCCTGAGGCTCCTTGGTGGGAATCAGTCGGGGCCCTCCTTGTGGTAGTTCTTTAAAAACTCTCAAGAAATTCCAGTCAAGTTCAGGGGCTACCAGAGACATATAGACAGAATCTGAGTTATGTAGCTTCAGGGCAAGGGTCATCTTTCCATATGTTCAACAGGTGCCAACTTTCCTCTATTAAGACTTCTCTTCACATGGTGAAATCTTAATCAGCATTAGCCTGGTGAATTCTACTAGCTCCACACTCTGGACTCCCTGAGACCCGACCCCACCATAAGGCCCCAAGCAAGCGGTGGCTGGCCTGTGTGTGTACCCTGAATCTTCTGCTGAGTGGCCCTAGACCCAGCACTGGTGCCAAAGTTGAATCTGTATTAACCTAGTGAATACCACTTACTTCACTCTATTGATCCTTGAGATGTTCTCTCATGCAGCTCATGTGTTGTTTGTTGCTCTTTTAGTGGTTGTGCGTTGCAGGCGTCCAGCAGATGGTGGTAGGTCTTGGGGTGCCTTGAGCCTTTTACTGACCCGCCCAGGCTCAGTACTGGTGACAGCCAACCTCAGTTTAAAGTTTGGCACTTCCCACCAGCTCCCAGGCTCAGAACAGGTAGCTACCAAATATGGATTGCTTTGTAGCTCCTAACAGGTAGCCCTGGGCTGGTAAAAAGAAGTGTCTGACACTGACCTGCACTACAGTCCCTCCCAACATGTCCCAGAAGTAACACAGCTGGTATCTGGCTTCAGACCACAGTAGAGCACCATACTATTAGCTCCACAAGTGGCACACCCAAAGGGAGGCCTTGGCAGGCATCAGACCAAACTGGAGCAAATTCTGCTATAAGGGGTTAGCACCCTCATAACAGCTTGTACACTGTGGTTGGGGCCAGTTCTCACGGCCAGCCTGCCTGAGGACTGATCACAACCAAGGACATGCCAACAGCACTCAAGGCTCTACTGTAACAGTAAGGCACAATAACCTACACAGGGACACTCATGGAGTCAAGTGATCATGGACACAGCACCACTGAGCCCCACAAGAAACCTACTACATAAAACCACCCTGCCAGAAATAGGAGACAGAGAAAATCTCTCTAACACCTAGAAATAAACCCAGAAAGGCAGTCAAAACAAGGAGACAAAAAAAAAAAAGTCCCAAATGAAAAAATAAGCAAAATCTCTGAAAAAAAGAACTAAATAAAATGGAGGCAAGCAAGCAACCAGATACAGAATTCAAAACAGTGGTTATAAAGAATCTCAAGGAACTTAGTGAGAATTTCAACGGCGCATAGAAAGGATGTAGAAACCATGAAAGAGAATCAGTCAGAAATAAAGAATACAATAACTAAAATGAATACACTAGAAAGAATCAACGTCAAATTAGATGAAGCAGAGGATCAAATCAGCAATTTGGAAGATAAGGAATCAGAAAATACCTTATCAGAGCAGCAAAAATGAAAAAAGAACTTTAAAAATTAGGATAGTGCAAGGGATGTCCGGGGCAACATCAAGCATAAAAATATCCGCATCATAGGGGTACCAGAAGGAGGAGAGGGAAATAATGACTGAACATTTCCTTAATCTGGTGCAGGAAAAAGACACACAAATACAGGAAGCCCAGAGAACTCCAAACAAGATGAACCTAAAGAGGCCCACACCAAGACACATAAAACTTAAAGTGAGAAACTTGAAGACAATTTGAGACTCTTAAAAGCAGCAAGAGAAAGAGTTATTACCTACAAGGGAGATCCCATAAGACTGTCAGCTGATTTCTCAACAGAAATTTTGCAGACAAGAAAAGATTGGCATGAAATATTTAAAATGATGAAAAGCGAAGACATATAACCAAAACTACTCTATCCAGCAAGGCTATCAGTTAAAATTTAAGGAAAGATACAAAGCTTCTCAGATAAGAAAAAGCTAAAGGAGTTCATCACCACAAAAACAGTATTATAAGAAAACATTTCTTGTATATGAATAAATACACATAATAAAATGGCAATAACTGCATACCTATCAATAATCACTTTAAATGTAAATGCATTAAATACTCCAATCAAAAGACATAGACTAGCTGAATGGATAAGAACACAATACCCACATATATGCTGCCTACAAGAGACCCATCTCAGAAATAAGTCACACACAGACTAAAAGTAAAGGGATGGAACAAATATTTTATGCAAATGGAAATGAAAAAAAGCTATAGTAGTTATACTTGATTCTGACAATATACACTTTAAATCAAAGACTATAATAAAGACAAACAAGGACATTACATAATAATAAAGGGATCAATTCAATAAGAGGATATAACCCATGTAAACATTTATGCACTCAGCAAAGGAGTACCTACCTACATAAAGCAAATATGGACAGGCATAATGGGAGAGGTTGACAGAAAACAGTCATTGTAGGAGAATTTAACACTCCACTGGCAATAGGGGATAGATCATCCAGACAGAAAATCAACATGAAAAATGTAGCCTTAAATGATACATTAGCCTAGATGTATTTAATAGATATTTTTAGAGTATTTTACCCCAAAGTAGCAGAATATACATGAAACAGTTTCCAGGACAGACTACATGCTAGCCTACAAAAAAGTCTTAATGAATTTAAGAAGACTGAAATCATATCAAGTACCTTCTCTGACCACATTGATGTGAAATTAGAAATCAATTACAAGAAAATAAATTTAAAATACACAAACAAATGGAAGCTAAATAACATGTTACTAAATAATGTATGGATTAACAATAAGAAAAAAAATCAAAAGGTACTTTGAGATAAATGAGAATAAAAACACAACAACCCAAACTCTATGGGACACAGTGAAAGCAGTGTTAAGAGGAAAATTCATAGCAATACAGATCTACCTCAAGAAAAAAGAAATATTTTAATTAAACATCTAAACCATACACCAAAAAGACCTAGAAAAACAACAGCAAACAAAGCCTAAAGTGAGCAGCAGGAAGAAAATAATAAAGATAGGAGTGGAAATAAATTAAATAAAATCTAAAAAATACAAAAGAAAATTAAACAAAGAGCTGGTTCTTTGAAAAGATAAGCCAGATTGATAAACCTTAAGCCAGACTCATCAAGATAAAAGAAGAGGACCCAAATAAATAAAATGAGAAATGAAAGAGGAAAAATAAAAACTAACATCACAGAAATACAAAATTTATAAGAAAACACTATGAACAATTACATACCATCAAACTGGACAACATGGAAGAGATAGATAAATTCTTAGAAACATGCAATCTTCTAAGATTGAATAAAAAAGAAACAGAAAATCTGAACAGAGTGATCACAACCAACAAAATTGAATCAGTAATTTTTTTAAAAAGCTTCCAAAAAACAATATTTTGAACCAGATGGCTTTACAGGTGACTATTACCAAATATTCAAAGAAAAGTTAAAACCTATCCTTCTCAAGCTATTTCAAAAAATTCAAGAAGAGGGAAGACTCTCAAACTCATTATATAAGGCCAGCATTATCCCAATTCCAAAGCCAGATAAAGTCATTACAAATAAAGAAAATTATAGACCAATATCCCTGGTGAACATAAATGAAAAATCATCAACCAAATATTAGCAAACCACATTCAGCAGTACATTAAAGACTGTAGAACACAATCAAGTGAGATTTATTCATGGAATGCAGGGTTGGTTCAATATCCATAAATCAATTAATGTGATAAACCACATAAACAAAATGAAGGATAAAAGTATATGATTATATTAATAGACATATGACAAGCATTTGACTAAATCTTGCCCCATTTATGACAAAAACTCTTAGCAAAGTGGGAGTAGAGAGAACATACCTAAACATAATAGGTGCCATTTTTGGCAAACCCACAGCTGACATCATATTCAATGGGGAAAACCTAAAAGCATTTTCTTTAAGGTCAGGAACAAGACAGGGATGTCCACCTTCGCCACTCTTACGCAATATAGTACTGGAAGTACTAGCCACAGTGATCAGATAAGAAGAAGAAATGAAAGAACCTAAACTGGAAAGGAAGAAGTAAAGTTGTTATTATTCACAGATGACATGATGCTGTATATAGAGAACGCGAAAGATTCCACCAAAAAAACAAAAAAACAAAAAAAATACCCAAACCGTTAGAACTGAAAAATTCAGTAAAGTAGCAGGATACGAAATAAATATTTAGAAATCGGTTGCATTTTTTACATTAATAATGACCTATTACAAGAAAATTTTTAAAATAATCCCATTTACGATTGTATCAAAAATAAAATAGCTAGAAATAAATTTAATGAAGGAGGAAAAAAGACTTATACTCAGAAAATTATAAGACGTTGAAGAAATAAATTGAAGAAGATATAAATTACTGGAAGGATATACCATACTCAAGGATCAGAAGAATGAGCATCATTAAAATGTCCACACTATCCAAAGCAATCTGTAGATTCAACATAATTCCTATCAATATACCAATCACATTTTCCCCAGGACTAGAACAAATATTCCAAAAATTTATATGGAACCACAAAAGACCCAACTACCCACAGCAATCTTGAGAAAGAAGAACAAAGTTGAAGGCATCACACTACCTGATATCAATCTATATTACAAGGCTATGGTAATCAAAACAGTATGAGACTGGCATAAAAACAGACACATAGATCAGTAGAACACAATAGCCTAGAAATAAACCCATGCTTATGTGGTCAATTAATATACGACAAAAAAGGCAAAAATATACAATGGGATAAAGACAGTCTATACAATAAATGGTGTTGGGAAAATTAGGCAGATACATGCAAAAAATAAAACTAGATCATCTTCTTACACCATAGACAAGTATAAACTCAAAATTGATAAAGACTTAAATGTAAGACTTGAAAGCATAAAACTCCCAGAAAAAAAAAGCATAGGTAATAAACTCTTTGACATTTTCTTGGCAACATTTTTTGATATATCATCTCAGGCAAGAGAAACAAAAGAAAGAATAAACAATGAGATGACATCAAACTAAAGTTTTTTTTGCACAGCAGAGGAATGCTTCAGCAAACTAAAAGACAGTCCACTGAATGGGAGAGCATATTCGCCAATGACAAATTGGATAAGGAGTTAATATCCAAAATTTATAAAGAACACATTTAACTCAACACCAAAAATCAAGCAGTCCAATTAAAAAAGGGATTTGAATAGACACTTCTCCAAAGAGGACATACAGGTGGCCAATAGACACATGAAAATATGCTTAATGTCACTAATAATAATCAGAGGAATGCAAATTAAATGCACATGAGATATCACTTCACACCTGTCAGAAAAGCAATCATCAATAAATCCACAAACAACAAGTGTTGGTGAGGATGTGAAGAAAAGGTAACACTTGTACACTGTTGATGGATTGCAAATTGGTGCAGTCGCTAAGGAAAAAAAGCATGGAAGTTTCTCAAAAAATTAAAATAGAACTACCATGTAACTCAGTGATTCTACCTCTGGATGTTTAGCCAAAAACATCCAAAACAGTAATTTGAAACAATACATGCATTCTTCTGTTTATTGCAGCATTATTTACAATATACCAAGAGAGGTATGGAAGTAACCTAACCATCGACAGACAAGTGGATAATAAAGTTGTGGTATACATATATATACAATATAATATGCTCAGAAAATGAATGAAATCTTACCATTTCTGACAATATAGATGGACCTAGAGGGTACTATGCTAAGCTAGATAAATCAAGTCAGACAGAGAAACACAAATACCATATGAATTCACTTATACGTGGGATCTAATAAACAAAATAGGTGAACAAACAAAACAGAAAAAAACTCCTAGATACAGAGAGCAAACTGATCATTGCCAGGTGAGATGAAGGTTGTGGGGCTGGGTAAAAAAGGTGATGGGATTGAGAAGTACAGACTGGTAGTTACAGAATAGTCACGGGGATGTTTAGAAAATATGATCAATAATATGGTAATAACTATGGTGTCGGTAGACACTGGATTTATTGAGAGATCAGTTTTGTAAGTCATATAAATGTCTAACCATTATGCTGTACACTTGAAACTAATATAATGTTGTATGTCAACTATGATTGAAAAACACAAAAAATGAAAGTTTGGTTCTTCTTTACCATCACCATCATTGTCTTTGTTATGACATCATAGTTACCATACACTGAGAGCTCACTCTGTTTCGGAAACCACGTAACACATTTCACCTACCATCTAATGTGCCATTACAGTCTAGTAGTTCAGGTGGGATGTCGCATAGGGCTGAATGCCAGCTTTTTCATTCGATAACAATCTGGCTCCATTTGCTTAAACTTTTGAAGCCTCAGTTTCCTGATCTACAAATTAAGGATAGTTTCTGTTTTATAAAGTAACCCTTCGTGTAGAACTCTGAACACACACTTGGTACAGAGCAAGCATTCCATAAATGTCAGCAGTTTTATAGTCTCATTTAATTCTATGACAGCCCTGCAAGAGGGTTTATAGCTGAATAAGCCGAGGTTCAGAGAGGCTAAGCAGCATCCCTGAATTCAACAAATAGCTAATGAGTGCCAGAGGTAGGATTTAAACCAGGCTCCTTCTCACCACAATTTTAGCCCTAAGCCATTATTCTGCCTTGTTTCACCATTGTGGGTATCAACAGGAGTGATAAAGCCAACATTGCCTTAAGCACAATGCAGGAAAAAAAAAAGAAAGAAAGAAAAACTGAAAACACACACACACACACAGCATTAAAATATCTGGGAAGGAAGTGCAGGTGGGAGGGCGTTGCTGCAGGTTCACGTGAAGGGCGCCAGGATTCCAAGTCTGAAGCCGCGTGCTAGTTTTGGTGGCTTCCTAAATGGGGCAGCGGGGCCCAGAGTATCCCTTCTTAAGAAGGCTGAGCTGGGCAGTAGCCCCTCTGGAAAAAATGCCATTACATGATCTCTTATTCAAAAATTCTGATTCAGACAGCCCCCCAAACCAAAAGTTTTTTGTAATTCATTCAATGGCAGAATCTGACTTAACCCGAATTGACGTGAGTTCTTCACTTGGCCTCACTTGGGATGAACAATCACATGTTCACCGCAGAAATATTCATGTGATGATTTACTGAGGTCTCAGTAAAATCTGAAGAATTCTGAATTCTGGAAAACATCTGCTGCCCCAAGTATTCTGAATAAAGGCTTGGGAGCTCTTTTTTTTTTTTTTTTTTTTTAAATCTCTGACCATTCTTACTAATTACCATAGCAAAGAATACAAACCCTCCAGATTTTATTCAGAAAATGACCTTCATTCAAGAGTTCTTCAGAAGACCTTTTGTCTGCTAATAAGGAAGAATAAGAAGACCCAGGCCACACATGTCCAGCTCTACCGGAATGCAGGCTTTGTGGCTGTCAACTCTGTGTTATAGAATTTTCCTGCCCAGGGTGCTGACTCTGGCGTGATTTTAAAATGTCGGGGCCGTGGATAAAGGTGCAGAAGAGAAACAGGAGCTCTGCCCCTCTCCAGCCTTCCTTCCCTGGCACCTCTGGGATCAGCAATCATTCGTTCACAGTATTTTCCACATAATGAGAAAGCATATATTTCATGTATAAATTCCACATCATGCTTGCTCCTTCTTCACTATTTATTTGAATGAGACGAAATGTTCAATGTGCTACAGTCCTGGTCTTATTCAAAATTACAGGTTCAGCACTGCAAAGAGTGGCTTCAAATAAATGACCGGTATCTCACTGTTTCTGGTGAGTCTATTGTCTAACATTAAAGACCCCATTTAGCCACTTTGATGTGGCGTTGAATAGGTGGAGCATCATTTTACCACCACTTGTTTAGCTCCACTTCGGCAAATGTCAAGTCCAAGTCTGTGTATTTGGACTGCGGTGGACGAAATGAGGTCAGCAGCCTCCCGATGGGCTTTCTGTCTGGCCGACAGCACCTCAGTGACCTTCACTCCACTAGGAATTGTGACCCACGGGAGCATCAACTCAGTGAGGCTTCTGGTTGCTTTCTTCTCTTCAAGATAAATATCAGAGATCAGCAAACACAGGCTTCAGCCCAGAGCTCACCCAGAGAGCAAACTCAGTGAAGACTTGGGGCATTTAAAGTGAAGAAAGACTAAAAATGTTTCTATGTTTGCTCACTTTTAAATTATTCTCAAACTTACGGTCTCTCCAGGACTGCCTCATTCATCCCCTTCTCATCAGTTACCTGCCTTTAGCCAACAAATCATCATTGGACATTTCTTTTCCAATATATAAATGGGAAGCAGGGAGGAAGGAAAACAAAACTGGTTTCTTTTTTGAGTTAAATACAATTTTACAAATAAATCGAGCACCTGATAATGGCCAGGTATTATGCTTGGTACTAAGGGTAAAAAACAAACAAACAGAATTACAGTCAAGTGAAGGAGACAGACCAGTTGATTCTCAATAATGAGAATTTAGCATAAGATGCTACAAAAGTATACAAAACATGAATGTCACTCAACTAGGCCTTGGTGGGGATGTGGGAGAATCAGAGAAGGCTTTCTGGAAGAGGGGACAGCTATTCTACATTCTCAAGATTGAATAGGAGCTACTCAAGCAAATGGGTGAGAAGGGAATGGAGATACTGTACGCAGAGAACAGCTTTTACAAAGGCTCTGAGGCAAGTACATGGTGTGAATTATATTGCAGGAAATTTATTTTAAAGTATTTTAGCCTAGACAGAGAGATGTATGTATTAATTTTAATCTATACCCTAGGAGCAATTTGTTAACATCTGAAGTGCTCCGATCAGCCATATACATTCTGAAGTGTTTCTTAAGCTTCTAAAGAGAGCTTCAGCAATCTTTTTTTTTCAGCTTCACTGATACTATTGACTTATGTGACGTTAAGGTATACAATGTGATATTTGACACACATATATTGCAAAATGTTTACCACGATAGTTAGTTAACACCTTCATGCCCTCACTTGATTACCATTTTTGTGCGTGTAGTGATAAAATTTAAAGTTTACTCTATTAACTTTCAAATATATAATACATTACTGTTATAGTCACCATGCTGCACATTGGATCCCCAGAACTTCGTCTTATAGTGGGGGGTTTGTACACTGTGACCAACAGCCTCCCATTTCCCTCACCCATTCCCCCCAGTCCCTGGAAACCACTATTCTATTCTCTGTGTCTGTGAGTTCCATTTTTTTACATTCCTCATATAACTGAGAGCATACAGTATTTGTCTTTCTCTTTCTGACTTATTACAATGAACATAATGTCCTCAAGGTTCATCCATATTGTCACAAAGTCAGGATCTCCTTTTTATGGCTAAATTATATGTGTGTGTATGTGTGTGTGTGTGTGTGTGTGTGTGTATTCTTTATTCATTCATTACTGGTAGACATTTATGTTGTATCCTTCTCTTGATTATTGTGAATAGTTCTGCAATGAACATGGAGGTACAAATCTCTCTCCCAGACAGTGATTTCATTTTATTAGAATGTATACCAAGAAGGGGGATTGCTGGATCATATACTGTTTCCCATATTAGCTGCCCCAATTTGCATTCCCAATACAGTGTACAAGGAAATTCCCCTTTCTCTGCTTCCTCACCAACACCTATTTTTGTCTTTTTGATAACAGCCATTCTAACAAGTATGAGGTGGTATCTCATTGTGGTTTGATCTGCAGTCCCCTGATGATTAATGATGTTGAACATCTTTTTGGGTATCTGTTGACCAATTGTATGTCTTCATTAGAAAAATGTCTAGTCAAGTCCTTTACCCATTTTTATTTGGACTGTTTATTTTTTTGCTATCAAGTGGTATGAATTCACTGTATATTTTGGATATTAACACTTTCTCAGATAGGTGTTTTGCAAATATTTTCTCCTATTTTGTAAGTTGCCTTTGTATTTTGCTGATTGTTTCTTTTGTTGTGCAAACAACAACAAAGCTTTTTAGTGTGATATAGTCCCACTTGTTTACTTTTGCTTTTTTTTTTTTTGCTTGCACTCTTGGTATCATATCTAAAAATTCTTTTCCAATACCAATGTCAAGAAGCTGTTTCCTATGTTTCCTTCTAATATTTTTATAGTTTGGGATCTTACACTGAAGTCTCTAATCCATTTGGAGGTAATTTTTGTGAATGGTGTAAGTGTCTAATTTTTCTTCTGTATGTGGGTGTCCAGTTTTCCCAACACCATATATTGAAGAGACTATCTCTTCCCCCATTGAGTATTCTTAGCTTCCTTGTCAAATATTAGCTGACCCCATTTGTGTGTGTTCATTTCTGGGGAGAGCTTCAGCCATCTTTATCTTTTGTTGACACTAGAGGGTTTGTTCAATTGTATAATGGGTTTAGAAATGATTTTTCATTTGTAAAATGAATGGTACAAAAGACGTGTGGATAGCTAGAAATATAATACAAGCCTTCCATGCTTACATAAACAGAGCGTAAGAATGTTGGAGGCTCAATAGCTTATGCCCTTTATAAGAGCCCGCCAAGCCCGAGACCCCACCTGATCTTTGTGCTGCACTTAACAGATGCGGCCGTCGCCTGATTCTCGCTAGGAGCTCAGATGAATTCTGCCACTAGAATATTGTCTCATCATGCCAGCGTGTGCCAGACTGAGAGCAAAGGCGTCTTCAAACAAAAACAAGACCATGCCTTATTTACAGTGTCTGCTTATTTGTTAATGTTTGTACGCACAGCTGAACTTGGTCTGGGTCTTGCTTTCAGTGCAAACTACCACAGTCCTTAGTTGGGCAGTTGCGGGAGAGGAGATCTGCAGTTCTCAGCTCCCCTTAACTATGGCAGGCTATAGATACCCTGCACAAAGAACTTAATGATTATAAGCAGCCAAATTGGCTGGAGTCAGTTTTCCGCAGCATGACTCCTTTGTTTGTTTTTAACAGTGCTAGCCATCCTTCCCCACCCCTCCAGGGAGGGAGTTATTCAAGGTGGCTCAATTCAACTGAGCAGCAGGAAGGACCAAACTCCGTGGAAGGAAGCCCAAGTACCACCAGGAAGACAATACCAGTTCTGACAAAACAGGGTGACGTAATGACAAAAATAAGATGACTATTTGGCAAGTGGGAATGCTGAGGGCAGGATGGAAACAGGTGTGAGGCACAGGTTAGGAGGAGTGAGTCAGGACTGAGGCTGTGACCAGCAGGCGATTGCCAGAGTATACCTTTGTCGTGGCGCCAGAACATATTGTGTCAGCTTAAAGGAGCCACACGCAGCTGGACATCAGTCAAGAATCCATGGCCAAGCTTATCGCCGACTGCTTCTCTACCTCCCCAAGTCTACCCTGCCCCATGCTTACCATTCAGCTGATTCACATCGCCATCTACTTGCGAATTATCCTGGGTACCTCCAATATCGGCTCTCCCATTTTAATCAATCACAAAACCTACAAACTTCTACCCACTAAATATTTCTTGACACCACCCCTGGCCGCCTGGGTCCCAGCCGTCTTCATCTCTCGGTGGGACATTGCTGCAGCCCTCGCGGCAGGAGGCTCCTCAGTGGCCTGCCTGCTCGGTTCCCCTCCCTCCTCCCTACCGTGCACAGCTGCCTCTCTGCAGTCCGTATTAAAACCCTTTCGTGGCTCCCCGTAGCCCAAATTCCAGAGCATGGTATTTTAGAATGATTTTGTCACAAGTGATAGAAACCTAAGTAGGAGTATTTTGGGTGAAAAGGGGAAATTTATTGACTTTCATAGCTGAATTATGGGAAAAACAAGGCTTGTGCCTCAGGCATTGGAATCAAGGGCTCACATGACATTGGAATATTTTCTCTTTCTCTGTGTGTTATTAACATTATCTCTTTGCCCTTCTCTACAAGCCTGGACCATGACCCATGGCCACTTGGAGCTCACATTCACCGAGCTGTACCACTGGAGTGGGAAAGACACCTCTTTTTTAAATTCCAATTTGAAACTTCCCATTGAAGACCTTCTATTGGTCTGGCTGGGGTAATGAGCCCATTCCTTGTGTAATGAATATGGCTTAGATGGGGAAGGGAAATTAGAATTACCGTATACCTCTGCTCAGGGGCCAAGAGTATAATGTACCATCAGTATTGATAAAAACGGATATCCTCAGATAATCTACTGAAGTTTGAACCATGAAAACATAGTCCAAATAATTCCCTTCCTGACCAGCTAACCCCTGGTAGTATGGTACAGGAGTTAAGCCCCTAGGTTCTGGAGTCAGGGAAATCTAGGTTCGAATCCCCACTTTCCCAGTTACATTAGTTGTGTGACCTTGGACAATGTGTATAACCCCAGAGCCTCACTTTCCTAACCTGTAACATGGGGAGGAAAGTATAATGATACCGACATGAAAATTTAAGGAGACAGGCCTGGAGAGCCCTTAGAACTGAGCCTGGCTCACAGAGTGAGCTCAGTCAGCTAGCTCTTCCTGTTCCCAGCAGCCCCGGCAGGACTGGGCAGGCTTCAGGAGGCAGCAGGGACTCGGGCTTTACTGTTGCCAACAGAATGAGATCAGGGTTAATCAGAGGAACAGACTGACCTGATTCATAGCCCTCCAGTGAAGTGACCCATCTGACACTCCAGGGAAGGCAATGCCAGGGAGAGGAACCGGTTGGCACGTGATGTTCTCCAAAAGCAGGGATGAGGGGTCCTTTCAAAGCATGCTGTCTCCCTGCAGAGGAGGACATCTGGGAGGAGGCAATTCTCCAGCTCTGTGGTTATAATGCCACCAGCCTTGTGGGTCACAGCCTGAAATCATCTCTTTATTAAGTAATAATTAAGAGGCCCCTGTAAAGAGAATCTGGGCATAATTATCTGACTCATTAAGCTGCCCACTCGAAACCAGGAGGCCGTTTCACTCCAGTGGCCGTGCTCTCGGGCAATTTTCAAGTTTCTGGAAGCAGCAATTGGAGCCTCACTTCGTGGGGGCTCAGGCTCAAGGTCTCGGGCTTAAGTATACACATCCCTGAAGAAGAAGGCTCCAGCCAGGCCTCTAATTCAAAGGGCGAGTCCTCCCCTTCCCGGTACCGCAAGAGTTAAATTGGCCTTTAACTCAGAGCAGGAGGAAGGGCTGAGGGACCAGCTGGGCAAGAAGTCAGCTCATTAGTAGCCTCTAAGGAGGCGTTGAAATGAAGCAAGTTAAAAGCATATTAGTTTAAATGAGGCTTTGCATGAATGAGGGGAGGTGTTTAGGTAGGAAGCAAATGTAATCATTTTGTGATGGGGCTTAATTTGGTAATTAATGAGGAAGTTATCGGTATAATCTTTTAGGGGAGAAATCTGTCTTTATTAAGGCGAACCCAGGAGAAAAAATGTATTGGAATGCAGACAATTCACCAGCAAGGTCCTAGCAGTAAGTCTGGGCGGTCTTCTGCCCCATCTGTTTTGTATCGATTTGCCCAGCCTGCTGCCTCTCCTAATAGAAATACAAAGAATAGCGAAACTTGCAGGGGGTTGTGAGGCAAGCACATGTTTCTTTCTGCTTCTCAGAAGGGCAGGCCAGCACCTCTGCCATGCGACTCAGAAATGGCAGGGAGAGACCAGCCTAACCGCCTCTGTGGTGAGCCAGCCCGCCAGGTTCCTGGTGCCCTAAGGCCACCAGGGCTGCGCCGACTCCCATTTGGCCAGAAAAGGAGTCCCAGGGCGAAGTCTTACAAAGGCACGCATAGCACAGTGGTTAAGGCAGGGCTCTGGAGCCGGAGTACCTGGGTTCAGCTTTCCACCTGGGGACATGGTGGTGTGTGACCTCAGGCAAGCTACTCAAGCTGTCTGGTTTTCAGCTCCTTCTGTGTGATGGGGGACAGTGATTGTGTCTATTTCACGGGGCCGCTATGAGGGCTGAGTCATTCTATGGGAGGATTTCACAGCAGTGCCCGGCACTGAAGGTCTGCTCTGCAAGTGTTAGCTATTATCTTGAACTTCACTGTCCGATAGGGTTGCCACTAACCGCACATGGATCTTGAGCAATAGAAATGTGGCTAGTTTGGGTTGACAGGTGCTGTTAGTGTAAAATACAGGCAGATTTCAAAAACTTTTACAATAAAAAGAAAATAAAATATCTCATTGATAGTTTTTATATTGATTATATGTTGAGAGCTCCAAATTCTACTGAGGGCACTTTGGATATATTGGGTTAAACAAGTACATATTATTAAAATTAATTTTATCTGTTCCTTTTCATTTTTTATTTTGGTCAAAAGCTCATAACACGAAATTTATCATCTTAACCATTTTTAAGTGTACTGTTCAGTAGTATTAAGGATATTCACATTGTGTAATACAGATCTCCAGCACTGTTACGTCTAGCAAATTTGAGACTCTATACCCAGCAAGTAACAACTCCCCTTTCCTCCTCCTACCAGTACTTGGCAACCACCATTCTACTTTATACTCCTAAGAATTTGACTACTTCAGCTGCCTCTTATGAAGTGAAATTATACAGAATTTGTTTTTTTGTGTGACTTGCTTCTTTTACAGAACACAGTGTCTCAAGGTTCCCTATGTGGTAGCATGTAACAGGATTTCCTTCCTTTGCAAGACTGCATAACATTCCATCCTTTTAATTTGGTTTAAAGATGACTACTAAAAAACTAACATTTTATTTGTAGCTGGCATTACATTGATATTGGATGGTGCTAGTCTAGAGCCAGTGGTTCTCAACCACATTAATCCTCATCCTTCCTTAGAACAATTAATTTGCAATACCCTCTTCACTCTCCTAAATAAATGTTATAGATAATATAACTCATCTACATGCATAATTTCAAAAGATCAGTATAATGGCCTAATTGTAATATGAAAAATAAAGGAAAGGTATCTATAGTTTGAAATGTACTTCAGTTTACAATTAGACACGAGTGCTTGAAGACAAAAATAATCAGATGCTTGAATGTATATGCAGAGCCGCCATTAACGGATTTGCTGTTAATGTGGAATAACACCCTAAATTCTGGAATTACATTGCCACCAGAGATGTGATTTTTCTGAACTAAAACAACTCAGTCAAGTTCCAACAAAATGAAGTACAATTTTTTTTATTTATATGCTGATATTCTTGTGAAACTGAGTATTAATTTAAATGGAGAAAAATATATGTATATATGGAAACTGTAGTTAGATTCTAGGTTCAGAGGTTTATAAATAGATAGTTCACCTCAATGAATGTCCAGTGGGTTATTCAGAAATCAGGAGGACCCCAGAGTAATTTTTCATTGTTCAGAACTGCCCTGTGCATTGTAGGACATCTGTAGTCCCATATATCCTCCATGCTGGTGGCATCTTCCAGTCACTGGGGCAGCCAATGCTTCCTCTCTATTTTTCGATGCTCTGACCCAGAAACAGCAGAGCCTCCACTGAGAAGCACCAATATTGTACTGTGAGGACCACACGGTGCTGTCAAAGTTTCAGCGTTCAGTGGGCTGCTCTGCTTCCTTGCCTGGTGGTCCCACCAGCATGAGACTAGACCTCCAGTCCCACACTGACCACTTTCCAGCACAGACCAGAAGCCTAACCTACAGCTCTTCCAGAACCTCACATGCCATAGGCCCAGCATCATTTCCTTCAAACCCATGCCCTCGCTTGACGTCCAGGTTTTATCAGGACCAGAGACTTCTTTTTCTCTCTGCCCAGCCTCACCCTCAGCCATTGTAAGCCTGTTCTTTCTCTGCCCACTGCCTCTTCTTTTTACCTCGTAGCTTCTCAGTGGTTCTTTACTGCTCTCCCTGGCTCTAATCTTCTCTCCTCTCTGCTCCCTTTGTCCATCCTAAGTGTACGTTGGGTTTCTATCCAAGCTTCACTCCTTATTAGCTGCCTAAGGGCAAGCGTATCAGCCTCTATGTATCTTCTTCCTCATCTATTAAAGGGGACGTTGACACCTGCCTTGCAGTGCTGTTATGGAGAAAAAATGAGAACATGCTTGTAAGCACCAAGCACCAGCTCAGAACTTTGGAGAAAAGCAAATGCTGTTTCTCTAGACCCTATTTTCTCTTCTTGAGCCTTGTTCCTTTTCTCCAGGCACTGAGCTAAATATTTACCCATATCTCGCTTTCATCCAGGCAGCGGTCCCAGCACAGGCCACAAGAGGAACTAAAGCAGTTCTTTTCCAGATAAACATCAAGCAAATATTATAACACATCAATTTGAAGAAGTACCCAGTTGATGCCAGCCCAGGGCGTCAGCATAGGCATCTGAGAGTTAACCAAAGAGAAGAGAGCCAGACTGGCTGGGTCTGATGGAGTCTGGAAGTTATACTTAACCAGGCTTATGTGTGGAAGTTACAACTTCAGACACCCCAGGGGATAGCCAAATCCCCGCCAAGGGCATTAGCATCTCTCCATTCCCATTCCCCAGTGTAGGAAGGAAGGGCTGGCTTTCCAATCCCCTCCAGTGGGGAGAGGGGGACCAGTTTACTCCCCAGGACTATGGTTGGAGTGGGGAATAAACATATAAGCCAAGATAGTGATCATAAAGGGGAGGTGTCTAGCCTGGGAAAAGGATCAGATTGGATGAAGTCCAGTGAAACCCTGGGAGATCTAAAAAAAAGGGATTGGGCAGGGGGAGGGCCCAGCCCAAGCCCAACCCCCTGAAGAACCAGGAAAGAGATTGGTTGGTTTTAAAGAAAGCCTGCTCTTTTCCCAAGCCTGGGATAATATAATTAAGGCTTAACAAAGGCCCCTGGGTTCATTCACTCATTGGTTCTTACACTCCCCGAAGCAGCCATGTGGCTCCAAGGGCGTGGCTCCAATACCCTGGGTATGGCAGTATAGCACCTGCCTGGGCACAGCCGGGAACAGAGACGAAGCTAGCCAGGTGGGGACAGACACCGAACTGCGCTAAGCTTTGGCATGGGCTGGACTGAACTACAGATCTTCAGATGCCCTGCTGATGCTGGGCCAGTGGCACAGAATTTCTGGGCACTGGGCCTCTTGGGCTTGGTAAACACAAGTGTAGGCTTGTGACCCCAGAGGCTGGGCTTTCCCCACAGCTAGACGGAACTTAACCATCTGGTCAAGGATGAGGTACCAGGCACTGGGGGGCAGTTCTTTACTTTTGCTCCAGTCTTACCACTACCAGAGGCGGATTAAGGTCGGTTGAGGCCCCAGGCGCAGAAGGAAATATTTAAACATGCTATCAGACTTTACCGCTGATTGTAAACTTGTGCGTAATTAAAATTGCACAGATGAAACCAAACTTGGCGTCATTAGAAAAAAGTGTAAAGTTGGGGTTTTGCGGGGCCCTTCAGAAGTTGGGGCCCAGGGCGCACGCCCAGTCGGGCCGCCGTTAAATCCACCTCTGACCACGACAGCTCATCCTCCTATGCATGGGTCCCCAAAATGCTTTTCACATGACTCCATGGAAGAGCCCTTTTCCACCAGCAACAAGGGCACCTGTGTCGTCGTCTGGGTATGGCTGCATCAGCATTCAGGCAGCTGGTCCCAGTCCCCAGAGCCGGTGGCGAACTGAACTTTCCCTGCTCTGCTGTCCCTGACCATCCCTCCCTTCTTGGCAATTCTGGGGGACGCACCAAGCACACATCCCAGTTGGGTTGCCTGTTCTCCCAGTGAAATGATGAACCTCTCAGGGCAGCAGCAGCATCTTCTGCTTCCTCCCATCCCCCACAGCCCCATGACACAGCTGTGTGGAGAGACACAAATAGAATCCAATAAAGTGTGACACAAATGAAGGATAAAGGTAAGTGTTAGTAAATGAAGGAAGAAATTTGGGAGTTCGGGGGACAAGAGAGGACATGAGCTCACTTTCTCTGAGACGGCTTGGGAATGGCGCTGGTGGAAAAGGCCACAGAGAGGCGACCCCGCGGGGCATGAGGCCTCTTTCTTAAGGAGCTTTGTTCTCCCCAGAACACATGCTGGAATCTCAGAAGGATGCATCTCCCCCGAGAAGATTCGGCCACAAATTATCAGAGAGAGGTCAAAATTAGGTGTGGTTTCTTCTAACTAAAAAGTCGAAGATCACCTCAGAATACCTTACGGAGATGGACTTTATCAACCAAGGGTACCTACCAACAGCTGAGAGAACATTGTTTTGGCATAAGAATTCAAGTCCATTTGGAGGTCCCTGCTAAAAAAAAATTGTTTTTTAAAGTAAAACAGCTCATTCCTAAAGTTGTTTCTTCCAAATATAGAACCTACTTAAACAAAGTTTAACCTTTCCGAGGTTCAAGTTCACTTATTCTTTGTATATACAATTTCAGCACCTCCTTTATGTCTAAGAACAAAGGCTTGTTAAAAAGGAAAAGTTTCTAAAGTCTCCTTGGACATCAAATATTTCTTCAGAGGAAACACTTTGATGAGTTAAGTGTAAATGAGTAAGAAACATACAGATTAGATTTCTCATATGATATACATGGACTTGAGAATGAAGAGGGAAATTTTTTTTTTTTTTTGAAAATATGGTTTGGATTTGGGTTCTGCCTATGACACAAACCCTGACTGACTTACAGAATGTGGATTCGCCCTGTGCTTGGCTCCGCACCCTCAGCCCGAGGCATGAGCTAGCACTCGGTCTTTCTAAAGAGTTAATGTCAGATAGCACAGGCGAGGGAGGACTTTTAATTAGGGAATTCACAGATTACTAATGTTTAAGAAACCAATCATTACGTAGCAGATTCGCTTCCCACCAGGCTGGTTTTTAAGCGTTTTTCAGAAACATCTCTCTGTTGGTTAAAGCGGCTCACTAACCAGGAGGAACCCTGAGCCCTGTGTTTTGGCGAGTTGAAAACACTGCCATCTGGTAAGCAGACCCTGTGGCTGGCAATCCCATTTAAGGAGGTCTTTTCCTGCCCTGGGGTAGATGATTTTACCAGTGGTGGCCTTAATGTGACATTCCGCATACACCACCGGTGAGCCGGGTTGAGGATGTCTCCTTTAGAGAGCGCAGGCTTTCATACGGAGTGGATAAGGGATTACATGGGACCAGGGAGGTGGAAGCAGCTCACAGGGTATGTGGCAATCATGGAAGGTGCTCATTATGCATCAGTTCTGCCTGAAAAATGTGAAAATAGACCCCTATTTCCTCTTAAGGGTGGGAGCTGCGCATCCCACACAGCCTCGCCAAGGGGTGGGTCTGGCTGAAGGACCAGGCAGTCCGGTTTCCCCCGCACTGACCCCCGCCGGGCAAACAAGCGCCGTCCTAGGGATTGGAAACTGTGTTACGGAGATTTCTATTGGGCACGGGGCGCTGGGGCTGGATGGGATGCGGAGCAAGCCCCAGGACAGCACTCCTCCCCTTGCGTAGAGAAAGCACAGCCACACAGGGGGAAGGGTGTGAAGCAGCGACACAGGGGGAACAGTGATGAGAGGCTGGGCCCTCCTCCTTGGAACCAGCAGCGGGCGGGTCCTGTCAGTTCTGCCTCCCAAGGAGGAGTCCTTTTTTTTTAAAAAAACATCTTTGTTGAGATATAGTTTGCATACCATACAATTCACCTATTTAAAGTGTGCAACCCAATGGTTTTTAATACACTCACAGATAGGGGCAGCTATCCTCACAGTCATTTTCAGAATATTTTCATCTCAAAAAGACCCCCCATTTAGCTATCACCTCTTCTTCCAGCACCCCCCCCCCCAAGTCCTAGGCAACCGCTAATCTACTTACCATCTCTGTAGATTTTCCTATTCTGGGCTTTCATAGAAATGAAATTATAAATATGTGGGCCTTCGAGACTGGTTTCTTTCATTTAGCAAACTGTTTCTCAGGTTCATCCATATCGCAGCACGTATCAGTGCTTCATTCTTTTTATGGGTGAATAATATTCCACTATGTGGATATACCATCTATTCACCATTCACCAGTTGATAGGCATCGGAATCGTTTTTTCCTTTTTGCCATTCTGAATAATACTGCTGAATATTCATGTACCCCAGCTATGTCTTGACTTCCCCACCTCGGCCTAAGCCACGTCTACAGGAGTCTCGCTTTCCCATGCTCCCTCCTCGCCAAGCCACTCTCCACCCGGCCACAGGAGGATGTTTTAGAAGTGTGAATCAGACAGTGTTGCTCCTTCGTTTAAAAGCTGAGAATGGATTCCCATTGTGCTAGAGAAAAAAATCTATCCCGTGATCGGCAATGTTCTGAGCATTACACGCTGTTTCACCACCTGAAGGAAGGTGAGTAAGAGGGAGTTCCTTAACATTCTTTAACATCCTTAACATTCTGTCCTCCTTTGCATCTTCTTTTACATGATCTTCTTTTACACCCTTAACATTCCGTCCTCTCTGCCTTGAACTGCAAGTTGCTGTCACCCCAAGGGAGCTTCAGCGTGGCTTCCTCAGAGAAGCAATCAATGCTCCTTTGGGTGAAGTCAGGCCCAGTCCCAACCCCACCTCCATTATATCCTTTCTCACAGTATTTGCTTTTTTCTTCATACAATTTACAGCATTTGAAATTTCGCATTTATTTGTTTATTACTCGCCTTCTCAGTGTAAAGGCTGTTTTATTTACAGGTGTTTTCACAAAATCTAGAAGAGCAGCGCTTACTGTTGGCAGCACGAATGTGGGTTCTGTAGAGGTGGATTGAAGAACTTTGGTTTTTAACTCCAGCTTTTGTTCCTTGTCCTGCTTGAGGCCTTGCCTTGGGTACGATGAGACACACCCTCTGTGTTCTCATGACAAGCTTTTCTCTCCTTGTGAGCCAGTTCGAGCGGGTTCTGTTGCTTCCAGCTCAACCTCCCGTGACTAACAACTTTTTCCCCCAGCTGGTCACTGGTATCCTTTCAACGCTGCCCTTGTTTTTTGGGCTTGCTTTGTCTCTACACATTTACTTCCCCAAACCTCCCCCTGCATCTTTCCAAACTCTTCTATATCCCTTTAAAATCACTTCCATATTTGTACACCTGTGTTCATAGAAGCGTTGTTCACAATAGCCAGGAGGCAGCAGCAACCCAAGTGTGTCCGTCAAGGGATGAATGGATAAAGAAAATTTTATGTATACATTCCGCACACAGTGGAATGCTAGTCATCCTTAAGAAGGAAAGAAATCCTATCACATGCTATAACATGGATGACTCTTCAGTACATTATGCTAATTGAAATAAGCCCGTCACAAAAAGACAAATACTGTATGATTTCATTTGTAGGAAGTATCTAAAGTAGTTAATCTCATAAAAACAGTAAGTAGAATGGTGGTTACCAGGAGCTGGAGGGAAGGGGAAATGGGCTACCGTTTAGTGAGAGTTTTAGTTTTGTAAGATGAAAATGTTTTGAGATCTCTTGCCCAACAATATGAAGATACTTAACACTACAAAACTTTACACTTAAAAATAATTAAATGGTAAATTTTAGGTCATGCAGGTTTTCTTTTACCACAATTTAAAAAACATTTTAAAGAGCATCTCTACTTCATTCTCCCTCCCTCCATTCTTAGAGATAATCACGTATCTCTAAGTCCAGACCATCGCCCATGCTGGGCTAGGCCCCAGCCAAGGTGCAGGCTCTGCACAAGGTGCCGGACTGCACAAGCTCCCAGGCCCCCCGGGATGCCCACTGGACAGTCCCCATTCTTCAGAGCACAGTAAGAGGCAGGGCCGTTTCCCAAGTGACCTCAGCTGGAGGCTCACTTGGCTTCCAGCAGGGGATGACTGCGCACCAGGTGTTTCCCATGAGTGTGTTTCAAACGAGCTCCGGCTATGTCACGGGTTTTCTGGACAAGGTAAAATTGCTCCCATTTCAATGTCTCCATTTTGCCTATTTCCAGTTGACTGCTGTTTGTCCCCGTCACGAATGCTGCAGAAACTAGGATAATAGACTCAAGCCGGTTTTGGGGCATGGAAACCAAGAACACAGTTTAGGAGATAATGTTTTTAAATAAGTAGATACAGGAAGAACCAGTTCATCCCTAAGCTTCTTACTGTGGAAACCCTTCCATGAGTATTAAGTCGATTTAAGTTCGCTCTGACAGCAACTACAAAAATAACGATATATGACATTTGTTGTACACTTCCCGTTTTTCTAAGGACTTAAAATATCCTCTCCATTTTATCTCATAAGCTATGATTTCTATACCTAGTTTACAGATGAGGTAATGGAGCCCCAGCGAGAAACTTGGCCAAGGTCACATGGCCAGGAAGGAGAGCCAAGATTTCTTTCTTTGTTTTGACAGTTTTAATACAATGCACCTTAGAAAAGAGCTTTTTTGATTGAGATAATTAGGTGTTTTGCTTGCTTCTTGGATTTGAGGATCTAGCTCTTTCCATAGGTTTGGGAAGTTCTCATCCACCATTTGCTTGAATAGGCTCACCGTTCCGTTCTCCCTTCTAGCATGCATATTGGTCTCTCTCTCTCTCTTTTTTAAAGTGATTTTCTCGTTCATTTATTGATTGATCGATTGATTGATGGAGAGAAGAGAAGGGAGGGAGAAAGAGGGAGAGAAACATAGATGCACAAGAGATACATCAGTCAGTTGCCTCTCACACACTCCCAACCAGGGGCTGGGCCTGCAACCCAGGCATGTGCCCTGACTTGGAATCAAACTGGCAACCTTTTGGTTTGCAGGCCAGAGCTCAATCCAGTGAGCCACACAAGCCAGGGCCTGTTATTCTTATATTAGTCTTTCTGATGCAGTGAGAAGTTCTGTCAGAATTCTTTCATTTCTTTTTATGCTCAAGTTTCTCTCTTCTTCTATCTGTATCATTTCTAGATTTCTATCTTCAATATCACTAATTCCTTCCTCCACCTGGTCAGCTCTATTTCCTCAACTCTCTAATTCATTCTTGATCTCTTTTATTGAGTTCTTCATCTTCAGAATTTCTATTTGGTTCTTTTTTAAAGTTTCAATCTCTTTGGTGAAGTACCCATTTTGTTTGTTGATTTTATTTCTGAGTTTATTAAAGTGCTTCTCTGTGGTTTCTTGTACCTCGCTGAGTTTTTTCAAAACTTCAATCTTGAATTCTCTCTCATTTAAATCACATATTTCCATGTCTTTAAGTTTATTTTCTGGGGATTTTTTATTCTGTTTCTGAGCTGTCTCATTACGTTAGTTATTCATGGTATTTGATGGATTTCTTCTCTGTCTAGGCATCTATGTATGAGTGGCAATTCTCTAGTAGATTCATAAGAAGCCTTTCTGTTTTTTTCTAGAGGGCAGCATTGTAGCACAAGTTTTTTAGTTTCTCTTGGACTGCTCTGTTGTTTTAGATCTCTGCATGGTGATGGGAACTGTCCTGTGTTCCCTGGGAAGGTGGGCATCCCCTCTGTGATCAGGTTGCCTTGATCTCAGGGCACCAACCCCCCAGGGGAATGTGGTGGATGATGGGGTTTCAACTCTGTGAAATCCCAGTGCTATCCCCTACAGCCAGATGCTGCCAGTAGTGCAGCTTCACGGGTGGGGAGGGGTGAACTGGGAGAGCCTGGTTGGTGCCTTTGTGGCTTTGTTCTCCCAGTAATGATGACCGGCAGATCGCAACAGCCTCCTCTCTGTATCTTCACCCACCCCAGGATTAGTTGTGGAGCACAGCTGTCCCTCAGGGGAAGAGTGTTTTTGTAGGAGAGCCAACATTTGAACGCATGCCTGGATGAGTACAAAGTGTGAGTGTGTAGTCACCAGATCTCATAGACCTCTTTTACTAATCAATCCACATTTATTAATCCCTGAGGAAAAATCCCTGAATGAGGCCATGAGGGTCCCCAAAGTAGGAGATAAAGAACTCATAGGGAATGGCCAAAGAATAATTTTAAATAAGTACACATAAGTATCTCTTCAATATATATGAATGGAAGTTGAATATATATGAGCTGACTACCTGTGGGACAGAACAATAAACAGCCTAGCGAAGTATTTGAATCATGCAATCTCAGAGTTGGAGGAGATCTGGGGGTCGTCTTATCCCATCACCCACCCAAAGCAGAGACCTCTTCTATAGAATCTGTGGTGGCTCTGCTGTCAATGTAAAGGCAACTCAGCCGGTTCCTTTGTTTTCCAGCTTTTGATTACCAGAGGGTTCCTACTTTTCATCAGCCAAATCTACCTTCCTTAGGGGAGTTCTTCTGTTGGTTCCAGTTTCTCCCTGGACCCACGTCAAATAGATTACCTTTCTCACTGCTGTGACTGTGCTTCTTCGCGTGGAGAACAGGAAGACAGGCATGTATTGACGACCTGCTCTGCTTGGGGACGATCACAGGTCACAGTGTCCGCACCAAATAGGAGTAGTAGGGCGTTTTTGTTTGTTTAAATGGCTCTGAAGCTAAGAGATGTCAAGATACTTGCCCAAGGCCACATAGCCTAGCACAGGCTCACCTCTTTCCTACCATACTACACTGCCTCTCAAAGTCAGCTATCAACATGCCCCTTATCTTTTCTTTTATAGATCATCTAAATATCTCTGGGGTTCTTTCAGACTTTCCCCCCAGAGCACATGTTCCCGATGTCCGTCATTCTCCAAATGCGCTCCAATTTGTCAATTTTTCTCTCCAAATGCACCCGAAGACCAGAAGACCATTTCCAGGGTGGCCAGGCCATCCTGATCCCCATGCTTGCCTTGCAAGCCACCTCACCTGCCCAGGGTGGCTTCACTGACGGTGGAGGAGGAGTAGCCCTATCATGCGTCTGGCCTGGGCTGGTCTTGGTGTAGCTGTGACCTGCGATCTTTTCAATATGAGCTAGTTTCAGCTCAGAGTTCATCTGTCCTTTACTTATGCTGTCAATTCTAACAAATCTCAGTGGGATTCTGTTGGATTCCTTTCTTGATTTTGAGACGGCATTTCTATGTGTTATTTGGCATATTAACTGCCTCTCTGTTTAGGCTCTCTAAAAATTTTTCAAATAGGTCTTCGATGTTGTGATACAAGTCCAGGTAAGAATGTTGAACACCCAGGACCAAGGGCAGAGCCTCGAGACATTCTACTAATATCAGAGACCATCCATAGCGTGGCTACTGATTGATTAATTAGTGCTCTTTAGATACCGTTGTCCAGTTAGCTATGATTGTGCTGAGCTATTTTTAATCCCAAATTTCTCCACCTCCTTAACAGTTTATGTAACAAAAGACTTTGCCATGCACCTTGCTGAAATTTGCCCAAACCATCCTTTCACAAATGTGTTTCAGGGAACACTTGCTCAGTGAGATAATGTTAAATAGGCTTCTTTGGTGCAGAACTCAGAATCTTTATATGTTAATACTCACTTTAACTCTAAGAGGAGATAAGATAGCATACGGGGTTTCTAAGTTTGTTTGTTTTTTAATTTTTAATTATTTTTAAACTTAGGTGGGGTTTATACTAGGAGATTTATTCATTTATAGCACTCGACTTGATAATCTTGGGGGGGGGGGGAGAATACATTAGCTTTGTATTGCTTGTTCTTAGCGAATTTCTGCTTATATCCCGTCCTTAATGCTTTCTTCTGAGAGGATGGTCACAGGCCGCCTTTAATAACCTGATCTAGAGTTTTACTGTGGATTAATACCAAGCTTGTTGATCTGAAGCTTTCAAAGTCTACCTCTTTCCGTGGGTCTCCTGACAATGCTTTGTTTCTAAGTATTTAACCAACAACGGCTCTGAAATTCAGCACCATGATATTTACATGATATTTACCTAGAGACATT
Source organism: Mormoops blainvillei (assembly GCA_004026545.1). Taxonomy (NCBI): domain Eukaryota; kingdom Metazoa; phylum Chordata; class Mammalia; order Chiroptera; family Mormoopidae; genus Mormoops; species Mormoops blainvillei. The sequence goes on along the minus strand of PVJD01000154.1, from coordinate 180,131 downwards.
TTTAGCAAAGTTAGATGTTATCTTGGGATTCAATTCCCTTCTCCCAATCCATGTTCTGCCTTTCTCCAGGTTGGCTATCGCTCTGTTGATGGAGAGCATGTAAATACAATCTAAATAACTCAGCGGCATGGTCAAGACAAACTCTGAGCTGACTTTGCCTTAGACAGCCATACTTCCCCCACTGCTTCCCATTGATCCCTGACTCCTCGTCCCTAATTTGTATTTATTTTCTCCTAGGCTTAGCAGACAAGCTATCACTTCACACAAGTCTTCCCTGACTAACCATGTCTCTCCCTTCTTTTATTCCTGTGCTAGGCGTGTATTAACTTGCCTTGTTTTCTCTATCACCTCTTCATTAAAGAGTTCATTCAACAAGTATTTGCCGAGTACCTACTGTGCTAACTGTTAGGTAACAGAGAGGACAAGCCAAAAAGAGTCTTGGAATTAATAAACTGACAGGGAAGGTAAAGAATGAACAAGAACTAAGTGTGAACAGAAGGAAATGGATGGTGATGTGTGTGATAAGCTGGTCTGGGCGTGGATCAAAGTCTTTCCCACAGAAGTGATGTTCTCATTGAGAATGAAAGGATGCTGGTGAGCGTACTAGGGGAACACGGAGATGGAGGGGAAAAGGTATACCGCGGGGCCAGCGTGACTTTGAGCCATGGTAAAAGGCAAAGAGAAGTCACAGGAGGATCTACAACAGGGAGAGACGCCATCAGATGGAACTCTCTTCCGAACAGCGGACACCATTATTTTGTTTTCCCTTCTTGTTCTGTGTGTGACTTTTGAATTCTCTCCCCACCTCCTTTTCAAACGTTGTCTTTCACACTTTCCAAACACCTCAGATCACCCCAGTTTTTGCCCGCTCCTGATACTCTACTTTTATGGGAGTTTTGCCACCCTCTTATAAGCAACTTTGGCTGTGTGCACTCTATTCTCATATATGCCCTTTAAAATTCTGGACTGGCGAGTCAATGATGGAAGGCTTCAGAGAGTGGAGCTGGGTTCTGAAGGGGCGGCGATGGGGAAGGACAAATTCCCTAAATTCGTGAAGCCTCGACGGCTGCACAGACAGCACACAATTCATCTACTTCCCTAATTTGTGGGAGGACACAGCGGGCCAGGGCAGGGGTGTCGGCAGGGGGATCTGAAGGCAGTCCAAACCCTGGCCCCGGTGCAGCCAGCTGTGTGAGCCTGTCAAGTAACTTCACGACTCCGGGACTTCTTGTCTTTTTTTGCCCCCAATATTTTTGTCTATAACATAAAAATGACCATCTTAACCATTTTTAAATGCAGGGTTCAGTGGTTTTCAACCCATTCAAAGGCATTCATAACGTTGCGTGCCACGAGCACCACACATCCCCCCAAAATTTTTTCATCTTGTAAAACCGAAGCTACATACGTGTTAAACAACAACTCCCCGTTGCTCTCTCCTCCACCAGCTTCTGGCAATTACCATTCTACTTCCCATCTCTCTGACTTTGACCACTATCAGTTCCTCATGTCAGTGGAATCATATAGTATTTGTCTTTTTGTGGTGGGCTTATTTCACTTAGCATAGTATCTTCTAGGTTCATCCATGCTGTACCGTATGCAGAATTTCCTTCCTTTTTAAGGCTGAATAATATTCCATGGTATGTATATACCACATTTTACTTTTCCATCTATCTGTCGATGGACGTGTGCCGTTTCCATGTTTTAGCTATTGTAAATAACATTGCTATGAATATACAAATCTCTGTAAGAGCCTACTTTCAATTCTTTTGGTCATATACCCAGAAGTGGAATTCCTGGATCCTATGTTGATTCTATTTTTAAGCTTTTTGAAGACTCATCCTACTGTATTCTGTAGCAGCTGCACTATTTTACACTCTCACCACGGTTCCAGTTTTACCACATCCTCGCAAATAATTATTTTGTGTTGTTTTGTTGGGTTTGAACAATAGCCATCCTAATGGGTATAAGGAGAACCTTGGTATCTTGACCTGTGAATGTAGGGGTTCAACCATACACTGACCCTGAGCCCCTCCTCCTTCAAATGCCCCCTAGTTTCCTCTATCTATACGTGTGTGTTACAAGGTAAAGGTTATGTCTTGTGGGCTCTTTGTCGTCCAGGCGACAATTTCCCCCTTGAATAGTTTTCAAGACAAAAGCTGGACTGCAGAAACAGCATCTGGGAGCAACTCTTTTCGGATCAGAAAGGAGGTGAAAATGTGCTAGTCTGTGTCACTTCCTTAGCCGTCTTTTAATACAGCCCCATTGTCTGGCTTCAATCAGCAGAAGGGATTGGTAGTCTGACTATGGGATTGTAACCTTGCAGAACGGCAGGTTGGCTTCTCCCTGCAGCCAAGTGAGTGATTCATTTTTGGCTCAGCGAACCCCAGAGAGAAGTCAGATTCACAGAGGCACTTGCTTGAAAAAGACGGATGTTGCACATGTTTCTTCAGGAAACATGTTTTCAAAAAATACATAAGTGCTTTGTTCAGGGGATAAAATATTTTACTCAGTGGTCTGTCATTGCCTGTTTGGAAAGCTTGTGGTGAGCAGATGCAAGAGGGAAGCACATTTGCGTTCAAAGCAAAACTAGTTCCCCAAACAAAACCGGTCACAGCAGGATAAAGTTAGCAGGATAAAAGATAATTATTTCAGTTTGTGGAAAACCACCAATGGAAGTGTCTTTTCTTTGGGGCTCCTTTCTTATTAAAGCAGTAACCGGGCCTTGCATGATACAGAAGGAAGAACATCTTCCCCAGACACACAGCAGATGCGGCCTCTGGCAGTCCAGATGCTGTGGCTCTGGAAAAAAAAACCCATGAACGCTGCTGTCACCATCTGAAAACCAGAGGGACTGTATCTTGTCAGGAAGGAAGCAGCTTATCTGGGAGCAGGAACTCCTCTGTAAACTGTCAGATCCGATGAAGCAGATCCAACCAGCTCCTTCTGTGGAAAGAACCACAAAACTGGGAAGCAGGGGGCTTGCTGCAGCAGGGCTTCCTAGTTCTTCCTCTGTGACTGGGCAAGGCCCCCACTTGCAATACCTGCTATGGGCAAGATGTTACAGGCAGGAGGTGAGAGTTGCAGAGAGGCCGAAGAGCAGGAGAGGGGACGAGAGCTCCACCCTTGCTGGTGTGGTGCTTATGGGACTCTCCTGGGTGAGTTTGGCCGTGGCAGTGATGGATACTGAGGCCCTGAGGGAGGGAAGGAGGTGCCCGACTGCTGAACGGGGCTCCACCAGGAGCAAGAGCCGAGTCTGGAGGAGGCTGTGTCTTGAGGCTTGAATGTCCAATAGACTCCCCCTTCCCGGCACAGCATTGTGCTGCGGGAATGACTTCCGGGCGTGGTGCCCACCTGGCCACCCAAGCTGGACACCGTTGCTGCGGGATGCGAATGAGCAGAGTACGCTGTGGCGGAGTGGACAGTCGCCCACACCCTTTGGAATCACAGTGTTCCAGGGCTGATGGGACTACTTCAGGGCCTGGAAGGGATCCCTAAGGTTCTTGGGACAACCCCACTGAGGATTTTTGAGGAATAACTCAGATAATCCATCAAAAGCACTAAGCACAGTGCTGGGCACATAAGTAGCCTTACTGTTAGTTTACCTAAATATTCTTTTTCCTTCTTTCAGTGTGAGCAGCTAGATATTAAAGGATTTTCTTAAACAAGATACAACTAACTTCAATAATTTTTTTTTTTTTAATCAAGGGTTGGAATAGGACAAACAGGAGTCCAGGTATGGTGTAGGCCTTTGTTTCTGTCCTTGGGTCAACTTTATTGTGCCCAATGGGGCTGATTTCATGACTCTGGCAGCAGCTAAGGGAAACTGTGTTTACTCCACAGTTCTAAACTTAAGAGGCAATTCTGCTGTTCACAGCAATGTTATCCGAAAAACCAATAACAATGCAAGTTAACTTACATGCCCACAATCGCATTTCGGAGCATCCTCTACACACACAGAGCTCCTATATATATATGAAGTTACAGAGGCCGAGAAGGGCCACAGACCACTATCTGCAAGTTGGAGAACCAGGAAAGCTGATGGTGTAATTCAGTTTGAGTCCAAAGGCCTGAGAATTATGGAGCCAATGGTGTTGAGTCTGAGTCCTGGTCTGAGCTTGAAAGCCCGAGAACCCAGAGCAATGATGTCTGAGGGCAGGAGAAGGTGGATGTCTCAGCTCAGGGAGGAAGAGAACAAATTCGCCTTTCCTCCACCATTTTGTTCTATTCAGGCTGTCCATGGACTGGACAGTGCCCACCACATGGCATGGGTGAGAGCCATCTGCTTTAGTATACAGATTCAAATGCTAACCTCTTCCTGAGACCCCTCATGGACACACCCAGATACAATGTTTACTAGCTGTCTGGGGATCCTGGAGCCAGGTCAGGTTGACACATAAAAGTACACATCACTCTGAGGTATACATTTTCTACAGTTATCACTTCTGGGCTTATCTTTGCCGTTGAAATTACTTAGACGTACATACACAGAAACTTGCGGCAGAGACTCAATATTGAAGAATGGACCTGCAGCTGAGGTTGTCTGGGAGGCCGAAATGTATACCTCCGCTTAGACATCTTGGAGTCCTCTCCTGCCTGCCCTGTGTGGTCTGGCTCATCCCATTCCGAGCCTGGCATTTTGGGAATCAAACGTGGTCCAAAGAAAACATCAGGGAGGCATGAGGGAGAGTGCAGGAGGGAAGAGGTGTTTCTGAGCTTATATATTTATGCGGGCGGACACATTTGTGATTTTAAGCACCGTTTTCACACACACTGCTCCACGGTCAGCAAACTTGCCGGCCACACAAAGGAAAACACCAGCCGATCGACTTCAATAGATGCCCTGGCACACTTGGGCTGTTCCAGCAGTACCTTGGGAACTTCGAGACTCTGGGTGTTTTTTCAGCTTTCACCTACCGGTGTGAACTGCGGCGAGGCTGGGCGTAACGGGAAAAATGCTGAACACCAGCACGGCTATCTCGGGTCTTGGGTTCCGTGGTCAGAGAGGCAGCAGGAATTCACGCGGTGACCAGCGGCCCCCTCCCGCCTCAGCAGAGCAAGGAGCTGCTTGGGTCCAGCTTGTGAGGTCCAGGCCTGGAGCTGACCCACCATGGGAATAAAAATCCAAACCTATGGCGCTGTTTGGTCTTCAGGACGACTTTCTGGCTCTTCTTACTGCGCGCGGCAGCAGTAGGAAGTCTGTTCCCACTTAGTGAGCAGAACCTTGACTGATAAAAGGGACAGGAGGAGAATTTCAAAAATCTACAGGAAAGCCTTCTCCTAGAAAGTTAAAATCTGGGGAAGGGTAGGCTTGCAAAGGGAGAACACCAGGGGTTGGCTGGGAGTGGAGCGACTCCCCATCGGCAGGCCAATGAGGACAGAGATGTCACTGTCACCGAATGTCCCACCTCTCTCAGTGAAGAGTGGCATCTCTAACTATTTGGCCAGTGAGTCATCAGAAAAATGCTTTTTCATTTTGAAAAACACTATCTCAGCGGGACACTTCACCGTTATCTGTTTCCATAGAAATATGGTGGTGGGGGTGGGGGAGACCAGCCTTTTGCAAATTAAAGCCATATGCTTACCATATTTAAAAACCAACAACCCATGCCATTACATTATTGCTGACCATAGGAATTCGGTATTTATAATTTACATTCTTTCCCATACTTTGCTATTTTTCAGGAGTGAAGAGCAGATGTTTATAGCCTCACCAGATCGTAAATCAGATTCCTGAGGGCAGAGGGAGCTGCTAAAAGCAGGAGGCATTGCCTTCAACAGTTGGCAGAACGTGTCAGAACATCACGAGAAGAACATCACGAATGCAGAGACAGGACCCTGCTTCAAGAGAGCATGGGAGACACCCAAGGCTGACAGTTATTCCTTCTGCGGAGCAACCAGAAAATATCACACCTAAGGCCAGCATCTGGAGAGTGGCTCGGAGGTTTGGCCATCCTCAACAGAAGGAGCATCTGGACCTGACTCCCATCGAGTCTCCCTCCAAAGGGAGGGAGACAAAGGCGTGGGCGTCCCAGGGACTCCTCGCCATTTATTCGCGGAGGCCGGCTGGAAGCGAGGTGTGGAGGGTGAGCGGACTCCGGTCCAGAAGGCCAGGGCTTAAGGTAAGTAAGTGCTCAAGAATCCAGGAGCCTGGAGTGGAGGAAAGAACCTTACTTAGGCTCCGGGGTGACCTGACGCCCCCTCGTGGCTGTGTACTCTTGTCCAAGTACTTACCCTCTAAGCCTCAAGACTCTGGAAAATGGGGATAACATACCAAACTGACAGGATTCAGGAGCACACACATGGTGCTGGACACAGGGTGGGGAGCACGGTGGTGTAAGGGACGCCCTCGACCCAGGAAATGACAATGCACTCTGGCAATCGGCCCTCTGGCAAAGCCAGTTAAGTGCTGCTGTGGTCACTAGGAAGATTCAGGGCAAGGAGGGGGTTCCAAGAGGCCGTCCAAGGTTCCTAGTGCCCCAGGTGCTTTTATTTGGAAGATTTGTTAGCAGTGACCCTAGTGAAGTCACCCCCCCCGCCCCCTGCTCCTGGTCTGGATTTCGACCACTCCATGAGAAGGCGGAGGGTTCTAAACCTTTTGAAAGCTGGAGATCTTTCTTAAGCCTTTCCCAGGGTGCACCCATAAAATACAGAACCTAACTGGTCCACGATGGATGCAGTCGGACTGGCAAGAATAAGAAAAAACAGCCCTTCGTCAGGCGATTGGGGATAGTAAGGTCTGTCGCCCAGATTTTCCAGTATGGATTGTTACATAAACTCTGCTTGCAATTCGACACTGTAATTAAACCTATTGTGAGAATACTTCGGACATGAAAATGCAACATTTTGGTTCCTTAGTCTCAAATTTTTCTATTTTTCGTTTAAAGGCAAGCAAACCTCATTTCCTGTGGTTTGTAAAGCCACGAGTCTCCTTTACTCAGCATCCAGAAAGGGGGCCACACCCTACGTAGGAACACCAGTAGCGGAGGCGCTGGGGAGACTGTGTGGGGGGGCGGGAGGCTGGGCAGCTCCAAGAAAGACTTCCTGCCATCGCCGGGCATTATCATGCCAACTTTAACAAGGAAAAAAATTAATACCCAGGGCACAAGGGGTTCAAGCACGAGCCCAGAATAACTAAGGAGGCTGGGTGGGTGGTTACATCAGCTGTGAAAGCAAATCTCTCAGGAGAATTCTATTTTCTGAATGATGCTCTCCCATCCTCACTGGATTTATAAGGGGATGGATTTGCCAGTACCAGTCTCCCTGCTCCACCAGGAGAATAATGCTGGGGGGGTGCTTCAGAGTCCCCTGTGCCAGCACTGTGGGCAGGAAGCTTGCCTGTCGGCCACCTCTCCAGCCAGACCAGTTTCCACCAGAGTATCACAATGTATAAACTCAGCTCAGCTCCTGAGGCCTTGGAGCTACGTGGACCTGTTGCAAATCCTTGAGTTGTTAGAGAGTGACAAAATCTCACAGGGCAGACGTCAAATCCACCCAACAGAGGCAAGAAAGGGAATGTTGGGGGAGACAAAGTCACAAATTTCTGAAATGGATTAAAGGCAGTCTTTAGTAAACCTAGGAGACAAGGAAGATTTTTACAATTCAGCATTCCCACAAACTGAAAAATTCACATCCAAACTATTTTTTCCTTTTGGGAATTCCTTTAATTTCACAGAAGACAGCAAAGTAAAAAAAAAAAAAGAAAGAAAGAAAGAAAGAAAGAAAGAAAGAAAGAAAGAAAGAGAAAGAAAAGAAAAAAAAGCAGTAAGTATTTATTGCATCAAATACTGAGGTTCGATTAAAAAATTTTGCCACCTTCATCTGTAACAGTCGTAGCATCAGGTCACCTGTGACTCCTGTAGCATCAGGTTTCGAATATCATGTGGTAAAGGGAAGTATTGTAACAATCTAATTACAGGTTGGCAACAAGATGGTGCAGTACGCGGGTCTTAGTCACTTAGGAATGCTGACCCCTCAAAGAACCGAATCTCACAGCTAACCCTTGCAATGCAGGCACGCAAAGGACGAATGTATTTGTAATGAAACACTGATAAACAGAACTGCTGGCTCTCACGTGTTGCTCTTAATCATATAAATGGGAAATATATTGCCAGCCTGCAAGAGCCTACCTGTGGGGCTTCTAGTTTTCCTAACGGTAACAACGCTGTGCATGAGGCCTGCCTGGAAAACACTGTGGCAGGCCGGAATTCCATGGCAGACGCCAGAGCAGAATGCAGAGAGCACACAGGTTAAATCCCGTGTTTGAAGTGCTCACTTCAGTCTGGGTTTCAGTGGTTAATTTCTCTTTTCCACCTTGAGTTTGGCCTTCCTTTCTGTGCCCCCCCACCCCTCGAAGGCCTGCCCAAGTGCACTATTATAACAAAACAATGGGGTCCAATTGCAAAGGCAGAGCCTTGACAAGCGGTATCACGAAGAGATGTCTCAAACAAGGTTCATAGGGAAGAAAACCAATAGGTCCAAATCTGATGTATTTGGTAAAGAATTGTATTTTATTTCTCCTGAATGAGTACTTTACTCACAAATGCACTGTAGAAGCCATCCTAGTGAAAATAAGACTGGCATTTACGGGATTTTTTTTTTAATCATCAAAATGCTTAACGGGTCAAAGAGATGTCCTGGCATTGCAGTGGGCGCAGTTTGGGCCCGGCTTTTACAAGCGGTGCAAACAGACACAGAAGGGCAGGGAGGGGCCACGGAAAGACCAGGAATGACCGAAAGGGAAAGTACCTCACTCTCAACTGCAGCGCTGCTTACGGGGAAAAATACATAGAACATTCTTCCTGCATTACGTCCAAAATAATGGTCTTTTAAGGGGGCAGTTGGTAATGATGAGCATGAGATAATGTGCGATCAAATAATTTCCAGTATTAAATGAGGTCCCTGAAACATGGATGCTATTTCCATCAATGTGAGGTCCATTTCCACAGAAATAGGTGGGGGAAGTAGGCCAAACCAGCGGTATGGTTTCTAGGAGGAATGGCAGCTGTGGGTCTGGCCAGTCATGGCAAGCACTGGTTTTGTAACCACTGTAGTCAAGAGTTCTTGCTGAAAGGGAAAAAAAGAAAGTTTAAACTCCAAGAAAGGGCATGGAAAGTATCTGAGGACTTTCCCGGCCATATTGTACAAAGCCACAGAGGAAAAGTTGTCTCATGTGCACTGCTTTTGGCATACCCCACGGGAAAGTCAAAGTCACCACGTGTCAGACAGGTGCCTCCCTCTCTGCTGGCCGAGGAAAAAGAGAGCGCGCTCCATCAGTCAGACTGAGCTATCGATCAGCTAGTAATTGGTCAGGGGAGCTAAAGTCGAAGTGCGCCCACTTCTCCCAGAAAATAAACTTGTGAGAACTTAGGGAAGTGGCCCAGGCACAAGGAAGGACAGTAGAGGCCGACATGTATAGGAGACACAGAAACATTCAGTGTTTAGAAACTCAAAATGCAGGGAGAAACAAAACAAACTCACCTACTATGAAAGTAACACATTTACACTGTGCCTATGTTTTCAAGAGGCCTCTTTGATGGCTTATGAAAGTACCGTGGACTACGAGACAAGTGCTCCCACCTCTCCTCCGTGCTTCCATGGGAAGGGTGCGGCAGCTGCTCAGAAGGGCTGTGACAGCTCAGAGAGGAGGCCCCTCCCTCCCCGCACTAGCGGGTGACTGCCCACTAAGTCTGTGTGAGACCCAACCAAGTGGTCGCCAGAGGCCCCAAACACAGGATATGACCCTGGCTTGCATGATTCATTTAACCCCTTCACCCTGGAATTCTTTTGCAAAAGGAAAACATTACACTTCTATAGTTAAAGATGTCCTTACAGGGAAAAAAGACAATCCAAACCCGTGTGCCCTGTGAAGTGAGGGGGAAAGGAAGGACTGCTTTCAGCACGGCTGTGTATATCTATTAGCCAATCAATCAGCTGGGTATGGGACACTTGTTAGAGGAAAAAAATCCAACTTGGTTGATGTAACCATTACCGCCGTGAAAATGACTGCATTGTTCATTTCCTATTGATCACTTGGGAAATTCACGAAATAGCATATATGTGTCTTTCGGCACTCCAAAATAAATCTTTTTTTCTTCTTACTATATAAAATACACACACAGTCATATTATCCATGTTATCCTAAAGTCACTTGAAAAACAGTGATTGCTGATAAACAGTGGAAAATATCAATATGAGGCAGAGAAACGAGCATTTTACAGAGACAGATCTCTGACAGGCTTTAATGTGAACTGTTTTATTTAAAACAGGGAGCCATCGGACGTGATGAACTATCAGGGTAAACATTCTAGAGCACGGCATGGATGAAAGGCAATACTCACCAGCACCTCACGTGGGCGTAAACGACAATGTCAGCAACACGCCATGGAAGGAAAACGAATACAATGTACAAGGCACCGGCTGTGGGAGAGGCCGCGGCGTGCACCGCCTCTCGAGCAGGTCCACTTCCGTGCACGTGGGTCGGTGTGGACAGTGACAATCGGAATGGTACAAAAAAAGTTCTGCTCTATAGCCCAGGATCCTATGTGGGTAGCTAACCTTTCCTCAGGCTGGTTTACACCTGCTGTGGGGTTTAAGGTCCTAAAAAGGGGATGAGGTTTGCTAAACAGTAACACAAAAGCTCTCCCTTTTATTTTTCTAGAAGAGAGAAGAGCCCTCCTGGTTCAACTTCAGCAATGGCTTCAGAAGGCTTTTTAAAATCCTAACTTAAAAATAAGTCACAAGGAAATAAAAGGCAGAAAAGTGGCCTGAATGTAAACCAATTAAATGGAAAGGCAAATTCATTTAAAAAAAAAAGTAAAATAAAAAATAAAACTGGCGACCAGTCCATGAACCGTGCGGTCCATGCCCTGTCTGAACGAAGATGTTTAACCTGTAGCCACGATACTCGCAAGCACAAGCTGCTCTTGGCAGCTGTGAGTAAATAGCTACCCGTTCCTTCAAACAAACTGTACTGCTTGCTACTAGTGACCGCAGGCCAAGCGCTGACGTTGAGAGACCCCACACTGGCAAAGGACCCCAGGCAGCGGTCTGCCTGATGTGGCCATGTCTGTGGGAAACAAGACTTACACTCTCAAATAATGACACCCCCCGCCCCCAAAGTCCCCTCTCCTCTTCCTGTTTGCACTGTATGTTCTGACCTCCTAGCAGGGAGGTCCAAATGATTCTGCTTCCCTCTCAGTTCTAGGCACTCTCTGGAACATCTTTGATTAACCAGGGTCTTTCATTTCTTTCCAACTCCGTTGGTGACTTTTGACTTGGAATGTCGATTCCTTCTTCTGGAAGAATGGCTTTCGTTGTTGCCTGGATGCTTGGGTGGGCTGTCTTCAGAACCTGGCCAAAGGAACCAGAACAGGCTGTCACCATCCCCATGGGCTGTGCGGTTCCCGGGCTCATTCTGATTTGTAGCTGTCCCTGCCCAGCTGCCCCAGGCCAGTGGGTAAAGTGCAAGCTCTTCCACTGATACTTGTGCTCCACCTAGTGGCCACATTGAGGCAAGGCAGGGAACTCTATAGAGCTGAACTACAGCTGGTGCCTGGGTACGCAAGGCCTGCAAAGTCTGGGGGCCAAGCAGCCGGGCGGGCCCTGCAGAATTCTTAAACTCACGCTATGTGTAGGGTGAATCGTGGGTACCAGAAGCGAGAGTACAAATGAAATCAGAGCACGAAGGAGGGATGATTAAAACCTAAACCACATGGGTGTCAAGTCTCCCCTCCCAAACAAAGAATGCACTTCCTAGGTTTCCGTACCTTGACACGCCACACGCCAGAGTTTCTAAATCCCTAAATGGACAAGCTTCTTAACTTTACAAAATTAAAGATGTCACACAACCTCTATCCTTTGATCTGCAGGCCACTTTTACAGATCTGCTCATGACAGATAGTGCTGGAGCCACACAATGAAGATGCCACACACCCTTGAGATGCTCTTACAGGGACAACATCCCTTGTCACACTATATTAGTTGTTTGACAGCTCAGAGTACGACTTCTACCCCAGCTGAGCACTGAGCAATCACCAGGCATCAGCTGGGCGGAGGGTGGGGCCAGGGGTGTGGGGGGAGGGGTAGACACTCCAGTTAGAGATGTGTAGGCCTTGGGAGGTCAGCAAACTTCCAGGCACTGGGTTGGCTCCTCTCTTAGGTTAGGTGCATGGCCAACCCCTGGCCCAGCAGCCAAGCCAAAAGGTGGTCTGTCCCAGGGCTGAGCCCCAGCTCCAGCCCTAGAGGAAACCTCCACTTAACTCTGATAGTTTTGGTCTCTATTGTAAATGGCATTTGGCTTAGTCCAAGAGACACTTTTACCACTCTGAAGGTTGCTTTTCTTTCTTTCTTTTCCTTTCTTTTCCTTTTTTCCTTCCTTCCTTCCTCCCTCCCTCTGTCCCTCCCTCCTTCCCTTCCCTTCCCTCCTTTCTTTTCTATTCTATTTACTTTTCATTGAAATGTGTATCTACCACTGCTTACTTCTTTTAGCCCTTTCAATGGAGAAGTGCCCAGAAGCGCCAAGGACAGATCTGTAAGGCACTGGCAGTGACTCAGGGAGGTCCGGGGAATCCCTCTGCCCCCATCTATCAGCACTGCAAAACAAGGTGCTGATCAGCTGCTCGACTCAGTAAAAGCCATTTAGAAAAGGGTAAGTGTCCATGCAGCAGTGTGCAATGGTGTCTTCCCAAGGGAGAGCCCTAAAAAGCTTGACCCCACAAGAACTCAAGAGAGCGAGCAGGCCAGCAGCGCTTTCCTCTGCCCAGGCCCGCTGCTTCCCCGAGTGATCCTGGGGGCGGCAGGGCGGGCCTCTGGCATTCCTTATGCTCTCCCTTCAGTCAAGCCCTCCAATCAGCTCATAAGAACTGACGGGAAGCTGCTGTCCATTATTCCAGGTGCCTCATTCTTTAAAATAACCAGGCGGCCCTAAATCTTTCCAAAATGCTCCTCAGAGAGAGGCCAATGGCACGTGCCTGACTACGCCACTGAGACCCCTCAGCCTGGCCTGCCTCCTGAACAAAGGCGATGAATGGGTCCACCTCTTTCAAAAGGTTTTTCCTCCTGGCACGCAACCCTTCCTGCCTAACCCTTTTCACTCACGATAAAAGCCCAGAGGACGGACACTCCCATCGGGATGCTTGAGACAAGTGGGCCTTGTAACATCTTCCTGCCTCAGACAAGGCAGAACGACGTGGCACAGATCCTGCGAGCACGTTGCGTGTTCCCTAAAAGGTAACAGGGGCATAGGAGGAGTGGCTTTGAGACTCTTCAGGGCACACATTTATCAGTATTTGGGGGAGACACGCTGACTCTGAATCTCCTTACTGGGCCTTGGGAAGCTGATCAGTCGAGTTTTAAACAGGGCGCAAGAAAGAGATACCTTTTGTGCCTTTCCCGTGAGGCCAGGAAATATCTGGGCTGTAGGTGCCATCTTCACACTCAGAGTAGGTCTAGGGAGAGAGGCAGGCTCAGTGACGGAATCTGAAGTGCCCCCCGGGACTGGGGTGGCAGGCACACAGGTGAGATGCTCTGTCCCTGACTCTCAGGGCTCGGGACCACCACCACACATGCTTATGCTTCTCAGCTATGAAACCAAGGTTATTTCCCTGCTGATGCAAAATAAATCTTCTAGAAAGTGCCATTAGTTCCTTAGACTCAAGGTATGAATAACGGATGAAAGATGTTGCCTTTACTTCAAAACATTACAGTTGAGAAGACTGCTATAGCGTTTTAAGCCCCCACACTCTCTTCTCTACTTTTAATCCATATATCTACTCAAGGTGGGCGGGGCAGATGTTGTGCAATGGAAGCCCCAGGCTGGGGCACAGGAAGATTCCCGGCCCCATCTGCACCAAGTACGGGGCCGGGAATAAGATCCGGCCTCCCCAAAACTGGTTTAGAGCTCACCCCGCCATTTTTTTTTAAACAAATAATTAAATTTTAAACCTCTCACAAAAGGAGGATAAATAGACTAACTTAAGAAACAGCGCAGTCACAAGTATGGACAGCGACTGAGAGAATGGAGTTTGAACTGGTTCAGTTTCTTCACGGCAAGACTGAAGCCCAGCTCTTCTGTGCCGGCCACGCCATGTTCACACACGCACGCGCTCTGGGCTAACGCTCCAAACCAGACATGATTACTTTAAACACAGACCGTCTCTGTCTTCCCTCCTCTACCTTTTCTCGGTGACCATAATGCTCTGCATACCACACCATGCCGTACAGACACAGGAAGGTGGTGAAAGCCTGGAAGGGAAAAACGAGCACATTTTAGAAATGATGTTGCACAAACTCCATTTCCCAGGACTTCTGGGTGCCAGTGGGAACGCACGCAAGACGGCGAGATGTGTTTCTGCCATCTCCCCTAGGATGCCAGTTACAAAATGGCTGGATGTGGCGGAGGTGAACTCCGGAGGAGTGGGGAGCATCCCTCAAAGCTTTCGACAAGGAGAGTAATGAGAGCAGTTACCAGCTGTTATGCTCCTGGCAGAATGCAAACCATGTTTAGATTTGGACTAAGTGGGACGCGTTCTCTGAATGTCTTTGCCAGCCCTGCTCAAGAGGACACATAGGAGTTTCTACTGCGTTTCTGGTTTCATGGCCCATCCTCTCCCTTCCATCACCGGGGAGAGTTTAAGGACTCCGTTTGTCGGCTTTGGAGGGGACGGGGATTTCTGAACAAAAAGCAGTTCCATTCAGTCTGGGTCACAGCCTGGAGGGCGTTCAGGACAAACACCCACGGTGCTGTGCTGGTGGCAGAACGCGGCAGGGCCCTGCTGCCCCTGGGCCGCAGGCTTTCTTACTGCTTTTCAGTCTCATGGCCCCACCCTGACCCCCGTTCTGGCAGCTTTTGTTTTTGTTGTTTACACAGACAGGAAGCCAAAGGGAAAATAAAAATGCCTTGTAAACCCCTCAGTGAAATGAGAAGGGAGCGGTCCAGGGGGACCCAGAGGCAGGGATAACGGATAACCTCTACTCCCCGCTCCCCCAGCATCCCCACCTACCCTGCACCCCACCCGAAATGATACTCTAATTGAAGGGAAGAGTAGTTTCCACAAGAGCCCAAAGTCTAAAAGTGGTCACGAAGCAAAGCTGGGGGGAAGTTGCTGGCTGCCCAGACTGAGCAGTAAAGGAGGGCGGACAGCCGGCTCTCGGGCAGGCCCTTCGGTCGCCTACAGCTGCCCCTTCCCAGCTGCAGGTGTTTCAACCAGGACAAAATGACTGCCCATTCTACCACTAATTTCTTCAGAATGCCTTGCCTTAGGAACCCATCTACACCGCATTCTTCCTAAGAATTGTAACTTCAGATCTTAAAGGGTCCCCACATAGATCATGAATTTCAACTCCCCTCAGTCCACAGGAGAGAAATGAAAATGGCCCTGGCAAGGACGCAGAGCCAGTATGTGGCAAAACTGGAGCCAGAACACAGGCCTACTGATATCCCTGGATACAAAGTTTAGGGACGGCTGTCGACATAAATATTGACTTTATGCCTAGGCGTCTTCACATCTCTATCCGCTCATCCAGCCCCAGAGAATGAAAAGCATCCCCGGAACAGCAGGTACCCACAGCGTCTGCCCTCCGAGGTTTCCAGTCTGGTGGGAGGAGCCACAGTGTGAGGCAGGCGGGGGCTGGGAACTCTCAGCATTAGTTTACCTCTGGCCCAGTTCCTTTAAGTTAGGGATATTTACTAAGTGTCTGCTGGGGACACAGCGTCATCTTAAGTGTCAAAAAAGAAGAGCCTGAGCGTCCCAACTGGCCTTCTCCCCCCATATCAATGAAGTGGGAAGAGCGGCATGGTGGAGAGAAAACGTCACACACACAGGGCCACTCGTGTAACAGGCGGGTCTGGCTAGATCGCTGGGGAGCAGCGAGGAGAGCCCAGAGGCAGCACCAGAGCCTGCACTGCACTCACTAGTCTAGAGGGACCCCGGGAGGGGTCAGGGAACGCCAACTGAAATAGCCACTGAAACCGTGTGACAGCCTTTCCACACCCTCAGGCAATAGAAAACGAGCTAGCACAGCGCCAGCCAGCATACGTTGCCCCCAAAACCAAGCAGCCGGGTGGGAACAAGCTGACACCCCCGCCCTGCGCAAAGATAAGGTACCATGCCAGTTGAGGAGCGTGATGGACTTACGCCTCAACTAGCTAACAAGCTAAATGCTTTCATCGTGCATGGGTTTTTGGACCAGACTTTAAAAGCGGAGAGCAGGCACCAGGTCCAGGGACCCAAGCATTCCCGGCTGGCAGGCCCTGAAGACTGTGCGGCCAGGCGCCAAGCCCCGTGCCTCTCCCGCACGAAAAGCAGAGGCAGCGCACTATGCTGCACAGCCCTGTTCCGCCAGGGGCATGGACACACTGGCAAGCCGCCCGCCTGAGGGATGGAACACAAGTCCGGGGGAGTGGGAGGATGGGTGGGGGGGGGGCGCAGTGCAGCCAGAGGAAGAGCACAGCATGCCGGGAGAAGGACGCTGGGAGCAAAGACTCCAAAAGACACCTGGACCCAAACTGTAAGGGAACCAGCTAAGCCACCTGCATTTCCCAAAGGAAGGTTTATTTTTCAAATGGGAGAAGGGATTCCAGGTACATCCTTGAACTAAGTTGGCAAGGGGGGAGAAGCTGTTTGCCTTTGGGTATTTTTTTTTTTAATTTTTTACTTATTTTTAGAGGGGAAGGGAGGGAGAAAGAGAGGGAGAGAAACAAAGAGAGGGAGAGAAACATCAATGTGTGGCTGCACCTCGCACACCCCAAACTGGGGACCTGGCCTGCAACCCGGGCAGGTGCCCGCACCAGGAATCGAACCAGCGACCTTACGGTCCACAGGCTGGCCCTGAATCCACTGAGCCACTCAAGCCAGAGCAGTTTTTAGTGTTTTAAAGGGAGTAAGTGTTGAGGCAGAAGCCCATTATTCTTCCAAACTTGTATAGCCTTTAAATAAACAACCCCTTTCCTTTTTCACCAAACTTCTGCCTCTGGAGTTTACTGGCAGCAGGCAGCAGAACCCCACACGGCTGTACAGTAACACTAGTTCTTTTATATTAAATCCATATGCAAACTGGCATCTGTCTATAGAGTAGAGATTTTTTAAAAAAGAAGCTCATATCTCCCCCTGCCATTAAGCAATGACCAAATACATTAAAACTATAAAATAAAAACTAGCTCTCACCTTTACCACACTCCAGTACACGCTCACATTTCTAACAACACCACCCACTAAGCGTGCCATCTTCATGGCCTGGAAAGAGGATTTTCAGTGCTAGCTTATGAATGTGTTACGTCCATTACAAGGAGCAAAACGGGATGTCCTACATTTCACAAGGAGGGGGAGGTTAAGGAGGATACTTCGCACCTCTGCTGACCAGTCAGTGACTGTGTGGAGGGGTTGGGGACAGGGCTGGGCTGTCATTTGAATTCTGCCCACCAGAGGGCAGGCATGGGGGCAGCAGGGTAGACAGCCATGAAAGGGGACAGGCTGACACAGGGCAGGAGGTGAGCTATCATCACAGTCACCACACAAAGGGCCTGCTGTGGCTGCCAAATATACCACTTCGCCTGGGTACAAAAGGCCCATTTCACACTTGTCCCAGGAGACAAAAGCTTGTAATTTGGGGTTTGCAATCACACCTGTGGAAATCTAGGCAAGTACCCACTTAAAATGTCAAGCGCTAAATTTAAAACAGCTCTTGTACAGACTTTGTTTAAAGAAAGGAGGGGGAAAAAAGAAAAAAAATATGTGGGACGAGAGCCAAGGCTATGGCAGCAAGGAGGGCGTAAAACCGGTTTGGCCTCCGCATCGCGATAATGTGCATCCAAGTTTACCAAAACGGACCCGACAGCTGCTGCTGGAGAAGCTTATTAACCGGCATACGGATCTTTGCTCCCACGTTTAGAATTCTAATCTGAAATTCCGGATACGTCCTCTCACCAAGCAGCAGGGATAACTAGCGGGTTTGTTCCTCTGAGTAACGTGGGAGACACGGCGCACGCAACGTAACACTCCTTTACTGAGTGGTGTTTGCCTCACCCCCGAGGTTGAGATCCATCTTGATCTTTAATAACGGCCATTAGTCCAAAAAAGCACGAGGACCTTGTCTGCGTTCTTCTTCCTTAACTGATGAATGTGCAAGGCAGTGGGGACCCTAATCATCCCAGCCAATGGCCTCCGTATTAGGCCGTGCCCCCCTATACGGCACTTGTAACTGATAATACCAGTTGGGGGATTCTGCTTCTCTTCGAGTCCTGCTCTCCAGTGACTGTTTCTCAGCCCCAGCTTGGCTTCTAAATGTGTCTCAGGTGAGGGCATTTCACACCTGAGGTGCACACGCCAGGGACAGCAATGTGACAAGCACCTGTTAAAGTCTCCAGGCACGTCACACACGCTTCCCTAACCAACCCGTACGTCTAGTCTCACCCTAGTCCCACCCGGACAGAGAAAATACATCCGAGCATGAACCCTGGAGTTTCGGTACAAAGGAAATCATTATTCCCTTTTGTTCAAGATAAAACAGGAAGAACAGGCTCAAGGTGCCCTGGCATAGTTAGGGTTTCTCACAAGTAACCCTAAAAATAGATACTGTGAAAGCCACAAAAAAAACCTTTAAAAATAGAAAGTTTAGTCTTGCCAAAAGAAAAAAAGTAGACTTGAATCTGATAAAGCCCCTAAATACAGCTACCAATTTACAGAAAATACAGAGGACAAAGAAATCTGTTACATCACAGTATAGGATGAAATCAGTAAAATGCAGACTGTGAGAAAATCTACAGGACAAAAGAACCGATTTCTTTAACAAATAAACTGTAAAGGTGAGAGAACAAGAGATAGAAGGAAATTATAAATTAAAAGAGACTTAAAACGCATGCCAACAATTGTAGAAAGTGGGTATTGTTTCAAATAAACTGAAAAAATAGAAAAATTTAAAAAATGTTAGCAATTTGAACATCAGATATTTGATAGTGTTAAGGAATTATTATTAATTCTTTTTCAGATGTGATAATGGTACGGTGGTTGCATTAAACAAAAAAATCAATTTTATCTTCTTTTAGAGATACATCCAGAAATATTATAGGTGGATCTGCTTCCAAACAGCTCAGGGTGGAGACAGTGAGTACAAAATATAAGAAAACAAGACTGGCTATGAGTTGGTAATTGTTGAAACTAGATAATGGGTGTATGAGGGGTCATCTGCTCTATCTACTTCCAAATATATTAGACATTTTCAATTATTATAAAGAAAGCTCAGATTAATTTTCTGGAAAAAGCAAATAAGAATGCTAAGCTTAAATGTAAAATAAGACTTTTCTCCAAAATTTCAGCTAAAGTAGGGAGGCAGTCCCAGAATGTGTACGCTTGGCAAGACCTCACTTCATGGTAAAGGCAAGGGGACAGCCCCAGGACAGTGAACGGGAGGCCCCAGGGCTCTGCCCTTCAGGGAGGAGGCTCACGCCACACAGGCTTGGCCTAGCAAGTTGGCTGGCGGGGCAAGGACTGATTACCCAAGAACATCTCACATGGCCTATAGACTACAGTCTGTCATTTTGTACATAAATGCTTGTACAGTGATGTGTATGTGACGGGCACTGTAAAAAAATCCTTGTCACCTCATGGCAGGCCTGAAATTCTTAGCATGTGTAGATGAATTCCTGTAAGTAAAATAAGTGAATGTATGATACACCTGCTGAGGGCTTCTGACCAGAAGCAGTGAAGGTGACCCATTCTGGATGCCATGTGGTTCTGTGTGTTTATTCTTAAACTTCAGGCTGGTGGCCATTCTCAGGTTATTACAAAGAGAAAGTCCTGTCCATGGGTTTCTAAGGAACACTGGTGCACACGAGAGTTGTGGGGTTGGTTTGTTTGTCTGTCTGTTTGTTTGAAGAGACACCATGGGGAGTGGAGCTAACCCTCTGGGTCAAAAAGTAATGACTTACCACGCAAAGAAGCCAAAGCACAACATAGAGTATTTGGGTCTTAGAGAAGAGATCTTGCCCGAATTTTATGCAAACAATAGCTTCCAGGGAACCAATGACCCTAGTTAAACAAAGAACCAGAGGTTAAATACTAATTCATATGACCACAGCATAAAACGTTATGAGAAATGTGCAGTATTCCATTAAAAAGTTCAATTAGTTCTAAGATTTCTGCCCCCCAAACTGGGAGCAGGCCCCCCACAAAATGACACTATTCTTCTACCCACTGCACTTCCTTTAAAAATAAGATGCAGTTGACCCCTGAACAATACAGGTTTGAACTATGCAGGTCCACTTATATGTGGGCTTTTTTCAATAAATATTGTAAATGTATTTTCTCTTCCTTATGATTTTCTTAATAATTAAAATTTTCTTATAACATTTTCTTTTCTCTAGCTTACTTTAGTGTAAGAATGCTGTATTAAATACATATAACATTCAGAATATGTGTTAATCATCTGTTTAAGCTATGAGTAAGGCTTCGGTCAACAGTAGGCAATTAGTAGTTAAGTCTGAGGGAGTCAGAAGTTACGTGCAAATTTTTGACTTCAAGGGGTTGGTGCCCCTAATGCCCATGTTGTTCAAAGGTCAACTGTATATACATGTATATACATCTGTTTAATAACAAGTTTATTTTACTGTCACTCTTCTTTTTTAAGGACTTTAGGGTCACTCTTGATATTTTACATGAAATGTGCTTAGACAAATGCATAATGACATGTATTCACTATTACAAGATCATACATAGTTTCACTGCCCTAAAAATCCTTTGCACTCTGCCCCTTCCCAGACACAGTAAAGTATTTTATACTTTTTCCTTCTTTCCAAGACTAAAATCTCAACTCATACATTTTAACAGCCGGAGGCATGCGGCATCCTCTAACTCGGAGCCTGTGACCACCAGGGTGGACAGTCACCACCTGTTGGAACCCTCTCAAGAACAGGGAGCCCACTACCTTTGGAGGTGGCTCATTCTGCCGCCCAATTTCTGGCTGTTGGGAAGTATCTGCCCCCTTCTACCTGTGGGTCCTAACATAGTCACACAGGATGACTGAGCCGCCCAGTGAGTCTTTTCATTAACTAAATGGAAGCAATCACATTGCCTCTCAGCCTTCAAAGAATTTCCAGATTCAATAACCCCTATGTTTGCCAACAAAACTTTTTATCCTCTCTTGACCTGTAGGCAATTCTGCTAAATATGAGTGTTTTAAAAATTTCATGTTTTATTCTTTAATTAAAACACCAAGAAAAAGCCACTCTTACGTTCTACATCTTCCCGTACGAATCTAAAAATCAAATCAAGGTTCAGAGTTTAACGTAAGAATGGATGAGGTGAGGGTGACACAGCTTGATCCCAAAGGCTGCTTAAGAATACATGCTGATTTCAGACAAGTCCGATTCAGTGCGCCTCGGTCCCAGTGGAACCTGCAGGCAGGGACTGACACAGCTGCAGAGACACTCTCTGACAGGAAAGAAGGGCCCGGAAGGCCCTGGGTCCCCCAACAACCTGCAGACATGACAGTCACTGCCATCATCAAAAGTATGCATGGTTCTAAACAACTTGGTACCTGGAACCAGGACCACACAACAGAACAGAAAATCTCCTTAATGTATCTTTAGAGTTTGGGGCTGTCCTTCCCCCTCACCCCAACCAAACCAGGTTTGAGAGTGGTTGGCCTGAATTTGTGACGACAGCCCAACCCCAACAAGGCAGCATTCCAGCTGAGGCACACAGGAGGCTTTCAAGCACACGCCTGAGGTTCCCGGTGATCCCGAGGGCTAGACTGTGAGCTGACACTAGATGGCAGCTAAACTTCGGTTACTTCCAGGCTGCGCAGTAACGGAAGGGGTGCCTGTGAGTGCACATACAAAGAATGCTTACCTGTTGGCTGGGGCTTACTGAACAGCTACAATGGGAAGTGTTAAGCCCAGGAAAGAAGTGTGCCTGTCTGCCCTTAAGTGAGACAAATGCCCAGCGTTTATTATGAGAGATTTGCAGATACTGACCTCGAGTCAGTTGCCCTTCAAAAGCCTGACCAGCCGACTAGAAGCTGTGTTTCTCAAACTTCTGTGATCTGAGGCCCACCACAAGAAACACACTTTCTATTGTGATCCTATACACACACCACACACTAAAACAAAAGGTTCACATACCATTTTGTCCCTTTACTCATATTTTTCTATTTCACCTTAAGAAAATGCTGGTCAGGACCCGCTCTGAGCTGACTTCATGATGACCTGAAGTTTGTCTGAAGATCAGAACTTTTCAGTCACCAACTTTAGGATGCGTTTTGCTCCTACATGCTACGGAATCTTAGCTAAGCCACTGTCTGCGCATGTGGCCTTCTCGATGAGGCGACTGCTGAGCAAAGAACGGGTGGGGAGGTGGGGCTGTATGGGGGCCTGGCGTGAGGGGAAGGGGCAGAGTTGAGTCATAGAGTAACGTGGGTCTTGAGGGCCTCCCTTAGGCTCGGCTTTTAGCCTCAGGGGGCCAGGAACCCCTGGATGGCTTGGAGCAGAGGGTTTAACATGATTCAATGTACATTTTAATATGACCCATCTGGTGGCTGAACTGATGTTGAGGAGGCTTCTAATGCATGGAGAGGACCGGGGAGTAGCTGTGGACATATGCGAAGTGGTGGAGTTAGGAGGCGCTAACCCAATGATTAAAGAGTCACATGGACTCTTTAACCACCAGCCACTGACCCCAGAGGGGCTCCTATTAGACAACATTCTTTTGGAAGGTTAGCCTCACTTTTGTATGAGACTCAAAAGGCTGCTCCTTCAGGGCTGAGGCCAAGGCTTGGGCTGGGTGGGAGCCTGTCAACTGAGACAGCACCACGGTCTCACCCCTTCATGGGTGGGGGTTGGGGGTCTCCCTGAACTCAATGCAAATTGAAATCTCTCTGATGTTCACCATACTGAGCTAGATGGCCAAACTGTGGTTTGACAAAATTCAGTCATGGCTCCTCCTCCCGTTGATGCCTGTGTCCATTTTTATCTTGAATCAACAAGGTTAGAAGGCAAATAAAATTTCGGGTTGCCTGGGGTGTTCCTGCGTGGGGGTCAGGCTGGTCAGCTGACTCACATTCTCAGCTCCTCCTCTTTGAAGCCTGCGGTTTAGA
Organism: Mormoops blainvillei; assembly: GCA_004026545.1. Taxonomy (NCBI): domain Eukaryota; kingdom Metazoa; phylum Chordata; class Mammalia; order Chiroptera; family Mormoopidae; genus Mormoops; species Mormoops blainvillei. The sequence continues at coordinate 157,046 of PVJD01000154.1, read as the reverse complement.
GACAGGATGGAAACGAAGACATTTATGTCGAGGCAGGGTAAGGTGTGCCCCAGTGGTAGGAACAAGGAGCCAGCAGGGTTATTACAGAATCCTGGGCGCGAAAGCTTCGGGGTCAGTGTGCGTACGCTGTACACACAGAGGAAGCGTCCAGTTTGCCGACAGGGTCTGCCGTTGGATCCCAAGGCTGCCGCAACCGGTCTGCATGGCACAAACACTTCCCTGCAGTTGCTCCGGGCCTGGGAGAGCCACTCTCTATAGTCAGCCAGGAGGGGACTCTCTGACAGTGAAGGTGCGGGACATACAACGTGACCCAACCATCACATCATGACACAGGAGGCTAGGAAGTGTTCTGGAGTGAACCCGGTTTTGATTAGGGCGAGCAAATATGCCTTTTTGGAGGGAGTTGTAGCCGAGCAGGGCCCTACCGGACAGTAAACTTGCAGCTGTGCTCCTGGAACTTTCTGACCACCCAAGAACTCCAGGGCAGGGAGGGCAGGGTGAGAAGAGGGCAACGTGTCCCGAGTGGGACACCCAGTACAGTTCTGATCACTTGTTCTCATGTGTATTAGGGTTTGGGGCAAGATGTCATTTGAGGAAAGGGATTCAGCTGCTAAAAAAAAAAAACTACTGTCAGGGGCCTGGGGCTGTCAGTGGAGGTGCTTCCGAGCAGGGCGGCAGGGAGAGGCAGGAGAAGGGAAGACCAGTGCTGAGGAGGTTGGGACGAGGAGGAAGGTGCTAGGAAAGGGAAGTGACCGCAGCAGGGTGAGCGCTGAGGGCCTCACATAGAGGTGTGCGGACTGGAGGGAAGGTGAGGACGGGAAAAGAGGCTGTGGAACTAGGATCACCAGGAAGACGGTGGTGGCTGGTCATGCCGGGAAGGGTCAAGAGTTGGATGACACTCCTACAGCGGTACTCAGCACACTCCCCTGTCCCAAATGCACCCTGTACTTCCTCTTCCTGCCTGTGTCTGTCCTTAAAAAAAAAAGAAAAAAGAGCCTGGAAGAATAGCACAATTACATGCTGCTGTGCACAGGAGAGGGAATGGAATGCAAAGACATAGAAAAGCAGAAGCAAACCGGGGCAGCCTTGCGGCAGGAAGGCAACCGCTGTGAGACGGCAGCTACTGAGGGGCGGCGAGCGAGGTGATGGGGAGGCAGGCCCCGGGATGGGCCCAGGCCATGCCTATCCCGCCCAGGGGTGTTCAGGAAGAGGAAAAGTGACTGCTCAGTCCCGTTAAAGCCAAAGTTGGACACCTTCCTTCCAGGTCCACATAACCAAAATCTTGCTTTCCCCTAAGCCAGGCTAACTCTCTTCTTCTCAGGCACAGAAGCTCAATTATAACGAGGGCAGAGTGGGCAGAAAGACAAAGACAGAGACGATGCAGATCAAGTGCGCACCGGGGGGTCTGTTCCCATGGGCCCAGCCGCAATACTCCCACAGAGCTGAAGTAACGGAATGAAGCTTTCTACATAAAGAAGAAGCCAACTTTTTCACACCACTGCCCTTTCCCTGGCGGGTTCCCATTCCCCAGCTGGACGCCATCCTATCTGTGCTGGGTGCATTTAAGCCTAAAAGGCTTACAAGCTCAGATCTCTGGCACGACTGCAGGAGACCACATTCTAAGTCTGTATTTAGTTACATCAGTGAGTAATTAATACAGACTTTGTGAGGGAATAACATTTACAGAAAAGTGCCCTCTTCAAGAGAAAAAGATGGGGACCTGTGGGAAAGAATCTTCATCAGGTTCTGTTTGACTCCCTGCCCCACCTCCCCAAAGGCAGAGTTCACATGTCACTCTCTCTATGAGGCACTCCTACAGTTCTCCCTCACTACCACACCTTGCTAAAGCCTGAAATTACTCCAAAATTAGTAAAAAGAAAGCGATAAAGCAGCTATTAGTTATTAAAGGAAATCGGACAATTAAATGTTTGCTGTTTTGATAGACAGTGGGAAAAGGACACCATGGGGGCAATAGGGGGCAGAGGGATGGTACAGAGGAGGGGAGGGGTGGCCCCAGAGGGGCCAGTGTTCAGAGGGAAGAGACCAGACCAGGGACCCGTGGAGGCTCGGCCTCCTCTGTCACCTGCTCTGCCTGACTGTACGGCATCAAGGTGTGGAGGCTGCTCCGGCTGGGCGCCGGGACAGACCTGCTGGGTGTGATTTATGAAGAGGGCTCTGCTCCTTCTCAGCGTGGCCCACGAGTTCTCGAGATTCATTAGTCTTGGTACCACTATACTGGGGGTTCTCGGTTCTCAATAAACATTCTGAATTAGACAAACGATCTCGTCTTTGCATTTCACTTTATCGCTTTTCAACAAGGCACAACTTTCTGCAGCTGCATTTCCTGCCACTCTGGCCTCGTTTATCTCTGCCATTGCTCCCGCCATGGGGTTTTCTTTTTTAGCTGCCTGATTAGAAAGAAACTTCGCTGTAACACTACCTCTCTCTCTGATCTGCATCTCCTTTTTCTCAACAGGTAAACAGGTACCGTTCTGTGGAAAATATAGCCACTCCACAGCAGAGTAAGGCTTTACAAGGTCTGACTTTTAAAAATGAAGGAAAAAATGCATGTGGAAAGAAACAGGTAGGTAGTAAAGAGCTCAAATGCAGGAAAGAACACCTCCCTGGGTAAAACAATAGGAAAGACAAGAAACATCCCCCTCCTCCTTTCTATGACTCCACAATTGTGCCTTGAATGGCCTTTGCCCTTGTATTAGAAATCTGGTAGGTGTGGAAATTCTTTCACATGCTGGATCACTAAACAACAGAAATCTAATCCATCTTATCTCCCTTCAAGCTGAAATCACTTTAGTTAGGAAAATCTGCTTATATCACAGACTTTATAAGAAACAAATGACAACGGCCCTTTGTCTTCAGGCGGGGCGGGGGGGGGGGGGGGGCTTGCCTAAATATAACTTGAGTAACCCCTCAAAATCTGGAACAGGAGGTGGACACACACACACTCACACACACAAATGTTTGGAAGGAATGACTGCAGTGTGAGCAGCAATTAACTCTAAATGACTGGCTTCTGTGGATGATCTTTAGTTCCTTTTCTAAATTGTTTACTGCTGTACATGTACTGGTTTTTAATTGGAAAAATGTTACTCTTTAAAAAAATTCTGTTGAAAGTAGTAATTTTTCCCTGCTACCGGTTTTCATAAAATATATGCTTTCACACTCAATTTAGAACCTAGAGTAGGTCTTCAATGTAAGCTACCAAAGGGACTTACCTTCACGTGCAGATTTGCTGGGTGTCTAGAACTTCAAATGCTAACTGGCATGGCGACTTGTTAATGGTGTTTAAGAACTTAACTGGCATACGGAGGCATTCTCACATTTCATGTGGGGGGAGTGTAAATTAAATAACCTATGGTTTCTTTCATCGCTTAAATAATAGTAAATTCAGATACAGCATTTGTATCCATAACAAGGCAATAAATTGCAACCATGTGACCCTTAGTTAATTCTCTTTGGTACAATAAAATTATATCTTGGCATACATTAAGCAGCTGTTTTACAGAGTCTTTTGGATGTAAAACAACAAAGTGTGGGTATGCTCATCACAAAATGACATCCAAAACTCATCATCAAATTCAGAGGAAACTGGAACAAGTCATTTTGTATCTAATTTATTTCATAAAATAAGGTATCTGCGTTCTAGGTGGGAGATACCTTTTGATTTCCTAATATTTTTCTAAAAGCAGTTTTTATACCCTCTTTCTATAATTTTCCAATCAGCTATTCTACGCTTGTCAGAAAGGTAATGTTAAACATGAAAGCCATATACTACTATCAATAAATCAACAAACAACAAGTGCTGGTGAGGATGTGGAGAAAATGGAACCCTCATGCACTGTTGGTGGGAATACAGGCTGGTGCAGCCACTGTGGAAAATAGTATGGAGTTACCTCAAAAAGTTAAAAATAGAACTACCATGTGACCTAGTAATTCTACTTCTGGGAATATATCTGAAGAAACCCAAAGCACTAATTCAAAAAAATACATGCATCTCTATGTTCACTGCAGCATTATCTACAATAGCCAAGATCTGGAAGCAACCTGAGTGTCCATCAACAGATGAGTGGATAAAGAATATGGGATACATACATACAAGGAAATATTACTCGGCCTTAAAAAAGAATGAAATCTTAATATTTGTGACAACATGGAGGGACCTAGAAGGTACTATGCTAAGTGAAATAAGTCAGATGAAGACAAATACCACATGATTCCACTTTTATGTAGAATCTAAAGAGAAAAATAAGTAAAAAAAAAAATAGAAACAGACTCAGACACGGAAAACAAACTGATGGTTGTCAGTTGGGAGGGATACTAGGGGAGTGGGTGATGAGGGTGAAGGGTCTGAGAAGCACAAAGTGGTAGCTACAAGAGTCGTGAGGATGTGAAGCACAGCACAGGGAATGCAGTCAACAGCACTGTGACAACTGTGTATGGGGCTTGCTTGGTACTAGACTTATCGGGGGGGCCGCTTCGTAAATTATATAAACGTCTAACCACCATGCTGTAACAGCTAAAACTAATATAAACTAGAATTTAAAAATAAAACAAATTTAAAAACAAACAAACAAAAACATTTAGCTACTAAGCATTTAGAAAAATCAAATCTAAATTAAAAGGCAGTATAAGGTAATTATCGAATTCACTGCATTTTGTGCTTTATCTTCTGAGAATAAAAAGACCTAAGGTTAAAAAACAAAACAAATGAAAGTCACATAAAAACATCAGCAAGCTTTCATACGAAAATTGCACTGAAGGGCACTTAACCCGGGGTTAAGAAATAATCAAAGAAATCAGAGGCTTCAGTGTGTTTTAAACCCCCGCGATAATAGATACTTACCCAAACACCCAGCACTGCGTTCCTACGCGCTTGCACTGTGTGTCGGTGAGGTAGGCGTAGTACTGTCTGAAAGGACAAAGGTGGAATTCACTGAGCGCTTCTGTAAGACCAACAAGTCAGCACGGGGTTAAATTACTGTGACAGGCTGCAGATACAAACGGTCCTGCCTTGTTCCATGTAGGTGCCTGGTCTACTTCTACTCAAGGTGCTAGGAAGCTGCTGCCCACTGAAACGTTCCTGTGAAAGGTTAGGAGTTTGGGAAGGGGGTGGAGGGAAAGGAGCATGGCTTAAAAAGCCAGGTTACTGGCAAAGGTTACTGCTTCAGGGACAGGCTCCCAAAGCCCTGAGCCAAAGCGACCCCATGGGTGCTTCAGTCTCTCTCTATGGAGGTGATTCCCGAGAGTCACCTACACAGTCACTGACTGTCTCCTCTGGCTCTCCCCAGGACAAAGGTCGCTGATGGTTAACCAGGCAAAACAAACACACAAACAAATATAAATCTATATATTTTATATACATAGACATATATGTGTATATGTCTATGTATACATATATGTGTATATATTATACATATATACACGCACACATATATATGTATGTATATATATTGGCTCTCAGAAACTGGAAGGGGACCCTGTCTACACTTTGCTGTCACTGAATGCCAACGCCTTTGTTACTGACAAGATCAAAAGGAGGAGGCAATAATATAAAGCTGAAAGAATCAGAGAAGCATCTACCCTATAGAAATACAATACAGGCCAAATGCAATTTAAAATTTTCCAGTAGTCACATTAGAAAAGTAAAAAGGAAGGAAGAGATAAAATTCATTTTCATAATGTTATTTACCCCAATATATTGAAAGCATTATAGAGAAGTTTGTTTTATATTGTTTTTGAACCAAGTCTCCGAAATCTGCTGTGTATTTCACAGGACAGCACATTTCAGTGTGGACTACAGCCACAGGCCCAGCACTCACAACAAGTGGTAAGTGGCTGCCGTGTGGGACAGCATAGGCTTAGAGTCTCCCTCTCTTCAGAAGTTCCATCTGAACCAGCAGGTGATCTTTTTGGGACCACAGACTCCTTTGAGGATCCGATGAAAGCCATAATAAAGGCAAATAAAACACACACAAAATTCTGCATTAAATTTCAGGGGATTCATTTATACCTAAAGCTCATCCACACACTATCACCTAAAGACCCCACTGAAGAATTCTAGTGATAAGGAATTCAAGTTTTCCTCTCTAACTTCACATTTTTGTTACCTAATTCACTTTTACCAGTTCAGCTACTGTACCCCTCTAATGTATCCATCCCCTTACACTGCACTTTATGTATCAGATTAAAAGAAGGTTCATGCAAATATTTTCTCAAAGCAGATTCATATGAAAGTTTAACCAAAAAGGAAGAAAGTGAAGATAAGGAGTATATGATTTATCCTGACAAGTATAAGCTGTTTCTCCATCTACTACCTGGAATGTCTAAAAGACATTAGAGCACTTCATCCTTCCCAAGGAGCTTGTTAAAGCATCTCCTTCCATAGGACTGCCTCAAAGTGGCGTAAGAAATAAAGTGGGTAATTTTTAAATAAATTAAACAAAAAATCATGTGGAAATGCATAGTGTTTGGTAAAAATTCTGAAGAGCTCTCAAAAAGTCAAAATACTGGACTTTTAGCCTCCAGTTTCTGTTTTGAAACATTTGACAATATTGAAATTTCATGATAAATCAGATGTGATTTGCTATTCTGTTTTATAAGAGATTTCTTTCTTTGCTTACTGACTGTGTTGATTGCTCCTAATTTTATACAGAAACTGCTGCTAATCCTTCCTGAAAATAACTGTGAGCCTCAAATTAAATTAAATTTTAAATAAGGGAAGGAGGCCCCAATCCAGCAAATGAAAAACAGCACGTAAGGTGACTGCCTCGACAGGCCGCTGGTCTATGAAGTGTCACAGGGCTGCTAGCTTGCCTACCGTTATTTTCCTGTTTAGTTCAAAATAAAAAGAAGAAATAGAATTTTTGGTTGAACTCCATAGGATTCAGCTATGTCTTCTTCGGTTTGTTCAATTCAGGATATGGTGATATATATCCCAAATATCATGTTACAAATACATTGTAATAATGGATGAGGACAAGTACAGGTGCTGGCTGGAGGTGAGGGGTATGCTTGACCAAAGCCAGCACCTGCTCTTCTTAGCAAGTGAGGCCTCTATCTTGCTAAGCATATGTGTAGTTTGCAAGCACATTAAAATGATAACTTAAATTACCCTACAGCAGGCGTGTCCAAGCCATGGGCCTGTGGGCTGCGTGTGGCCCAGGATGGCTATGAATGCGGCCCAACACAAAAACGTAAACCGTAAGTTTATTTAAAACATTATGAGATTTTTTGTGATTACAAAAAATTGTATTTAATGTGTGGCCCAAGACAACTCTTCTTTTTCCAGTGTGGTGCAGAGATGCCAAAAGGTTGGACGCCCCTGCCTACAGCTTCTAAAAAGCTGACCCTTTTAACTGCTTGGTTTGTGTCTGTATCAGCTGTTTAGAGATCTTTGCTCGCTTCTGCTAATCAATGCCAAGACTCCATATTAGTTTAAAAACCCAAATGCCGTTTCTAAATAGAAATAAATAAAACAAAGAAAATGTTTTGCTTTGAAATTCATTGGGATCAATCTATGTGAGGGACAGTCTCTGATGCTGCCTTGTGTCTAGGACGCTACAGGAACCCAGGGGGATAATGGTATGAACATCCACGCTTATACCAGTTTTCCTGGAGGACTATAGGAAGGACACTTTTTTTATAAAAGGAAATTAACTTAACTGGCTCTAAAACAGCTAATAAAATCTCATTCTAAAAATAACATAATTCCCAGACAAGAAAAAGCTAAAGGAGTTTGTCACCAGCAAACCAATTATTATAAGAAGACAGTTATAAAGAGACTTCTTTAAGAAGAAGGGGAAAAAACCCCATAAATTTGAATAATAAAATGGCAATAACTATGTTCCTATCAATAATTATTTTAAATGTAAATAGATTAAATGATCCAGTTAAAAGACATACGGTAGCTGAATGGTTAAGAAAGCAAGTGCACATGGAACATTTTCCAAAGCAAAGAGGACATGCAGATGGTTAACAGACATGAAAAGATGCTCAGTGGTCACTGATCATCAAAGAAATGCAAATTAAAACCACGATGAGATGTCATCTCAATCCTGTCAGAATGGCTAACATCAATAAATCAGCAAACAGCAAGTGTTGGTGAGGATGTGGAGAAAGGGAACCTTTGTGTACTGTTGGTGGGGATACAGATTGGTGCAGCCACAATGGAAAACAGTATGGAGGTTCCTCAAACAATTAAAAATAGAATTAGCTCATAGCCAGTAATTCCACTTCTAGGTATTTATCCAAAGAAATCCAAAACACTAGCTTCAAAAGATATATGCACCCCTATGATCATTCAGTATTATTTAAAATAGCCAAGATATAGAAGTAACCCAAGTGTCAATCAAAAAATAAGTGGATAAGAAAGATGTGGTACATATATACAATGGAATATTAGCCATAAAAATGTATGAAACCTTACCATTTGCAACAAAATGGATAGAAATAAGGAGTATTATGCTCAGTGATAGAGAAAGACAGATACCATATGATTTCACTTATATGTGGAATCTAAAGAACAAAATAAATGGACAAACACAACAGAAATAGACTCATAGATACAAAAAACAAACTGATTGTTGCCAGAAGGGAGGGGGTTTGGGAGGCTGGTGAAAAAGGTGAAGAGCTTAAGAAGCACAAACTAGCAGCTACAGCATAGTCATGGGGATGTAAAGTACAGTGTAGGGGATAGAGTCAATAACACTGTAGTTACTGTGTATGGTGCCAGGTGGATAATAGCCTTATCATGGGAACACTCTGTAAATTATGTAAGTGTCTAACCACTAGGCTATACACTTGAAAATAATATAAAATAGTATTGAATGTCAACTATAACTGAAAACTAAAATTTAAAAAATAAAAAAATAAGTAATATCACTTATAACTTCAAATCTGCCTTAAAAACATCTGTATTTTTCAATAATCTCATTAAAAAGAAAACCTCAGCATCAATGCTACTAAGTTATTTGGGTATAAGCTATAACTGGGGGAAAAAATAGCAGTAAAGGTCATAAAGGGGGCTGAAAATAACACTATGGGTTTGATTATTCACTTTTTGTTACTGAGGTCTGAGAGCAAAACCTTTTCTTCATATTATGGATGTATAATTCTTTAGAGTATTTTCATGGAAAATCTGCTAGTTTATGTGACTTCCCTTACAGTTAACAGGAGAATATAAAGCAGGTTAACATGCTCAAATGACAGTCAGACTTATACAGAATTACCTCACTGTGGGAGCCGTGATTATACCAATAAAGAGAATTCTACACCAACTTAATGGATGACTGGCTTGGAACACAAAGATATGTTTCAAGAAGAAGGTATTCAACTCAGTCAGCTGGAAAAAAAAAAAGAAGGCATTAGTCAACCTGATACTTCATACTGTCATAATCGCATGTTCCCATAATGGTCATTCTACAACTAAAAATACTGGGTAGTTCAAAGCATTTTCAGAAAATACATGGTTTCCTCCAAGGGCTGCTATTCAAACTTGTTAACAGCCAGTATGATATGGGCACCAGCCAACAGGGTGTCAAAGGGGCGGGGTGCTGGATGCTGGGAGAAGCACATGGGGGCACCAGCTATTTGTCATATTTCCTGGTTCACATGACTATCACTTGGGTCATGTGTGTGATCTGCTGGGTTGGTCAGGAGAGACATATTTTGAAAACATCAGAAATCATGAAAACAAATATGTGCCATGAACACCTATGCAGCCTTATAGAAATCAGGAACATCCTAGGACTGAGCAGATCCTTGACCAAAGGCAGTTCTTAAAAGTGGGTGTGAAGGGGCTGGTCCAAGTTGCACCTGGGGCAGTGGTATGTCCCCAAGGTTAGCATCCAGTGCAGCTCATTGCATTATGAGTCCTTAGCAGCACACAACAGACTTCTGCAGGGACATGCTCAATGCTCAGAGCCCAGGTCCCGCACTTCCCCTCCAAATTAAGCAAGAGGCAGAGACCAAGAAAGGTCTCTGCTTTGAGAACACATCATATGGACTAATAGGTTCATTTCAATGACATAAAATATGTGTCTTTTCCCATAATGCTGACTTCACAGATAGAGGATAAAAAATGATCCACTAGCTAAAACACTACCTAGGGGAGGTTCATCACAGCACAATGCTCACACTCAGGGAAAGGTGTGCCCTGTGGAATGCTGCCCTTCTAGGAGCACACTGCTGTCTCTCCTGGGCAAATCCAAAACCCTCCTCAGTTCTTCTAAAAGAAGAAAACCTATACCTTCCCTGACATTGCCCTGGGAAGGTAAAACTTAATCCCAATCCATCACACTCCAATGATTATACATACTGACTTCCGCAAACCATGGTGACTGGCTACTCACATATACCTTCGTATCCATCCATAAACTCCATTTACTGAGATGGGCATTATTATTCTCTGCGTGTGTACAAGGGCTGCCTGTCTTAAAAGTGACACATGCTGATTTTTCCTGACATTGGGAGCTTTTGTGCATGTTCAAAATGCAGGGTGGGGCAAAAGTGGGTTTACAGTTGTGAGTACGGAAAACAGTTTATTCTTGTATAAATATTTATTAATTATTATATTATTTTCCACAGAAACAACTGTAAACCTACTTTTGCCCCACCCTGTGCAATTTCTGATGATTCTAAAAGATCCTCCAGGGGAAAGCTGGTTTCCTTTGGCTTGACTTCCAAAGTTGTGAAACAATCTGGGGATGGGAAGGCCAATAAAAATGGCTATCTCCAGGAAACAGGCGTTCGGTAGCCCCTTCCCAGGACCCTTCGCTGTGTGAACTACGTCAATCATGTAACGAACAGTCTGCCTGCAACGAAAGGTTCCCTCCACTGCTGACACCACCCTGCAGGACCCAGGCCCCCAGGGTGCCAATTCCCATGGGGGGCAATGGGCTTCTTTATTTAACACTCTATAAATTACTCACAGTGGCAATGGCTCTGAGGCACGGTTTTAAAAATCATACATTGAATCTGAAACATAAGAAAAAGCCTGGCATTCTTTTCCTTTGGTCCTGAAAATGACCTTTCTAAAAAGCAATCCAATGACTAACTCATTGGGTGATGGATGCTGACCCTGAGTTTCCTTCAGAAAATTTTAATCTGTTTCTGATTTGTAAGTCAAAGATCTGTATTTTAAAATGCCTTCGAGAGGAAGCGTCCAGCTGGTAAACAATGCCAACTAGTATTACCTCTAAATTCCAGGACAGTTTCAATTTTTTTTCCTAGTTCTGGGCATCTGAAACAATACCTGCCAGATGATCATGAAAAGGTATATTCCAGCCACTCTCTGAAAGGAAGATTTGGGGTCAAACCACCGAACGTAGGTCCAGCTGGCAGGGGTGAACTGCAGCACAGCTCTTTTGATTTTCCCGGTGGTGGTGTGGATGTCCCTGAGGGAGGAAAAGGGCTCCAGTGAAAATCCCACAAAATAAGAGGAAGGAAAAAAAACCCAAACCAAGGGGGAAAAAAAATACCCTGTACGTTGACTGTTTCACAGCCAATGCTCCAAACAAAAAGGTTCCTTTTGATTTGAACTGTTTCTCCAACAATGGCCTTTCTACTCACAGGTGAAGCTCTGGGGAGTTTCAGGGGTGACAGGCACAGTGCAGAGGTCAGGTTACCACAGAGCCAGGAGAGGCCTTAATTTGTGAACTGGTGACAAAAGAAGCTAAGAGGCATTAGAGACAGCCTTCTGGAACTGGGCCAAGAAGGAAGAGGGTGCCATCAAGAATTGGATACCCACCCAGTGTTTGCCTCCCAGGTTGGGGCATTTTAGTAAAATAGAGAACACGCTCCATGTTCTTGAGGTCTCCTGCGTGGTTACCTCACTCTGTTTCTTTCTCAGATAAGTGAGTAGTGATTTTTAACTTTAATTTTAGAAATGACTTAATTAAAAATGTCATACTCCCATGACAGGCACAAACAGTCCACATATTACAAATGAGAACCTTTCGGCTCAGAGAGAGCAACGGGCTGGCGCAGGCTTACTGTGCAAGCTCAGAGCTGCTGCGCGCAAGCCCTGCCTGCTCGTCCAGGACAGCCGACACCCGGCGTAGACAGCTGCTGGTATCTGGTAACCTGTATCAAGCATCTTTATGCCTCACCACTGTGCCTAGTGCTAACGGCACAGGTGCAAATGAGTCAGGCCTTTTATTTTTGGCGGGGAGGTGAAGGAATTGGAAGGAAAGCAGGTTTGTTCCTTCACTCACCTACCCATTAACAGGTATGTGGTGAGAAAATCTTGTCATCAAGCAGATTTGATGCACAAAAGCGACAAAAAATAGAGACTACCCAAAAATAAACAAGAACTATGAAGGGCCCATTTTAAAAATGGCCAAATTTCATGAAAAGAGGTAGACAAAGATGAGAATAAATAGAGAAATACAGCATGGCTGAGATCTGGAATACTTAATAAACAATAGTAAAGAGGCTGATTTAACTTACGTTACTCTCTATTCATTTGTACATTTAATGTAACTTAAAAAAACACACACACACAATGGAATTTTCTGTTTATTAGTTTGGTGACCCGACAAAATGATTCCCAAGTCAAATTTGAAGCATAAATATTAAGTGGGGAAGCATTATGTCAGGGTTTAAGGAGCCAGGCAAACACAAATTCAGACTCGACAGTTTGCCAGCTGTGTGTCTTTAGGCAAATTACTAACCCTAAGTCTCTGTATTGTCGTCCCTAAAATGAAGAGAATATAGTATCCACGCCTAGGACTGGTATAGAGTGAGATAGTGCTCACAGAGCTTGCTGGGAGCAATATGCAGCACAGTGGCATTTTTGTTACATTATATAGCACCTTAAAGTAATAAAAAGCATCCTCTCAAGTCATTGGCCAAAGAAACAATTATTAACAGAACAATTCTTTATAGTAAAAAGGCTAAACCATTAAAGAACTAAAAGAAAATACAGGTTAATATTTACCTAAATGAAAAGATTTAAAGACTTTAAAGTTTAAATGACAAATTTACCGCAAACAAAATTTACAAAGCATGACAAAATAGAAAATAAAGTGACATTTCTGACAAATGTTAATATCCTTAATCTATAAAAAGCACTGATAAGAGATAAAAATCCAATAGAAATACACTAGGAATTTAATATCACAAAAATTTTTGTATAATAAAATTGACAAAGTTTAAAAATAAAATTCAAAGAAGTACTGAAATAAACACATATTCATTGGTATATACAGGTGAGAACATAAATTGGCATATTCTACTTCTAATAACTTATGTTAAAAAAATCAGAGATGCACACAAAGAAACATATTCAAAAGTGTCCACTCTAGCGTTCTTAAAGTGAAAACTTTTAAACAACTAAGTGGTCATAAAAGAGGATTGTTTAAGTACGTTATGGTTTATCCATATGTTGGATATGAAAAAACCCTTTAAAATCATATATAAATAAATGAAGTTTTAAACACAATAAAAACAACCACTACAACATTTTCGTCATCGCTACCATTGTTTTTTCCTCCTTATCCCTGGCACAGCTCCTGCCGAAGTCGAGTGAGGGGCACGGTAAAGAATGAGGGGCTAGGTGCCGTCCTCCGTGGGGGGAGAGGAGCAGCGAGCAGCCGAAACCAGACACTGAGAGACAGCCGGCTACAGAGGCTAACAGTGGGCCGAGCCAGGGAAGTGAAGGGCCTGGGCCCATGGGAACACAGGTGAAACCCTGGCAGACGGGAGCATGTGCACGGGCTCAGGGCGCCAGGTACCGCGGAGGGTGTGGAGAGAGGCACCTGGCACGCTGCGTCCATGGATGCACCCTTTGTCCCAATGACCATGAGAAGCTATCACAGGGGAATGACATGATGAATCGGACATTCCTGAACCAATCACTCGGGCAATGGTGTGAGGAGTCTTTGAGGGGTTAACCTGGGGACAGGGAACTAATTAATCCAGGGATGGGAGTCTGAACGCAGGCTGAGACATAAAGATAAAAAGGAGGGGAGAGATTTGAGAAACTCATAAATGACTTAGTATTTTCTGGATGAATGCTTGAAATTAGGTTTATAATCATTTATGAGTTTCAATTACCAATATATAATTTATTCCTTCTAATCAGAGACCGTTCTATAAAGCTGCATGCTGCTTCAGCAGTTAAACATACACTGCAACAACTGTGACTGATGTTCAGAAAGAAGACAACTCACTTGAAGCTTGCCCAGTGGTAGGTCCTCATCTCTAAAAACCGGCAAACGACCATGCCGAGCCAGATGCCACCACCGTTGCACAACAGGATGTCCAGAATGACCTGGTCCCACCAGCACTCGGCAAAATTGGGCAGGAGATGCATGAAGAACAGCTGAGAAACACAGCAGATGATTGTTGTAAAAAGAATTTAAAAATTCAGTGCCACATGGAAACGTAAATTTCCTTTTAATAACACGTGATTTAGGAAAAGTTGTTGACATGTCAGTTTTTTCCTAATGAATTAAAAAAAAAAGTAGGGTCTGTAATCTGGTTCTCGTTTTTTATATTGTGGATGGTTTGCAAATAGTACAACTTCAAACAGCTCATCTTCTGACATAGGGCTTCCAAGAGATGACGGCCCCACTTTAAGAAATACTACTAACGAATTACACTGGCGAATGACATACATCGTGACAAGGAGTTGGGGGTGGGAGGGGTAAAAGGAGAAAAACTTTCACACCTGCCAGCAAAGCACTGGCATAATGCTCAAAATTAGCAGCTTGATAATTCAAGCTGTACATTTTAGAAAAATTCCACAAATATTTGGGTAAAACAGTGAGGAAGCCGTAAAAGGAGATTAAGTAAAAAAGGTTAGACCTAGATGACATGATGTAGGAAACTGACAGCTTAACAGGAAATCTCACGCTAACTGATCTGCAATAATGATCATCTTCTATGAAGCGCCTATAATGAGCAAGTTGGTGAGACAAAATGAAGTCAAAGTTCTGATCTCAAGGGCAGGAGTCAGGTGTTTTTCTAGCACCACAAAATAAGGTAGGCTGTGGCAAGTGTTACGGTGGTGACATAAATGAACACAGAGACAAGAGATTCATTATGGCAGACGGCAACTGGAGCAGGCTTCTGCAAGGAAGGCAGATTGAAGTGGGGTCATTAAGAACAGAAAAGACTGGCTTCAAGAGGACAGAGGTGACTATGAGGACATTTCAGAAAGGGGAACAGGAACAGTAATGTCAAGGGTGGGACAAGGGGTCTATCAGTTGGGTCTAGAGCAGAACGACCTATTATGTGAAGGCCCATTTTAAGGTCTGAAATTACAGAGAAATTGCCTTTGGTTCTCTGGAAAAAGGCAACTCCATAATCACGAAGGAATGGAATGGAATGGAATGGAATGGAATGGAATGGAATGGAATGGAATGGAATAGAATAGAATAGAATAGAATAGAATAGAATAGAATAGAATAGAATAGAATAGAATAGAATAGAATAACTTTGAAGTAATGTAATGAACACTACAAAATAAAACTATTCGTGAAGCATTTATAGACTGTAAAACATCACAGGCCGGAGGCGTCTGCCTTGTTAACGTGCCCGCTGCCAAGACGACAGAAAGCTGCTGCAGGCGGGCGATGATCTGTGCCTGCGTCCTGACCCCCGCTGGGCCATCCCAGGCTCCCGCCCAGCCCTGAGATGGGGGTGGACTCTTACCCTGAGGGAAACACCAGCAGAAGTGAGTGACAGGTATTTGCTGAACCAAAACTAGACAGGGGAGTGGGCTGTGGAGGGTGTACTTCGGCCCGAGGAGCTTTCCTGGGAAGCACCTGAGAGACCTGAAGAGGGGCAGCAGGAAGCAGCAATGATCCCTCTGGCAGATTATTGGGAAATTATCTGCCATCTGGGACTATGCAGATATGGGCTCTGCCCTCTCAGGGCATAACGTTTAGCAGAAAAGAGACACTTATCGAGTGTTTTAAATATGGCAAGTGTTTCACAGAAGAACCGGGAGACTATTTCTGGTCCACGGACAGGGAGCACAGCCGTGGAGGGGGCAGGGGAGAGGTAACAGCTTGGAGGAGGGCTCAGTGAGAGGAAAGGACACAGAATCTTGGAAACAACGAAAGCAGAAATGACCAGGACACAGAGTGCAAGGTGGAGAGGAGACTCCCGGCTGGGGAGGTGGGCCTGGGCCAGTGACCATGGAGCCTTGTAGTCTGCTTCAGAAGTTTGGATTTTGTCTTAACAGTAATGGACAAGCACGAAAGAGTTATTAGCAGGTCAAGTACATGATCGGGCTGAAGTCTGAAAAGGCTCACTTTGTCAAACGATCGTGTGAAAGGAGGAGGAGGCTTGTTCAGACAAGACGTGACAGTGGGTCAGACATAGGCGGGCGCAGGGCTGCGGAAAGACATTGATGGACTGGAAGGTGTTTAGAAAAGAGTCTCCAGAGCCTGGGGACAATGGGACACTGAGGAGCAAGGAAAAGAAGGCACAGCAGGCCCCGTCTGTAGTGGGAGGGAAGCGGGAGCACAGGAGACGCAGGAAGGCCAGGCACCTTTCCCGAGGTCACAGAGAGCAGCCTATCTATGAAGACGCATGGAAGTCACTGATGCAGATGTGGTAAGAGAGCAGAGGCATGGGCTGCACATCTGGAATCCAACCCTGGGTCAACAACGAAGCAAGGCTCTGAGCTCTGGGCCCCTCATGTGTGCACGGGGAACATACGCTGCCTTTCCGGTTTATGGCAAGGGCCTAGGATGACGCACATGTAATGCTGAGCACTGCTGTGGACTGTGTCCCCTCAAAATCCGTATGGTGAAGCCCTAGCCTCCATGATCTCATAATGTGACCTTATTCGCAAACAGAGTCATTGCAGAAGTAATTTGTTAAGAGGTCACACCAGAGTACGGCGGGCCTCTACACCAGCAGCACCGGTGGCACTATAAGAAGGACACTATGTGAATGCACATGTGCAGACCAAAGCAGAGACTGGGGTGATGTGTCTATAAGCCAAGAAATGCCAAAGATTGCCGGTGAATCAAGAGAAGCTACGACAGAAGCCTGGAAAAGAATCCCCTCACATCTCTCAGAAGGAACCAACCCCGCTGACCATCTGAACGAGGACTTCTAGCCTCTAGGGCTGGCAGAGACATTCATAGGGGCTATATCTAACAGGAACACTTCTCTAAGTTAGGATCAGGCGAATGACTGGCATGGAGAAATACACTGTGCACATGGTCAAATGCTGTTTCTTGGCAATGAGTAAGAATGATGTCAGAACAAGACAATAAATAAATCAGTTTCTAAAATTTCACTTTGCTAATGGTTTTTCAAGACTGTATCTCTTTTATTCATTAAATGAGACAATACTTCTGATTACTGAAATATTAAAGCTATACTGGGAATTCATTATTAAGCTACAAAACATCATCGATGCCCTTATAATTTCTAAACACCACAATCCTATTTATCTCAAATTGGAAAATAGTCACTGGGTAAACTATTTACTTCTAAGCAGATCTCATGACTGTTTGTCTCACTTGGGATTTCAGTCTCACTCTTTAACTCTATTTCATTTGTTTCTCTTCAAGGTTTGTGACACAGAGGCACACTTTAAGTTACTGAGAAGCTATTCTTTTCTTACAAAGCTGTAAGGCATCGCCAGGGGTGGTTTTGTACCACAGAGAATGGACTACTTGACTGTTAACAGACAATCTTCTTACATGTAAAATATCCACACTGTAGGTCCAGATAATGGCCTGCCCTCTTCTTACCTCAGTTAGCTCCCAGGTGATACTGATGGTCCAGCAGAGACCGTAACTGCGGATCAGCAAGGCCTTCATGGCCCAGCCCCAGAAATGCCCAAATGCAAATATATCAAAATGGCTGATAATCCTCTCCCAGGTGATAACATGGCAGTTCACAGCATACTCCTGTTTAAAGTAAAAAGGGAAATAATGAGTGACACTCTAGGAATCAACTGGCTTCCAGGATTCGGACAATAAATAGGCACTGATGTGACACTGTTAACCAATGTATGTCCTGCCCAATAAAAAAAAAAGTTTTAATAACTGAGGATTCTTGAGGAAATATGGACAAACATTAGAGTTTATAAATTAAACTGCTTTGCTCTGAATTGCAAAAGCTGGGTTAAAATGAGAAGCAAAATAATTTTACAGAGGCTTAACAGATCTTAAAGAAGTGACATCACTGAGCCTACATCACCTGAACACAGGGTAGCTGTGGTAAGCCCAGTAACAAAAACATAAATAAAATTCCAATAAATAAAGAATAAATAGAATCCCAATAGGTTTGGAAATTTAAAAACACATCTCTAAATATCATGAATTAAGGAAGAGATCATAACAGAAGTTTAAAATATTTAAAAAACAGAAATGATAATGAAAATAGTGTATTATCAAAAATGATGGGATGCAGTTCAGCAGGACTTAGAGGGAAACAAAAAGCCTAAAATGCTTATGTGTGAAAAGAAGAGAAGCTGGAGCATCCAACTTCAGAAATTAGAAAAACAGAATAACACCCCACTCTAAAATGTATGAATTATTACATAATTTAAATATTAAAAAATTACAAATCTTTACAAACTCTTGGTTCTATTTCTAATGTCTTTTTGTTTTTACTACACCCAGAAGTGATGTTAAGTTGCCGTTACTTAGGGAGGGGAAGCCCACTCTGCCTGTCTCCCAGCCAGTCTGAGGGCTGATCTCTGGGGTTCCGCCCCCTCCCTCACTGCCCAGCACTTAACCGAATACACGTCCTGCTCATTTCACCTCCTCAGATGTTCCTTTTCTCCATCTCGCCACCTGTTATTTCTTGTTTAGACGTCTGCAGTAGCTTTTTAAGATTATGAAATGTTTCGGACATGCGAGAGCACAGATGACACTCTAACAAGCACCCGAGCGCCCACCTCCAGACTAAGACTACAGAGCCTTTTAACTGGTCTCCCTCTATTCACGTTTGCTTCCTGTTATCGAATCTCTGCAAACAGAAATATTTTACAGATGAGGAATCAGATCATTCTGGGTGTGAGTGGGTTTGTGGGGATGGCTGGGTAAGGCCTCTTCCCAGTGTGCAAGGATTTCCACGACTACACGCTCCAGGCCTCCTGCTCCACTTCCTCTCTCACTCTCTCATGTCTAAGTTCGGTGACCTTTTTAGAACAACACATGTATGAACTCCAGTGTCTTCGGAAATCATCTGCCTACAGATAGCACAGAGAGTGCCTATCTGCTCCTTCCTCTGGGAAGAGGCTTGTGGTTGTCCAATGGGACATGGAAAGGCTTGGCTAATTCGCGGGCAGAGGGGCTGCATTAACAAGGCCACGAGGCCAGGTCTAAAGCCACCTGCTCCACTGAGCTCTCACCAAGAAGAAATTAGCTAATATTCTGCACTCTTTTCCTATTTCCAAACTGGACTGGAGATGGGGGGTATTATTAATTGACCCCCTAAAACACCCACTCAGGTCATGTTACTGCTCTATTTTTAAACCTTCCATGGACTATTATTACATTCAGGATAACAGCCAAGCTCCTCATTTAAGTCTCCCCAGCCTCAGGAACCACCCTCCCCTGCCTCTTGATTTCTGTTCTCCTTCAGCTTTCGACTGGTCCCAGCTTCCCGAGTCAGGGCCTCCTCACGGGCTGTTCCCCCAGCGCCGACCCCCACTTTGCTTGGCCAACTCCCACTCACTTTTTAGTTGTTAGCTTATATATCAGCTCTCTGCAGGAGCCCTGACTTCCCAGACTAGATTGGGTCCCTTTTGTAGTTCTCATGGCACCCATTTCTTTTCCTTTATTGCTCTGCACACATCTGTGATCATCATGCCGTCCTAGTTCTATGCCATGTCCTCTACACACCAGAGCAGATAAACAACTGGGATGAAAATTTCAATATATGACAATGTTTGGTGCATTTAATATAAGGTTTCTTTCTCCCCCCGCCCCCACCAAAAGCCATATCTATAATTAACTGACGGCATATCTTAAAATTGGTGTTGACGTCCTGACCCCCATGATCCATCTTAATGTTACGGAGAGACAAGCAGACATCACGGGCCTCCTGGTGTGATACACAGCACTGTCTGTGAGGCAGTCCCCCTACAGGACACAGAACTGGGCAGGAAGCTGGACGCAGTTTCAACATCTGACGTCCAGTTTATAGAAAATACGGGGCACAGAGAGATGTGTTAAATAATACCCTGCAAATGCAAGCTGTGAAATCCAGACATGAGAAACTCTATAAAATAAACAATACGGTTTCTTTGACAAATAAAACTCAAGGTAAAAACAGGTGGGGAAGGACTACAGATTAAAAGAGGCTGAAGAGCTATAGTAAATACAATGTGCAGACCTTGTCTGCATCCTATTTTGAACAAATCAACTACAAAAAACCCTTTGTGATGTGACTGGGGAAAGGTGAACAATGACTGCATACTGTTATCTGTTAGGCAACTATTTCCAAAGTCTCTCTACTTTAGATATAATGTTTGAGAACTGTTCCAAAATAATCCAAGATGTGGAGGGCGGGGGTAAGATGAAACAAGATTGGGTATGCGTTTCTAAAGTTTTAAAAAATTGTTGAAGTTGTCTTGAGTAAAAGAAAAAGAGCCAACAATTATTTGTTTCACCTGCCTTCCGGTAGATTGTGCGCTCCGAGAGGCAGGCAGGGTGCCTCCCCCGCCCCCAGCAGCAGTGTCTAGCACACAGACGAAGCTCAGTGCCCATCTGAAAGGGAAGACTGCTGCTTCAGGCAACCCAGTTTACAAATGAGCTGTGCTCTGGAAGCTTATCTGAAGCACAGAACACGTATTTTTGAACAAAAATTAATATTTAGAAAAATAGCAAACTTTTCAGGTAATTACGCACACAAAAAAGCCTGTCTCTAATAGGATTTCAAAAGCCCCCGATCCTATTTTATGATATTAATTCTAAAAGGAAAAAAAGAGTATGAATTTCAATGTGCGATACCAGGTAGGAACTTGAGTCTCCTGGGATTAGGAAAAGGTGGCCATACTGAAGCAGGGCAAAGCAGATGACACTGGGCATGAGGGAAATACAGCCTTTCTGTGTGGCACGACATACTGCTCCTCGCTACACATTCTATCAGAGGGCAGGTGTTTCTCGAGAGCCTTCAATGCACACATCCTTAGAACTGTGAGAGGCTAAGGAAGTAGGAAGTGACCGGGGATAGTGATGGAGAAGACCGAGGTGTTCTAGCACCATGTGGGAGTCTAGGAGCTGAAAACAGCCTCATACTTTGATTTTGGCAAGAAAGAATTAGTCAATATTTAGAAACTAGATTTCAAAAGCCAGTTTCAGCTCTTTTGGGGCTGTCAGTGTAACAATTGAATGTCTCTGTGATGTCAAATTCCTAAGGAATCTAGATGTCAAAACCATTATTAGATTTAACCCCCACCCCAGCTTGCTATGAGAATGTGACTGACAGATTCACCTGTAAATCCACCTACAAGTCAGTTTACTTCAAAGGACCAAGAAAATTGTGGGGGGTAAATATCATAGTGGAGACACCTTTCTCCTAATCTCTATTTCATAGATTTCAGTGGGCATCAAAGCACTTATTATTATTATTATTATTATATTATTATTATTATTACAACAACTGTATAATTGAAGAATAGTCCAAACGGAAAGTACAGGTTTTTGGAGCTAAAGGGATCTTACAGTCTGTGCTCTGAGCAAGATACTTACCTATTTTAAGCTACTGTTTTCTCCTCGGTAAGACGGGTATATTAATGTCTGCCATGCATACATGAGACTTGCAAAGATTCAAAATAAAGCACCGCCGACTGCCTGGCAGAGCTGACAGCCCACAGCAAGTTACTGGCTGCCACCCTCACCGCGACCGTCACGATCATTATCATAGAAGTTGTGAAGTCACCCTGTACCTTCCTCTTCCTTAGAGTAAGAACCCCCAGCAGGCTCTACTCTTTGGGAGTTTTAAGTAATGTTTGGCATTCTTATTTTTGCCTTTAGCATGTCCTTTATAAAAGTTAAAGATAAAATCTGGAACACCATTCAGAGGAGGGTACGACCAATCTCAACCACAGTAGGATGTTTACTTCTTGAGCCTTTTATCAAGCCCCTTCCATTGTTCCTTGTTCGTTAAACAAGGGTCTGTCTCTGGCCTAAATTCCTGTTCTCCTTTTCTGAGCATGACTAGCTTTTTCTTCAATCTGTAACAAATGTTAGGCATTTAAAAGGGGGGTGGGGGGGGAGTAACTGCATTACAGTGTAAAATAGTCCCTTATAGTCAAAGTACAGAGTAGTTTTAGCCAAAAATAAAATTATATTGTGATTTAATAAAAATAATGAATGCAATGGCCTCAATTATTACAAGTGGTCCTTCATGGCAAGTGGGTGGGAGGGACCGGTGTTCAGGCTGGAGCAGGAAACGGAGAAGCTGAGGGTGACAGAGCGGCTGCAGCTGCCATCACGGAGGACCTGCTGTGTGCAAGGCACTGTGCTAGGCCTCATGGATAATGTCACTTCGTTTAGTTCGCAACCAGCTCCCCAAATAAACAGAACAGGCTACTACCCAAGTCCTACAACTAACAGGTGACAGAGGTAGAACTCACACCCAACCCAAGCCTGTCATGGGATAATGTTCACTCTTCCCGCCATCCTCCTTTGCTCCAAGAGAGGGTTTCATCTCCGTTTCCCTCAAACAACCCATGCACCTCACCAACCTGCCCAGAGACCTGGATTTTAGATCTCTACACAGGAAATACAGAGCGGGAACAATTCAGAATGTCCATCTGACCACCTCCAACACGAGGAGCCCACCAGTTTCTGAGACCACTGACAAGACATACCATGATGTCCGCTTCCCTCGTGGCGTATCGAAGATTTGGATCTAGCCAGTACATCAGGGACTTCACCTGCTCGAAGTTCAGGAAGAGAAGGAAGACCAGGAACAGGAAGTAGAGCACACTGAGACCTGAGGGAAACAAAAACAATCTCACACTGAGGAAAGATCCAGGTGTCAGATGCAACGCACACATCACACTCAAGCGACTGACTTAGGGCCAAAGCAGCGGCTGCTTTGCAGCACGTGGAGACCCCCCCCACAATCTGGCATTTCCTTCGATGAGGGTCTGATGCACAGCCCTAACTCAGGGTAAGAGGGTCAGTAATACTTGTTGAGAAAATTATGCTGAAACTGACACTTGAAGGACTGGCAGACAGAGGGGTGGGGAGTGGGAGTGGAGGGGTGGAAGCAGCTTTCAGACACAGAACGGTGGGCAGGGAGGTCCCCGGAAAAAAGAAATGTCTGGAAGCTGGCAGGTGGCTGGGGTGTCAGCAGAAAGGGGAAGGGAGTAGGGTGGCACTGAAGTGACAGTCAGGGTTGGAGGCCTTGACAAAGATTTGAGAGTTCATCTTAAGTGAAACAAGGAGCTCTTGATGGGATTTAAATGGGGAAATAAAATGCACTAGGTAACACTTTACAAAGCTAACACTGGCCACTGTGCAGAGTGGTTGCAGGCGGGCAAGTCCAGGTGTAGACAGTCCAGCTGGGGGGCCACTTCAGTAGTGACAGGTATAAAGTGTGAGAGGAGGCCCAGCGCCACTCACCCACACCTTACATCTCATGCTAGCCCATGCAGACATTATGTTACTGTCACGTCACATCATGATTGGTATCCTAATAATCACCCCACACCATTCAAAAATAAAGTTAGTCTACTTTCAAAGGGCAAAACCCAACTTCCGGCCAAGACGGAGGTGTAGGTAGATACACTCTGTCTCCTTGCATAACCAAAGGAAGGACAACAACAAATTTAAAATAAAAAAATAACCAGAGCTGCCAGAAAATCGAACTGTATGGAAGTCTGACAACCAAGGAGCTAAAGAAGAAACATCCATCCAGACAGGTAGGAGGGGCGGAAATGGGCAGCTGGGGCAGAGAGGATGTGGGGCAAGGCTGCAGCTGGCAGACCGGGGTGCGCAAGACGGCAGCTGGAGGACCGGCGGTCCCACATTTGTGTGTGCGGATAAACTGGGACGTGAGGGAGACCATGCAACTCAGGGTTCCCGTGTGGGAAAAGAAAGCCTCAAAACCTCTACTGGTAAAAGCCTGCGGGGTTTGTGGTGGCGGGAGAAACTGCCAGTCTCACAGGAGAGTTCGTCTGAGAGACCCACAAGGTCCCAGAACGTACGCAAACCCACCCACCTGGGAATCAGCACCAGAAGGGCCCAATTTGCTTGTGGGTGGCAGGGAAGTGACTCAGAGCCGGCCAAGAGCCGAGCAAGCGGCATTGTTCCCTCTCAGGCCCCTCCCCCGCATACAGCCCCACAAGGCAGTGAGGTGGGTCGCCCTGCCCTGGCAAATACCTAACGCTCCGCCACTCACAACTCAATAGGCATGCCCAGACCAAAAAAAAATAATAATAAATAAAAAAAATATATATATACACACACACACACACACACACACACACATACACGCACACACATATATATGTATATATATCCCAAAGAAAGAACAGATCAAAGATCCAAGAATAGGACTAAGCTGATGAAGAGATAGCCAACCTATCAGATGCAGAGTTCAAAACACTGGTAATCTGGATGCTCACAGAATTGGTGGAGTATGGTCACAAAATGGAGGAAAAAGTGAAGGCTATGCAAAGTGAAATACAGCAAAATATACAGGGAACCAACAGTGGAGGGAAGGAAACAGGAACTCAAATCAATAATTTGGAACAGAAAAAAGGAATAAACATTCAACCAGAACAGAATGAAGAAATAAGAGTTCAACAACATGAGATGCTTATGAACCTCTGGGACAACTTTAAATGCTCCAACATCTGGATCATAGGGGTGCCAGAAAGAGAAGAGGAAGAGTAAGACATTGAAAACTTATTTGAAAAACAATGAAGAAGAACTTCCCCAATCTGGCAAAGGAAATAGATTTCCAGGAAGTTCAGGAAGCTCAGAGTCCCAAAGAAGTTGAACCCAAGGAAGCACACACCAAGGCACATCATAATTACATTACCTAAGATTCAAGATAAGGAGAGAATCTTAAAAGCAGCAAGAGAAAAGGAGACAGTTACTTACAAAAGAGTTCCTGTAACACTATCAGCTGATTTCTCAAAAGAAAACTTACAGGCAAGAAGGGGCTGGAAAGAAGTATTCAAAGTCATGAAAGGCAAGGACCTACATCCAAGATTACTCTATCCAGCAAAGCTATCATTTAGAATGGAAGGGCAGATAAAGTGCTTCCCAGATAAAGTAAAGTTAAAGGAGTTCATCATCACCAAGCCCTTATTACATGAAATGTTAAAAGGACTTATATAAGAAAAAAATCAAAAGTATGAACAGTAAAATGACAACAAACTCAGAACTATCAACAACTAAACCTAAAAAACCAAAAACAAAAACAAAGTAAGCAAACAACTAGAACAGGAACAGAATGACAGAAATGGAAATCACAGGGAGGGTTATCAGTGTGGTAGGGGAGGGTGGAGAATGGGGGAAAGTTACAGGGAACAAGAAGTATAAATGGTAGGCACAAAATAGACAGGGGGAGGTTAAGAACAGTATAGGAAAGGGAGAGGCCAAAGAACTTATATGTACGACCCATGGACATGAACTAAGGGGGGGAATGCTGGTGTGAGGGGGAGTGCAGGGTAGAAGGGAAAAAAAATAAAAGGAAAATAAATGAAAAAAAAAAAAAAAGAGGGCAAAATCTTGTAAATACATTTGAGAAAGATTTGAAAACCAACCACCAGTGGCTTTGTCACTTCTCTTTCTGTGAACCTGCTAGAATTAAACTGTTAATGTAGGACTTTTAGACACTGTGATACAAATGACCTTGGATCACAGCACCCCATCTGAACTTGGCTTGGCACTAATCTGCAACGTGCCACTCCAGAGGAGGGAACATCCGTGGCTGGGATGAAACGCAACAGCCACAGCACCAGGCCTTCCAACAGGGAGCTGGGGCAGGGGAGGGGCTTGAGAGGAGCATCCCCACCAGCTGGGCATCCCAGGGCCCAGAGAGCACACACTGTGAGGCAGATAGGTATGAGGACCTCCTCAGGTTTGTACTCATGCACCAGCTAGCTTTTTACAAATTTTTAACTCAAATGCCCCCCACTGTATTTTTATTATAATCTTTTCAGAATTAAGGTAGGAAAAAAGTGTCTATGGAGCAGGGGTTCATGGCTAGGTTTCCAGGGCCATTTAGAATATGCAGAACTGTGTGTGTGTGAGCAAGCATGCATGAGTATCTGTGTGTTTGAGTGCCTGTTCGGAAAGGAAAGGGTCTATAGTTCTCATCAGATGATCAAAGGGCTCCATGATCCCAAAAAGATCTCGGGTAAGAAACAAATCTGCTCATTACCTATAATGGACCGTTTGAAACAGGAAAAACAGATGTAGCCAACTAGCTGACAATAGCTTTCAACTTCAAGCAGCAAAATTAAGTCCATGAGACGTAAGCAGGATGCAACCAGGACTATCTTTTTAAAAATGTACATGAATCATCTCACTGCTCTGCAAAAAATCCTCCCGTGACTTCCCACTGCCCTCCACATCCACAATCCGTACTGGCCTCCATGCCCTGTAGGGTTCCATCTATGCCTAACTCTGACCTTTCTCTCACTGCTCCCAGGCCTCCTAAGCTGCGGTCACACCAGCCTGGAACACGCCAAACTTTTCCTAGCCGGGGACCATTTTAGTAGAGATTCCTTTGCCTGCCCCGACCCCCCACCTTTGCATGCTTCAACCCTTCTTTTCATGCAGGTTTCAGGTCCAGGTTAAGCCTCCTGCCTTCCAGCCTCCCCTCATGCACAGGCAGAAGCAGCCACCTAGTCGCTATCCCCTCATACGGTTTTAATATACGTCCTAACACTGAAGCAACATCTGATTTTTTTTTTTTTTATGGGTGTGTTTAAGGATTGGTTTGCTGTAGTTCTCCCTCTGCAAGGCTCCTCCAGACTGGACGGGCTGCTCCTGGGCTCTTGTGCCCCCAACCTCCAGCCTCAGGGCCAGAGCGCCCCTGCACAGAGGTACGTGGTGAACTCCTGCTGAGCAACTGTGGAAGAATGACCACTAAATTCAAAGGGATTTACCTATGATCCCTGAATATTGAAACAAAAACAGGCAGCCTTGAGCAAAAGGTCCATCTTTAGCATCCTTTTGCATAAGATTACATTTTCTGAAGTTACAATTATTTGATGTCTTATTTACGCACGATAAAGACCATATCTAAAGTTCTGAAGACCTGTTTTAAATCCATTCAGGTGATTTCACCATTTGGACTAGAAATCAAATAAAAATAAGACATCTGATACTTATATGATATGCTTATCACTAAACCATAGTTCAAATCAGGGCTCTCTGTCTAAAGACTTCTCCCTTTTCCAAGTTCTTCCCCATTCCTAACATTGACATTGCTGGCTTTTCAGTCTTCCTGGATCCCAACGAGACCAACATGCTCACAGGATACACTTGAGCTTGCACTAGCAAAGAGAAACTTGAAGATGCATAAAGAAAAAGCCACATTCCATTACATCAAATCCTGTGTACATTATGAGACAACGGCATAAGAAGGGGTCAGGCAAGTGGAGTTGAAACAGCTCACACGTACAAGAATGTTTATTATCACCAGTACTCTATTTTTGTGGCAAAGATTTTAATAAAAAATTTACATTAGGAACAACAAGAAGTAAAAATCTATGAAGTTTTTCTATAGAGTGGTAAGTAAAACTGCCACGATAGTGTACGGGGAAAAAAAAAGTTTTTTTAAGTAGAATATATTTTTAAAGCTAATGAGTAACTCACCAAAAACCATTCTCCACAAGGCTGGATGAGGTCGAGTAAATGGACCTGCAAAGGTAACATTGTAAGGTTAGAACAAACTAATTTCAAACAGAGGAAGACTAAAGACAGTGTTGCTGATCTCCATAGAGATAAATATTGTTAAAAGCAAAGGCTCTCTACTTAAAGAATCCCCCACCTCACAGATACTTCGAGGTCAAAGTCTAGGTTGAAATGTTTTACCCACATTACAACAACCACAGCCACAGGTGTCACAGGCACCAAATCTCCACCACAGGTTGCTTTTTTTTTTTTCCTTTAGAACTCAGACCATCACTTCCCAGGGAAACAATGTTATAACACTAAGTAGGTTACCAGGCTAGCCTTTAAGTGCATGTAATATGTACAGTACCTTAACAGGGGAAATCTCCCTGCTACCCAGGAGCTAGGTTCTGGACATTGTGGGTTGTGTGTGCACGCGCGGCAAGTGGAGGGACTAACTTACTCTGAAAATAAAAGAAGGGAAATACTGTGCTTTGAAAATAAGTGAAGTGGGAAATGAGACTGAAAACAAACCCTTTGAGCACTGGAACATGCAGGCTTTTAGGATCATGAACTGTAATAAAATAGCTTTTATTTGGCAACTCAGTTTCCATACACAGATGCAGATTTCATTCAATGCAAACAAAAGTGTCACTAGATGAAACTTACTATAAGTGACATACCAACACCTTCTCTTCTATTTCATTTTTTAAAAAGTAGAAGAAAACAAGCAAACTGGACCAAGCAAGCAAACGACCAACTGAAGAGTCACACCTTGTAAACGTTGAACACTGTCCTAATGGGACCTCTCTGGGGCTGCCAACACCTCTGGGACAGACTTCCTACACTTGGAGAGTTTCTAGCATCACGAATCCCACATCTCCTGAGGAGATGCCAGGACTTGCAGCCCAGCCTTTTTTTTTTTTAATTTTTAAAAAAGATTTTATTTATTTTATTTTTAGACAGGGGAAGAGAGGGAAAAAGAGAGGGAAAGAAACGTCAATGTGTGGTTGCCTCTCGTGCGCCCCCTACTGTGGACTGGCCCACAGCCCAGGCATGTGCCCTGACTGGGGAATCGAACTGGCGACCCTTTGGTTTGCAGGCTGCCGCTCAGTCCACTGAGCTATACCAGCTGGGGCCCAGCCTTCTTTGTAACGGTCCTTCAGTGACACCTGTATCAGATTTGACCTCAGGAGCCAGTGACAGTGGAGGTAAATATGCACAGCCCGCCTCTCATTTATGGCGCTGGCCAGCAGGGACAGTAGTGGGGAGGTGGCATTTCTCACAGTGGTGATTGTGGTAGCGGAGGTTCCATTCGAGTTCACTGAAGAAGTGACTGTGGGACAGGCTATAGTTTATGCTCACTGGGGTGTCCTCATTAGACCAGTTCTGAGTGACATGCTGGTTTCTAGAAGCCTTCTTGGGAACTTGTCTCCTAGCCTTCTATGATTCCTCCTCAAGGATATTGGCTAATATCCTGTTAACAGGCTTTTTAAAATCAACAGAGTCCGCGCTTCTGTTGCTTGCACCCAGGAATCCTATCTGAAGCAAATGTCGCATTGAAATTTGCACTCTGGAACTCGTAAAATCCATCTCTTCTTACAGACTACACTGAAACATTTGAACTGCTTTTGTCTGATGAATCTGTCCTGGACAGGAGCCTGGCCCTGGGCAGATGCCGTAGTGTGTGGGCTCCTGACTTCGTGTAGGAATCTTTCACAACATGAGTCCCGGTGACTACAGGGATCCATTAATTAAAGCTGGGGACAGTGAAACAAGGAAGGGCTTAGCATAGAAGAAGCAACAGGAGAGTCTAGGCCGGGTTGCCTTAGCTCACTGGGAAGTCAGAGAAGAGGCGGCTTTGGGGACAGGTTCAGGGAATTAGCCTGGGACAAGCTGCCAGCTGCCCATTGCCTTAGAGTCTAGGTCACCTGTGCCTGGGGGAGAAGGAGTAGGAGGAGGAAAAGGTAACGGAGTGTGCTGCTCCCCAGAGGTCCTTTGTCATTAGGCTTTTATCTCTTTTCTCGAAGTTGGGGATAACAGGGGAGGTCTCCGGGGAGAGGTCAGTAGAATATTCATCAGTTCTCCAGGAGGGCCCTTTCAGGGCCACGGTCTCCACTGATTGGTCAGTGTGACAGGGCAGGGGGTCTTTAGTCATTGTAGTTGGTTCTGGCCATCACCCCTGCCCACCCCAGTTTTGCTGATTTCCCGGGCCTGGAGCTGAAACACGACTGAGACCCAGATGTTCTTTCCAGGGAGGAAAGGCCTGGGGAGGAAAGGTTACCCTGGGGGTACAGTCCTTGTTTTCCCAGTTTTGCCTCCTGCCAGGCACTGGGGCCTTCCGCCCTGGTGACCATCTACCTGCACCTGGCTGCAAATGGCTCGGGCACTGTGTTCAGCTATCTTGTCTCAGTTTCCCTGTTCCATCTGCCATGGAATTTTCCTAACTTCTCACTATCCTGCCTCGAATCAAGTCCACATTAGGAAAACTGGTGACAAGTATTCCCCAACATCCAATTCTATTCAGTTCCTGAGTACAGATGGTGAGAGTTCAGAACGTAAGTTATGTTTGTGACAGACTCTGCTTTATCCAAATCAATTTGGTGTCTAAGTTTTGGATGGCAAGCAGTGAGGGCTTGTAACAGGTGTGGAATGAGGTTCAGAACGGGGTACAGGCTAAGAAGCCCCCAGAAACATAGGAAACCCCCCCAACCCAGGTAGGGGATGGGAAAGCTTATGGGGTGCTGGAGAAGCACAAAGCTCCAAGGGAAATGGGAGTCGGGGTGAATATTTAAACTAAGCATGCAGCCATTAGCACTCTCCTGACCATGAGTTTTGGAAGGGAGTAAGAGAGCCAGGAGAGGCGCTTCTCTCTCTTTCTCTCCCCCCACCTCTCTCTCTGGCACATGGTTTAGAAAGGACAGGGAGAGTTTTTGCCATGTAGGCTGTAGTAAGGAATTAGGCCATGCACCGCTGCTGGGATCATGCCTGCTATAGCTGAGTCCAGAGCTATAAAGGGCTTCCGTGCCAGATCCTGTCCTGCTGCACCTGGATTTTACCTGGACTATTAAGACCTATGCCCTTTCCTAAGCTTCACCATGACCCAGAGTAACATGCTGCATGCTTTCCTGGACAACTATACAGAGGCTGGCGGCACAGCATTCCAGATCCTGCGCAGATAAGGACATGGGAAACTTTTGGGGTTTTTGGCTCATAGCTTGGTGGGGAGCATGGGAAGTGCTGGGTATCGTAGGAAAACTGGACTCAGAGGAAGGGTGCTCTAGGCTCCCCAAGGGTTGGGATGTTGTAAGTAAAGATCTGCTCCTTCCAGCGTTAACTGTTGGGCTTACACCAAGGCACCACCGGAATGGTCCGGTCTGCTCACTTACAGTTTTGGCGAGCTCTGTAAGAAGCTCAGACAGTGAGATTCGTTTAAAAGCTTATCCAAATCTGTTCAGTTTCTGAGTTCTGATAGCGAGGGTTCAGACAGCGAGGAACACCTATGTTCCTTTTAATCATCTGCTCTTTTCTCAGAAAAGCACAGCGAAGCAGAGAAATCAGAATGCCCTTTTAGGTAACATAATATGGTTAACTTTCGTCATACAACATTGGAAAACTGACAGCTAATATTGCCATCTTTTAAGTAATTTTCTCTTCCAAATGCTCTTCTTCACTGATTTTTGGTTGATGCTCTTGACTTGCCACCATGAATGATGACGGCCCTCTGGTTTGCAAATACTACTTCATCGATACCGCTGAGTTAATCTTTCAGACGTAACAGGGGAGCCCAGCTTTCTTTGTGGTTTCCTCTTACAAGGTCCTGCTCTAAATTTTACTCGGCTATTCCATGCCCAGTCGACACTTAAAATCACATGGTGTTATTCTCAAGAGCAATCATAACAAATTTGTAACAGCAGCAGTACTTTCCTGAGTACTCACTGTGTACCAGGCTGGGGGCTGAGACGCCCCCACATTATCTCTCAGTTCTCCTGACAGCTGGGTGATGAGGGTGGTACCATCGTGCCTATTTTACACATAAGGACACTGAGCCCCAAGAGACCAGCCCAGGGTCACACGGCTTACAGGACTTCCCTCTGGCCAGAGAGCACACATGTAGTTCTCCATCAACTCTGTCGGGCCTGGGCCAACTCAGGAGACACTGAGGGGTGCTGAGGGTCTAAGCCAGGGCTGTCTCAGGGAGACGCAAGCTAGTGGGTCCTGCAATGCGGAACTGATAAACCAGGTCAGGGAAAACTGGAAGACCAGGGAAAGGCCAGGGAGCTGACGGGAGTTCCCTCGTATCAGGAGAACGGCCTCCAAAGTCCTCTTCCACCTGTGATTACTTTAAGAGAAGACTTCTGAAAACAGTCACAGCCCCTGATTATCTGACCCTAAGCAGTACGTTTCAGAATTAACAAGAGGATAGACAGCGTGTGCTTAAAGAACTTGGAGCTGAGGGGCCTTACAGCTCTCCTTACGCCCACATACAACTGCTTCAGCCGAGGGTACCTCCCCCTGCTACTCTGTGGTTCCCTGTGACGGGCACACACTGTTCCAGGTCCGGGAAAGAGTATTTTCATTTTGTTGCAGTGCTGTTTTTTTTTTTAAGCCTTGACTTACCCTTAATTGAATTTTTTCCTCTTTTTTCTAGATTTCCCACTTATACATCATAATATCACAACACAATATTTCTCAAAAAAGACAAGTTTAAAAAATGACCCTTCAGCTTTGCAAACTGAAATGCACTGGATCTGAAAAAAATGCTTAGGAAATCCGACACAGTGGGTTTCAGAAGAGACAGAAGAGTGGCACCAAGGTGCTCTGCCTGAACCACGCTGGCAAGAACCATCTGTCTTTTACCTACGAAAGGTGAGATAAAGCCCTGGAGAATGTAAGGTGACCCTTTCAGTTGCAAACTTTGAATCTGCCCACTCCTTAGAAGTGCATTCTCGTAACATTACTCACTAAGAGGACCATATTCACCGTCACATGGTAACATTACTAAAAATCTTAGTACACTTAAAAAAATAACACAAGACTGAGGCTGGTATTTTTCTCCATCATAGTCTTGACATTTGCGCTCACCAGATCACCCACACAGCTGGCTACTCCAGTCAAGTCACCATTTTATGAAAGCCGGGCTGTCCTTAGCACGGGTCTGCCTAGAAGCAGCAGGACCACCTAGAGCCTCCGCAAGCTTTAGTCAAGGCCTTCACCACAGATCTTATCTCCCAACAAACTATTTCCAAGGCTTCCAGTAAAGGGAGGATTCCTTCCAGGCCCCTGAAGTGCTCCATCTCGGGGCGTGCTTCTCGCCTACTTTACTTCCAACCTGCTAAAAGGTGCCAGGAAGGGCCGGGATCTCCAGTTCAGGTATTCTTTCTCTTGATCACGCACGGAAGGAACAGGGAAGGCTGCTTACAGTGTGGTGAAAAAAGAAGCGCCACTTTTTTTGGATTCTGGTTCTCTTACTGGGCACATTTAAAAACTACGTGTTTTATCTTTGTCAGTCCCTACATCTAGAGCTCCTAATTTTAATCAGATGTTAAGAGCATGTTTAATTTCAAAAGAAATAGAAACCAAATGTCCTCATCATGAGAGGAGGAGCACTTTAAAAACCTCAGAAATTAAAAATACGGTCATTGCTTGACTTGCCAGCAATAGTTATACCTGTAACTGTTTAAGGGACCAAACCTCAGGGAAGTGTAATTCTGCTTTAAAAAACTACAAGTTTACATTTGTGTCCTCAGGCTGTCTTAATCTATTTTTTCCTGCATCATTTTTTTTCAGCTTTATTGAGGTATAATTGACAAAACTGTAAGGTATTTATTATTAAAGTTTAAATGTCTCTTAAAAAACTAGAAAAGTGAATAAAATTATTTTTATGCAAATTTTAAACCTAAGGAAAAAAATTTTAACAAGAAAAAGTAATGGGGCAGAGGACGGAGTATGAGAAGAAACAGGAACTTCTTTAATTTAGAAGACAGTGAACCTTCTGGATCACCTTCATATCTCGAGATGTAATTAGCACCATGCTGAGCTCAGAAGTCAAATGAGCCTGAAGGACAAACACTAAGATAAAATCAGGAAAATCGAGAAATACTACTATTTCACTCTCCTTAAAACACTTGAAAGAAGTGCTGAATGGTGTTTCTCTTGCAGATAAGTCAAGGGAAGGAGAGGGCTAACACCAGGATCTTTTCTTTTGCTGACAGATTCGTTACTTAATTCAACATACACTCATTGAGACGCCAGTGTGCCAGGCACTGGGGTGCAGGGCGGGCTTGGGTGGTGCAGAAGCCGGAGGAACAGTTCAGGGAAGCCTTCGGAGGCCAGAAAAGAGCACCATAAGGTCAGCTGCTGGAAGAAATCGCAAAGCCAACTGGAGACTGAAATAGGTTTCTAATTTCACTCCAGTGATATAGTTATAATCACACTCCAATGACAGAGTGGTATCGTTAAAATTACCCTTCCATTTGAGTGTCAGCTGCTGTAATGGGATGGAGGTAGTATTTAAAACAAATAAAAATTGAAGGGAACAGGAAGAGAATGGGAGAGAAGATGGCAGGTGCGAAGTGTGATGTAGTTACCAGACCCTCTCCCTCCCCAGTCTTGCCTCGGGGTCTCTACCTCCATGTCTGTTTACAGGGTCAAGGAAAGGAACTCTACAGCCTAAGCCTATTACTCATCCTCTTGGCTGTCAAAGGAATTCTGTTGAGTATCCACTCTTCTCCCAAATACTGTAAACTAGGTGAATTCTAAGCTGATAGAGACAATCCTGTTCTTTTATTCTTTCAGTCAAAGAGATCTATCGAAGGTCTCTGATGTGCCCGTTCCTCTCAGCACTGAACATTCCTGCCCTCAGGTCTGGCTGCAGGGAGCCCTGTCACCCAGTCCTAGACAAAGAGAACCGAGGGTTAGTGTGCTAGAAAAGGTGTCCTCACTCGTAAAAAAAATACACAAGAAGAAATTACTTTTTCTTCTGCCAGACACTGTCCGCAAGCACATGTCTGGCACTGGAGCAGCTACCTTGAGATCACCAGGGCAGGTAAGCACAGGTTAGGGTCCTCATGCTGAAGGTGGTGGAAGAGAAAGAGGGAAAGAACCTGGGTTCTCCTCCCACGTCACAGAGCTGCTGAATTAGCCAACCTGGAACAACTCTACCTGGGTACTTCTGGTGATGTATGAAAGTAAACATTTTCCTTTTGAAATGGGTTTCCTATTGCCTGTGGCCAAAAGCATTCTGTTATAAAACCCTATGGAGAAAGTCAGGGGCTTTCTTTGTTATTTAGACACTGTACCAAAAAAAAAAAAAAAAGAATGAAAAAAAATCACAGGGCCCCCTCCCCATAGGACTTGACCAATCCTACCACACAGATAACATACATTAAACTCACACATATGAGACCTTCAGACACAATCATATTTAGACCTACACTCAAGCACACAGGGCAGCCTTCACTAGGTCAAGGTTAAATGCATTTGAAGTTGCCAAAACAGAACCATTCTGGGAATGCCAACCTCTGCAGGCACTTCCCCAAAAGTGCTTTTCAAGGAGAAGACAAATGTTGGTGACAAGAACGGAGCAAGAAGGGGTACAAATATTCCACTGAGAGAAGCAGCCATCCAGCATCGTGGCTCCTAGACAGGCCTGAGATCTGAATGCTGGCTCTGGGAAGGGACAGCCACACAGCTTGGGAGCACCCTTTCCCAGCGGCCCAGCGATTCCCCCATCGTCTCCATGGCACCTCCAAGAGCCAACCCTAACCTAAACGTATTCAACAACATTCTTTAATGTGGAAACTTATAATTTTACTGTGCAAACAAATGGACCTTTAGAAAACAAGGCAGACACTGTGTTTGCTATGTACACATGGCTTCAGGAGAAGCCCTCTCAACACGCCCTTCCCTAACATCCCAGTCCTCCTTATGAAGAACACTGACCTGCCATCGTCCCTGTCCATGTCTATCTGAAACCTTTTGGGGGGTTGCCTGCAGATGAGTTTGTGTGTGAGCTACACAGAGGTGGCAGGGAGAAGGAGAAGGCGGGACGAGAGTAGCAAAAGGAGAAAGGAGGGATGTTCAGATTATCTGCTGATCATGGACAACACTGGCAACACAGGATATGGGCACATCCGCTACCCGCCTTCTGCAGGACCCAGGGCACACTGTACAGGTCAGCTAAGCCCCTGAGACCACAGTCCCAGGAAAAGAAAAGCCAGAGACTGATGGAGGCGGAGAGAAGCAAAGGGAGAATAAACACTTTGCAATGAACCTTATATGAGAAATGACCAGAGCAATGTTGAGTAAAGGAAAACGTGGGAGCCGGGGCCCTAACACCCGCTGACATCAAGTGGCCGGTGACCTCTCATGGATGGATGGCAACCACGGGTTCAGCCTTCTCAGCTGCACACCAAGCTGGCCAAACGAGGTGAGCCCTACGGGACCTCCCCTCCCATATATCACACAGTCCCCACAGTCAGGATGAGTAGGGCATAAAACAAACTTAACTTTCATCTTTCTAGGAGGAAAACAAAAGCCCAGCTCCACATGAGAAACTGGGCAGGTTAAGTGCTGGGTAGGTAAGACTGGAGGGCTTCACTAGTAAAAAGAGGAAAAACCAGCAGAAATCACACAAAATGTTACCTCCAGTGGGTTTTAGCCCCAGACCTTCAGGACCTTCAGCACAAAGAAAAACTTCTGCTGATGAAGCCCCAAAACCCAGCTCCTGCTAAAGCTTCATGGACAGAATGGCTGTAACATCATGGCTATTGAGAGGCTAATCTTTTAGGATCCTCAGACTTCCAAAATGGTTCTGGACTCAAAAATAGCAACTTTTAAAAAAAAAGCAAAAGAGAACCTTCAAAGTGTGAAGAAGTAACCCTTAAGAACTAAGCAACAAATTAACACACAGCCAAAGAAAATGGACAACTTTAAGAAGAGACATACTTTTGGAGTGATAAATTTGCTGAGCATGTACTCTGCTCTGATTTTAAAAAAAACAAAAACAAACAGTAGGCCTAGAGACAGATGAGATAAGAAATAAAAATAGAGGCCACAGGTCAATAGTAGCCCTGTCATCAACTGATGACAAGGAAGTACGCAGCACATCCTCACAGGATACAGAAGGGCTGAGGAGGGGAGTGACAGTCACCACTGCCACTTGAAATGTCACCTACTCAGCTTCCCTTGGGGCTTTGGTGACAGCTGGTTTTGGGTTGGTATCCCACCTGAGGTGGGTCTTACAATCTTCTTGCATTGGGCCGTATTCTTATGTTACCTTTGTATGAAAAGCCCAGGTTCCAGAGCTCAGGGGGGGCACCCACAGCCTCGGGTGGTTCCAGTGTGCATGAAATGATTTATGCTACAAGTGGCCACGTAGTTGGCACTATAACATGGGGCCGTTGAACTAGAGGACAGGCTACATGATGTCCAAGCTCTCTAAACCTAAAATTCTGAGATTTTGTATGTTGGGGATGGGAAGGAAAAGAAAGTTGGCAAATAGCCAAAAAGCTGTTTGACATCGGGAACTTTTCCTAGAAAGTGAATTCTACAGAAAGGTCAATTCATCCCATGACCTACCTATATCATGGATCTCTTGTCTTCGTACCCCAATAATTATGCATTAGCAGAACCCTCAATTGTCGTGGAAAGGCCAAACTATGTTTGCCATATCTGCACAAGATATGAAGGTGTTAATGTCTGTATCCCCCCCAAATTCCTATGTTGAAATCCTAATTCCCCATGTGAAGGCTGCTGAACTTCTTAGACCCCACAGGACTGAACCACAGCATTACCTGACTGGGATCACTGGCTATTCTTTAAAACAAGGACCCCAAAAGCAATTTAGAGATCACTCTGGCTGGGCTGTCACTTCCATCACAGGCTCAGAGTGCAAAGGTCATGGAGGGGAGGGGAGAGGAGGTGGGCAGCCTCCACCTTGGTTTCAATGGGCGAGCACTGCGCAAAGTGTCTTAAACCTTAAGACCTCTTGGTCTTGATTTAAGATCTCACAGAAGCTGCCTTTCTAGGTTTGGGACTTGCCTCAGGCCCATCACCCTTTCCTTCTTTCCTATTTCTCTCTTTTGGAGCAGAAATGTCTATCCTGTGCCTGTCCCACTATTATACTTCGGAAGTACTTAACTTGTCTGGTTTCAGGTTCACAGAGGAAGAGAGATTTTACTTTGGGATGAAACTTCTGTTCAGTCACTCAGTCTATAGTATTCTGTTAAGGCAGCCTGCACTGTCTGGGACAGCAGGTTTTCACTGAAAAAACACTTTTAAATCTGAAAGCTTGAGTGGTTGGAGAGTTAAACTCAGCTGCCCAATAACTTGGGTATCTACGACAATTCATTCCCTCAAGGATTTAGTCATGTGTTTACTGGTTGGATTATTATGCTACCAGCAAAAAAGCACAGAGAGTCACATAAAATAAGCAAAAATACCAAACAAATTCCCACTGCCACCACCTGAAGAGTCTGAAGGCTTTGCGATGTGTGCTTATGTGGTTTATAATAAATATATATTTGGAACAGGGTCTTTGTCCCTGTTTATGACACAGAGCTCCTAAAACCCTTGGAATTTCCTAAGTGATGAGAGCAATAAAGTGTCTCTTGCTATGCGAATAAGGTGACTTCTGGAAAGTACCTAAGGGTGAGGGCTGGTTGCCAGTGGAGCCAACAGTGTGATTAGAGGGTTGGAACTTTCAGTTCTACTCCCAGACCTAGTCCAGGGGAGAGAGCCGGAGACTGACCAATAGCCAAAGATTTAATCAATCATGCCTGTGACGGAGCCTCCATAAAATCCCGAAAGGATGGGGTTTAGAGAGCTTCTGGGTTGGTGAACTTGTGTACATGCCAGGAAAGGGGTGATCCTGAGGGAGGCATGGAAGCCCCCTGCCCTCCCCACATACTTCGTGTATGTTCATCTGTGTGCTGATGGGTTCATTTAGTGAGTAAACTGGCTTCCTGAGTCCTGTGAGCCTCTCTAGCAAATTAATGGAACCCAAGTAGCTTACGGAATCTCTGATTTATAGCTATTCAGTCCCAAGTACTGGTGACAACCCAGACTTGCCAATGGCCTCTGAAATGGGGTCTGAGCCCTTAATCTGTGGGATCTGACACTGTCTCTGGATAGACAGTGTCAGAACTGTGTTGAATTGTAGGCCCGCAGTTGGTGCTAGAGCACTGCTTGCTGGTAGAAGACACTGCCACCCAATACACACACTGGAATTGGTGCTGGAATTCTATTACCACGGCACATGTCCAGGTAGAAATCAGCAACATTTATAATGAGCTTCTTATATTGCACATTGCATTCTACTGTATAAATAGGATAGAGAAGAAACACGCCTTAGATATTTAAAACTTGGATGGGACTTATGGAGCGCAACTCATAAAAAAGACTGAAAATTTTTCAAAATATCATAACTATAAAAGAAATAGGATACTGAAGTAAGTGCTTAGAAATGGTTACAGAGGATAATAATATTCTAGGAAGAAGGTACGAAGTAGAATAAAAATTAAAGCAATTATAAGGGGCAATTCAGAGGAAAGGATGAATTAAAAGTATGGCAAAATACCAAACTAGTTTTCTAAACAAAGTTTTTGCCTAACTGTATAATCATGGTAGGGGTAAAATTCACAGTAATTTTGTCTTTTTTACCTGCTGATGAAAATCCATAGCCCAAATATATAATCAGCAAAGTTTACCTGTGATAAAAGATCACTTGCGACAACGAACAACTAAGTAATACTCACTACAGCACTGACCCCGTCCTTAACAAAAAGCAGTAACCGAATCATTGCCCATTTATGACTCGGCTGATAACAACAAAAATAGCAACAAGAACAGCAGCTGACATTCATTGAGAGCTGGCCATTTTTCAGTCACTATTCAGAGCATTTAACATGTATTAATTGAGCTAACCCTTACAACGGTACCTACCTGTTTAATCTCCATTTTGTGGAGTAACTGAAGCAGTCTTCACGTGGCCGCAGAGCTAGGAGGCGGCAGAATGGGCAGTCTGCCTCCAGAGCCGGTGCCCCAACCATCACACAAAACTGATTATTTTTTTATTCCATCTTTTACTTTCATCTTCTAGATAGCATGCATCTCACAAATACCAAAAAGGGCACAATGTACAGAAGAAATGTTATAAAGCAGTATATCACTTACCATTGGGGAAAGCTAATACACTGATGATGAGGAAGAAGAAAATAACAGAGAGGATACCTCTCCAGATGTTGTCTTCTGGGACAGAGTCATCCCTGAAAAGAGAAGAAGAACACTGAGTATTCATTTTCAGATCTAAACCTAGAAGGAGTCAGAGGTCCATGTTATAAAAACTGGGGGGAGCGGGGGAAGGGGGGCAAGGATTGCTAACTTTATTTTGCTGAGGAAAGTCATTGCCTACGTTACTTACTATTCATTATCGTTTCCTAAAAAAATACAATCTCATAATAAAGTCCAGTTCTTACAAGAAACGCAACTGGAAACCTTACAGACCAATACACATTCTGCTCAGACATTTGAGAATCACTGTTTAAAAAAAAAACAAAAAACCCGGGATGTCAAAAGGTAAAGTTTATTTTGAAGAAATGCCTTTTGGTTTCAAGAATAACTAAAGATGGCCTCATGGTATGGTCTGTGGCAAAGAAATTTTTCAGGAATCAGAAAGAAAACATAAGATTATAAGGAGGAAGGGCATAATGCAATGAAATTATATGATCAATCCTCAAAAGTGGGCAACTGGCTATCTAAGGGACAAGTGAAAAGGGGAGTAAAGTGGAGTTAAAACACAGGCATCAGTAAAAAAAAAAAAAAAAGTTAAAAGAAAAATCAAGAGAAAACAAAACAGAAGATTTAAAATCTGACCAGAAGACAAAGAATTATAAAGAAAAGAGATGAGCTTCCTCCCTGTCATGCCTGGTCATTTCTAATTTATTGCTGTATCCATCTCCTCTACAGCTCCAGCAACTGAAATGATTCCATCTGTTGGCTTCTATGCTGTCTGTCTTCTCTGCAGAAAGTAAGCTCCTGAAGGCAGGGAATTATTCTCTGTCCCCTCGAAACCTGGCACATAGTAGGCCCTCAGGCAGATATCAGCGGACTAATTATTGATAAGGAAGAGACATGCATTATGTAAAACCAAGTAAAAATCCCCCCAAAAAATTTCTTAACACTGATGATGGAGAAGAAAAATTAGGTTGACAGTTTACTATTTTTTAAAAAGGGTCTAGTTACATATCTGGGGCTCAAGAGAAGCAACCAAAAGAGGGGAAAGAGAAATAAAAACAGTAAGATTTTCTGAATTATTGACAATTACTATGAAGCTTGGGAGAGGGAAGTGTTTCGCTTTAAAAATATGAGGATGAGTACACAGAAAAGAGATGAAGAGTGAAAGAAGATTATTTTAGAGATGAGATGTACCAATAAATTTTAAAATAATTACAAAAAGCTGAGTTCATATGGGAAAGGACTGCAGTGAAAAAACCTTCAAAAGACAAATAACAATATTAAATTAAGACTAAACATTACTAAAGGAAAAACATGTCAAAAACATCTTAGAAGAAAACCAAGTTAGCATAAAAAACAATTTAGAATATCAGAATACATAAAGAAGTGTGGAACAAAACAATAGTGAATTACATAATTAAAGACTAGGTCCTGGGATGCTGTTCTAAAAACAAAAGTTAATTAGATATCAACTTCTGTTTGGACTAAGTTTCTGTACTCTACTGAGTAATTTCCAAACTTATGACAGGATTGAACATAAGCTACTAAAATAGGGGATCATGCAGATCATAAATGTTCCTTAGACCTTCATATGGCCAAATAGTACTAACACTGACACTGGACAAACAATGTTTGACTGTTAACTTCATGTAGATCTGGTCACAGAACCAAACTACAGGATCAGACAGACTTTGTCTTCCATGAAATGCAATCCTATATTAATGGACACTCTAAGAATTTAACATCTGCCCAGATGTTATGCACAGACTTAAGAATGCCAGCCTGATGAGAATGCCAGCCAGATAATTACCAGGGTACTTGTGAGGCCCTCTGGTTTAAGCAGGGAAGCCAAATCCAATTCCCAGGAACACCAGCTTTTACTGAAAAACAGCTACACACATGGAGTGGGGGGACACAATGTCCTCATTCAGACCAACATCCCACTACTGATATTGGTACTGGTGAAGACAGTAATAATGGATCTTCTT
The DNA here is from genome assembly GCA_004026545.1 of Mormoops blainvillei. NCBI lineage: Eukaryota > Metazoa > Chordata > Mammalia > Chiroptera > Mormoopidae > Mormoops > Mormoops blainvillei. The sequence goes on along the minus strand of PVJD01000154.1, from coordinate 115,012 downwards.
CATCAAGTATCTACTGTGTGCCAGGCACTGAACAACAGTCTATAAACATTGTCTCTAATTGTCACAACCCATTTGCAGAATGAGGTATTAACAGAAATTTCCCATAGTTAATCACAGAAAGCAACTTGGCTGCAAAGGCCACAAGACCACAGCAGTAACTCTAGAAAACCCATCAATTTACAAAAGTGGTAACAAAGGCTCAGAAAGGTTACGTAACTGGCCCAAAGTTGTGTAGGTAAGAAACTGAAGAGTCAGCATTCAAAGCCAGGCCTGCTAGACTCTGATGACGATGATCTTCATGACAAGCTGCCTTCTGAAAAAATTTTATTATCCTAAACCAGTATGACTCATGTTAGATGCGCTGGCATGGTATCAGAGAGTTTGACGGGGCACACAATTGGTCAGTCACAAAATAAAAGCAAGGCTGAAATGAATACTGTTGCCTGGGAAAACAAAGCTGACTCCGTAACTCATACTTTATACTAAAATATAGTCTAGATCATTCAAAGAATAAAAATAAAAAACCAAAAGCAATTCTAGAAAAAAATGATGGTAAAATTTTTAAAAACCAAAATACAACACTCTCAGAGTAGGGAAGACTTTTCTAAAGTATGACACAGCCCTGACTGGTGTGGCTCAGTGGGCTGAGCATGGTCCCGCAAACTGAAAGGTCGCCAGTTCAATTTCTGGTCAGTTCACATGCCTGGGTTGTGGGACAGTTTCCCAGCTGCAGGTGTGAGAGACCAATCAATGTTTCTCTCCCTCTCTTTTTCCCTCCCTTCTCCTCTGTTTAAAAATAAATAAATAAAATCTTTAAAAAAATAAAATATGGCATAAAACTCAGAAGTCATAAAGAAAAAAATAGATAAATTTGCACAGCGAAGAAATCAGTAAAGAAAAAGTGATAAACTAGGAGAAAAAATTTGCAACTCAGGTCAAGGCAAAGTGCTAATTTTCCTACTAAACAAAGAACGCCTCCCCCCCCACCCCAATCAATTAACAGAAAGAACAACAACTGGATAAGAAAAACAAACAGAAAAATGGGTAAAGGACATGAAGAGACACTGGGGCATGGGAGATCTAATGGCTCTCAGGCAAGTGATAAGATGCTCAACCCCGCTCATGGTAAGGGATGGGCAAATGAACACTAAGAGAACCTTTCCCATCCACCTTATAGACAAAGGTAAGAATTTAAGGACTTAGCTAGTAAGGATATGAAGAAACATAAACAGGCATTCTCACACATTGCTGGTGGTAGTGTAAACTAAAACTACCTCCCTGGAGGGCACTTTGGCAACATATTAAAGGTATATGCATTTACACATGCATATACCTTGTGACTCGACAATTCCATGTACGAGAATTTATTCCACAGATATACCATCATTTGTGCAAAAAATGACATATGTACAAGGTTGTTCACTGGGGCATTATGTGTATTAGCACAAGATTAGAAACAGGCTAAATGTCCACCAATAGAGGACTGAATAAATAAACTATGGTCCCACTTCATAATGGAATATTAAGCAGCCATAAGAAGAATAAAGAAGCTTTTATGAATTAACTGATACAGAGTAATTTAAGAGATATCATGAAGTAAATAAATATAGGACAGTGGGGATAGTAAGCACTATTTGTATAGAAAAGGGAGTGTCCGTCTATATATATATAACTTAGAACTTGTGCTTACAGCTAGTTGCAAAGAATGTCTCTAGAAATCTCCCCAAGAAAGAGTGACAAAGGTGTCTCGAAAGAGGAGGAAAGAGGAGCAGGAAAGGGGCTTTTGACCACATTCCCTTTGGTGTATCTTGGATGTCAAGCAATGTGGACACATTATTTTTTTCAAAAAAGTTAATTAAAATTTTAATTAAATAAATGGCTATTGTGAATCAGCAAATCAGTCTCTATTTAAAATTACCTACTAGTCAAAATACCTGAAAACATATATCAACATTAAATTTAAGAACCTGAGATTAGTAATACATACAGATATACAAACAATGAAATAGTAATTTTGTAAATTTTGAGTAATTTTACTATAAAGAAAAGATCAAATGGATGGGTTAGTCTCAGGGGGGAAAAAGAAAGTCCATTAAACAATCTGAATAAAATAGCAATGGTTCTGAAAAGTTAGCAGTTTTATATTTGTCTAGTTAGGGAAAAAAATGTATCAAAGATGGACAGCAAGATCGTAAGATCAACTGAAAGCATACAGAACAGGGAGAGCAAACTTCTGTGATCTAAGGTTGGTGGGCAGCGGGGGACGTTAAGAAATCTGCATCCTATCAAGCGTGGACCGGCTTCACGCCGAGTTTCTTGAGTGGAGGCAGTGTGCCCACAGTCCCTTACAAGAGGCGGGTGCCCAGAAGGAACTGAATACACGACTCCTGAGGCTGCCCAGTCCTCCCCCCTCCCCCCAGCCTCCTGACAACCTGACCACACAGGGGCTGTTCTCTACGGCCTGGTGTGAGTTCGTCCCATCTAAACTCTCAGTAAGCTAGAGGTATAACCATACACTGAGATACACAGAAATTTTCCATAGTTAATCATCAAGAGCAGCTTGGCTACAAAGGACCACAAGGCCACATTGGTGACTCCAGAAAACCCAATGAGGGGATAAGAACTAGTCAGCTCTGAATATCACCATATCTGTGCCTCACTCAGAACGCCAGCTGCTTTGCATGTTAGCTTCCTTAACCTTCATATCACCCTAAAAGGGGGAAATACTCACAATGTGCATTTTACTGATGGGGCCTGGCTCCAAAGTTCAACTTTTCTCCCCTTGAGAAGGCTTGGGGCCACAATGCCTGGGCTGGAATTCTGGCTTCAACACTCATCAGCCTTTGTGACCTTCAGCAAATTACCCAACCTCTCTGTGCCCTGGCTTATCCCGCTCCCCCCCGCACCCAGTACATCAAGGACAATAATAGTTCACCTCACAGGGTTATTGTGAGGATAAAATAACTTAACACATGTGCAGTACTTACATCAGAGCCTGGCACAGAGGAAGTGTCAGTTATTAGTTCACAATGTTTGAATGTTCTTCATTTATGTCCACTCACTCCCCCATGTGGCTAATACCTATCTCTGGGGTAGGTATTATTCTGGGGGCGGGGATGCTGAGAAGACAAAAATGAACAGACATGGCCCTTGTTCTTGTAAGCATCACAATCAAAGGGACAATGAGACATAAAAGTAAATTAGCTTACTTTAGCCAGAGAGAAAAGTTTTGTTGTGTTTTTTTTTATGTGCTGGAAATGTCTCTAATGAACCTGATATGCACCGCCCTCCAAAAGGCCACAAGACTGTTCACGTGACTGGTCCATTCGCGGGGCTGTTACTGCTCCCAAAGGCTGTCTGAGGGTGCCATCAGGTTCCTACTTCCCCAGAAGACTGAAGTTTTGACCAGGGCTGCCCAGTCCCCACCTCAGCTTCTCCTGGCCTCAGGAGTCTCGCTCCTCTAAGACACTTTGCTTTACAGCAGCAAAAAACAGACTCAGGCTTTCTGTTGCTACGCTGTGACAACTCCCTGACTTCTCAATTCCTAGGTCTCCTGCAGCTCTTAAGAGTAACCGTCTCAGTCTCTGTCAGTCTCTGGCACTCTGAACTTTCCAAAGAGCTTTCCCTGCTGGCATTTTATTTAACAGTTTAGAAGTGGGAGTGGGGATTATCTTTACTTGAAGAATGAGGAAAAGAAAGCTCTTCCTTTATCTTGCCTACAGTTACACAGAGACAGAGTGGAAGTAGGAGCCAGGGCTTCTGGAATGCTGGCTCTAGGTCAAGACTGCTACATTTACCAATATGATACGAACAGACACGTTTAGGAAAGCAACTTCCTTTTTCTCTCTCTGCTAAATTTAGGAGGCACTCTAGAAGCATGCTGGGTAGCCCTGACCACATACAGTGAAAATACAAATGGACAGATGACAATAAAATTGTAATTTAAGCTCCAGAGGGCACAGGTCTTATCTTATACCGCCAAGGTACCTCCGGTGTCCAGCACAATGCTTGGCACACAGCAGGCATCCTCAATATAGTGGTACCAGAGGGAGCAAGACGCTATGGCTGAGTGGGCCTCGTAACTCAGGTAATATGAGGGCAAATCACAGCCTGAGCCCTCGGGGTCCAGGGACAGTGACTTTCCTGTCCCGGTGTTCAGTAACCAAGCAAATATTCAAACACATCAACTCCTTCTGTCCAATCACTGCTTCAACAAGTACAGGGAACTACCCGGGGAACACAGGCTGTCCTGCAGGCAGAAACTGTGTAAGGAAAGTTGAAGAAAAAAAAAGTTTGCACTCCGAAAAAGTTTTGGACTCAGATCCTGCGTCGGTTTAATTTGTGACTACAGGCCATGGGCGAGGAAACTTCAGGAAATCACAGCAAGCTCTACTCGCCTACATACAACCTCCAGGCTAAGCTGTGTCCCTGGGCTGGGCAGACAACTAACCATTATCCTGACTCCTAAGGCTGCTGGGCTAACTGGCCCCCTCCACTCCCCACCTTCCCCTTCCCTTCCGATCCCTTCCCTTCCCTTCCCTTCCCTTTAATATTAGTCCCTGAAACTGAGACACATAGGTAGGGCCATGTCTATGAGGCTAGCCACTGTTTAAGAATCCTGTCTCCCAGTGGAAAACTTAGTCCCAGGTTACAACGCAGACAGATGTTAACGAGCTTTGGTTTCATCTTTGAACAACATTCACTTCATTTTATACAAAGTTATGATCCTTGCCAAGAATTATAGCTAACATAGCAACTAAAGGAGAAGAAGAGTAATATTTTTTAAGTTCTTATTGGGCATATTTCTTGGATTTGATTCATTCAGCATTTATTGGGTGTGTATACTAGGAAGATTAAGATATCTGGTCTGTAGAAACTGATATAAAAAATGTTGGAATATGAGAGATAAAATAATAAAAGGTGTTTAGAAGTATATAAATATTTCTTCCTCTGTGCTTCCTGCAACAATCAAAACAGGTGTCTTGGGAGCAGGACCATCCAGGGGGGCTGTGGAGGATGCCATGGGCTCACACGTAGTCAGGAGGTGCAGGGAGGTGCTCTCCAGTCGGAGAGGGCTCCCAGCCTGGCACTGGGTGTGGTGCTGGGCAAGTGTTGGGGCCTGCTGTGTACACTGTGCACAGGTGGGGCCAAGCTAAGGCTGGAAGCAGACCTACTCTACAATGAAAGACCTTAGGGTTCAGCTAGCACTGCCTAGTGATAAGAGATCCAGCGAAAGGCTGTAGGCAGGGGACAGAGAGGATCACAATTTTGTCTTTAAAAGGTCATGGGGGCAGCCCTGTGGAGAATGGACTGGAGGAAGATGGAGTGAAGGCCTGGGAGTGTGTTATCCCAAAGGGTTGGGGTTTGCTGAGCTAAGGCCTGGGTAGGGGAAGACGAGAACTCTCAAAGCTATACAGGTCAAGTCAGACCTGGTAAAGATAAACTACATGAACTCTGGGATGGCGGAGACCTTGGCTGGATGGAACACGGACTGTTGAATTGTTGAAACGAATTTAACCAGGTGCTCAGGAAGCAGTCCTGGCTGACTGGACAAGCCCTGGCTTCTGGATTCTCATTTTGAGACTGAAAAACTGCTAATTTCCCTACAGAAATCTGGGGCTACAAGGATTATATCACAAGATAAAGTATATTATGCTTGGTAACAGAATTATACCTAAAATGCTAAACACCAGGCAGCACTTTCTAGGCATGTAATCTCTCTCAAGTTAGACATCTAAACCAAATAAGTATTTGAAGTCACCCAGGTGCCTATCACTATGAAAGAAATATATGACCCCTTTTCCCCTTCAGTAAGTTTATATCTTATTAAGGACAAAAAGTACCAGAAATAAATATACGGAAGGACATAAAGTATGCTTATGTCAATCCAATTTAAAAATACGATTCAAATAGGAAGTGGGGAAGAGAAACGTTAAGGTCACTGTTAATTGGACCTCTTTAGAGGGTGCCACCTAACAGTGTACTCTGTTCACCTTCAGGGTTGGTTTAACCCCAGTACACGGCCCCTGTGGACCATCACTTAATATAGCTGGTTTCAGGGAACAAGGACAAGCAGTCCTTCTGTTATTGGAAGAGAAAGAACATGATGTACATAAAGGAAACAGGACCAAGAAGACTGATTCAGCAGTATCAGGAGACGTTTTCTAATGGGATCTATACAGTCTAAAAGGAGAAGAGCGGAAAAGGTTGGCAGGCATCCACAAGGGAAGTGACACAGTAGGCAGAACTATATCTCAACGACATGGCGAAGAACTGGAGCTCCAAAGCCAATAAGGGAAATGAAGTAAAAGCCATTATTAACAAGCAAACAAAAATAAATAAATCAAAAAGTCTGTCCATTTCCCAGCCTTTGTCCATCTCCTTAATCCCATGTTAAGGAGAAACCTAGCATGGATGAGGTGAAATCGCTGAGGTACAGCAAGCTGCAGGAAGGTACACTCTTTCAGGTAAGTGACAGTGTTTCTTGGACATGTGCTACTGGAGAGGCTGATTCCGCTGTTTTATTGCCAGGAGCCTCTTAAAGAGAGAAGGGCTGCTGTGAGTGTGATTTACTAGGTTTTGGTGTTTTCAAGTCTAAAGCTTGAATTTTTGAAACTAAGGCCATTCAGCATTTACAAGTCTACCAACCTCTGTAAGCAGAGTGAATATGAGGCACCTCTGTAATTACTATGCTCTGGGCTTAACACAAAGGTTCTCCTTGCCCCACTTTGGCTGAACAAACTTATATGCCAAAGCATTCCATTTACAGAAATACTTATTCTGAACGGTAGCAAAACGAGCCTTTTCAAATCTTGGGGAGAATGATTTGATAGCATCTGGCTTTATTTTTAATGACAGTGATAGGGACAGGACATTTAAATGCTATGATTTAACAGTGAGGTGGCCTAGTTGCTATTTAACAAAAGAACTACTTGACAAATCCAAACTTGTCTCAGGCTTCTGTGTGAGGTACCTAATCTGTCACAATCCTAAATTATTGCTGTGTCTCTGGAGCATGTGACATGACCCAGGTACTATTGCTCACACACTGGTAACATGACACCCCAAAAGTATTCTCTCTCTCGTATTCTCTTAGACTACCAGTCTTTGAAAAATAAACTTTAAGATATATTTTTAAAGTTTTACTGAAAGTCATCCAACTAAAATTCTGTTACAAAATAAGTATCAGGTACCAGAGAGAATCATTACAAAAGAGCACAGAACAAACAATTTTCATTTAAGAAATCATTACTTTCAATCTTTTTTTTTTGAACAATACATTTATTTAACAAAAGTGCAATGTGAAAACGTACACGCCTCGCTTTTTTATGCTGTAGTAAAACAGGTGCTGTGGGCAGGGAACACGTGCAGCAGCTGACTTCTCCGGTGAACACAGCCATTCTTTAGCCTCATTTCAAGGTCTCTAACGTGATGATACCATTTTCTCGTATTACCAACATTTCAATATTGTTCTGTCATCCACTAGTTGCCATCTCTACGTATTCATCTATCACAAGATCCAAAAAGGGATCAAATCCCCTCAATATTCCTTGGACACATCGGCCTCCATTTAATTTCAATGATAACTTCTTGTCTATAAATTATTTTTTAACTTAGGAGGGTAAGCTTTGCTCATGGTGTCCACTCAGGGTGCTCAAAGATTCAAAGGTACATCCTAATGAGTGCTTTCAATTTTTATGGAGGAAGATAGAGCTATCACTGTAATATCCCACTTTAAAGGGTTACAAATCATTATAAAATATGAGTAAGATATAGTGATTCCTAATCATACTAATGGTGCTTATGATTTTACATAAGGTGAAATTTATTATTAATTAGCTCTTCAGTGTGTGATTTCTGTCTCTTTATGAGATTAATGGAAGAAATAATATTATCATTTTTGAAAAAGGCCATAGTTTCAAATCCACATTATGCCTTTTCTATTACTTTTGACGAGGTATTAAAATTCATATTTATTTCTTATACTTTCACTGCTATTTATCGAATGCTTTGACAGAATATGCTGTAGAAGAATACGAATTCCTATAGTAGAAAAGAGAGTGAGATCTATTCTGAAGGGGTTTGAATAATATTAAAGAAAAAAGGTTGAAGCAAACTGCTCATTCTTGTTCCTCATTATTTAAAATAAAATATAATTATCTTTCTAATTTCCAAAGAAACTCCTGCACTAATTCCATCATTGCCAACCCACAGATGAGATGATGTTAAACTGAAGTTAATATGAAACTGGGATGTATGTTATCCAAGGAAAGCAATGTCCATTTTTCCAATGCCTTTATCCTTTTCCTCAATTACAGAGCATACTACATCTTCGATCAATGACAAATACAATTTAGAAGGTATTAGCATGCAATAAAATGAGGTACCGATAACAGCGAATGTTTATTGAGCACTTAGTATTTGCACTGAGCTAAACACAAATTACCGATAAATAAATACATACATAAATATATATACAAATAAAGTAACCCTCATGATAGAAAACCTTGTGAGGTAATGCCAGATATTCCCATTTTATATAACGATAAGGAAACTGAAGCTCAGCAAAATTAAGTGGCCACTAAGTGTAACAAAGCTGTAAAAGCACAGAACATGATGAAGTATTTAAAGGTAACCATAATTAGAGACAAGACTGATTTCTCTCCAAAGCTAGAAATGTGTTCTTGGTTGAACACTGTGGAAAGGTCTGGTCTTATCCCGCAGCACAGCATTAGCAGAAGACTACAGGAACAGCAGCTATATCCTCAATCATAAGGGTAAGTAACTGTTATACATGCTTGCGGGGGTGTCCAATCTTTTGGCGTCTCTGTGCCACACTGGAAGAAGAATTGTCTTGGGACACATTAAATACACTACAACACATAATCACAAAAAAATCTCACGATGTTTTCAGTAAATTTACAATTTTGTGTTCGGCCACATTCACAGCCATTCTGGGTTTCATGCAGCCCACAGGCTGCAGGTTGGACACCCCAGCTTATAGCTTTAGGTAGATTCATGCAAATAGATAAACAGCTGCAAAATAAAAACTAAGAGCCAAATGAATTATGGAGGTAAGGAACAAGTATAGTGTGGGAGGATATTATTAGTTTTATGAAAATCTGAAAAACTGCTATGATGCCCAAGGTAGGTATCACTGGCACTTGTGCATGTGTGTGTACACCCGTGTACACGCATGGCTGTATGTACAAGACAATTCATTCTTCGTTGTACAATGCTGTCCCATGCGTTATAATACACTTAGCATTCTTAATGCCCACCCGATCACTGAGTATACTCTTGCACATTTTCTGCTGACCTGGACTGAGGACCATTGATTGTTGGAAACAAAAATTTTGGGAGAGGAGTAACTGATATTAACTACGCATTGTGCACCAAATACTCTGCTAGGCTCACTCACACATATTCATTCAATCTTCATAACCCTATTATGAGTTAAGTATACATTTTATCCTCATTTTACAGGTGTGGATCCTGGGGCTTAGAACAAGGTTAAGTAACTTAATGGAGAACATACAAATAGTTTTGAAACCAACCATCTGGCTCCAAAATCACACTCCTCTGGGTTGGTCTTTTAAGCCATAATGGTGTGGTAAGCATGCCTTTCCTTTCTTTAAAGAGGTCCATTCAGAAAATATAAACCCTTGTAAGTAGGACCCATGGGTTGTGTGTCATTATGAACCAGGGATGAGTTAGCTCACTGGGTTGGGGTCGAGAAGTCGCATGTTCAATGACAAAGAGTTGTAAGATGTGGGTATCAAGAGTTGGCCAGGGTAGCTCCTATGCATAGGTCTATATACTAGAAGTGTTTTGAGTGTGTGTGTGGGTGGGTGTGTTTTCCAGGGGGATAAGAGAGTTGCGCTACATTGGGCGAGGTTTATGTGTTTAGCATTCCACAGTGTTTACTATGCACCAGGCATTGTTACAATTGCTTGACAATATCTCATTTCAGCAAGTGTGTTAGGTGATCAAGGGTGTATTGTGTCTATGTAGCAATGTACACAAGAGGTGATGGATACTGGTTGTGCTAGAAGGAGAAAGGTCCACTGTGGTGTGTGTGTCCACAGTTTGTGTTGTAGAGAAGGTCGTGTTTGAGGCTTAGGGAAGGGTTATGCTAGCTGATTTGTGTGCAGCTCCTACGGGAGACACAGTGCACATCACAGATGCATTTTTTACATGGTGGGGGGCGGGGGGGTTGCGCCGAACACTGGAGCGGTTCCACGGGAAGGGGTCTGGGTGGTGGCCTGGGCCTGGTGCGTGGAGACGCTGTGGACGGTGGTGTTTTCAGTCTGTAGTGGTACGCTCTGAGAGTGGTGCATACGAGATGATTCATGCGATGCGTTGGGTAGAAGCGCGGACTGGAGAGGAGGGGGCCGGTGTCGTGATGTGAACGGGGAGCGATGGGGAGTGCGGTAGGCGAGGGGGCATTCGTGCTACAGGACCCGCGAGTGTTCCGAGGCAGCCCGAGGCGCCGAAGGGGAAGAGGTAGTGTAGACGGGGGCTGAGGTGGGGGCTGGAGGGTAGGGGGCGAACGCAGGTGCAGGGGGGCTGCAAGGGATGGGCGTTCTGCTAGACGCCCGGCGGGTGAGGAGCTGCGTGGGCGGCGGGTGTGCGAGCGTGAGCGAAGGGAGTCAGCCCGCTTCCGCACGCGGAGCCACCCGTGGGCACGCTCCCGTCCACCGCCTCCCGTCCACCCCTTCCCTGAGCCAAGGGCGCCCCCCACCCCCGCCTCACCTGGTGAAGGCGAAGTACATGAGGCTGACGATGGTGAAGCTGAGGAGAGTGATGGTGTGCGGCCGGTAGAAGAAGTCGATGGTGATGTCTTCCACTTGCTGCTCGTTGATCATCCGGAAATGCATTTTGTAGTTCACATCATCTTTGCTCAGGGTCCTGCTCCCCACGCAGGACGCCATGGCCCGCCTCCCCGTCCTGCGGCGGCGGCGGCGGCCCCGGCCCGCGGAGGCTGGGACCCCGGAGGTGGCGAGCCACAGCGGGCGAGGAGCCGGACGGCGGGACAGAGTCTGGCGCCGAGCAGAAGCTGAGAGCCGAAAGAAGGACGGGCGCGGGAGGGCGGGGTCGCGTCACCGCCAACGCGGCCTCGCGCGGGGGGCGCTGCCGGCCGGGCCCCCGCCGCCGTTCTGGGAAAGGCATCTCTGTGCCCTTCTGGTGTCTTCCGAGTCCCCTTGAACGAGGCTTAAGGGGACGGGCCAGAGGGAGAAGGGAAACTGTGGGCCCCGGCCCGCTCTGCTCCCCGCATGTCGCTCGTGTCCCCCCGCGCCGCCTTTGAGATGGTCTCGCCCACTCTCGCCGCAGCCCACGTGGGCCAGGCTGCACAGGGGAAGGGGCGCGGGCGCGGCGGGCGCGGCGGGCGGACGAGCCGGAGTGCGGGGTGGTGTGACAGTGCGCGCTGCCTCGCCACCCTGACGGCCGCTGCGAAACGAACCGCAAGACCTAGCTAGGCCTCGCCACAGGTAAAGCGAAAGCTGATGGAGCGCGAGGGCGCTGTCTCGGCCAGGGCTTTAGTCCGGGCCCACGCGTGTGCCGGCGGAGTCGGTCCCAGGGCCTCTTGGCCTTTAGGTCTTCGCGGCCGAATCGAGGGTGATTTTTGTTTTTACCCCCGGCTGCTGAGACCAGAAACACGCTTAGTAGCGCGCTACACGGAGGACGCTGAAGTTCAGCGTGTCTCTTTGTGCGGAAGTTCGGTGTGGATGACTAAAGTGGATTAAATGGCCTAGGGAGGGTTTGCTTACGAAGCCGTCTTTCCAGCCCCGTTTCATCTGCTCTCTTTATTAGCCTTACAGACGTCGAAATCTTGAACAGCATTTCAGCGCCAATAGCTGTCCCTACTGAAGTATTAAGGCATATATTTGAGAAGGATGTGATATTTTAATGGACTGAAGAATTCTTTCAGGCTTTTTTTTCCCCTCAACATTCCTGATCAGAGTCATGTAGAAGATTGCCATCACTGAGTAGGGCTTTTATACACGTATGCAAATGTCTTACCTGCTGTGTAGGCAAGCGAGTTAGCCTTAGTTGCAATTGATTTATTTCAGCCCAACACACAGTGCAAGGCTAATGGGGGACAGTCACTTGGAGGGTGAATCCAGAGATAAGACTCTGCTTTCCTGAAGGAACAGTTAATTATTAAGAGATATACACAGAAGTGAAATGATGTAGAGAAGGTAAACATAAGTTGTATACATAAAGGTGTTTTAATGACCGTGGATGGAATTCTAAAGCTAATCTGCCTCGTGGGAGGAATATTAATTTGAGACTGGAAAGGCTTCAGAATGAGATTGGGATTTCAGGAGTTTGCTTTGAAGTTGAAGAAAATTCTTAGATAAACTTAATGTCAAAATATTTTACAGCTAATAGGGACCTTAAGAATGAACCATCTTACTGTACCTGTACCCTTTTAAAAATTTGTTATTTAAAAAATGGTTATTGAACCCCATCTTGGGCTAGACATTGTGCTAGGCTGCCTCAAGAAACGTAGTCTTGTCAAGGTAACCTAAATGAGGTCTTCTGGCTTTCAGTTTAGTGCCTTATGATTTTGCTGTGCAGAGAATGAATGGTGTAGGTTTGAGGGAAAACTTGACAGGTTTGGAGACTCATTTTCTAACAAAACTTAACAAAAATCATCTATGTCACAGGCTGTCATGTATGCTTATTTCTTTTTAAAACTATTTCAGAGTGACAGTACAACTTTCACTTTTTAAAATCCCTTTCAGGAGACTTCTCCAAACTAAGCACTTTCAATTTGAGATTGGGAATCTTCCTATGTGGAGAGTGGACTTAATTATACCCAGATTTACCACTGCATGTGGTCGGTGGCCCTAACCTCCAAATTGTTCAATGGTCAACTGTGAAAATCTCCAAGAGAAGTTTAGACCCTGAAGTATTTGGTCTAATTCAGAACATAAAACATGCTGAATTCCAGTATATAGAAAAACAAAGCAGAAAGTTATGTTCAATTCATTATATTTGGTTGTGTAATCAATAATAATAACGAGTAATATTTGTGGAGCATTTTCCATATGCTGAACTCCAGGCTGTGTTTTCTGTGTATTAACTTACTAGTGAAATTATATATGCATGAAATTTATCTTTCTAATTAAATTGTCTAAATATAAATTCCTTCATATTCCTTCCAGGTATTCATTAGCCTTTTTAAATAAAAATCTTCGTAAAAGCAACTGTTTTTCTATCATAAATATACATGTATTCATTGCTGGTTGCTAACATTTCTCATCAATTTTAGTTTTGACCTTTTTTTTAAAGACATTTTCTTTTTTCCTACAAACAGAATTTGACAAAGCTGGTTTTGTTCAATTCCCTTTTGGGTAACAGCATTATCTGTGAAATATTAACAGTGTTTAGCCCTGAGGATGAAGCAAGAAGCAACCTTCTTGATAGCAATGATAATTCTTTGATGATCCATTTAAGACAAAGTAGGTTTCTTCCTGTTTTTTATTTTGTGACTGATGTACAGTTGATCTTTAACAACATGGGTTTGAACTGCACAGGTCCACTTATATGCAGATTTTTTCCAATAAATATATTGGAAAAATTTTTGGAGATTATTGACAATTTGAAGAAACTTGGAAACCAACCACGTAGCCTAGAAATACTGAAAAAATTAAGAAAAAGTCAGCTATGTCATGAATGCATAAAATGAATATATAGATACTAGTCTATTTAATCATTTACTATAATGAAATATACAGAAACCTATTATAAAAAGTTAAAATACCAAAACTTGCACAGATAATACAGACTGTACATGGTAACATTTGCAGTCACAGTCAGGAGAAACAGAAACAAATGTAAGGCGAAGTATTAAATATAACTGCATGAAATTCACTGTGGTATATACTGTAATAATTTCATAGTCACTCTGTATTGCAATTTCTGTGAACTCAAGTATTGTGAGTATCCGCTTAAAATGCCCGCTGTGTGACACTAATCGTCTTTATGTGACCAGTTCCTCTCCGTTAAATTGCATATCGCATTGTGTTTAGTGCAATACCATAAACCTTGAATAACACCACAGGACCCGTACAAAGTGCCACTGTGATGCTGGAAGTGCTCCTAAGAACCAGAGCAAAGTCATGACGTTACAGAAAAAGCTGAATTGCTTGATAATGTACAGCAGACTGAGGTCTGCAGTTGCTGGGCATTTCAAGATAAATGAATCCAGAATAAGGACCATGGCAAAAAAAGTAAAGGAAATTCATGAAGCATTTGCTGCAGCTACACCAGCAGGCACAAAAACCTTACACTCTTTTGCAAAATACCTTCTTATCTCATATTGAAAATGCAGCTTTTATGTGAGTGCAGGATTGCTATAAGAAATGCGTACCCTATAGACACTAATGCAATTTGAGAAAAGGTGAATTTATTATATAACAACGCAAAAGGAAGATGAAGGATCTAAAGCTGGAGAATTTAATGCCAGCAAAGGATGGTTTGATAATTTTAGAAGGAGGTTTGGCTTTAACAATGTCGAGATAACAGGAGAAGCATCTTCTGATCAAGGGGCAGCAGATGAGTTCCTAAACATCACTGAGAAAATAATTGAGGAGAAAGGATTTCTGCCTGAACAGGTTTTTAATGCAGGTGAAAGTGTCTTGGGGAAAATAAATACCACAAAGCACATTTATTAGTAAGGAAGGGAGGGGGGCTAAAGGGTTTCAAGATATGGATCTTAGAGAAATTTCAAGAGCTAATAGACACCACACCGGAAGAATTAATAGAAAACAACTTGATGGAGCTGAGTGCTTCTGAACCAGTACTAGACAATGAGGAAGAAGACGTAGAAAAGGCAGTGCCAGCAAACAAACTGGCGTTAGACAACCTGGCAGAAAGGTTTTGATTATTGAAGACTGCTTTGGACTTCTTTTACGACAGGGACCCTTCTGTGATGAGGGCATTGAAACTAAAGCAAACAGTGGAAGAAGGATTGGTTCTGTGTGAAAGCAGTTTTAGAGATGATAAAGTAGTATTGTCAGACAGAAATTACGACGTACTTCCCTAAAGTTACACCAGTGTGCCTGCCTCTCCTGCCTCCCCTTCCGCCTCCTCCACCTCTTCAGCATCTGCCACCCCTGAGGCAGCAAGACCAATCCTCCTCTTCCTCCTCCTCAGCCTCCTCAGTGTGAAGATGAGGAGAAGGAAGAGCTTTATGATGCTCCACCTCCACCTGATGAACAGTAAATAATCTTCATGCCATACAGTTAATAGACTTACCTGTCGTGTGTGTGTGTGCCTGTCTTTGTGTGAAAATCTAATAACTGACAAGAACTGTATGAGACATTTTTGTTTTATCATCATTGCCTAAGTATTCATCGTGTAGAACATTGTAAGACTTGTGTGGAAGCCTATCCTTACATAGTCATTTGGTGGATAATATTTAATAGAAATTAATAATATGTTAGTTTCTCACTGCTTTATAACTTTACTTTCAAAGAATTACATTACACACACCATAAAGTATCTCCCTGCCTCCCTCCTTCTCTGCAATGATTATAGAAACTGCATATCATCACAGGTGAGTGGTTATTTTAAAGAATGTTAACAATGTTTCCAATACTGCATTATGAACATGACTAATACTATATGCCATAAAAATTTAGAACCATTTTTCATTAGTGTATAGGTTATCATATCAGAACAATCATATTGATTACACTAGGCAAATCGATAACCATAAAGCAATTATATTGGTGCTTCTTTGTTGCCAGTGCATGAATTGTTATACCTGTTAATAAATGCAAATTTCTTTTTCACATTATCTTTTTGATACCTAGTGTTAGTAATACATATAACATCTACAGCGTTTTGTATCATGTAAGACTTATATTGATGTAGATAGTCATAGTTCCTCATGTAAAGTTATGGTATTAATAAATACAGTACAGTACTGTAAATGTATTTTCCTTACAATTTTCCTAATAACATTTTCATTTCTCCAACTTACTTTATTATAAGACTACACTATATAAAACATATAACATGTTTTTATCAGCATGTCATTTGTTTATCAGCTGTTTATGTTATTGCTAATGCTTCTCCTGTTCAATAGTTGGCTATTAGTAGTCAAGTTTTGGAGGAGTCAAAACTCATAAATGGATTTCCGACTGCAGGTCAAGGGGGATTATGGCGCCCTTAATGCCCATGTTGTTTAAGGGTCAGCTGTATATACATAAAATACATTTGAATAATTCACTGTTGTGTAGATCAATAATCTGTTTCTTAAATGTCCTTCAAACCAGTTTTTAAGAACACTTGATTGTATCACCTTATGTTTTTTAAATTATTAACAGGGTCGATTCAGCTGTAATTTGAACATTTACAGATTTTTGTTTTAAATACTTTTCTTACACTAGTGACTTTGTTTTTCGTTTTTAAATTGTAAAGCTTATCTTTATTTTTCAAGTTCAGAAGTTCCTGTCTTTCGATTTGTAAATGTGACTGCCTCGTTTTGGCTTTTCTTGTGCTTAAGAAACATTTGACTACTTTAGTCATCTATATTTTAATACCTTTTAATTATAAAAAATCATTTCTAATTTACCTTTTTATTGTTTGACTATTGTTTTAAGTGTTTAAGTAAAGTATATTTCTCTTTTTTTAATGGTTATATATATTCTTTGCAGGCTACTTTAAGAAAAATGGCCCTGGCGGCCCAACAGATACCCAGGTGGTTCAACTCGATTAGACTGAATAGCTTCATTACTGCAACACAACTCAGAAATCGCTTTCAGAGGCCAGGAAAAACAGTGTTGTATGGATTTTCTGTTCAGCCTCAGATGTCCTCTCACAATTGCTTTCTCCAGTGGGGATTTCAGACTTATAGGACTTCCTCCATATGGAATGATAGTTCCCAGTCTACCAAACAAGAGATTAACTCTGCGGAAAGCACTGTGCTTCCTTCTGTGAATGAGCAGCCACAAAAGATACCCAGCTTTGATTCTGAGCTGTCTCTAGAAGGTAAGTCTGAATTTCCAGAAAAGTCCCTTTTGCCCTACTTTGCTAGTTTGAATAAGCTCCCTGCTTATATTGTTAGCCTATTTCAAGTCATATTTTATACCAGGCAAGAAAAATTAAAATGCCAGTCCTATTCATTTATTTCTATTATACCTCTCTTTTACTTAGATAAAAAGTTTATAGGTTAATATGTATAAAATTATTTTATAGCTATATAAACAACATTTGCTTTCTACATACTTTATTTGCGTTCTCAATTATTTTTCCTGGTAATCAGATTTATTAGGGTATAATAATAAAATCAAGAAAAATTCATCCTTTTTGGATATACAGGTCTATGAATTTTGATATACGCGTTTAGTTAATGTAATGACTATCACAGTCAATCAGTATAAGTTATGTCACCCCCAAAAGCTCCCTTGTGTCACTTTAGTCAGTCGTCTCCCTTCTGTGCTTCCTATTCTAGTAGTATTTCTGTGTGAGAATATTACACTATAGTCACTGCAAATGAGACATTAGGTTAAGTAGAGTATTAAAGACAGTGCGGGCGGGGTGGGGGCAGTTAGGCGGCTAGGAAGAGAGGCTGGCTGTAAGAAATGAGAAAGTGCAGTGATTAGAGGCATTAAAAAAAAAAAAGTGCTAGCCCTGATTCCTTAGCTTAAGGTAAGTTGTAGTTTCCAGTATCTTCCATACTGGGTTTGATTTAAGATGAAACAAAACCTTAGAATCAAGGCTGTACTAGAATCACTTAGCAAAGGGCTACGGGTAGTAGAAACACAGTTATAGAAGTCTCTTAAAAACATATTGGAGGATAACTTGGAGAAGGAATTGAATCAAAGTGAAGACATTTCAGAATGTGATGATTGCTTTAACCCATACAATTCAGGCTGGTAGAATATGTTATACCATTCGCCAAGTTAATAAGCTATGAATCTTTTTGAGAAAGATTCCATCTCTTTCTCTAAATGTACTTGAAGGTCAGTTGGTCTTTAGCATTCTAAACTAGTGATTAAAGTGAAGGAAAGGGGAAGGGATTTTGTACAGGTCTTATCCCAATGGAATAGAAATTTATTAAGACATTTCTTATGTTGGAGAAAGAGTAGTTGATATCTCTAAATAGTTTAACCTTTCCTATTAGGAAGTAGAAAATATTTGGACTGAGACGTTTAATCCTGAAATGATCCTAAGATTTAAAAATAAGCAAACTATGGGAGAAGTTGTTTCTGTAGAAATAGCTTTGAGTGTACAGATCGGAGAGAAAGCTTGCTTCTCTCTTTCCACATGGCTGGCTTCAAAGGACTGGACGATGTGCCTCCGTTGTCTCCACTGCAGCCAATTTCTGAGGAGGAAGCTATTCAGATTATTGCAGACCCTCCATTGCCCCCGGCTTCATTCACACTTCGAGACTATGTGGATCATTCTGAGACTCTGCAGAAGTTAGTGCTCCTAGGTAAGTGAGTAACCTACAAGTACTTCTTGAACGTACTCTTCATTTCTCTTTCTACGTTGTTTAAATGAAGAGTTTATAATCTTTATCAAAGTAATACATACACATGGAACAGAAGTCAAATAGTGTAAAAGGCTTCTAGTGAAAAACTGGACTCCACGCGTCATCCTTCCTGATGTTGCATCAGGAGGCTCTTTGTGTTTGTATTTAACCTTTAAAAGTTTTTGCAGTTATTTGTAGTGCCGTCGCTTGGTTCTTCAGTTTCAAACTTCAGTTGATCTCTTGTATATACACATGTATATTTTCCTTATTCTCTTCAATTCTTCCAATATAGTTACATTAACAGGTTTTAGATAAATCATTAGATAAATTAGATAGTAAGTCAGTGATTACATGATGGCTAAATATTGCTCACTGCTCTCCAGGAAGTGTATGATGATTGTTTTCCTTCCTGTAAAACTTTTTACTTTTCCATGATTGATAATTGTTTTTCATTTGATTAGTTTTCTTTATTCCTCAGGCCACATTTTCCCACACCTTCCAGTGGCCTCCCAAGGCAGTTTTTCTTACAGTTAACCCTATCAGATGATATGTTTGTTCCATTTCCTTACTACACCCAGCCTTCCTCCTGATCTGGGTGGGTTCTTTCTAGAACTGCTCCATAAGTAAATTAGCGTGTTGACAGAGAATGTGCTGGGATCCGGATAGTTGAAGGCAGCCAGGGGATCTCACTGTGAACTTGTACTTAGTCCTGTTACTTTCAGTCTAGCACCTTACCGCAACCTGCTTTTTCCATTGTCTCTGGGTCTGGCACTTCTCTTACTTGACTTTCCGAGATGGTGAATCCTCTTTCTCCTGGCGGATTGAGAGGACAGGTTAAGTAAGGGATTATCTCTCAAATCCATCTGCCTCTCTTATTCTCTAGTCACTGCCCAGATCCTCATTTTTCACTGAGAATTTCGGAGTTTTCTAACTTGACAGTCTTATCAGCAATATTGCCCTGATAATCTCTCTGATGTTAGTGCCCTTTCTAAAATGCAAATCTATGTCAGTGACCTACTTGAAATCCTTCAAAGCTTTCCCATGGCTTCGAAGTCCTTCCTGGTCCGCCATTTACCTTTCTAGCTTTGCTGCTTGCCACCCTTCTTTTGGTTCAGCTTGGTCAGAAAGAGAACTTAAGTCAGGTCAAGTAACTTCTAAAATATCTTCTCTGACCTTCCAAAGAGTCACCCTCTCTAGCCTCAACCCCTCCTTGACTTGATCCTAGCACTAATAACAGTATAACTGCTTAACTCATCTGTCCTTGTGCAAATGACTCAAATGTGTCGGGGATTGTTCTCAAGAAGCTTCAAGTCTTTACAAGCATCTAAATACTCATATATAAGAATAGCTCAGATGCAAGGATGAAAGTGGTAAGTCCCATGTAAGAGATACAAATAAAGTATTCTGTGGGTTCAAAGGGGAGAGAAAGATGAGGTCTGCTGCAAGGAGGGGAGCTGGTCTTCCTTCTAGAGCAGCTTTCCCAGCCTTGTGATAGGTGCTCTGGGTAAGACAAGATCAAATGACATGGTCCCTATCTTTAAATAATTTACAATATACTAAGAGCTGCGGAATATGTGTCAGCCGTCCACAGCACATCATAGAGGTAACTTAAATGACCCTACTGTCGAGGAACCATGATTGCATTGTTAGGCAGTGTTTTTGAGGACCCTAATGATCTGCTTCTTCTGTGTTTCCTTCTCAGATCTGTTTTCTGCCTTTCTCTGCCAGGTGTACATCCCAGGAGGCTAACGTCTGTGCACTAGGGTTTCTTTGCCAGCGGGCTTCCAGGCTGCATGAACCAATGGGAGGTACCTGCGGGAGGAGAGGGAGGGCAGGTGGGAGCAGTTTTCCCCTGTTCCCTCCTTGCTTTGGGCCATGTAACTGCTTCCTCCATGACAACAGCTCCCACTGAGAAACCCTTTCTTCATCACTTCTAGCTCCCTCTGGGTTTGGGTAATACTTTTTCTCCCTGTCTCTTTAGCACTAGGGGTGCCCTTGTTTGTTCTCTTAATTTTGCTCACACCACTGTATAGAGCTCCTCCATTAAAGTTGTTTTCATTTGAACTTTCTATGCCAATTTCTTTTGCCCGCCAGACCCTGCTTTATATAGTGAATATGTATAACACTATAGTTACCGATCTGATGGGATGAAGCCAACTTAGACTGTGGTCACCTACAAGTTAAAATCATGTATTTATGATTCATTTTCTATATACCCAATGCCTACCAGAAGTGTCTGGTCCATTGTAGGCATTCAGAGACTATATTTTCAAGTTAATGAAACTAAGTAAGCCCAAGTGATTTGTGCTGACAGCAGTGTGCCCTCCTGACGAGATTCTGCTCCCCTATTGCTGTTAAAAAGCAGCTTTTCAGGATTCCTGTTTTAGCACAGTCAGGGTGTGACAGCTTCTGGTGAGCAAGGCACTTGAGCACATGTATGCTGTAATATTTAATTAAATTTAAAGTCTAAACCCTATATGTTATTTTAAAGCATCCCTCCCCCCATTCGGCAGAGATTTTTGGAACTGGTTTCTAATATACTTATCCATCCATTCAAAAATTTTATTTATTTTCTATTAATATTATTTTAAATTACAAAAGAATGACATGGAGTTGTTAAAAGTGCAAATATTACAGAAGAAAGAACTCTTACCCTCTCTGCATCTGCAGGCCCACTGTTCCAAAGGTAACCATCATTACCAATTGGTTGAGTAGCTTTCCGGACCTCTTTCTATGCAAATATTACCATATAAAAAGCTACAAGTAGATTTCATACATATATAGTCATACTTAATATTATTTAAATTCTGTGTTTTCATCTAATAATTTTAAAGTTGGTATACATTTAGATTTATATCTATATGAAATTAGTTTTCATATCAGATAGTAGAAGGAATTCTTAATTTTACAAGTGACCCCATTATATCCTAATGAATAGTCCTTTTCCCCTATTGATTTGAATGCCTTTTTTATTATATGCCAGATTTTTAGTTCATCCTGGATCTGTTTCTGGTCTTCATTCTGTGCATGTCTGTGATCTGTTTTTGACCTTCTTATATCAATACCTGTTTAATATCCAGAAATTTGAGTTTAGAATTATATTTGGATCTAACAATATGGAACTATAATATTTTATAGTTGTGGACACTGTTAAACAAAGAATGTTTTTATTTCATTGCTTTTATATTTAAGACTGTAAAGTTACATCTAGAAATCAGTCTGAGAATTATTTTTAATCTAATGAAATATGTTAACAAATATGAAATTTGAGTCTAAACTTAAGCTTTTACATTTTCTTCAAATGTTTACTCTAAAGATAAGGAATAAGCCTTTCCTATTCATGTTTAATGTATATTTTTAAATCAAATAAAAGAGAATAAAGTGCTCAGTTTTAATGAGAAATTTGAATTACAGGTTACTTTGATTCTCTGCCTAATTAATGCTGGCATCTAATTATATCTATAACCAAAGAACGATTTGAAATAACCACCTGATGTTTCTCTTTCTTATGCTTTCTCTCCTGTCTTTTGTCTAATTTACTTAGATTACCTAAGATCATAAGAATGTGTGAAAGTTAAAGGTTGTATACTTTGTGCTTCATGGTGTATTGAAGGCTGTATATGCTTACCTGTTTTCACACAGACATTTCTTGAGCGCCTTCAAGGCACTTGTCTCTGTGCTAAAGACCCGGAGATGACAATGATGAGTAAGATATAGGGTGATTGTTATTCCTCCTGTGGAGGGGATCATAAGCATATTTTAAAATAACGCTTATAACTAAGGAAATGATAAAAACAGAACTTCAAGGAAACTAACAGTTTATTCACATGGTTTGTTACCCTACAGAATTACTAGTTAAATAATTACTATGGAGCTCATTAGGGGCTCATAAACACCCTTCAAACAATATTCAAGAAACCATCGATGATGATGATCCTGATATGACTTAGAGAATTTGTTTTGGGTGGAAATTTAGCCCTAAATTCACTGTTTTTCTCTCTGTATGGCTTTGAAATAAATACTGTATTTCATTTTATTTTTATTTCTGCAACCCACTTAGTTTAAAAACATTTTGAAGTTTCCATTGGCCTCTCTCAGGTCCCCTTCAGGTAGGTTGTTGATCTCCATCACTATCTGCTTGAGCTTCTGTGTATGAAGTTTAATGACTGAGTTAAGCAGTTTTCTTCAAACAGTGCCTATAATTTATTATAGGAGTGAACTTGTCCAAGATAGAAAAACATCCAGATGCAGCCAACCTCCTTCTGAGACTGGATTTTGAAAAAGACATTAAGCAAATACTCCTGTTTCTTAAAGATTTGGGTATAGAGGATAACCAACTGGGAACATTCCTGACTAAAAATTATGCTATTTTCTCTGAAGATCTTGAAAATCTTAAGACCAGGTAGGTTTTTTGGAATGATCCTCATTTAACCCAAGAAGTGATTATGAAGAAAATATACATCTAAGTTATTTTTTAAGATTCAGCTGGACAAGGGTCAACTGAGCTAATGAATAAGAATGTTACTGTTTTGTTTGGACCTTCTTTGATCAAAATTAAAACTCTAAAATGGTTTTCTATTAAATAGCCCATTATTATTTTTATGTGAAAACAAAAATATAAAACACACTTCTTGCTGAGTCAGTACCTAACTGTTTCTCTTCGGAAACTGGAATAAGTTTTGTTTGGTTTTTTTTAGTGATTAACAAATGGCAGGATTATCTGAAAGTACACTTAAAGTTAAGAAAGCTGGACTTTTGTGTTTATTACTGATCAGTTTTTGATGATAAACATTTGACATCCTCTTGGCAGATTATTTATAATTCCCGTAAGTTGGCTATTTGGGTTGTTCCTTTTTGTCATCTTGCTGTAGCACTTCTGTACACATCTTTGTGCTTCATTCAACATTCAAAGAATTTATTGAATCTGGGATATCAATATAGTGAGATAGCACTGCTCTGTGAGATAAGAATTCTGCTAGACATTGGGTACACCCCGTAGGGGACAAAACAGTCTCTGTCATTAAGTTCACACTTGGAATCCATCATCACTCCCAGCTCCCACCTAAATCACTTCCTTGCACTCCCAGATTCACTGAATGGGAGCACTGTCACACTGTTGCCCAAGTCAGATACTGGCATTAACTTGGGCTACTCTTCTTTTAGCATCTGCCTCTAAAAAATCATCTCACTGTGTCAATTTTAGCTTTTCATTTTAAAGACTTTATCTATTTTTAGAGAGAGAGGGGAAGGGAGGGAGAAAGAGAAAGAAACATTGATGTGCAAGAGATACATTGATTGGTTGCCTCTTGCACATGCCCAACTGGGCACCCGGCCTGCAACCCAGACATGTACTCTGACTGGGAATCGAACCTGCAACCCTGTGGTCCACAGGCCGGCACTCAATCTACTGAGCCACACCAGCGAGGGCTCAATGTTACCTTTTTATATTTCTCAAGTAAGTCAATATATTCCTCTTAATCTTTACTTCAAATACTTGACCTCAAGCCTTCATCATTTCACACCACGACTACTGCAGCTGTCTCCTAGCTGGCCTGCCGGTAGTCTTCTCCCGCAGCCTAGTGTCACACTGATACTGAGCCTCACTACATTTTAGAAAGCTTTGCGGTTCCTTGAACCTTCATAGTTTAATGATCTTCTTTTTCTGAATTAGGGAAAAACAAAACAAAATATCATATTCCTCACATTGAACAATTTGAGCCCTTATTATACATACAAAGCACTGAGCTAGATTCTAGTGATATAAAATAGTCACACTCTCTCCCTTCATGGGACTTGCATTATAATACAGAGGAGAGAAAGAATGGTTCTAGGAAGTCAATCTGACATACTCAGATCTGCTCCTCCTGGCTGTCTAGAACACTAATTCCCTCCCATTCAAAAACCACCTTACCCTTACTGCTCAAGATTCATTCTGAGAATGCGTGCATACCAGGGGACAGAGATTAGGCGCCATTACAGAGGCTTCCTACCGTAGCACTATTATTAATACCCAATTTTATAGGAGAGGCACAGAGGTTAAATAATTTGCTCAAGATTACGTAGCTAGCGTAAATAGCAGGCGTGGAATTCAAACCCAGTTAGCCTAACTCCAGAGTCTACACCATACGGTCTGTATATTTAAGTTTGTAAAGGAAACTTAAGCTTAAAAGGAGTTTAAGTTACACATACTCCCAACAGCTAACAGGTATTCTCATATAGATAGTAATCAAATGGTTCCTAAACCTGGCTGACAAATTAAACTGTGGAGCATTTTTTAAATACTTTAAATTTTTTAATAGGTAATTTATCCACATGTACTCAAAAGGATATACAATGAGCCCCGACTGGTGTGGCTCAGTTGAGTGGGCATCATCCCACAAAGTGAAAGGTTCCTGGTTCAATTCCTGGTCAGGGCACCTGCTTGGATTGTGGGTTTGGTCCTGGTTCAAGGCACATACGAGAGGCAGCCTATCGATGTTTCTCACATCGACGTTCTCCCTCTCTTCACCCTCTCTTCCCCTCTGTCTAAAAATAAAATAAATAAAATATTTTTTAAAAATATACTATCATACGCAAGCATATACATATGTCTATGTATACACATACACAGGAGCACACATTCAACTTGTAGCATTTATTTATACTATTCTACACCCAGCCCTCTTACCTTAGGTCTGTGTTGGAGATAACTTTTCATCGGTGCTTCCTATTCTTTTTTGACCCCTACTGTAGTTCATACTTTGGACCTATCAAGTCCCATATTGGTAAACATGGTAGTTGTTTGCGGACTTTACTATTTCAGTGAGGCCGCAGTGACTCCTCGTATATATGTCATTCCATACGTGTTGGTGTATATTTTGGGTGACTGTTAGGTCAGAGTGTATATGTATATGTAATTTTAATAGGTACTGACAAATTGTCCATCATATAGGTGGCTGTTTACCAGTTTTCACTCCCACCAACAGTGTACAGAAGTGCCACTTGCCCTGTTACCCTCAGGAAAACAGTTACCATCTTGATGATTTCAGTTCATGTTATAGATAAAAATAATGCCTCCTTTGTTGTTTTTGAAATGATATTTTGAGCATCAGATGTTGGGAGCATTTTTTATATGTCTATTTTCTTTCTTTTTTTGGTAAGCATTCTTTTATATATTAAAAAATTTGTTCTTTCTCTGTGGCATGTTGTAAATATTTTCCCCTGTTTTGTCACTAGTCTTTGGCTTTGTGGAGGCTATTTTCTTGTCTTGAATTTTAAATTTTTATGTAGTTAAATTTATCAGTTTTATCTCTTTTTGTTTTAAGGAATTGCTTAAAGAAGTAACAGTCATTTGAATATAAAATATAAGGTCTGATACATAGTATAAAAATATCACAGGCATTAAAGGTAGTCACAGAACTTAGGTGAAATCTCAACTTTGTCATTAATTAGTTGGTAGTCGTACAAGTTATTTAACTTCATTGGGCCTATGTTTTATTCTAATGTAATATGAAAATTTTACCTGGTTCACAGGTTTGTTTGTTTTTTTGACAAGAATTAAACAAGATAATGTCCTGGTATGTTTTAAGCATTTAATAAAACCAACTTTTACTGTGTTTATAGACTTTTAAAAATCAATATTGTTATTTTATAGTCAGAGTTTCTATATTTCTCCATCTTACTTTGGCTTCCAGAAACTTAGCAGGAATTCTTCGTTGTTAACAAAATACATATTGAAAGACTGCAGTAAAAATTAGTTATGAAAATACGTAGTCAGTAAATGTACTAAAATAAAAAATTTCCTCTCATGCCTGAGAGTCTTTCTTTGTAAAAGGAATTCTGAATCTGTTTTCTTATTTTGTGTATTTTCTATTCTTAGACCAAAAAAATTTTTTTAATCTATTTCTTTTATTTTCTACCAAGTAACAAAATAAGTCAGATTAACTGAAAAGGAAATTTTTTCCTATTTTTAAGTGTAAATGGGAACCATTCTAATAGTTGAATGGATGCATGATTTAACCATATTTAGCCTATTATTGTAGAATGATTTTTTGTTTAATATCTCTCTCTCCTTTCTCTCTCTGTCTGGTGTGGGAGCTTTTTTTAAAAAAAGTAGTTATTTTGGAACATAGAATGCTACTAGTAAATGTTTATCATGTATGTTTATTTTTGTTTGTTTCTTTAGAGTGGCTTATCTACAGTCAAAAAATTTCAGTAAGGCAGATATCACACAGATGGTCAGAAATGCACCATTTTTGCTGAATTTTTCAGTGGAAAGACTGGATAACAGATTGGGATTTTTTCAGAAAGAACTTGAACTTAGTGTGAAGAAGGTAAAAAAAGTGGGGGGAGAATTTATATATTTCCATGTCAGCTACATTTAGTAACTGTTAAATCTCATGGTTCTAATAGGTATGAATAAGCCCAGTAAGTTAAACATATAGCTGTATTATTTTATAATATTCCATCAAATCATTTCCTTAAATTTTGATTTTGGTATTTGTTTTTTTCCTCAGACAGTATTAAGTTTTTATGGGTTTATGGGTAGGTATTAAGTATTTATGAGTTTCCTAGCACTTCTCTGACTGGGTCATTTTAGGGTTTTTAGTTTTGTGTTTCTATTAATGCTTTGATTTTCCAAACTGCTTGGATATGCATTTATAATAATAATTGATTGTTTCACAACTATAGACTAGAGATCTGGTAGTGCGTCTCCCGAGGCTACTAACTGGAAGTCTGGAGCCTGTGAAAGAAAATATGAAGGTAGGATGGCTTTAAGCTTTTGAGAAAGCTTCTTTCGTTAAGTGTTTTAGTCCTCTGAAGAGAATAAATTTTGCTATTGTCATCGTTAAAAAAAGACCTGTATTATAAATGAAGTTATTTCTAAAAAGATGGAAACAGAAAATGATATAGCAAGTATCTAGCAAGCAGTTTGTTTTAGTTGATAGTATTTTCACACGTTCACCAGGTGTTCCATGAGTAAGTCACCTAACAGACAGTGATGCCTATAATCCTAGGGTAGATTAGGTATCGGGGTTGGGTTTGGGGGTGGGGGGTGCTGGAAACTGCTTCTGTTGCCCAGGACTAGAGTCTGTGTCTATGTCACCCAGGTGGGAGATGAGTTTTGGAGGCTGGATGCAGAATACTTCTATGAGGACAGCAGTGGCCAGCATGTCACTTTTCTTAGCACCTGTGCCAACTGCCAGCTCTAGATCCATCACCAAACATACCAGTCTTCACTGGTCTTTATCCCAGAGAATAGCATAGAGCCGAGGGCAGCTGACTAGTTAGTATATAAAGCTGTGGTAGTATTTGATGAAACTATTATCTAAGGCCTATTTTCTGAGATGCTTAAAGTGTTTTATATTCAGTGATAAGAATTTTTGAGCCTGTATCCACACATGATGCTGGGGAGAGAGTCCCTGCTATCATGGTGCTTCCAGTCTGGTGGGGGACAGCATGCAGAGTAATACAGACAGGGGGTTGGTGGGGACGCATAGGCTCCTGACCACATAGAGGACTGAACCCACATTTCGGTGTTTAGTATTTTCATCTCTGTCTGGAATTTTGACATGTACTTTTTCAGAGGCTCAGAAAGCACTTTAAAAATCTTACTGCTGGTCTGTGGGGTGGGGCCCATAACAATAACCTGACCAGCTCTCCCGTGCCCACCATCATTCTCTCGTAATTATGATAACTCCTTTTGGGCCCTCTCGATGATCACCGTGCTGTGAGTAGCTCATTCTCAGGAGAGGGGTTTGAAATTCAGGTTACCCCAGAAATAGCAAGCTGCAATCCCTTGAGGGCATTGGCATAGCTGTCTCCAGATTTCAATGTCCTTGTTTTAAATTTTAAGGAAATTGGGGTGCCCTCTGGCATAGTACCAAGATAACTTTCTAGTCGTGATTTATAGCAACTCTACTTTCTTTTAGGTTTATCGTCTTGAACTAGGTTTTAAACATAATGAAATTCAACATATGATCACCAAGATCCCAAAGATGTTAACTGCAAATAAAAGGAAACTTACGGAGATTTTCGATTATGTGCACAATGTGATGAGTATCCCCCACCACATCATTGTCAGGTTCCCACAGGTAAGGCACACCTGCTGTAAGAGTTGCCCTTGCCCTCTGTCTGGAGCTGCTCTCTCGTGTAGTGCTGTTCACTTGGGAAAATGCCTTGCTGTTTGTGAAGGAATTGGACCAAATGCCATCTAGTTCTGAGAGCTGTAAAGGTCATATTTCTTTTGTCCATCTTTTTTATCAAGAGCACACTGAGCAAACAGAGTGGAGGGAGAGAAGCTTGTGAAAAGTTTACAACTCCTAGGGCCACGTGTCCATCTCCAGAGGAGAAATAACTGATGAATCCATTTCCCCTGTACTTTTCACCCAGTTGTTGTTAGGCTTGTTGGAATCTAATGTATCCTCTTGTATGTTTTATTCCATTTAAAGTTGAAATGGATCCCTTCTCTTAAAGGTCCTTTCAGTGTTATGCATACTTTTTTTCAAAGTCCATCTCAGTCCTTTAGTTAACAGGCCATAATTTAATGATCTCCTACCAAAGCATAAAACCGTTCCAGTTCGCCATTATGACAAAGCCTTAATTGTATGTTTAAGCTAATCAGACTTTCCCGTACTTTACCTAGGAAGTGACATTATCTGCCTGTTTTTAAGAATGTTAACTCTTTGAAAACAGAGATCTTGTTTTATTTATATACACTGCTGAATTCCCAGTTCCTGGAACTCTACCTGGCAATTAGCAGGCTCTAGGGAAATACTCATTGAACAAATAAGTGATTGCATTTCATCAAAGTCATCCTTCTTTCCTGTTTGCCATGTGAATAGAGTAAGTATTCATTGGATAAATGGAAGATTGAATTTTATTAAGATGATCCTTCTCCATTTGCTACATGTGTTCTTTATATAAAGGTGGACAAAAGAAGTATGACTTTAATATAACTCTCAGAACTAGGTTGCATTTGGTCCAATTCCTACACAAATAGCAATGTTTATTTACCTATCATACTTCACTATGAATGGGTCCTTAATAGAGAATTTTTGCTGTTTCATCAAATGCATATGTATTCATTATAAAAAGTATTAGAAGCCTGCAGTGGTGCAAATTTGGCTTATGGAACAATTGTAGAGTGAGTAATCTTCAACTAAAAAGCACTGGTGCCTGGGTTTTCCCAGGGTTCATAGCTAATTCAGTGACTATTAAAGCATCATAAGAGAATCTGATTTGAGGATACAAAAAGCAATGGGACATAATCTGTGTTCTTGTGGAATTTGTAATCTAACATGGAAGATCAGTTTTAAAAACATCATTGCTTTACATAAATTAGAGTCTTAACCATATGTCTTACAGAGTTAGTTTAATTCAGAAGAGGTAGGAAAATCATAGAAATAATAACAGCTATTGAGTGTCTACTATGTGCCAGCCCTGTCTTTACTGCTTTACTTGTATTAATTAATTTAATCCTCACAACAACCACATGAAGTAGCTATTATTATTATGCCTATCTTATAAATGAAGAAAGCAACCATAAAGAAATTCAGTAACTTTGTCTAAGGTTACCCAGATAACAAGGGGCTGGGATTAGAACTTTGGCACTCGAGTTTAAAAATCCTGATCTTAACTAGGATCTGCTGCCACTCTAAGAAGTGCCATTTGAGTTGTCAGTAGAATGAGTGGGGTCTCAAAGATGGACAGAAACTTCACTCCATTCAAAGATGGAGTGGAAACTATAAACTTGAGCAGGTGCATTAAAATCACATTTACAAACACAGATTTTAGGCACCCCAATCTCTAAGTTCTGGAAAGCTCAGTTGTAGAACTGTGGCTTCCCTATTGGGACTCTTAAACTCCTAGGAATCCAGGTAGTTTTACTGGGAAATTAAAAAAAAAAAATTAATGGAAAAATATATCAACTGACATAGACTTTAAATTTTTTGGCAGGTGCTTTAAAAATTCTGGTGTGAAACTAATTTTCTCAAGCTAATAACAGTTATTGTTGGCACATCTATTTTATGATTAATTGAAATGGGAAACAATTTAAATAGGTATGGTTAATTTAGTCATTTCAAGGTAGGATCATGGATGGGAATGGATAACAAAAGCAGTAGGGTAATGGCATGAGGACACCATTAGTTAAGGGGAGAGGCTGTATTCAGGAGCCGCCAAAGCTTTGTTTCTGCTCTCCCACTGTGGGCTTCTCTGAAGGTGGAGCTGGAATCCACATTAAGACAACAGGGACTCTGATTCTCAGGCTGGGTTTTTCTTTTAATCCCTGGTAATTTAAAGGGTCATTGACAGAATGAAATTTTTCTACCAATGGCATAGTGGCCCCTGGTGGTTAACAATCAAAAAAAGAAAAAAACCAAAACAAAACAATCTAAGCTATGGCTTTTGGACTGGAAAGATCACCCAAACCTCACATAAGAAAGCAACCTTGAACCATTAGAGAAGTAATATCATATCTGGTCATAAACTATATAAATGCATTCAAATGTCATATTTAGGAAATTTATCATGAGTAGTTGGGAGCTTCAGAGTTCTTTATGGTCTTGTTTGTATGTTGTATAATAATTTTTGTAAGCTAAGAGTCAGTGCAAGAGTCATACTTCTAAAGCAGCGATTTTCAACCTTTTTCATCTCATGGTGCACACAAACTAATTA
This sequence comes from Mormoops blainvillei, assembly GCA_004026545.1. Lineage (NCBI taxonomy): Eukaryota > Metazoa > Chordata > Mammalia > Chiroptera > Mormoopidae > Mormoops > Mormoops blainvillei. The sequence continues at coordinate 83,859 of PVJD01000154.1, read as the reverse complement.
TAAAATTCTGCATCACACCAAAAAATATATTATACTTTTTGCTGATCGGAACAAAAAATAAATATAATGTTGATTCATTCATACCAAATAGCTACTGGTGTGTTGGATGTTGTCATTTTTTAAAAATTTGTCAATCTAAGGGAAAAGAGGTCAGTGCCCCTTGACTAAATAGTTAGGTACAGCATGTTTTAAAATTCTTGTAGCACACCAGTTGAAAATCACTGTTCCAAAGAAACGCATCTAGAAGCTCCCCACATTTTTACGAGCAGTAATAGGAATTTAGTTATCAAAATGAATGCAGAACAGCCTGTTTTTTCAGAGAGAAAAAGATGTTTTATTCAAAAGCAAGCCAGTCCCATGTTCAGTTAGCACACCATACTTTTTTTTTGGCCTTTGTAGTTTAGGGTTCAACAGTTGTTTTGCATATGTCCTTTCCAAGTGATCTGTTATATTGTTTCCACTTGAACATAATGACTCCTAGAGGTTACACGCTAGGTGGAGTGTTCCCAGTGCACCTGAAATATAGTCGAGAGAAGAACCTGAGACAGAATACTGAATGTGGTTCATTTGGGCCTCGCCAGGGCACCTTACAGGTGTCTGTTCCTTCAGCTTAGGGCTCTCTTTGCAGCTTGACTGGATCTCCCAGTTCTCCCTTCTTTCTCGAAGCCGATGTAGGGACTTAGCCTCCTTCTGAAACCTTTTAAAAGTTGCTGCTACTCACTCTCCTCCTTAGGAGTTTTAACCCTGATGTGGGAAAGATGTATACTTTTCTTCCCTAGTTGCTCCCCTAGAGGCCAGGTTCATTCATTTTGCTATGAGCAGAAATTAAAAAAAAAAAAAAAGCCAGGGGGAGTTTCACATATTATGAAATCTTACACATATTTTCATGCCAAGGACTTTGACCTTTAACTTTGGTTCTCAAACTTGTCGGGCTTCTGGATCATGTGGAGGACTGAGGGTTCTCACTCTCAAAGTTTCTGATTAAGTAGGTTTGGGGTGGAGCCTGAGGATTTGCTTTTTTAACAACTTCTCCCATGTCTCTGGATTGATTAGTCAATATTCTTTGACTACAATGTAGCCCTTAATTTTTTTTTACAATTGTTCTGTTTGTGAGTTTTGAGTCCCTTTTTAATCACAATTTCTTAGTGGAAGCTACAGGGTTTAAATCCTGGGCACTTAGCATATTCACTGAGCATGCGGTCAATAGTTTATTTGTAGCCATATAAACATTTTAATAGTTCATCTTCCAGTGCACAATTTTTTAAACTTTTTTTCTTTTGTAGGTATTTAATACAAGGCTGTTTAAAGTCAAAGAAAGACATTTGTTTCTGACCTACTTAGGAAGAGCACAGTATGATCCAGCAAAACCTAACTACATCTCTTTGGACAAATTGGTATCAATACCTGATGAAATATTTTGTGAAGAGATTGCCAAAGCCTCAGTACAGGACTTCGAAAAATTCTTAAAAACTCTTTAGTTTTTGATGTTAAAATGTAATAATGTAAAGTAAATGTATATATGAATAAATTAATATGCTGTACTTCAAAATAAATGCCACAAGCCTCAATTGATATTGGAACACTTTCTTGATATTATAAAGTTGGGTACACTTCTGACCGATCCTTCTTAAAGGTTCCTAATGACTTACTTCTTTGACTCAGCTATTTTCTTCCTTCTGGGGAAGGAAAAAACTAAAAACAGCAGTTCCCAACTTTTCGGCACCAAGGACCAGTTTCGTGGAAGACACTTTTTCCACAGACCATGGGTGGGAGGATGGTGTCGGGATATTTCAAGTGTATTATATTCAAGCTCACCTCCTGCCATGCAGCCAGGTTCCTAATAGGCCCAGACCGGTACCGGTCCGAGGCCCAGGGAACCCTTGACTGACAATATAGCAAGCTTAGAGAAAGAGAGCTGGCTTACTATACGTAGGCTGGCATGTTGTCATTCTGGTGAAGATGAGAAAGTAGAAGATTTTCTTCTTATCTTAAAGTTTAGGTCTTTTAAAGTGGTTTCATCACAAGACAGCTGTATTTGAAATGTTAAATGAGTGTCTAGAGCATACTGTTATTTATCTAATATCTACTATTCACTTAGATAATGTTACAAAACACATGTAGTTTTGGACTCTACATTGTTGTCTTCCCAACTGCGGATATTCAGAGTCACCCACAGGTGGCTACTGAGTCAGGAAAGGAAAAGGGACAGGAAGGAAAGTAGTTCAAAGGTAAGCAGACGACAGTAAGACATAGTAACAGGTCATAACAAACTTACTGCCTGCGTGCATGGATTTATAACATGAACTGATACTTTTTTTTTTTTAGTTTACTGTTTAGATAGGTAATCCTGGGCAAATGATATAACCTCTGAGTCTGATTATTTGGAAAATGAAGCATCATCACTTCAATTACTACCTTAGGATCTCATGATTGAGTAGAACATTAACACTGGGCGCCCCTAGGGAAACACACCTGGTATTTGCACTCCTGTGGTTTCCTCCAGGATGAAACTCTGAGCCAATGTGATTTGGTCCAAGGGACACTATCACGCCTCTGCTTGATAACCACTTGCACATCAGGTCTTTCTCTTGGTGGAAAGAGATTCTTGGCCAAACCTCAGCTGTTTGATCCATGCCAATTGAACAGCAGACATGTGCTTGACAAGACTATCTTGGATATTCCAGCTTCAGCAGATACCACCACATTGGAGCAGAACTACCCAGATGAATTCAGAATTGGGAGAAACAATAGTGTTTTACCAGTAACTTGTTGTGCACCAGTATTTCGTGGTGTGTTGGATCCTGAAACCTCATGAGAAACTAAATTTATAATTGGTCAGGGCCAAGTATAGTGGCCTTCCTCTTAAGTATTTTAATTTGCTCAGCATTTGAGGTCCTAGAATACAGTTGAGTGTGGCATAGCTCCCTGCCTTCATGGAGTTCTCTAATCTATGAGATCAATAAACAGGATGCAAGAAGGTACAGCTGAGATAAAAAATATGGACCATCCTGCCAGGTACTTCTATGGCCAAGAATCTCATTTTGCCTTTATTAACAACCTATTCATATCAGTTAGCATAGGCGAGCTGTAGTGCTAAACTGAATAGTCCTAAAACTTCAAGTGATTTAAAACCACCCATGTTTTTCTCTCATACATGTCCAACTTGTGACCAAAAAATGTTCTGCTCAACATTATCTTTAGTGATAAAGGTTGATGGAGTTTCCACCATGTCGAGCGTAGTCAGTCTACGGAAGAGAAAGGAATGTGGAAAATTGCTCTGAAAAGCTCCCATCTTTCTTGGCCAAACCATCACATGGCCGTGTCTATCCTTACATGTTCAGAGAAATACAGTTATACCGTGTGCCAGGAGAGAAACCAAAATCATTTCTGAACCAACACTAATGACTACCAGCAAACATCCAGGCTCTAGAGTTGATGCCTGTAGGAGCTGGATTTTGTGGCAGTCTTGGGTATCTGATCCCTTGGCAAGGTCTTCCTTCTCTTGTCACTGAACCTTAAAAGGTACAGTGGGAGAAGCGTTTACGCCTCTTATAAGGCAACATGCCAATGTACAGATGTATTACATTTCTTCACATCTTTCAGATTACTAACATATTTAGGTATCTTCATTTAGTTATGCGTACAGGATGACTAATGTGAGAAACTGTGGTGACACAGAGAATGAGATAAAGAAGGCAACAGAAATTTTAGAACTAAAATGGATGAAGACCGTTAGATCTAACCTTTTGAACTTACAATTATGAGATGGATTCTACTGTCCCATGTCTCAACCTAAGACCAAAGAAAACAAAAGTAGGTATTAGTAAGTAGTTGCTATGGTCTGAATTGTGTCCCCTCCAAAATTCATGTTGAAACACTAACCCATAATGCGATGGCATTTGGAAATGGGACCTTGGGAAAATAATTAAGTTTAGATGAGATCGTAACCATGGGATCGTCATGATGGGATTAGTGCCCTTAGAAGAAACAAAACAGCTTCCTCTCTCTCTGCCATGTGCGTACTCAAGTGAGAAGACAACCCCGCTACTGGCCACAGGGAAAGAGCTCTTACCTGAAAATGACCATGGTGACACCTTGATGGGTCTCTAGCCTCCAGAAATGTAAGAAAAGAAATTTCTGCTTTTTAAGTTACCCAGTGTATAGTATTTTGTTACGGCAGTCTTAGCTAACAGAGACAGCAGCGATGGTAGAAGTTCACCATAATGGAATGAGCATCAGTCATACTAACTCCCTCGATTTTTTTTTTCTGTCTCTAGATTTTTATGCCCTAGACTTAGTACGTTGGAACTGAGACCTTAAAAGTGTACTTGCTTTTAACTTAATTGCATGCAAATTCTGCTATATATCTTAGATTTAGTAATATTAATTTTCTTTTTCCTGAACTAGCCTTTAACCTTGTACTAACATGGCTTGATGTAGCTACCTCTTCAGCTGGGGAAACTGAAGACCAGAGGGGGATTAGTATCTCCTACATCAGAAGCGTAGTAGAGGGCCCTAGAATTAAGGAGTCTCAAAGTTTTATCTGGATTCTCAGGTTCTCAAAGATGAATCTGGATTCTTCCTAGATGTGTGTCCTTGGACAATTTATCCTGCCATTCTGAGCCTGTTGCCTTCTTTCTCTTAAGAGTTGCCTTCTTTCTTCTTAAGTACAATCAGAGTACTTAAGAATCAGAGTTCAATGAGATAATTAAATGAGAATAAGCCTATAACACGCTTAGCATATTGCCAGGCACAAGGGCTCAATTAATACTGCCCAAGCTCTTACAGCTCGTCATTAACAGAACCCAAGGTACAGTCCCGATGTCCTAATTGGTTCCCTACGGTTTTTCCCATCACGTCACAGGAACTGCTGCGGGGAACCTGGCACGCAAAATGCCCGACCTACTCCACTTTCGGTGAGGACTCAGGCGGCGGACGGGAACGCACGACAGGCACCCAACGTCGGCGCCAGAACTGCGCCTGCGCGGACGTCTTCCCTCGCCTCGCGACACAATGTGAGGTGCCTGCGCACTGGACTCAGTGCGCCCTCTTTGACTTACCCAGTAGGCAACGCGTCAGTGTCCGGTCAAAATGGCGAGCAGGCCTGCTGGTAGGTGACCGATGTCCAATCTGATGGGCATCGCTACCCTGAACCTTTCCTTCTCGCAGCCTCTTACTTCTCTTTCTTTGCTCTAAGTGGCCAGTCTTGCGGCTTAAGGGAAGGGGCGGGTACAGTCCAGCCTAAAGGACGCCTTTCCCCTGCCCCTTTGCTGTCCCCATACCCGGCTCGCCCGGGGGTTGGGGTGCAGACTGCTCTTGGTGAAGATGCTCGCGGTGGCTCCGACTCCCTTGGCGTTCTGTCTGCCTGTGCTCGGCATTCCTTCCGCTTGGCCTTAGAAGAGTTCAAGGGCACAAAGAAATAATTAGTGGATGACTTTCAGCCAGAACAAATTGAGTGCTTAGTGTGAGTCAAGCGGTGTCATGTACATTAGCGTGATAGATTCTCCTGCGAGCGCGACGAGGGGACTCTTAGTTTGCCCTTTACGCTAATAGCTGAGGCAGAGTGACCGGAGGAAATAGAATTGGAGACAGCATTCCACCCTTCGCGCTTGTCTAACTGGGAATTAGCGATAGCTGAGCAGGGGTTACAGGGAAGCTTCAGGTTAACCTTATCTGAACGGCAGCTTGGTCTGTAGATTTGAAGAAATTTGTATTTATTGTAGACATTGAAACAAACATGTATTATTGAATACAATACAGAAATTACCGGAATATTTAAAGCAGAACGTGAATATCAAATAGAATTTTATGTGGGTGGAGGTTTTTTTGTTTTTTTTTTTGTCGTCGTTGCTAATCTCTGCCCTCTGGCGGTATAAATTGACGTAGGTTTTTAAAAAAATACTGGTGCCTTTTTCCTGGCGCCCAGCAATTGTGAAGCTATTAGGAGACATCAAATTGCCAGGAAAATTTCATTAACTTAAATGATATTGTGCTTTTGGGGGATGGGGGAGACACTTAAGAATTCATTATTTAATTTAACTTTACAAATAGTGAGGGCATTCTGCCTGTGTTTGGAACTAGATAGACCTGGCCTCAACTCGTCACTGGCTGGCTTTGGTCTTGGAGGGGATGACTTCTGTAAGACTTATTCCCCGTTTGCAGGGACAGGCCTGCTATATAAATAAAACGAGTTAATCCAGGTACAGCAAATAGGACAGTGCTTGACACACAATGAGTGTTCAATGAATATTAATCATTATCACCATCAGTGCTTAATATACTTACAAGTAACTGATTTTTCTGCTAGTGCGTTTGTAGACTGTTGGCACTTCCGTACTCGTTTTGCTAGAAGCAATGTTATCCATGGTGCTTAATTTCCAAGGAGAATTACCAAAGCCTTGTACTGTGTGGTGTGTTAACTCTGAGGGACAGGAGGGGTTGGAGTAAAAGGAGAGTTTGCATTCCTTCCTTGGTAAGGGGCTAGCCCTAGACAAAATTTTAAAAGAAACTTGAAACTTGCTCTACCTCCTCTTCTGTACCACATCTCTCCTATAAATATCAGGCACTATTCTGTTGCCCTTAGCAATTACTGGGTTTACTCCATAAGCTCAGTCCTGTTCCCCAAGGAATTTTAACGTTACCTGTTTCTCCTCTTCCGTTTTCAAATATCCATTCCCTTGGTGGAAAGTTAGGTGCTTGGGAGGAGGAAAATCGGCTGCTTTTGCTATTAAATGACTAACCAATGACATCAGAATCCTTCCAGAAATACATATAGTTTTAAAGAGGCTAGCCGGATAATAAAAAGATAATGTAGAATAAAAATTTTTAGGGGTGGGGGGTCATTTAGACCTGCCAACCTATTCTGAAACCTCACCTTCTTTTTCATGCAACCCCAACTCTCTTTAAAAGTTTACACTTATTACCTGTAATCTCTTTCTGAAACTACAAAAAAATGGAGAAGTTTTGAGTTCCTTTCCTGTACCCTACCCCTTTAATTCTGATTGTTGCAGGGGTACATAAAGGGGTGGAATGCTTTACTTTGAGGGGCTGGAGTGGAAATGATTGTTCTGGTAAATCTTTTGGACATTAGGTATTTGAGTTTACTCTTTTTACCCGTGACTTGCCCAATTTCTTTTTTTTACCTGCAATCCTTTTTGCTCATAGATGAAATAAGCAATTTTTATATAGAGTGTATGCTTTTCTAAAAAAATGATTTTAGAGAGAGAGGAAAGGAGAGAAACATGGATTTGTTTCATTCATATATGCATTCATTGTTAGATTTCCGTATGTGCCCTGATCAGTTTTCAAACTGCAACCTTGACGTATCAGGTCAACGCTCAAATCAACTGAGCTACCCAACCAGGGCCTAGAGTATATGCTTTAAAAAGGAAATTCCTTCCTATGTTTGTGTTCTTTAACGGGGTAACTATCAGAGTAGTGGTTGCTTGTCTATCAGTGTTTTCATATAGTACAGTAAGTAAATTGTAACAACTAACAGTGTGACAATATCAGCTGCAGCATCAAGCCGGTGGCTGGAAGGCATTCGAAAATGGTATTACAGTGCTGCAGGATTCAATAAACTGGGTGAGTACCTGCACTTTCTAATTCTGTTACCTTTTTCTATTGTTTTTCTTTTTTTTGGTTTTCCTGAGAGTAGTACTTTTGCAAAAGTCATTATAGGTCCAAAAAAATAACTTAATTGTACTTGCATACATTAGAAGATACTAAAATTAGGTCACTTTTTATTGTTATGTTAAATCACACCTATTTTTTATTACTTAGGAAAAGAGGGGGATGGAATTGTGTCAGTGTTTGAGGCGGAAATGATTTATGCTCTTTCGGTATTGTAGCTGGACATTTTTCTTATACACTCCCTCTCCCAGCTCTTCCAGTTAGCATTTAAAATTTAAGTTCAGTGAAGTTTGAAAGTAGAGATTTTTAAAAATTTGATGTGTTTAAAAACAAGATAGGAACTTTAAATATTTAAAAATTTGTTTTAGATAAAATGTGAATTTTGGTCAGTGGATTTTAAAAAACTCATATATTGTTTCCTCAGTACCATTTTAGAATTAATCCATTAAAAACCCTTTATTGTGTATGAAATACATTGAGTTTCATCATACCTAACTCATGATATTCCACCCAAGTCTTATAAGTTTATAAGTCATAACGATATTTTATTCATTTTTTTAGAAATTTCTGACTTTTGAGAAACATATTCAGTCTCTCTTGCTTTCTGTCATAGGGTTAATGCGAGACGATACAATATATGTGAACGCAGATGTAAAAGAGGCCATAAGAAGGCTCCCTGAGAACCTCTATAATGACAGGGTGTTTCGCATTAAGAGAGCACTGGACCTGACCATGAGGCAGCAGATCTTGCCGAAAGAGCAGTGGACAAAATACGAGGAGGTAAAACAGCTTTTCTGTATGTGACAATATTGACCGTTAAGGATTGAGTATTATAAACAGAGAAACATTTGCAAGGTGCTTTAGAGTTCTTAATGTGACAAAAAAATATTTTTACAATGAGCAATGTTACCCCCACTTTAGAGACAAACACATTAAGACGTAAAGGAAAAGCGACTATACCAAAATCACTAGACAAGGCTCTAACATAGAGACCCGAAGCTAGAGTCCGGGTCTCTTGCCTCGCAGGCTGCTGTCATTCCCCTTCACTCTGCTTCCGGCTCAGATGAAAACGTGGCGTGTATGTGATCAGCCCATTGAGAAGCTCTCCAGCTCCCAGGAAGGACTCTGAAGCAAACCCTTGCCCCTTAAACTGCGCTGAAACTGGGCAAAAGCTTATAGACATTCATTTCTTTTTCTTTTCTGTCAGACTTTGCTCCCATAACCTACCAAAGCAACTGATTACAATATCTTCGTGGGTTTTACATTTTAGAAAAGCAGACAGTTCTTAGTCTGCTTGAGAATATTTTTTCTTAAGTTGGAAATTACTTTTGATGGCTTTCTTTTGTTACTTAAGACCTAGTGAGTTTTGGTGATATACCTGTATGTGATAGCATATGATATTTTTCTTTTATTCGTTCTTTAGGATAAACCCTACCTTGAACCATATCTGAAAGAGGTCATTCGGGAAAGAAAAGAAAGAGAAGACTGGGCAAAGAAATAATCATGTAATCGAAATTTGTGGATGCATCTGTCCTCAGTATTTTAATGATGTTAGTGAACCCTGAAATGTACAATTTAGAACCATCTGGGTTGCAAATATATTACTTTAAATAAATGTCTATTGTAACTTTTGTTGGAGTTTTTGAATTCTAAACTTTATTCTTAATAACTACTGAATCTACTTATCTGTTAAATTCTTTCCAAACTTACAAGGTCTTTTTCAGTTAGTATTTATTTAACTGCCTCCTGAAGCCATTTTAATCAGTTTCCTTCACTGGTTGGATAACTTCTTGATTTACTGAGGGATATAATAGTCTTCCAAGTAGGAGAGTCACCTCGATAAGGCCTTTGCAGTTTAGCAAAATACCCAGAAGCCCCCTTAGGGCCTAACTTGCAGGAATGGAAAGAGCAAGGAACAAGGGCCAGTCAGTGCACTTTATCTGAAGCAAACAGCACCTGAGCGGACTGGCTCTGACTTCGAAAGCTACTGAATGAAAAGAGAAAGGATTCACCCCGTGGCGTGACAGGATTGAGAAACAGCCCCCTTCAACCGCTGCTTTCAAAATATAATTGAGTCTGCATCCTACTTTTAAATTATGTGTATTAGAAAATAAAAACTAGACATTAGAAAAATAGACAAAATACACAGACATTGTATTTTCTACCAACATGCCAGTGACTTTTCTGCTTTAGAAATGATTGTTATAAAGTACATTGTAAGGGTTGGATACTAATTATAGTTAAAAGTTTTAAGATTACAGGGTAATTTTTTTAAATGTAAATTGAAACCATTGAATGATGTCATCATTCCCACCCCTACATTCTAAAATGCTGCCTTTGGTGGAGGCAAGAGCATGGGACCATAGTGAGTGAGGAAGGAACTACGGAGCCTGCAACCTACACAGTTTTCCAAAAGTACTTGCTTGGAGTGGTAGGGTTTCCCTCAAAGAAGGAAACAACAGAGTGTGAAAAACAAGTTTTGTGTCAATTAAAACTCCTAAAACTAAAAAAAATAGCATGTGTGTACATTTGGTATGTTTTCACAAAATGAAATATGTTGACAGACTTTTACTTATGTTGGACTTTTGCAACATAAACATAAGGTATTAAAAATTTGCTAAAATATTAGAAAAGTTCATTAAATTTCCTAAGAGCCTGACTTCTCTTTGATATTGAGATTATTTTCTGAAACATTCTGAAATCATGTTGATTTTTGGGCGGAGGGGGGTCTGGTCTGAGTTGCCATGGTCCTCATTTGATAAAGGTTTTGGTCATGGTAGAAGCAGTTATTTATTTATTTATTTATTTATTTTTAGGCAGAGGGTGAGAGAGAGAAAGGGAGAGAAACACCAATGTGTGGTTGCCTCTCACGTCCACCCCCACCAGGGACCTGGCCTGCAACCCAGGCGTGTGCCCTGGGTGGGAATCAGACCAGTTGAACTGGTGACCCTTTGGTTCACAGGCTAACACTTAATCCACTGAGCCACACCAGCCAGGGCAGAAGCAGTTCTTTAACATGCTTAATGTTTTGTGATATTTGTGAGACTTTGCAATAAATTTCAATTTTGTTGTTGGAACAGTATTGCTGGCCACAGAGAAACTGATAAGAAATAGTGGCAGATGCCAATGTTGAGGGACATCTTAGTGAGAGACTATTTATTTCCTAAGGGTCAGTTGATGAGTAAACGTTTTTGTGTCAGGATACTTCCCTGTTAGACCTAACTAGGTGTCTCAGATGCATTCTCAGACAAACACTGCTCAGTGTTTCAGCTTTCCAGTTTCCTCAGACCTTTTTAAATAAACTTGAGTCCCATACATTGATGATTAGTGTTATATTCATAGAACCTACTTGGCTCATCGTCCTGTGTAGACAAACTAATAGAGTGATTCACAGCCAATCCATTCACTTATTGGGTAACTTCCTTTTTTTTTTAAATCCTCACCTGAGGACTTTTTTTTATTGCTTTTAGAGAGAGAGAGACATCAATGGGTTGCCTCCCATACATGCCTGGACCGGGGATCATACGTGCCCCGACCGGGGTTGGAACCTGCAACCTAGGTATGTGTCCTGACTAGGAATCAAACCCACAACCTTTCAGTCTTGGGATGATGCTCCAACCAACTGAGCCACACTGGCCAGGGCTTATTGGGTAACTTTTGTAGTATGGTTTAAGTTCACCGGGCTTCAGTTTCCTCAGCTCTAAAGTGGGGCTAATGATAGACCCTATTTTACAGGGTGGTTTCGAAAATTAAGTTACTTCATTATATGTCAAGCACTTAGAACAATTCCTGGCATACGGTAAGCACTATTCTGACTTGCTAAAAGATTCAGCAATAAGAATAAAAATTTGGCCAAAACTCAAAGTTACTATAGCCATAATAATCCTATATTCATCAACAGGATAGTGTTAACAGACCTGCGTATGGCTTTGAAAATAACCAAAGAATTTAGAATTTAAAAGCTAGATGAACATAAAAGCTATACTAACCAAATACTTGAAAGCCTGGTAGGTGAAGGACATGTGGGTTTACCCATTTGGGTGACATAAATTTTAGGAACTGCAGTATGAGATACAAGTACAGTTAAAGGGTGAATGAGACATAACAAAATACAGGGGAAAGGTCCCTTTATTAAAATAAGGTACTAATTCTGCCACTAGGTGGCGATGCACTGCAACTTTACAACTTAAAGGTGCACCATGCCACACTTGAAGATTTATCCATTCTGTACCCTCACCAACTCCCTCCCCTTCATTTTTCAGGATGACAACACCTTAGAGGTTTATGGGCATCAGGAGAATTTACTACCAGGCTCTATACTGATGTAATGAAATCTAATATATGCTGTGCAATGAATTATGAGATGTTATTTAGTTTCAGGATTTTATTACTTCAATCAGTTATGACCATATTTCCTTTTATGTGATTGCTCACTCTTTAAACATACCAGATGACTGTATAAGAAACACCTAATAAAGTCTATAGATGTTAAAATCTAAATGTTTTAATTTATTTGCCTTAATTTGTTTAAATTCTGGTTATACTTGTGTTCATATTAAAAACCATAACATTAGAATTTGAGATCTCAGGTCAGATGGTGCCTCTGAATTATATTTTGTGAAGAAATTTCATTGTATGTATTAGCAATTGAGCAAGGAAGGCAAACTGAATCATTACAGGGTAGTTAATTTTTAGCATAGATTCCAGAAAGCCTGTTAATATTTGAGGGACTTAGGTATTATGTATTAAGAAAAACTATTTAAGTAATTCTGGATTCTGACTATGTCTCTCCTGCAATCGAAAGAATGTATTTGTTTAACTTTGTAATTTAATACATTTGCCTATTTTTGCATAAATTCCAAGAAGTAATTTTAAAATAAATCCCTGTGAAACTTCTGGTAACATTATTCAGCTGTATCATTGTTCTGTTAGTATTCTCACTATTATAAAGACAATTTTATATATACATGAAAATTATGTTTACAAGCCAAATCCCCTCAAAATAATTATTTGTCTTACAAAACAGTCAGTTTATAATTGCTTTCTTATGCATGCATTTAAAATGTGGTTTGCCACTAAACTGGAAACTGAAATGTGATGTCAATGATTTAGGTAAATCGTTAACCTTTAGAAATTGGGGCTCCTCAGCTATAAATGAAAGGGTCTAACTACAGAGTCTTTAAGATTTGTTTCAGCACCGAAACATTCTGGGTCTGTATTTAATTTATGCACTTTAGTATTAGTATAAACTAATAATGACGGAATATCAGCTTTGTACTAGGCTTTGTTCATATGTTGTCTCTTTTAATCTTCCTTGCAAACTTCTGGCATAGATATTATTATACCCATTATATGGAAGAATAAATTGGACTCGAAAAGACCATTTTACCTTTGTATGTATTTTTTGTTTGTTTGAGGGGGAACGTGCTTTTTATGTGCCATGCTAGACGGAAGCTAGGTGTAGGACAGGGATTCTCAACATTGGCACTGTGACATTTGGGGCTGTGTAATTCTTTTGAGGGGGGCCTTCCTGTACATCGTAGGATGCTTGGCAGCATCTCTAGTTTCCCCCGTGTTGTGACGTCCAAAAATGTCTCCAGACATTGCCAAATGTCCCCTGGGGGACAGAATTTCTCTCAGTTGAAAATCATTAGTATAGGGGCTGTCCAGAGAGAAACCAAGAAACACACATATGTAAATAGGCATATAAATATGTAAATATGTATGTAAATGTATAAATTATCTGGAAAAGTACATATGGAGTATTAGGGAAACATGGAGAAAGGTAACTAAGTCAACCTGAAGGGTGATCAGAGAAGACCCTCTGACAACTTAGCTGATTCTGTAACAGTAAGCAAAGCCAGCCAAATGAAGAAAATGGTGAAGGGCTTTACCAGAAAAGGAACAACACAAAATGCTCAGGGGCATTGAAGTGTAGGCATATGAGTAGGGAAGGACAGGCAGTTTTGCACTGATAAAGCGGCAAATATCTGGGCAAATATCTAGAACTTGGAAAGGTGTATGTCATATTGGTGCGTTTGGACCTTGAAAGCAGGAAAGTGTTTGGGTAGCTTCTGAGAGGTGAAAATTCCCAGAATTTCTCAAGTTGGGTTAAGGGGGTTGAATTTTAGTTTCTCAATACTTTACTATCAATTTGCTTTTCAAAATTTTGTAATAATTTATATTCTTCTAAACAATTTTTGAGGACTTTTTCTTTGCACCCCTACCTGCATTGAATGCTCTCATTAAGAACAACCTGTGTGTGTGTGTTTTAAATACTTTATGTATTTATTTTTACAGAGGGAGCAAGAGAGGGAGAGAAACATAGATGTGTGAGAGATACATCGATTGGTTGCCTCTGGCACGCCCCCAGCTGGGGTCCCAGCCCACAACCCAGGCACGTGCCCTGACTGGGAATGGAAGCGGCGGCCCTTCGGTCCTCAGACTGGCGCTCAGTGCCCTGAGCCTCACCAGCCAGGGCCAATCTTTGTGAATGTAGTGGGAGAGTTTCTCATTTATATTTGCATTTCCTGGATTGAGCAAACACTTTCCCATATGCTGTTATCAAGTTGTTTTTCCTCCCTAATCAGTCTTGTTTGTGACCTTTGCCAATGCATCTATATTTATTTTCATAGCTTTTTCCTTATATGTTTAGTTTTCTTCTTTGTGCCACCCTCGCCCCAAGTTTGGGTCAGTTCTTAACCTGTTTGTATGAGACCTTTATATATTTAGACAGTTCTCCTTTTAATTAAATTTGCTAAAATGATATTTTCTTATTTCATTGCTTGAAATTTGTTTCAGTTATTTTTTGTTGGCTTTTAAACTTTGTTCATGGTGGTTCTTGTCGAATAGAAGTTTCCAATTTTTTGTATAATACTATCAGTCTTCTGTCGTTTTGCATTTAAGGGCATGCTTTGAGAAGTCCTCCCTTTATTCCAAGGTTATATAAATATCCAGCAAGTTTTTCATTTAGTACTTTTAGTGAAAAGAAGTAAATCCATAAATCTTTAATCCCTGTGGAATTTAGGTACATGAGTATGGTGTGGGCAGAGTATATTTTTGAGAGATACTACAAGGCCCAGTTGGCAAGGCTGGATGATAGATGGCAAGTGCAGGGGTGGAGATGGGCACAGAGGGAGGCATGGAGGGCACCCACTAAGGGGGATGTCTTAAGGGGGATGCAGGCTGGAGTCAGCCCCTCCTGTGCAGGGTTACCTGCTATGCTGGGTACTCCAGATTCACTCTCTACGCTTCACCTTGCTCTGCCGTCTGGCTTCTCTGGCTTGGACTTGGCCGATGGGAAGTCACCTGCAGGAAAGGACAGACAGGAAGAGAGAGAAGGCTTGGCAGTGGCTGTGTTCCTCTGTAGAAGGCCACTCTTCTGTCATTCAGCCCCTCCGGATTCCTACAGCTCCCTCCCTCCCTGTGCCCACCCCTGTTGTTTCCTCTTAACCCTGCCGGCCCTTTGTTAGTAGTCCCTTCATTGGACGTTTCTCAGTTGCCCAACTGGGTCCTACCAGGACCCTGAGTCACACAGAGCTGAGCTCCCCGCAAGAGGAGTTGGGTTTTCCCAATGGGAGCATCAGATGCTGCCACTTGGGGAACTGGTGTGTGGCTTGTCCCAAGAAAACCTTATACAAGCTTACTTCTTTGAGTTTGGCCAACTCATGGCCCAGTCAGCCTCAAAAAGACCACACGAGTTCCTGTTGAAGGAAATGGCCTTCTATAGCCCATCTCCTAACTGCACCCCTCCTAACCTCTTTTCCTGATGAATCTGCTTCCAATCAGAGACATACTCTTCTACACAATTTAATTCAGGGAAATGCCAATGCCAAAAAGATGCTGTATGACAGAAAGCAGAAGGCTCGCCCATCCTGACATACTGCTACGCTGTCTGTCTGAGCAAGCTCCTTCCTCCTGTTTAACTCCCTCTTCCCCAGACACACTCTGCAAAATTTTACCTCTAACATTTCTCCCTCCTGTTTCCTCTCTCCTGGGTTGCCACTCGCAACCCTCACCATTCTCTCCACTTGCCCGAGTTCTAGCTATGCGGAGAAGCTCTCTCTGATCCCTACATGCTTGACATTTCTATTTTCTTTGAATTCCTGAAGTACTTACCGCTTCAACCAATCATTTGTTAATTAACAATAGCTAATACTGTTTAATACTTACCTAGTGTTCACTACGTGCTTTTCGTGGCCTCATTACTCCTTACAAAAGTCTCTAAGGCAGGTATGATTATCCACTTTTCATAGAGCCTGAGAGATGTTAGTTAACTCCTACAGCATCTCACGAGACAGCAGGTGAGCAAACTGAAATTTCCATCTTGTCTCTGAAACTGCTATGCTGTCTTTTCAATGTGGGCCATCTCGTATGTACCACCTTTACATTTACAGTTTCATTTTGCACTTATTTTTTGCTTACACTTTTCTTTTTTAACCCTCTCAAGTAAACAAACTGTTTAGGTTTAAAAATCATATATTCCTACTTTTTCTGAGGAGATGACATTTAATTATACCCTAAAGGTTAGAGAGGAGTCACTGTGGGGAACCACCCTGGTTCTCAAGCCGGGCTGTGCAGGGAATCACCTGAGAAGTGCAAAAACCAACAGGCGATCCAAACCCTAGGGACCACTCCAGAAATTAGGAATTGATTGGCTTGGGATGCAGGTGGAGTTAATGTGTAACTAAGGCTGAAAAACACTGGTCTAAAGAAGATTATTCGCTGCGGAGAGAATAGCAAGTGCAAAGGCCCTGTGGTGGTAAAGAGCTGGGAGGCACCCAGGGGAGCCTGAGGGAGGAGGCCATCACGCCGGACCTGAACAGAGGAGGGAAGAGTGCAGACCCCTGGTTGAGAAAGGCAGGCAGAGCCACCTGGCGGAGTGCATTTTAGACCAGAGGAAGATATTTAGTTTTTACATAAATGCAACGGGAAGCCCTGGGGAGTTTTAAGCAGAGCAGTGAACTGTGATTTTAGAGCAAGTAGTATGTATAAAGCTCTCTCATTCTTTTTACGGAAAGCATAACCCTCCAGATTATGGATGCCCCATAATTTATTCTACCACTTTCCTGTCGATTGATATTTGGGTTGCTTCCAGTGGAATGCTGTTGTACAACAAGCAGAGCTGCAGTGAAAATCCTTGTGCACTTGTGCTTTTGCATTTTTATGGGACAGATTCCAAAGAATTAAAGAATTTAGACAGGAGACATGGTTGGTAGGGAGGGGAGAAAGCCTTTAAAACTCCTTGTCATGCAAGGAGAGCGATCTCTTAAACTCACGTGTCTCAAATGCACGTTCCACACCAGCCTGAATAAAACCAGGGTTAGCAGACGATCAAGATTCTGCAACCAGCCACTGGAGTGTCCTACAATAACACCGGAGTGTGAGAAACACAGGCACACCCAGCGTGACTGAAACGGACATTTCATTTCCCCTTAGGTTTTAATAATACCGTAAATTGATTACATTTGCTCTGCTTTCAGTTCTGTCCAAGGAATTTAGCGAACATAGTGTATGTTTAGGATTTTATGTTCACATAAAAGTCAGCTTGTTAAAATCTTGTCATAGAACAGAATTTCTCTTTTAGATGCTATTTAAAATTCCCATTGTCTAAAGAAAAGGAGCCTAATATGTTTCTCCAACTATTCAAAAGTTCTTTATTTCACCCTGACCGGTGTGGCTGGGTTCGGCATCCTTCTGCAAAGCGAAAGGTCTCCAGCTCAATTCCCAGTCAAGTCACTTGGCTGGTTTGTAGATTCAGTCCCCAGTCAGGGCATGAGTGAGAGGCAACCAATCGATGTTTGTCTCCCACATCGATGTTTTTCTTCCTCTCTTTCTCCCTCCTTTCCCCTCTGACTAAAAATAAATAAAATCTTTTTTATGAAGTTCTTTATTTCTTAAGGCATTTCTACCTTTTTCTTTTTTGCATGTTTGTGTAAAAAATAAGTTTTATTTTTTTTCATTTAATCAGTATTTATTCATCCATTGTACTAGGTGCTGGTGTCCAAAGATGAGTCACATTCAGTCCTTGCCCTCATCGAGCTTGTAGTCTTGAGGGGAAATAGCCCAGTAAGCAAAGCTGCAATTTGCAGTGAGCAGGACGGCTTCATGGAAAGCAAGAGGTGATGTGGGACCGTGGAGGAATGGACCCAACCTACACTGGGGTGAGGGCTGGAGGTGGGTGTCATTCAGATGGTAATAAGCAACAGAAATGGATTGTGGCTAAACTGAGTAAATATTTGTATTGGGGGAATATCATAGAATCAACGGAAGGTGTATTAACTTTGCTGCTGTAATAAAGTCATCACTACGCACTTAGCTTCAAACAACACATATTTATTGTCTTATATTTCTGGAAGTCAGAAGTCCATAATGAATCTCATGGACCTAAAATCAAGGTGTCATCACAGCCAGTTCCCTGTGAAGGCTCTGGGGGAAAATCTGTTCCTTTACTCTTCCAACTTCTGGAGGCTGCCAGCATTGTCTGGCTTGTGGCCACATCACTCCAATCTCTGCTGCTGTCAGCACATGGCCTTCTCTTCTCTTTGACCCCTGCTTCCCTCTTATAAAAACCCATGTGATTGTATTGGGCCTGCTCAGATAATCCAGGATAATTTCCCCATCTCAGCATTATTAAGTGAGTCACACCTGTCAAGTCCCTTTTGCCATTTAAGGTAGTGTATTCACAAGGACATCTTTTGGACTGGAGGAAGCAAGATATAAGGCTCCAGAAGGGAACGGATGGACTCAAGTACACACAGTGAGGTCCTGCCCCAGGACCAGGCTGAAGTACTACACTGGCCATGGCAGCTGCTGCGCCCTGCTCCCACCCTGACTTCTCAGCTATCCTCACGCCTGTGTTGTTTCCACGAGACAAAACCCTGAGTTGGAACAGCCTGACTTGGGTGCCCCATGCTGACTGCCGGGAGAAGGCATATTGCCGCTGAAGCCTGGTGACAGAAGGCAGGAGTTTGCCTTTCGCCAGGACTTAACACTGTGAAGACTTGCCTCCCTTGACCTGCCAGGGGCACATCCAGATGCCCTGGACACACTGACCCATCACCTTAGGAAGGAACAGATCCTCAGGGTCATTGTCCTGGGGGAGGAGATGCCTGGGCTGAGGTCAGAAGAAGATATTGGAGGGGCTTGGGTGAGTTCTTTCCTTCTTCAGGGAGCTTATTTAAGAAGAGTTGGACCTTTTATCAGGCCGTCATTTTCCAAAAGAACTTTATTAATAAAAGGGACTTGAAAAGAAACCAAACTCACAATGTTTTAAAAACATACAGACTAAAAGCTAGAGTCCCACTTTAATACACTCTTGTATATTAAATACACTTTTAATACACTCACACTCTAATACATTTCTGTGAAAGTTGACAAGATCTTTCTCAAATGAGACTACATCAAACTAAAAAGCTGTTGCATGGCAAAGGAAACCATCAACAAAATGAAAAGACAACCCACAGTATGGGAGAGCATATTTGCCAATGATACATTGGATAAGGGGTTACTTTCCAAAATTTATAAAAACTCAAACAACTCAAGAACAAATCCCCTACCCCGAAAATCCAATTAAAAAATGGGCAAAGGTTCTGAATGGACACTTCTCCAAAGAGGACATACAGATAGCCAAGACATATGAAAAGATGCTCAATGTTACTAATCATCAGAGAAATGCACATTAAAAATACAGTGAGACATCCCCTCATACCTGTCAGAATGGCTACAATAAATAAATCAACAAACAACAAGTTCTAGTGAGGATGAGGAGGAAAAGAAACCTTCACGCACTATGGGTAGGAATGCAGACTGGTGCAGCCACTGTGGAAAACAGTACAGTGTTTTCTCAAAAAAATTAAAAATGGAACTGCCTTATGACCTAGTGATTCCAGTTCTGGAAATATAGCTGGAGAAACCCCAAACCCTAATTTGAAGAATATATGCACCCCATGTGGATAGCAGTGTTATTTACAATAGCTAAAATTTGGAAGCAGCTGAAGTGCCCATCAGTAGATGAGTGGGTAAAGAAGTCGTGGTACATTTACACAATTGAATACTACTAGTCTCTAGAGAGGAAGGAAATCTTACCTTTTGTGACAGCATGAGTGGATTGGGAGAGCATTATGCTAAGTAAAATAAGTCCGACAGAGAAAGACAAATACCATATGATTTCATTTATACATGAAATTTATTGACATATATACTAACAAACAAAATAGAAACAGACTCAAAGATACTGAGAACAGACTGACAGCTGCCAGAAGGGTGAGGGGTTGGGGGGCTGGGAGAAAAAGGTGAAGGGATTAAGCAAAGGAAAATACCTCATAGACACAGACAACGGCATGGTGATTACCAGAGGGCAAGGGGGTAAGGGGAGGTGGAGCGTGGCAAAGGTGTAAAGAGACTTGACTTTGGGTGGCGAGCTTGCCATTCAGTACGCAAGTGATGTGTGAAAGAGCTGTACGCTTGAAACCTGTATGGCATTATTAACCAATGCCATCCCAATAAATTCAATAAAAATAGTATAGCTGGAAATATAAAAATAATAAAATAAATCAAAAAATAAAAGAATGAATGGAATTAGAGATGATTTTAGCCTTTTAATATTTGCTTTTTCATATTTTTGACATTTTTATGTGTTGTTTTTATAGTCAGATCATTAAAAAAATTAATGGCATTTGAAAAACATTGTGACATTAGGAGAAAATAAAGAATAAAAACATGTATGCAGCACAAATTTTCTTAACTAGGGGCATACATGGGAGCCCCCTGGGGTGCTTTCCCTGCAGTACACATTCCCAGAGGTTCTGACTCAGTATGCAAAAAAAATACTGTGAGAATCATCTGAGCACACCTAGTTAGGGATCATTGATATAGTACGTATTTCCCATATTAAAAAAAACAAACAAAAAAAAAACAGCAACTCCAAATCTGTCTCGGTGTCAGTGCCTTATCTCCATTTCTTCATGGAGTGAGATATTCAATTTCTTCAATTCTCTTCATTTCTTCACCTCTCTTTTACTTCTTAATAGCATGCATCTTACCAGAAAGTGCTATTCTCTCTAAAGTACTCATATGTCTTGGAAATTTCTCACTCTTTAATATGTGTTGTGTCATTGTTGTCACCTATGAAGTACTTTGCACTGGACTTCCTGGCAGAACACTTCTGAGTAGCAAGCCATTGCTGCTTTCTGCCAGTTAAATAACACTAAATGCCCCCAGCTATCAAAATGTTACTTTCATAGCCCCTTCTTGGAAGCTGGGGAGCAGTTTGTCCACTGTAGAAAGAGTAAGTCCTAAATTGCTCTCCAGAGCAAGGGTTGAATCTTAAAGCCCTTAAATTGGAAAATTGCAAGACTCAGTTACTTAACTCCATGAGCAAAACTTGGTGTAAAAACAATACATTCAGATACCTTTTCTTGGGGGTAGAAGAGAGCTCCCTACTGGAAATCGATTGAGAAACCAAAGAACATGCTGAACCATTGGCTGAAACTTGTCTGTGGAGTTAGAGAGAGTGCCTTTATGTCTTTACCTTACTCAAATATTTAGAGCACAGATCAGTGAGCCAAAAGAAAGAAGGAACAGCCATTTGGGGGCAATGGTTCATTTTTCTTTTTTCTCCCCAAATTTCTTTTTTTTTTCAAACTCACGCAGAAATGTTGGTATTAAGATTTTGTTAGTTAACTAACTCAAGTATTGAGACCTAAAAACACAGCTTAGTTCACTGACCTGTATTTTAATCTTTTAACTGTTGAAATTGTTATCTGAAAATCAAGAAAAAGTAAGAAAACGGATTTGCCAATGAACAGCTGTTTCAGATTATGACTTGATTAATCTAAAAAGCAAAATATCAACATTAGACCTTAACACTTCAACTTGGAACTTGGTCTTAGGGCTTGACTGAATTCATAATCTCAATTCCATAGCTTCGTCATTCCTAGGAGGAAAGGGCCTGTGAACGTTAGTTCACAGATTTAAGATAGGGGTTTGAGAGCAGAGGGATTGATGATGTCAGCTGTTTAAATATCTAAAGAGAGTCTTTCACTGGACAAAAAAAAAATCTGTTTTTTAATTGTAGAGGTTGTGCCTGGGTTAAACTAAAATGGAGATAGAGTATTTTTGGTTTACGCTCTGATAGTTTGGAAAATCTTTAAATTAATCTTGACCCAATATTATCCTTACTCTGGAACATTTACTTCCTTTCATTTATGAAAAACATTGGTAATAACTAAAAATTGTATCATTCTGCTGTGCGTCAACAGAGGTAGTTCAGTCTAGTCAGAGCCTAGAGAAATTGTGTGAGGTTTGGACACACTGGAAGTTTCAGGAAGAAGATGAAGACAGACCTTGATTACATGGAGGAATGGGGTAGTCTGAGTAATGGAATTCAACACTTCCAGCCAAGTGCTTCTAGGTTCCAGGCAATGGAACATTGGGCACACAGTGGTGAACAAAACAGATAAGCTGTCTGCCCTAGTAACACAGTGACATTAAAGAAGCCATTTGGGAACAATGGGGGAATAAAACTTTTTGTGGGCTCAGTCCAACCTTCACAATCTGTGTGTGTGTGTGTGTGTGTGTGTGTGTGTGTGTGTGTATAATTTTTTATGGTGCTGGTGAAGCCTTATAGAATGGCATCTACTATGAACTGAATGTTTGTGTCCCCCAAAATTCATCCATTGAAGCTCTTGTCCCCAATGTGATGGTTTGGAGACAGGGTTTTTGGCAGGTAATTAGGCAGGTAACGATGGGATTATGAAAGGAGGCATGAGAGAACTTGCTTCCTCTCTCTCTGCTCTCCACCTTTGGAAGATACGAGAAGATGGCAGTCTACCAGCTAGGGAGCAGGCCCTCACCAGATATCAACCTGCTGGTACCCTGACCTTGGACTTCCCCAAACTGTGAGAGATAAATGTTTACTGTTTAGGACATACAGTCTATGACATTTGTTATAGCCATCTGACAACCTCTAATAGCTCTTTTGGTTGTGTTATGATAATTGAGCTGTTTATTTTCTAGTCCACAAACTAATCCAAGCTACATATCTTTGGTAGGTCACTGGATGGAAGCGCATTAATGTATTTCTCAGTCCCGCAGGCTAGGAAGTACAAGATCAAGGCACCAGCAGGTCCGTTTCTTGTGATGGCCGCTCCCTGGCTTGTAGATGGCCACCTTCTTGTATCTTCACATGCAGAAGAACACGGGAAGGGGAAGCAAGTCCTCTCATGTCTCTTTTTATAAGGATACTAACCCCGTCATGCATATATAATATTCAGCACCGGTACCCCAGTCTTATCCACATTTGGGGGCAGTTTACTGTCTTTGCACTTTCTCCCATCAGGCTGAGCATCCGCTAATAACAAAGCAATGTTAAGGGACCTCTCAGGCCTCTCCGGCTGATTGGTTGACCTGCTGGCATGTAGGCGACCTATGTCTAGCTTGACCTGAGTTCTTGGCAGCGCCTGACCTGTGGAGTGAATGCTGCCTCTGTCCCCTCCCAGCGTGGTTCTCTATGCCCTTCTAGGTCGTCCTCACTCACTGCCCTTCACCCATGGGACTAAGTGTTGGGGGGAAGTGTTGCCCAGGCCACTTAGTTACTGGTCATGCACTTTTACTTAGCGGACAAGTCTGTGTGAGGGTGTTTCAGGGCATGGTCACTGAAGTCTGACTGCCTGGGTTCAAACCCCAGCTCTGCCGTTTACTAGCTGTGCAACCTTAGACCAGTTATTTAGTCTCTCTGTGCATCTGCCTCCTCTTCTATTGAAAATGGGGGTGATGACAGTATTCATTTCCTAAGATTGTGTGATTGAGTAGGTAAGCACATGGAACAGTGCATGATACTTAGAAAGCACCTAATACGTGCTGCCCATTATGATTTCACAATCTGTGACACAGAACTAAACATTAACCTCCGCCTTCAGATTTCTCACACTAAAACAGACTCTTGTTACAATTTAGACGCCTTTGTCTTTAAGTGAGGACTTACTGACCATGGCAGGAGAGTGGGAGAGCTTATTTTCCTGAACTGGAAAAAAATCAGCTGCAGGCGCACGTGACCTGGAGGGCAATCCCAGGGAAGTGGATCTGGGTGCCTAGGGGTCAATACCAACTCTTCCAGACTGACCAGTTGGTCTGCACAATACCTAGGCCCCGTTCCCTCCCATTGTCCCTTACTGTCTTGCCCCTTTAGGGGTATGACTGCCTATGAGCAGCCGAGGATGACAAAAACAGGGGGAAAAGGCGAGGGTCGGTTTTGGTGATTATTAGCGACTGGAGAACAGAGCATGGCCTATGAATGGATCTTATTTGTTCATCCAATCTGAACACCCGCCCCGCCTTCTCCTCCCCCACCTAGCCACCAGTGCTGAGCTATCCACAACAAAGGATTGCTTGTATGTTGGGTTTTTAAGGGGGGAAAGTCCTAGATTTGTACATTTGTAAAGAAAAAATTATCTGGCTCGTATCATTGCCTCCCGTTGTCAACGGCAGATCAGCAGCTTCCAAAGTTCCCCGACCACAGAAAGCTGAACTTCCCAGCTCCAGCTTTCCGAGTAAGGTGAGACTGACCTCAGGGTTTTGTATTTATCATTGGATTTTGCCAAACAAACCAGTTTAATGAAAAACATGGAATTGAGACTGTCTTCACGGGGCCAAAACCTGAACAGTAACAAGAACAGAAACTTGGCATTTGGGTCTCCATTTGTTTCTGAAATACTTCTCTTGTCTACTCCCTCCCTTCCCCCAGGAGTGTTTAAACAGTGGAATAAAGATTTCATTCAAAGAGAACTGATTGGCTCTCCCACAACCCGGGTGGAAGATGCGTCATTGGGCGTCATTGGGAGGAAGGTGGTATTGCTGGCACCTTTCATGTCAAGAGATCAGCTTTCTCTTTTGGCTGAAAGTGTTTTGTTATTAGAGTTTGTTTAAAACTGGAGTCCTTAGAGTCCCTTTCTGAATAACACCATCAGCATCTTTCTAAGCAGCAAAGACATTTCTTTTCTACCTCAGATCTGGCCTTAAAAAACCAGACCATGTCTGTTGGCTTGTGTTCATCTCCTAGACAATGAAGTTTTCAGAATTTTTGAAGTCTTAGAAATTTAACCTTAAAAATAACGAGAACTTTGATTAAGAGATATGTTTTAAAGATATAAGCCAAAAGTTAACACACAAAGTACAAGTCTTTATAGACAACAGACTCTGTTAAAGAGGACCTCAGGCATGACGGCTTAATAAAATATGAGGGTGATTTGTTTGGAGATGGAAGCTAAGGGGGTTGTAATAAAATTTGGTTCAAGCCAGCAAACGTGTATTGCCTTTATTGTATTGTTATAATCTTGCTTAGCGAATGGTAACTGAACCAGATCAAGGGCAGGAAGGTAAGAGGAAATTGAGAGGATGATGGAGAGAGAGAGGAAACAAGTATGACTTCAGAGCTGTAAATTTTTTAGCAGGTGCTGGGATGGTGATATACTTAATTGAAAAAGAAGGAATCGATTTGGGGATTGAAGATGGTAATAACATATTGGACGTGTTGAGTTCACGCACCTGTGTGACATCCTCACTCAACCATAAACTCCATGAAGACAGTAAGACTTCTCACGTATTGTTGTGTCTAGAACACTTGCTTCCCAGCAAATGTCTGATAAATGGTCGAACTAATGAATTAATGGCACCATGCAGAAATGCCCACCATATCAATGGGAAAGTAAATCTAGGGATCCAGACAAGACCAGGATCATCTGAGATACTGGGAAAACCCACACAGAGACTATAAATGAAGCCCTGTGCACAGACACATTGGAGAGTGAGTGTGAGTCAGAAGAGAAAGGTCTTGAGAACCAATTTGGAGGATTGTTTATGTTTCCCTAGTATCAGGCCCCTGAGCGTCGCCAAATCTTCCAGACCTCCAGGGCAAAGACCCCGTTGACCTTTCGCAAAGTGCTGGACTGATTTGAAGTCTGAGACTTAGAGGTGCATGAGAAGATGTAGCCTCTCCCACAGGATATGTCCATCAGAAAGCATGTTAAAGGAAAAAGCAAATCTCAGAGGAATTTTGCTACACACACAGTTAGCAAATATGGCAAAAGACCTTCATCTAACCTTCTACATTTGGTGAAGGCCTAGCTCTCCAGCAACAGCTTTCATGTAAAGGTGTTCTCCTAAGGCATACATGACAATATGCTAGTGGTGGGGTCAGCTTCTCTTCCAGGCTAATGGGATAAGTCCTCCTTGAAGTAAGGATGCACAGGACCAATTGGAGTCTTAAGCTTAGGTGCCAAGTGGTCTAAAATCAAGGTCCAATAGTTTTTGCTGGTTTGACATCTTATAAAATCAAGAGGGCCTCCAATAGCTCACTGCAAGTTCCCCTCCCCATTCTGCTCCCATGGACAAGGTCCTCTAGCCAAACAAAACTACATTAACATGGGGACAAGGCACAATTCCTGCTTATCCCTGTGTAATGGGCTTAAGTTCCCTGCCAGCCCATAGAATTATTCAAACAAGCCAATCACATCCTCTCAATGGGGCCAGGGGCTGCTTCACTGTCTGGAATCTACAAAACCTGCCTCCCGTAGCACCTGCTCCTTCACTCTTCTGTTCCCAAGTGGAGCCCCTGTGTGGCTCCATGTGGCACTGGTGTCCTCCGCCAGGCTGTGTGTATATATGAGTTAAAAAACACTATTTTACCTGTCCAGTGTCGAGTGCCACATGTTTGGTTCTCTCCATAACCCTAGGGTAGAAATGCTTCCTTCACCAATGGAGTAAATAGAAGCTGATTAAAACAGGACCCTCCAAAGGTTTTAGGTGACTGAACTCACCAGATCTAATACCCCATTCACAGAAGTCAATCCCCATACCTTCAGCACCACCCATTATCCCAGTAAAATGTATTTGTAACATTCTTAATGCCAGTTTACAAACCCGATTGCAGCACTGAAGCCCCGTAGTAGCTGTTTCTAGAGTGTAGGTGCCTATTAGGGTCTTCCAAATGCTAACTATGTTTCGGATAGGGAACTCCTAGGGTATAGACTACATATATGAGATCATTCTGTCTATTCTGGATTATTCTAAATTAAATTACAGATAATATGAATAATTATTTCCTTTAATGATGAAATCAATTGGCTTGAGATTCTTTTTCATGTAAGGTGATTACCTGGTATGGTATCTTTTTCTAGATCTCTGGAAATTTGTTGTGTGGGCTTCTCTGTCTCCTAGACAATTTCAAGCGGTAAAACAAGACAGGAGAGACTCCTTGGAAGTTTGGGAACAAAATGAAGGAGAATGGATGCAGATTTGAAGGAGATGGAAAACTTCAGAATTTTTAAAAAGCGGATACGTTTATATGTATTTGTGGGCAGAGGAGAAGGATCTGGTAACGAGAGAAAGAGTAGAGATGTCTGAAATAAATAAACTATGCATCAGGAATTTAAGAATGAGGGCTTCTTTTTGTCAGCTGTCTAAGGGAGCAGCAACTGAATGGTGTGCCCCTGAAAATTCATGTGTAGAATTCCTAACCCCCAGTACCTCAAAATATGACTGTATTTGGAGAGAGGGTCTTTAAAGACATAATTCAGGTGAAGTGATGTCATATGGGGGGGTGCTCTAATGCAGTGTGACGTCTTTGTAAGAAGTGGAAGATCAGGGCAGATGTGTGAAGACCGTGTGAGTACACAGTGAGCGGACTGTCATTTATGAGCCAACGAAAGAGTCCTGAGGGGAAACCAACCCTGCCGACACCTGGAGGTGTTTCAGGCTCCTAGCCTCCATACTTGGGAGAAAATGAATTTCTGTTGTTTAAGCTGCCCATGTACAATGCGTGGTTATGTCAGCCCTAGCAAGCTAGTATGAGTGGTATTTGTGGTGACTGAGCACACAGGCTTTGGGATGAGACAACGCAGGTTTGAACCCTGGCTGGGGTGCTTTCTGGTTGTGTGATTCTGGGAGACCTACTCAAACTGAAAGCTTCAGATTCTCCCTCTGAAAAATGGGGATAACAGTTTGCACCTGGTATTGTTACGCGGACTAAATGAGATAATGCATGTAGCACACTTGGCACAGTGTTTAGCAAGTGGTTATGTGATCAATACCTTTATTCCTTCAACAAATATTTGTGGAAAGACTTTGCTCCAGGCATTGTTCTAGGTGCTAGAGACTTACCAGTGAATTAGAGAGAAAACGACCCCTGTCCCCAAGGGAGCTTTCATTCTAGTGGGGAAAACAGACCATAAATAATTATGTAAAGTCTATAGTAAGTTAGATAAAGTGGTAAAACCTGTAATATAAGTGCTAAGGGGAAAAAATAAAGCAGGGAAGGAGTAAATGAAAGTCGGGGGGATGTTGAAATTTTAGACAGGGTGACCAGGGAAATTCTCACTGGGAAGGTGACTTGGAGTTATGACCGAAAGAAGTAGGGGAGCCAGCCTTTTCACAGAGGAAAGGACAAGTGCAAAGACCCTGTGACAGGAATGAGCTTGATGTACATGAGCCAGAGCAAGGAGACCAGTGGGCACAGACAGGAGAGAATAAGGGTAGAGGGGTAGGAGCTGGGGCAGGAGAGGTGGCCAGGACAGATCGTGCAGGATCCTATAGTGATTAAAGGGTGACACCCTCCCCCCAATATATGCCTATGCCCTAATCGATGGAATCTGTGACTATTCCCTCATATTTTTAAAATATTTTGAGTATTTTTTCCATACTTTACATGGCAAAAATATGATTAAAGATCTTGAGAGGTGGACCTCATTTCGGTTTATCCAGGGTGTAGACTACATATATGAGATCATACATATACGAGACGCCCTAAATGCAATCACACGTATCCTTATAAGACAGAGCAGAAGGTGCTGAGAAGACGGAGCAGAGAGGGAGAAGCCACATGCTAAGAAACCGAGCACCAGAAATGGGAAGAGGCAACGAATGCTTTCTCCCCCAGAGCTTCCGGAGGAAGTGCAACCCTGGACACCTTGATTTCAGACTTCTGACCTCCAGAGCTGCAAGAGTATAAATTTCTGTTGTTTTAAGCCATGAAGGTTTTGGTAATTTGTTACAGAAACCCTAGGAAAGCAATGTAGATCTCAGAGGTCATATCAAGGAATTTGACTTATCTTCTCAGTGATATGAGGAAATGTTGGAGGATTTTGAGTAGTGCAACAACATGATCTGATTTTTGTTTAAAAAGTCGTTTTGGGGCCCTGGCTGGTGTGGCTCAGTTGGTTGGAGCATTGTCCTATAACCGAAGGTTGCGGGTTTGATTCCCGGCCAGGGCACATACCTAGGTTGTGGGTTTGATCTCGGGTCCACCTGTGATCCCCAGTTCGGGCACATGTGATCTCCTGTACAGCTGCATATGGAAGGCAACCAACTGAAGCTTCTCTCTTGTGTTGATGTTTCCCTCTCTCCCTTCCTCTCTCTCTGAAAGTAATGAAAAAATATCCTCAGGTGAAGACTAAAAAAAAATTTTTTTCACTCTGGGAACTAACTGAGGTGTTGGATATGGGGGCAGAAGCAAGGAGACTAGGTAGGAGACAATTGTTGGAGTTCAAGTGAGCAACGATGGTGGCTAGGACCAGGGTAGCAGAGCGAAGGTGGCCAGAAGGGGACGGATTCTGGATACTTGTCAAAGGTAAAGCCAACAGGAGCTCTGACAGGCCAGAGGTACCGTGCGAGAGAAGGGAGGAGTCAAGGATGGCTTCAAGGTTTTTGACTTCAGCCACTGGAAAAGTAGAGTTGCCGCCCCAGAGACAGGGCCGATGGCAGCTGGAGCTGGTTTGGGTGGTCAAGGGAAAGGCCCAGTTAAGTGTTTGGTTTGGGTTGTGTTATCTCTGAGATGCCTGCTAGACATCTAAATGCAGATACAGAGGAGTAGCGGCTGATATATGGATAGCAGCGTCCATGTAAGGGGTTCCGTCTAACAATGTAAGCTGAGGATTCGACAGCACACAGGTTGCATTGAAAGCCAAGAAAACTTTGCTCTTAAACAGCGAGGGCAAGTTTTATTTTGTGTTGTTTTATTTTATTTGACAGGACCGCCACCCAGTAAAGCCTTTATTTAGTCAAAGCAGCATGAACAACTGCCTCTAGATGTTTCCACTCACCTGGCGTGTCCTTAATTGACTCCGAACACATGGACCACAACAAGCCGGAAAATGGTGTCCTCTGGCCATGGCATTGACTTCAGGCACAATGGAAATGCAAAATATTAAAAAATCAGTAATTTTATAATATCAGGCCAAGCTTCACTCCTCTTGCAAAATACCCCTAAGTCCCCAGACAGCCCTCCCTGAACACAATTGGGAGAAGAGCCCTGTCTGGTCCTGCACTCTTCCTCACACTGCAAACGGTGCACCTCTAAGAAAAGGGAGTCTTTCACTGAGGCCCGAGGCGTGGAGTGTGTTTGCAAACCCCTTGTTTTTTTGCTTTGTTTTGTTTTTAATAATAAATTGATGAATGCTTTAGGTTAGGGTGAAGGAGCTGCAAGGGCAAGTTAACTTCTGTGAGAAACACAGTTAACAATGGCTTCTGCTTCACAATCGCTGCTTTACATAGCGCTCGATATTCACAATTGGTTTCAATAACTGTCTTGTTTATTATCGTAATAACTTTCATCCTATTCCTCTTGACAGGGAACCTGAACATCTCACTGACCAAGAGAAAAATAAATTTAAAAATCAGGGAAAGTAAAATAGTTTACTCAGAACACAGTCTTCTAATTTTTCTTCTTTAATTTACTTCATAAATTACAGGACTTTATATGGGTCAAATATCCATTTGTTTAAATGTAGCTAGGGTCTCAGGGGAGGCAACAAGGTGGAAGAAAGAATATGGGCATTGCTGTGAGTACTGGGTTCGGATTCCAAGTCTGCCCCTCACTAGCTCTGGGACCCTGGGTAAGTTGCAGCAGTAACCTGACACGGAGCCTCCCCCACTGTGAAGTGGGGGCCAGGGCAACTCTGTCATACAGATGTGAGGATGAAACAAAGCCTCATGCCTGAGGCACACAGCAGAGGCCTCTCACGGGGTAGACACTCAGTAAAGGTTAGTTGCTTTGCCGCACATACCACTAATTTGCATCATAAATCAGGTAACAGTTCAAATTTTGCCCTAGGCCGGCCATTACCTGGAGGTGGAAGAAGGAGTGAGTAAGACACAGTTTTGGCTCTGGAGACTCTCGTGGTCCTTTAGAGAATTCATTCATTCATTCATTCATTCATTCATTCGTTCATTCACTGATGCAACAAATATTTATTAAGTGCTTATTATGTACCAGACACTGTTCTAAAAATACACAAAATCCTTGCACTCGAGGAGCTTCCCTTTTACTGCAGATGACAATAGCCACACAAAGAAGTGGATATTTTCAGGCAAGTGCTAAAGAAAACAGGAGCTAGAGTGAAGACTAAGTTGCCATTTTGATAGGATATTTGAGGGCAGCCTTTATGAGGAGTTGACCCTTAGAAGAAACCTGAAGGAAGAGAGGGAGTGAGCCACTTGGTTCTGGGGAAGAGAGTTCCCAGAAAGTACAAAGGTCTGTGTTGGGAACGTGCTTGGCTGAGCAAAGCAGGGGAGGCCGGTGTGGCTAGAACAGGAAAAAATAAGGGGACAGTAAAGGAGTTAGGACTGGGGAGATACACAGGGATCAAGTGGCAGGGGACAGATAGACATGCAACTCTCTATGGCACAAGTGCTTTCCTGGCGGTACGACACAGTGGTTGGGGGATGCAGAAGAGGGCTTCGCTCATTCTGGTCGTGAGTGAGAAATGGCATGTGGGCTGGAGCAAGGAAAATCTCAAAGAGCTGGAAACAACTAAGCCGCTGAATTCATGTGCAGGCTCTGCTAAATGCTGGGGCGCAAAGACAAAAAGAAAGGCGCAAGTACTTAAGGGGTTTATCTACCTAAGATTAGGAAACAAAATGCTTGGCCTGATAAAGCCTGAATGAGGTGCAGTGGGGCCCCACTGAGGAAGAGGTCACTGGTACATGGTATGGGGGGTCACCACATAGGGTGGGCCTATGGGAACCAGAAAAGCTCTTTGAGCAGTGAAGTAAAGTGATTGGATCCCACAGTGATTGGCAGGGAAGGTGAACTGAAGAGGGAACAAAGCGGGGTTAAAAAATATTGGCAGTAAACATGGGTTTCTGTTCCAAGACGTTTGTTTGCAAATCAGATGGTTATTTGAGGGGAATTTTTAGCGTAGATTTCAGGCGAGGTTGCAAACACAGGCTGGTGCAGCTTATGTGAGGTGCTCTACCATGGATTCCAGCTGCTCCCAAGAAGTCCGGTGTGGTTCTTTACTCTGCCCAAGGGGTTTGAGGGAAAAAATAAAAATCCTGAGCTGGTACCAGAAGATCGAAACACGGACAGAGTCCTTGCTTAGACATTACCTGTTGGGCGCCTATTAGCACCTTTGTTAACACCAATTGCCATGGAACTAATTCATGCACAGCTTGTTGTCATCACTGAGGAAAGAAAAGCAACCAACTAACCGACCAGCACTCTCACCATCCTTCCCCAAGGAGGCACATAATACACACTCAGTAATTGTTTCTTGGCTGCACAAATCAATCTGATTTTTCCTCTAATCAAAAATTAAATCATAATCTATTATTGGATGAGATTATTTGTCCAATGCATAGTCAATTCAAGTTTATGGTCATAAACTAGAAATACCATGCAGAAGAACTACTAAAAATTTTCCAGGTCACATGCATTTTATTAGTCTATGCTTGCCATAAAAGCGACAGATGTGGGACAAAAATTTAAGTCAGCCTTTTATATACTTATTTTTTAAATTGCAAATAAAATGTTTAATTTCAGAAACTAAGTTCACCATTTATAAATACACTAAAACATAGTCGATGCAAAGTCAGATTAATAATAGGTACAGCATTTTGACGAAACAGCAACTTTTTCTATGAAGTCATAGGCAATGAGCGACTTGTTTCACCCAGCATATTTAATTGGTATAAAATAAGAAAATGAATCCTTTTCTAGACATTGAAGCAAAAACTCTGAAGATATATTATTGTTAAAAGAATCTTACAACTGGCACTTCATTCTGATGTCCTTGAGATTCTAAAATACCTGTGATGGCTGAGTCTTCCCCATTATATATAAAAAAATCTAAACAGAGTGGAAAGTCATTACTCACTCTGGGCAAGGAAATGGTAGGTAGGCAATGTAGCAGAACCCTTAGCAATTAAGAAACTAGAGATAGAAACTAGAGGTATTAAGACATATTAGCAGAATTTAACAGCTAAAATATCATTAATTGTACAGGAAAGCGAGGTGGCTTGGTCAGTGTGCCAAATTTAGGGACATGTTAGGGATTAATAGTGATAACTTTCCTGTGAAATTCATCAAAATGCTGCCAAGTAAGAATTAATCCACTTTTTCAACACAGAACTCAGCAGAAAGCCGAGGTAGCAAAAGGAAGATGATTAAGCTGTAGAACTCTTTTTAGAGTAAAGTGAAAATGGGTCCAAAGTACATAGACAAGGAGCAATACTAGAGTCAGGCGGAAGAGACCCAAGGAGTTACAACTGTTTAAATAAAATTGCCATTTTATATTCACAATGGGCCAGATTTTATCCCAGTATAGCTCTGCAGGAATTCTTTGGAAAGGTTCCTAACTCTAGAATTACTTGGTGAGAGTGAATTGGGGCCCTATGAAAATGATACTTGGTGATGATTTTATGCAACTGCTTTTAACCACCTAATAGACATAGAATTACCTTTCTACTAGCCCCACATTGGCACAACCCTGGGACAAACATTCAACAAATCCCATTATACATGGATTCAGCTTTTCTTTCAGTTTGATAGCTTTTGTGGAAAGAAACTCCAATGGGTTGTGTATTTGTCCAGCTATCCCAGCATAAATATTCATTTCCACAGAATATGTGCACTATGCAAAGTTGGCCCAGCCACATAAGCTTATAAAAGTCCAGCACATGCTCTAAGACTCGCTTAAGTACTGAGAATAGAAAAATCCCAGCAATGTCTATATAGCTAGAGAATCGGATTGCTTCTACAGTGGCCTGTTTTCTTGCTATGAGCAGCAAATACCAAGGAAGTTTATTCTGTTCCCTCCTGTTTCTTCCATCTGTTGGTCCTATTGTAATTATATCCTTTTCTCTAATATTTTAAAATGTCCTTGCCAACTTAGTCTTTTCTTAAGTTGTCCCCAGTTTTGGGAACTGCTTTTCTTATGTTTCATTGTCCCAAACTTGTCATCTATGGGAAACCTCTCTCTCCTTCCCTTTTTTCCTTTTCTAAGCTTCCACTGACACGGTGACACAAATAAATCACAGGTTGTTTTTTCCCTTGAGAAATTCACAGACTAGTGGAAGGCAGAAATGTGGTGATTGGGAGACACTCGGAAGCATCAGCCTGGGAGGAAATCCAGGGAGTCCAAAAGGAGGCGGCATCTAAACGGGGCCATAAAATGTGGGTGGGACTTAGGGGCGACTAGGCAGGCAGTAGCAGGGACAAAAATCAACATGAGCAAAGGTAAAGTGATAGGAGATAGGATAATGGTGCTGTGGGTGGGGTGCGGGTCTTTAGGTCCTTTGGGACACATGGAATGGCAAAGTTGGTGGCAGGCAGTTGAGAAGATGGGGTGGAGAGGCTGACAAAGACCATAAGCAGGCCCAGTCATGCTTGGAGTTTCTCCTTCCAGAGCTCTTCTGGACTAGAACTTTGGGGAGTTGTATCCTCAAAAGAGAATTTGCTTCCTTACAGTCAGGGCTACATATCGGTACATTGTTGAAGGAATGAAAGATTGAATTACTGAGACACATTTTTCATCGTGAGACTCAGAGTCATTAAATAACATATATGAAGTTTCTGAGCACAGTTCATAGCAAGGGTTTGATTTCCATGTAGATCAGTTTAGATTCACAATGAATTTGCTTATTGATTTACTTAGCTTTGTTACTGACATTATTATGTACAATGTGCCAACCCTTGAGACAGCCGCTATAACTACAAAGATAAATAATACACTAGCATGTCTACCCAAGGTGGTGTGTACTGCTTTAAAGGTATGACCTAAAAGAAGCCCCACCCTTATGGAATTCATTTTCTGGTTGTAAAGCACTCAGGCAATCACCATGCAAGTGCTGTAACCAAGGCTGGCATTAAGCAGAATCGTGGTGAAGCCACTAAGTGACAGTTGACAAGGAGAGAGCCTGGCAACTCTTGTTGCAGGTTGGGAAGCCAAGACTTGATTTTACAGACTATACTGGATTACCAGATGTGTGTGACCTTGAAGAAACCAGTGAGCCTCTCTAAATGTGTTCTCCTATCTGTGAAATGGGAGTAATGAGATTTATCTGATAGCATTGTTTCAAGGATTGCATGAGATAGTACATGGCCCTGGAGCACTGTAGGCGTAAAACCTTTAATTTCAACAAACATCTCTCAAACATGCAATTTGTGTTCAAGCCATATACTCTTTCTTAATACTCAAAGCTTTAAGAATTGAAAGATCAGTAAGATACAGTTTGCACCTTTAAGGAACTCTCCAACAAGTGTTAGCTTTTTTCTGATAATAACAGATATAAAATTCTATTTCACACCTTGGTTTCTCATCCAGGAAATGAGGTTAGTTTTCTTGCCTTCCTCCTCTCCTCCATAAAAAGTCTCAGGACCCAGTAGAACTTAAACGCGCACACACACACACACACACACACACACACTCACAGTGTTGCATTAAGCATACGTTCTGGAAATAACTCACCAAACGAACAAAACCTTTTTATGCCAAAATCCCATTGTGCTGGGGTTGGTGGCGCTTTGGCTCTAAAAGCTTTAGAGCATGATTAGTTCTAGAAATCTGTAGGCAAGTTTCCTGGCTTATGTCCAGAACCCCCTTTGGCTCATGGGCGAGGAAAAGGCAGACGAATTCACAGGAGCCGCAGGTTCTAATGTGTCTCCCAAATGCTGGTGCTGTTACTGGGCAGGGAAGCAAGAATTCCACAAGCCAAGTGCCTTTGGATGATCATAATGGGGTAAAAGGCCCCCTTTCTTTAGATTTTGTTTCTTA
This sequence comes from Mormoops blainvillei, assembly GCA_004026545.1. Classification (NCBI taxonomy): domain Eukaryota; kingdom Metazoa; phylum Chordata; class Mammalia; order Chiroptera; family Mormoopidae; genus Mormoops; species Mormoops blainvillei. Next base: position 48,181 of record PVJD01000154.1, on the reverse strand, counting down.
CGATGTGCTACACTTGTTCATCTGTTCCATGTGTCCTAATTGTTAGGCAGCAGCTGTTTTTAAGTTATCTGGGCCAATCCGTGGGGACACTTCAGCATCTAGGGAACATTAGTGATAATACACCTGATAAATCCATTTCTGTTACATGGCTTTCCTGCAGAGAAACAGGGAAAAGACCAGTATTCTGATGGTATTCTAGCTTGTGGGGCACATGTGCCACACATTTTAGGGACTCGTTTCTGAGAATAATCTCTTTCCGTTTTGGAAGGACAGCCATGGCTGTGTCTCTTTGCAGGTCATATTCTAGTGAGGGCGGCCAAAACTTAGCAGTTGGTGAAAATTTCAATCACTTTCAATGATGTGCTAATGAGTTTTAGTGAAGCAGAATCTGTCAAATGACATCATTGTGTGTATTTTTCATTTCTTCCTTTTTCTCCTTTTCTTTTTCTTTTTGAAAATAAATCTTTCTAGGTGCTTCAACTGCATTTTAACTCATCATAAATCTTGTCCTAGAATTAAGAGAGTCCAGTAAGATGCAAGATATGACTGAAAACTTTTGTAGTTTCTCTGCAAAACGATGGTGTTTAGGAATCTAGGACATAGATCAAAGTTTAAAAGCAGAATTTGCAAAGCATAATGTGGCTGACCTGCGTGTGTGAACACGGTCTATACCTACCATGGCCAGAGTGTGCAATTGAGGAAATTTCATGTATCTTGTGACAGCAATTCAGGGCTAATTTTAGAGCAAACTGGCCAGTCTACTGTCGAAAATAGACCAAGAATACATGCATCCTGCCTTCCTCTTCTTGTCTGCTCCAGGACCCAACCTCATCTCATCTAGTCCCACTGGTACCCAGGCTCTGTTAGCATAATTTGGGAGAAATAAAATAGAAATTAATTTTTTAGCAGAAAATAGGAGGAATTCCTGGTGAACTCTGACTGTGGCTTAAGGTTACAAGAAATGGAAACTCCCTCAGTGTAGTTTCAGAAATGGGGATTCTGTAATAAAGAAGATTGAACATGATGGGAATCACAAACACTGTGTCTTAAGCAGGGCTTGGGGGCCAAAGATGGCTCAGAGTCTCTGACGCTAGAGTTTCGGAGCCTGTGCTCCTATCATTACATTTGGTGCCTCCAGCACCCATATAGGTAATCCACTCAACACTCTGGCCTCAGTCCCTTGACCTCATCACTTCCAGTGACCTTTTCCTGAAGACCCTGTTAGCCACCAACTCCCATGGTTTCATCCAAAATCTTTTCATTATCAGTAACTGCACCACCTCCAAAATCTTGATTTCCAGCATCCAACAATCATTCCTTTGCTTTGTGCTCCCATATCAAAAATTTGTTATTCCCATCTGTACCTCAAAACAATTGATCTCACCACTTAAAAAAAATAAATTGATTTTAGAGAGACTAGAAGAGAGAGGAGAGAGAGAAGAGTAGAGAGAGAGAGAGAGAGAAGGACCACCTGTTATTCCACCCACCCAGGCATTCATTGGTTGATTCTTGTATGTGCCCTGACTGGGGATCGAACCTGAAACCCTGGTGCATCAGGATGATGTGCCAACCGACTGAGCTACCCAGCTAGGGCAAGCCTTGCCACTTTTTCATTGTTCCTCACCGCTGTCTCTTCCACCCCCAAAATCTTCATTTCTATCTTAGCATGAAATCCAAGTAATCCATCATGGCAGTCATTCTCGTACATGTACCCTAACCCTGCTTTTGCTCCATGATAACTCACCTGGAAAACTCCCAGTTCTAATTAAACCCAACTCTCTGGGTACTCTTCTGTGCCTGCACCCAAAAAGCAAACCAACTGGGGGAAACACACCAGAATGCTGATTTTTGCTCCTTTGAATCTATGACTATAAATCTTAAGTAGGTCCTCTGTACCACCTAGCGATCTTACCATCTTTTTTTCTCCTCAATTTGTACTTTCTTTCCCTGAGATAACTATTTTACACATTCTCTTCTCTCCTAAAACAACTATCCCACCATCCCCTTCACACTCTCCCTGAAGACCTCTAATTTCACATCACTGAGAAAACAGAAGGCGTCAGGAGAGAATTACTTCATCTCTCCATCATTAGAACAACAACCTGGCCATACAGCTGCCCACAAGCCCTGCCTTCCCTCCTGTTATGAAGGGTAACTTTTCGATCGTTTTTGTCTCTAATCTGGAGCGAACTCCTCCATTGTGCACTAGGTCCTACCACTTGTCACCCACCCACGGATTCTGCTGCTGTTTCCTCCTTTCTCCTCTTCATTACTCCCTTCGGCATGCCACCATTCTGTAGACTCTTCCATGTTTTAAAGAAACTCTTCCTCCTCCCAAACGCCGGCCCTGGATACTGCCCCCTGCCCCTGTCTCCTCCATCACTAGATTTTTCAGAGGAATGTTTACACCCACTGCTTCTACTTCCTCCTCCCCCATTCTTTCCTCAATCCTCTCTAATTCGGATTTGCCCCCATCGCTCTTCTGAAATCCCTCAAGACAAGGTTGCCAGTCACCTCCATGATGCCACCGAGGTCACTTCTTAGCCTTCGTCCTCTTCTACCTCTCCACGGCATTTGTCTCAGTCAGTTATCCTTCCTTCTCAAAACTCGATTCGCTTGCTTACCAGGGCTCCCCACCTTTCCCATGCTGCTTTCTTTCAACCTCTGCACGTGGCACCGCCCTCACCTCACTCCTCTTCCCTCATCTACCATAACCCCCTCAGTGGTCTCGATAACAGCGTTTCAAAAATAAAAACACAGCATTTATATTAATGAGCCCCCAAATTATAGCTTCAATTATCTTTTGAGCTGTAGATTAAAAATTCCAACTTCCTCCCTGGCTGGTGTGGTTCAGTGGATTGAGCACCGGCCTGTGAACCAAAGAGTCGCTGGTTCGATTCCCCAGTCAGGGCACATGCCTGGGTTGCTGGCCAGGTCCCCAGTGGGGGGCACATGGGAGGCAACCACACATTGATGTTTCTCTCCATCTCTTTCTCCCTCCCTTCCCCACTGTCTAAAAATAAAATAAAATCTTAAAAAAAAAAGAAACTAAAAAAAAAAAATTCCAGTTTCCTGCTCTTTTCCATTGAACGTCTCCAAGCTGTCTCCAACTTGTGATGTCCACCATGAAGCCCTGCATCCTGCTGCCCACCCCTCCTGCCAAGTGTTCTCAGCGTCACTAAGTAACACTACTATTCACTTGGTGATAAAACAAAAAACTAGGAATCATCTTTAATGTCTCCCTTTCCCTGGTTCCTCTTATCTAATTCATTTGCAAATTAGTGAAATAAGCATTATCATCTCAGGTTAGACAACCGAGAGAGAGAAGCTATGCAAATTGCTAAAAATCATAAAGCCGGTGGCGTTAGAACCGGAAATGAAACAGAGAGCTTCCGGTGTGAGATGTCTTGCATTCCTACCAGGCCACGCTGCTCCTCCCCTGCAGAACGAGCCGGCCCCCAGGCCAGGGTTCTCTTCTCACTTACCTGAAACCCCCCCAGGCCTTTCCCTGCCCTGCTTCCCCTGTCAGCGAGGCCCTCTCTTTTTTCTCTTCCTACACGATTCTGAGGCTGAGTAGTCCCCTGAACAATGGCCTTTCGGAAGAATGATTATTGTTTCACTCGTTTGTTTACGCAGCCTTTACTTCCTCTCTCATTCTCTCGCTCATCAGATATTTAAAGAGTACCAGCTCTATGCGATTGTCTGCGCAAAGGAAGGAATGGAATCCAAAGGTGGGAGGGACACAGACCTGATGACTGAAGAGCCTGTAGCCTGGGAAGCGTGGGCCGTGCATTCTCAGCAGGGCAACGGCCCCCCTCGGGGGATGAAAATGGGCTCTCAGCGGCCAAAATATCTCCGTGCAATGGTTTGTGGCCCTCTGAATGAAGCTCAAGGCTATTTGCAAAATCTTAGTCCTTACTGTTTAATTCCCATTGGGCTTTCTTGCTTATCACATTAGCACCTGATAACTGTGACAACGAGTTCACAGAAAACACACACAATATATGCGAGATTAGTGCTACAAAACTCTGATCAGTAGGTGGCTGTCACTGGACATCTTTCAGTGGACTGCATGGTTTTGGAGTCCTGTCCCAGGCAGTTGCTGTGCACCCCTTTTGGCTACTATCAGCTGCTTTGTGAATGTTTTTGTGTTTGCTCCTCCAAGCCTTGACTTTGAGAATTAAATAAAGACAGTTCATTAATAACTAGTTAATAAACATATGCTTACTGTTAAATTCTATACAACTTACTCCGCCAATAATTATGTCGTGTTGAAAAAAAGCCCACAAATGTCCACAATAGCAAATGAATATCTAGCAGCTAGTTAAAGTAAGTTAGTTCTCATACTGAGTTAAAATTAAGTCGTTTGCCAAAATTAATTTTTAAGAAATTACTGGTAATCTTCAATTATTTTTTTTTTTTGCTTAAGAAATAACAGTCTTAAATGAGTTCAAAAATCTTTGATTACAGCCCTGACTCAAGTGGCTCAGTTGGTTGGAGGTAGTCCTGCAAAGAAGAGGTTATCAGTTCGATTCCCAGTGAGGTCACATGCCTGGGTTCTGGGCTCAGTCCCCAGTCTGGGCGCGTGCAAGAGGCTCCTGACCGATGTTTTCCTCTCACATTGATGTCACTCCCTCTCTTTCTCCCTCCCTTTCCCTCTCTCTGAAAACAAATAAATACAATCTTTATAAAATTTTGGATTTCATTGTTATTATATAACATTATGTACATTTTTGATTTGCATATGTGATTTGGTACATTACAGTTTAAATGGCGTTAAAAGTTACTCAGCAAGTGTAATTTTGTCAAATAGGGACTCAGTGTTTGTTGACTGTGTAAAGGAAGACAGGAATTAATAATGGAGCCCAAGTTTAATTCTTGGTTTAAATGGAGAACAGCTTGCATGTTGTTGTTTTTTTTTTTCTTACTTTAGACAAACCTTCTACCTGAAAGTGGTGGTGAAGCACCTAAAGAAAACAGATATATCTTTCTCTCTTACGCATTCCTGCATTTCTCCCCCTAACCCCCTCTCGCTCAAACGCTTTTTACATTATAAATCGCTGATATGGTTCAGGACCCTGAGAAGACAGGCCTCCAGCAGGACCTCCTCCTAAATCCTCCTCTCCCTCTGCCCCGCTTAGAACAAGCCTGTAATAAAATTTCCTGGGCAAACAGCCTTTGAAGGTGCTTTCCTCGCCTGATTGCAAAGGGAGAGACATCCATGACTTGGTCGCATACCACTGGGAGGACCGCGGGCCTCCTGCCTGTTCCTGCCTACCAGGTCCTGTTGTCAGGTGTGAGTTACTGTGTACTCGCGGGTCTCATCTGAGTGTGATGACAGTCTCCTCCAGGAAGGTCATGCAAAACATTTCTCCTGTAATATATTACTCTAATCAATTTCAGGCATTGCCTTAGATATCCTCAGAGCTCCCCGGGAACCATCTGAATGTGCGCTCCCATGAGATTCTGGCCCAGGACGCCAGAACCCTTTGAAATCAAATGCCTATGAGTTCAGACATTGCTGGTACATATTTCTGGGGCTATCTAAAGTGCAATGTAATTTCTGTTGTGGGACGAGCTTGTATTTGCCTATTATGTGAAATGGCAGAAAAGAAAACACATACTGATTTTTGCACATGTATCTTTTTTTATGGTCTCTAAAGAAGTTAATCAGAGACTCTATTTGCTACTGCCATATGGACTACAGTGCGAGAAAAATTTACCAGCCTTCAAACCTGCAGTTTCTGGTCTTAAATCTTATCTATGAGTTGTGTTTTCCTTCTCGCACATGGAAATACCTGAAGATTTTAACGGGGGACTCGCTTTTCCCTTGAATTGTAGTTTAACGCAGTGACCCCCTCCACCGGATTAGGCTGTTTTAATCTCTCTAGCCATGAATATTTTTTCCGTGTCATCCAGATTTCTTTCAGGAAACTGAGTAGGTCAAGAGGAGAGACACCAACCTGACTTAACTTTTGTGGAGATGACCTGGGAAGTACAGCATGCTAGCTAAAGGGTGAACTTTGAAGCTGGGCAGAGGTGGAAGGGAACCGTGTATTCTTGACCAGTTCTGTAATTAGGGCAAGTGATTGAGGGAGGTGGTATTAAAGAGGGGTTAAGGAGATGGGCTTCTGGGTCTGTCGGGTGGAGCTGAAACCTTGGTTCCGCTCCCTTCTCTACGATCTTGGACAACTGCCTTTGCTTTTCTGAACCTCAGTTACTTCTTCTGTAAACCCATGCTTCCTTCACTGAGTGGCTGTGAAGAGTAAGTAAAGAAAAGTATGTAAAGCTCTTAGCACAGTTTCTAGCACATAATAAGGATGCAATAAATGTAAGCTGCCATCTTCATCTTCATCATCTGTAATGTTAGTAAGTCTAGTATTATTAAGAGCACACAGTTAGTCACTGATGGAATCTGAAGAATTCTTAGTTGCCTTTTTCTGAGCCAACTAATTTTTCTCTTCTGTCAAAATATGTAGCTTTGGGAGAAGATTGGGCAAGAGGTTAAATAAATAAGGGTGGAGATGACGATGATGATGATGATGATGTGATGATGGGGATCATCTGAATCACAGCTTTCTTTAAAACAGTGGTTTTCGTCCTGGCAGGTGTAGCTCAGTGGATTGAGTGTTGGCCTGCGAACCAAAGGGTTGCCAGTTTGATTCCCCAGTCAGTGCACATGCCTGGGTTGCGGGCCAGGTCCCCAGTACGGGATGTGCGAGAAGCAACCACACATTGATGTTTCTCTCCCTCTCTTTCTTCCTCTCTTCCACTCTGTCTAAAGATAAAAATGAGTAAACTTTAAAAAAAATAAATAAAACAGTGGTTCTCATATTTGGTTACATATTAAAATCATCTGGGTAATTTCAAAAATTACCTGGATTTCACTCCAAAGATTTTGATTTAAATGGTTTGGGGAGCCGTCTAGGTGATGTGATTGTTTAATGTACCCCCCCGCCCCGGTAGTTCTAATAATGTACAGCCAGGGTTGAGAGTCACTGGTTTAGAGGCACCTCCTGGGGCTTGCGAATCCTCAGTGACAATGGGAAAACCAAGATCAAGCTCCAGTGCTTCCATGGAGGAAACCCACAGAGAAGTCTTGTTCCTTGGCTCCAAAATTACCTGCTGTAGAAGACTCAGAGGATGTCAATCCAGGGCATCTTTTTAATTTTATTTTTTTTGGTCCTCACCTGAGGATTTTTTTTTTCATTGCTTAGAGAGAGAGAGAGAGAGAGAGAGACATTGATGTGAGAAAAAGATTGATTGGCTACCTTCTCGTGCACACCCTGAACGGGGACTGAACCCGCAGCCTAGGTATGCACCCTGATTGGAAATCAAACCCTCGACCTGTCGGTCCATGGGACCATGCTCCAATAAACTGAGCCACACCAGCCAGGATGAGTCCAGTGCCATCTTACTGGGCATCTAGAGAGGAAATAAGCAGATGACCAGCTCTCCACTTAGGAACCACCAGCCCTATATTTTCTTTGGGCACCTCTCCCTGCACCCAGCTGTCAACGGCTAACCCAGAATGAGGAACTACATCCATGTGTATCGGATGTGCATTGTTAAAAAGCGTGTTATCCTGGAGCTAGCCGTGGGAATCCCCAAGTGTATGTGTGTGTGTTTATATGTGTAAGTATAAATGGGATCACTGCAATTAGTTTCAGATTCCCCTGTATTCAAAGATGTTCAACACACATAGGTGAATAGTGTACAGAAAATGACCATGACCTAGAGAGAATCTTGAGGTCATTCCAAACCACCAGGTGGCACCATATTGCACATCTAGCTAATGGCCTTCTGTTAAGAGGGTTAGGTAAGTCTGCTTCAGAATTCATGACCATTATTCATTAATATATAACCCCTTCTACCCAGAGGTGAGCAGAGGGAGTAGGTCCAGCCAGGCTCAAGCAGCTCTCACAAAGGTGAACTGATGTCTCAAATGCGTGATGTTACAAGCTGGAGAAAAGAGACCCAGAATCATGTCCTTGAGAAGCGGGAAATCAAAGCAAATTCAAGAAATGGGGTTCTGGAGCAGGAAGCAGGGTATGGAAGCCAAAAATGGTGTTGCAATACCAGGGAGACTGAGGGTGGGCTTTAGAGGGGCTAGAGAAACCAGGGGGGTCTTAGAATACTCCTAGGACGAATGGGCCATTTATAAGGGAAGCAGAGATCAGAGTATCCCTTGTAAATTACCTGCCTTTTGAAACCCTAGATACTTCAGCTAACTGAAGCTGGTGCTTCTTCAAGCCATCACTCTCCTTTTCAGCCTCTCCCGGGACTTATCCATTGGTACTTGGCCCTTTTAGAGTCTTTGCTAACCCTGCCCTTGTTACTGCTTCTCCAGCCCAATGTGCCTCCCCGCCTCCTTCCAGCTGTACCTCCCCCTGATGAGCCGCACCTTCCCTTGCCGGACCAGGGCCCGGCACGGGGCTGCCATCTCCACTCTGTGCCCTGGTCCAAGATCCTTTGCTTCCTCCTGCTGTCTGTTAATTACCAGAAGTCAGTGAGTTTTCTTGTTGAGAGGGACAGATAAACAAATGTGCACTATGGTATGACTAACTTAGAAAAGTTTAGTGTGTTACTCTTCCTTTTAAGGCATTTGCATTTTTATAGGGAAGGCTGTCATAGGGAAATGAATTATTAAATGGAATTGCACTGTCTTCTATTATACCAGTGACAGGTGATTAAAAATACTTTTGCAAGAAAAGGGGTTTTTGAGAGTTAAAAAAACTATCATGGCCACTCCCTATGTCTCTGAGACAAGAACAGTCCAAATCTACTTCTGTTTCTCCCACATACGGGTCTACATAAAATTCAGGGTAGGGCGAGGGAGTGAAGGATGGAGGAAAGAACATATTACATCTAATCGGAGACCTGGGCCTGAGCTCACACTCAGGCACCTAACAGTGTGTGGTCCAGGCAGCCTACCTGACCTTGTGTCTTCATTTGAAAAATCAGCACGGCCAGCATTTATTGAACAACTACAAAGTACACAGTTGTGGTGCTAGCAGAGCTTGGGGGGACAAGAACAGCAGTTACTAAGGAAGACAAATACTCCCCTGCCCACAATACTTTTCCAGATGCGCATACAAAAGGGTGCTTAGAAGAGCAGTGAGAGCGATGTAGTATTATCTCTGCAGGGGGCTGCTGGGGATGTTGTCACAGAGGTGGACTTTGTGCTAGAACACAGCTGTTTACTGACGGGCACTGGGGACAGGGCAGCGTGCTTGGTTAGGAGTTACGGGCTTTGGAGCATCAGAGCTACAGCTTGAACCCAGGTTCTGCCACTTAACTAGCAGTGTAACGTTAGGAACACTTTCTGAGAAGTGGGGATGATGACACTACATACCCCACGGGTGAGAGGTAAGGTAACAGGTGTGAAATGGCCAGAACGGTGCCTGATACATAGGAAATGCCAGCCGTTACCTCTTACAGAATAAATGAGAGAAAGGGCGTTTCCAGGAAGAAAATGGAAATTGGGGCAGAGCATTCTGAGCACAACTTGAGGAAAGGCGGAAATACAAGGAGAGAATGCTGTGCCTGGGGACAAAATGATATGACAGGAATGGAAACCTGCAATGTGTGGGAGGAGGTCAGGGGACACACCTGCAGAGGCATGTGGGGACACTGACCGGCGCTGCAGGTCTCTGAGGAGTATGGTCTGTCTCCATAGTGTCAGGGAAGCCACTCAAAGCAGGTGAAATGGTTGGAGGGTTATAAGAGAATGAAGTCTCAGAAGCTTGGTGAAGCCTGGGCAGAGGGAGGGAGACCAGTATTGGGAAGGTGGGAAGATGGGGTCAAATGATGAGTGTGAAATAAACTCATTTTAATATGCAAATGCAAGGTGAATATGAGGGCTCCAGAGAGATCAAGGTGCGGCTCCGCTTTGGCTGGGAAAACCTTGGGTGAGAGCTGTTGATTTCCTGCGCGGGGGAAGAAGCAGAGAGGGAGGGGGGGAGGCTCCCACCTCCCTCTGCCTGCGCCTGCCTGTGCCTGAGGCCGCTGCAGGCCAGAGGAATGGCAGGCAGGAGTCATCCAAAGGAGCTCCTCTCAGCCCGGCCCGCCTACCTGACCCCTCCCACGCAGTGCCTTGGATGGGAAACTTCCCACAGTAGCTACAAGTAGACTTAGGGTGAAGGCTCTAGACGTCAGCTGAATTTGAACGGCTCTCTTCATTACCACCTCTGTGCCCCGGGCATGCTCCTTAGCCCCAACCTCCTCTGGCCTCAGGTTTCACATCCGTAAAACGGGTTAACAATAATATCTACCACAAAATCCGGCTCTAAGGATTAAATGAGTTAATACGTAGAAAGCCCTAGGATGGTACCTGACACACAGTAAGTGTTAAATAAGGAGTTAATTAAAATAAGTAAAATGATAATAATTGTACATACTTCAACATTTATTGTGAACGTTAAAGCATTTGGGGTAACATCTGGCATATAACATGCCCTCTAAGACACACCCAGGAAAAACCCAGAGGGCGAGGTAAAGGTAAGAGAGAAGGGATATCTTCCCTGTTTCAGCGACTCTACCTTGTTTAATTTTTATTTGAAGTTTCCTTTGGGTGTGTTTATTTGTTAATTATGTTTTATGTTTATACGTTCCCTATACAACCAACAATTTCCATCTCTGAAGAGCTATTTAGACCCACTCCTTGCTATAGGACCAGGTTTTTTTCTGTCTGAAGGTACTTCTGCTCTGAGGCAGAAGGATGGACTAAATAACCCCCTCTCACCCTGAAAATTCTTTTTCTAAAAGTAATGTCACCAAGATGCTTCTGACAAGACAGATTTCCATTGATATCTCACACAGAGCCCCTCACCTTTCGTGGCTCACAATCATCTCAACTGCTTTGTAAGAGAACTGTAAGCTTGCTTTTCGACTTCCTGAAGCTGCCCGTGGGTTTGTAGAGAGAAGAGCCAGACAAAGGGCTAGACCCTCAAGAGGGGAGAGGAGGTGAACATTTTGCAAAAGTGTAGAGAAGAAACCAGCAAATGAAAAGCTGGGAAAATAGGGACATTCCTCCCTTTCAAGGGCTTTGCGTCCTTGGCTTTCATCCATGAAGAACGCTAGAGGGCTGGTTTCCCCAGGGAAAATCGGGGAAGGCTGACTGAGGTCCCAGCTCTCCCTGGAGGGACAGGGTCTGGGGCTACTTTCTTAATGTCTCTAGCTTTTCCTCACCTGTAAAATAAACAACAATAATGTGTCACGAGTGCTTATAAGGATTCATGAGATAAAAACCTTGTTTCTCAGACATGCAAAGCTTCCGACCACCTCGGGGCCTTTGTGCCTGCTCTGCCCTCTGCCCAGAGAGCTCTTCTGCCAGATTTGCGTGCCTGGTTGCTAGTCGTCCTTCAGGCGTCAGCAAATATCCTCTGGTCAAAGAGGCCTTTTCTGACCACCCCATCAAAGAAGCCCATTCTCTGACACGTTTACCACACCACCTCATTTGATTGTTTACATAACACTCAGCGCTATTTGACATGATCCTTCTTTGTTGGTTTACTTGGTTATTGTCTGTCTCCCCTGACTGGGGTGTAAATTCCACAAGTGCAGGTTCACCGTGGTGTGCACCAAGCTTGGCCCATTTGATGAATGAATAATGTATTGAAAGCACCTATATATTCAGCACCTAACCCTCAATTCTATTATTATAATCATTATTTTCCCAGGAAAGAATGTCAGTTTTACCATTGTCTTGTTTTATTCCTAACAAGTCAGAATTCCCCAGGCTTTTATCAGACAATAGCTTCAAAAAATGTCCTGTTAAACACATAAAAACATAACTTGGTGAAAAATACCTATAGAAGCATGTCAGTCCCTCATTTTTCTAAATACAGGGTCTGGCAGAAGCAAGGCCTGCTTGAGTGTGGTTGGTAGAGTATGTGAATGTCTCGCACGAGATAGACAGAAGTTTGAACGTTTGACCTAAAACGTCATACGGTGTGCTTGAGTGTGATGTTGTTATGTTACAGAATTACATGCTTATGATTTTGTAATATAAAAGATTTTGTAATTAAAAAAAAAGGGGGGGCGTTATTTGTGCCAGACACTATATTTCAGAAAATGATAAACTTTGCCCCTTGCACAGATGGACTTAAACCGAGTTAAACTGTGTGCTCTGATGTGGTCTTTCATTGTAGAATTCTATGAGAAAACACCTTAAGATTCATTTGCTGTTTAAATACTATTAGAGAGGTGGTACGTTATAGTCTCAGGGGTCGCTATGACAAAGCCCAGTATGAGAAATTCCTTTCAAAGTTCAACTCTAGGAAAATGTTCACTTCCTTTTGGAAAGGGAATATGTGTTTTTGTCTTCAAGGGCTGAGTAACGAACTATGTTGCCCCTTTCACTTTAGCTTCCAGGAGGTTCAGGGCCAAATAGTTAACTCACATGCAGCGTCTATAGATGCTTTAATGGTCTGCATATTTGCATTTTTCTTTTTCCTAAGTCTATACTTGATACTCTGTATTTATCTTCACTATGACTAATTCTAGGAAAATAAAAGTTTGGTTTAGGAAAGAGCAGGTCCATTGGAGGCTGGACAGCTAAAACCACAGCCTAATCGTATCACAGGAACAACCTGGAGAAAACAGAGCTGCCGGCGCCCTGGACTCTGGCCGCTGTCCCTGCAGATGCAGGCCTGAGAGGGAGGTCCACTGTCACATGCCCAGGCCCTCCCAGGCAGGGGAGCAGTGCAAAGTGAGGGTCTGGTCTTCTAGGCATCTGTAGGAGAGAAGGCCCTGCCTCCCACACAGAATCAAATGGTAGGGAATTTCTCAAACATGGAAAAGGGTTCAGATATTACACGCACCCCGTCCCCCAAGTAACCGTTCCCGTGGAGGGAACGCAGCGGGCCACCCGTCCTGTGTGTTCTTCTCTGTGCAGCCCCTCCGCACCCCAGACCCAGTGTCGGCCTGTGTAACCATTTTACACCCGCTTCGTCTCAGTTGGAACATGAGCCAGATGCCGAGGGTGTGTGATCCTGGGACGTTGTTCTCCCCAGTGGGTGGAGGACAGTGACGTTCTGTATTTTTTTAACATAAAAGGTGTCTGGTTTGGCCAATTCCTCACAGCCAGCAGATCCCCAGGATAATTTTGAGCTATCAAGATGAGTTTCCAAGGCAGCAGTGTTGGACCTTCCCCACCCCAGACGAAAACCTGACGAATCACGTCACGTAGGTAGGCTGCCCCAGTCCTGGCGTCATTAAAAAGGCTCAGTTGCCGTCTGAACACCAGAGGGCGCCGTTAGCCTGGGTTCTGGACTCCTGAAGCTGCTCTGCTCAAAAAGAGCCGGACAGATGTGACACTGAAGTAAAACTCAGTATTTTAGATCCATTTTAGAGCCAGTAGCTGGTTCTTTGCTGTGAGTTAAGTTCAACAACAGTAAAATAGCGCAGACCCTCCTTGATTTCTTTCTGCCCAATTTCAAGATGAGTAAGTATGAATAAGTCTGGTTTAAATGGTTTCCGAGGAACTGATAATTCCAGGCATAGGGACAAATAACAGTGATTCTGGTCATGAGAAGCACAGACCCTTCTATGGAGGATGAGGACATCCTTTAAATAATTTCAGTGAGAAGCTTATCAGGTCTCTTCCACGTCACTCATCTCAAAACGAAGCAGCAGATCCTCTGCCTCACTCTGTAGAGCCACCATTCCCATCAGGTGACCCGTGTCAAGTAGTGTGTCTAGGTGCCCTTTTGCCAGTAGCCCACTTCAGGGACAGATAGCAGCCAGAAGGATACTTCCACTGAGACTGTGTGATCTTTTTTAATCTGACCTGATCCAGGCCAGGCTTATGGACAAAACACTGGTGTAAGCAAATGAAAACTGCAAAGATCTCTGGGGGCGTAATCAAAGCTTTTGGTCCATGACTTTTTTCATTGTGAATAAATAGAATGAACTTATAAATGAGTCTCACAAGGCCACAAAAGCTGGTTTCAGCAGGGCATTCACTCGGAAACGCTGGTAACAGTTGTGTGTTTGAAAATAATAAAAACACACTTCATAATCCATAATTCAGACTGTTCATTCACCATCCATTTAATGACTTATTAAACATTGGCTTTGCCACTGTGTCCCATAGGTGCCCCGTAGGGACATGAACTTTGTGTGGTCACTTGCCCTGGGGCTGTTCGTTGTCTTGTGGGAGATAAATACATGTGATCAGGAAGCACTGGACGGAGGGTTAGGGCCAGAGCGTAAGCAGCACCCCTGGAACAGAGGAAGAGAACAACTCACTATAGAGGGTTAAAGGTGACTTCCTCCTTCAACAATGCTCTACCTGATTGTGCACTCGTTCATTCTGCAGGTACTTACTACATAGCTTCTGCCAGCAGGCACTGTGAAGCAGGGAGCACACTCCGAGAGCAGGTGGCTGCCAAGTGCTGTGTTATAAGGTCAGAACATCCTGGAGCAACGGGGCTGGGGAAGCCCTCAGAACTAGCCAGCCAAGGCTCACTCGAAGAGCAAGTCCCACCCTGAGGAGAAATGTCTGCTGCTGAGATTCTTCCTGCCCCGCGGAGCAGACACTCCCATTTTTCCCTTTTCTCTCCTTGACCGCACTCATGGAACCTAATGTGTCGTATGTCTCCAGAGGAAAAGCAGAAAAATATTTCCCTCCTAAAGATCACTGAGCCATGGAGAAATGGAGGAAAGAAGAAAGGGATCCAGAAAAGTCAAATGCGAGCTTCAGAAATCCAGCTTGAACAATCTTAAACTGAAATTGGGATTTCTTGGAATGATGCTCAGCGTGCCTTACAGAATCGAAAGAACATCTGGTCATGCTAGCTTTCGGATTAGATCTGGAGGCATTAGTGACTAGAGGCAACTTCTCTCTTAGTCAAGATTCTTGGTTGTAAGTGACGGAAACCGAACTAAAACTAGCTTAGGCCAAACAGGGCAATGAGGGATCATCAATGGAGGGAACTAGAGACTCCATGCCATCTGTCCATCTGTCTTTCCCCTCCTCTTAGCTTAGCCTCCACTCTTCAGTTTTCTCCAAGGGAACCTGAGTCAAGGTTGCTGGCAATTCTCTGCTGACATCACTTAACTTTGCCAATAGAGTGAAAAAGGGTCATCTTCCCCAACTCTATTAGGAAAATCTTGGCAAAGAATCCTGATTAGCTGAGCCTGTCTTTCTCCAAAGCTAAGTCAATCACAGAGGCCAGGAGCACAGCTGAAGTACTATAGCTAGATGCGCCTGGCCTCGGCCCGGGACCTCCCTTGTGGCTGAGGTAAGAGGTGGCTGGAGTGGGAAACGCAGGTTTCCCAAAAGAATGTTCTGTCCAGAAGAAGGGGTAAAGGATACTGGGCCACTTTTAAAAAAAAGCAAAGCTCTGCTACTAAAGAAATATGTTGCGGAAGGCATTTACAAAATTTACAGACACACATTATATCTCACACATGTTGACCTTCGTATTTTAACCTAAAATTTACTTTATTTAGAATTAGCCCTCCAAATTTCTAATGTAGGCTTTAGTTGGTCCTCCAGAAAGAGCAGAAATAAAGACTTTAATTTAACAAGTACATTTTTACAACATTATGATAAGTGGGAATTTAACTTTTAACTTTTATTATGACCATGTCTTCTATAGCAAGAGAACTTATATGTTACTTCTAAAGGCCTTTGTCCCATAGGTGCCCCATAGGGACATGAACTATGTGTGGCCCTTTGCCTTGGGTTGTTCATTGTCTTGCGAGAAAAATACTTGTGAAAGGGAATCACTATACAGGGTATAAGAAAAATGTCACTTAGTAGCCTTCTTTGCAAGGAAAAGTCACTTGGGTAGTCCTCAGATACATAAATGCGAGTAGGTACTCACTGGACTTGGGTAGAGGAGATGCTATAATAAGGGTTTTGTTGTTTTGTTTTTTTTTGTGGCAAAGCAAGGATACTCTTCCTAATACTCCTTAATTTGTAGATCTGGCAATTTAGGAGAAGGATGAGAAATATGCACGGGGGAAAGAAGTTTCCCAGGAGGAAATGAAATCAAGACTCATAGTTCTTCCTTTTTGATTAAAACCTTTCTGATGAACTGAGATGGTCTCAACTAGAGTCCATGGCAGGAAGGGCCTCCAAGACCCTGGAAGAGAACTCATATGAAGGAAAGGTGGGTGTCCGGTATATATCTGAGTCTGGGAGTCAGTCTTGACTCCCCACATTCTGTCGGAAAGGGCAGAGTTGTGAGCAATGCCTGAGGATAAACATTAAAGTTTCCATCAGAAATCTCAGATGTGGAGCATACTTGGTTGAGGGTAAAATACAGGAGGGAGAGGAAAAGAATGGCTCCTTTGGGCTCAGTAAGTCACTGAGGTTCTTGAACCTTTCAACTGGAGGTGGTAAGGATGTAAGAATAGAGAACAAGAGAAAGAGGATGCTCTGCTAACATCAAATTTCTACTTGACTTTTAAAAACAGACCATGGACATGGACTAAGAGGTGTGGGGATGATGAAATGGGGTGCGGGGCAGAGGGGATAAAGGGGGGGAAACAGGGCAACTGTAATAGCATATGCAATAAAATACACCAAACCCCCCCCAAAATAAATAAACATGTTAAAAATGATATGTGAGCTCATCATATTGTATTTCATAAGAATGCAATATATTACATATATTAAAAAAAAAAAAAGAGCCCCGGCTGGTGTAGCTCAGTGGATTGAGTGCCCGCCTGCAAACCAGAAAGTTGCTGGCTTGATTCCCAGTCAGGGCACATGCCTGGGTTTCAGGTCAGGTCCCTAGTTGGGGGCGTGCGAGAGGAAACCAAGCAATGTATCTCTTGCACATTGATATTTCTCTCCCTCTCTTTCGCTCTCTTTTCCCTTCTCTCTAAAAATAAACAAATATTTTTTTTTTTTTAAAGAGAGATGAAACCTTATTTGGACATCAGGCTGATGAAGTGGCTTATACTAGAAATATTGAAACTGACAAAATTAAGAAAACATATTTTAAAAGGAGATGTATAGCCTAAGATTTGGAGCACGAACTTTTAAAACAATTCTTTTTCAAGAATAAGGTTTTCAATATGGACTCTAAGGTATTGCCTCTAGGGACTTCTGATGCCATGTTATACTAATACAACTATTGCGGAAATGCTGTTACATGACGGTCCTCTCCTATGGACCACATGTAATTAAGCAGAGAATAAACTCTGACCCAAGGTTCCTAATTCTTACTCTAACATACCTAGTCAGGACAGCTGAAGAAAAGATGCCGAAACACCGGGGTTCTGTGCTGGCATGCCCCTTAGGCTATGTGTGTGTGTGGGCTGGGGCACACCGTCCTGTCCAGGTCTCACTCTTTGCCTTGAAGGAATCGGGCCAGCCAAATGTCTAAATGTCCACCCAGCCAAGTGAGCCAAAGGCTTATAGACTCACCTAAAGCTCTTGGCTGGGGGCCTCTCCTTTAGTCAAAGTGACGTTAGCCGTTTGATTTACACCCATCTTCACGCCGCAAGTGTGGCTGGGCCGGCAATGTACCGGCCAGCGGGCATTAAGAGCAACAGCAGCAAAACATACACTGAAGAGTCCTGGAAGACTGGGCACATACTCCATTGCTTAGAGAATCCCTTCAACATTGTGGGTTCGTACAAACTCTGAACGTCACATGTTTTCAAAATTAGTTTCTGAGTCAAGAGGTTTATTAAATACTCCTAGTAGTGAGAAGAGGAAAAATGCTGTTAGAAACACATTTTTACAAAGTCTCTATTTTTTTCTGCTTTTAAAGATAGGGCAGCATATTGCAGATCAGAATAAGATGCCTCAGCCAAGAATTTGGACTGATTCAAAAAAATAAGCTGTAGATTTCAGTATGTTGGCAGGCTTGTATACATAATGAATGGAGTTTGGGCACCACGGTTGACTCGTTTTTTTGCAAGGCATTGTAATGGGTCTTATGTCTTTTGAGCACTAGCAAAGGAATAACAGAAGCTGATTTGATTTGTATAATGAAGAAGTAGGATTTTAAGATTCCCAGGATAATCTAAGGAGAAGGGGGAGGGACAGGGCAGAAGCCAGAGAAAAGGGGAGTAAACATGGTCCGTGAGCAGGTCTCAGAGGTGGGCCCAAATTGGGACTGTTTAAGAACAAAGACATCTAGTGCTGCCTTTTAAGTCATCTTCTAGGCCATGTGACCGTCTAGCTTCCCTACACCTTCACCACAGCCTGCCAGACAGGGCATCTTTGTGTGCTGTGGGGAATCAGAGGTCAAAGGGATGGTAATTACATTCGAAGCAAGATGGCAAGACGAGGCATTGGAGGAGCCATGGGACGAATTTGGCATAAACAGGACATTGCACTCAGAGGGGACTGGGATAAACATACTCCTCCAAGAATTCCCAGAAATATCAGGAACAGGAACGATGCTGCTTTACTCGACTTATGTGGGATGCAGGTTCCAGATATCTTGAAGTTAATTATTAAAGAAAGCATGTCCCAGCACCCACAAGGTTGGCCCTTCAGTTACACTACTATCTCTCAGGCACTCCGCTGAAGTTTTCCCATAGCCTTTTAAAAATTAATTAATTTCCTTATAACTATGCAACTACCTGGTCCTAAATCATGTTACTATACCCTGAGGATAAATGGCATGGATTGAGGTTTTCTAACAAATTTCAAAAACAGTGATTTGATGGGGGTGAGGGAGGAGGCAAGGAATAACCAGGTTACATTTGCCGTCTAAGTAATGAATGAAATAGTCACATTCAACCAAGATCTTGCTGCAAAGATATTTCAGTGCTTTGTGGAAGAGGGTAGCAGCTTGAATTAATTGGTTTCAGGTATTGGTCTTCTTTCATCTCCAACGTGAAAGAAAGATAACCACGGGACTGTGGAAATTATAGAGCAATGAGGGCAATTTGTTAAAGGTAAACCTAGCTGGTGGAGTACTAAGGATTTTGTAAACATTTTGTCCATCTGCACATTTTGCAGACAACTTTTAAGGAAACATTAGCTTCCTGGACAGGCTTCTTTGGGTGAGCTCTACCCTGGGAAACACTAACTCCAGCTTTTAATCCTTCTTTCAGTTGAGTTGATGCCTTTAATATTTTTTTCAGCCATCAGTCATGGGGTCAATG
The DNA here is from genome assembly GCA_004026545.1 of Mormoops blainvillei. Lineage (NCBI taxonomy): Eukaryota > Metazoa > Chordata > Mammalia > Chiroptera > Mormoopidae > Mormoops > Mormoops blainvillei. The sequence goes on along the minus strand of PVJD01000154.1, from coordinate 29,095 downwards.
CAAGCTCTTCTGGTGGAAATTTGGGTGCTGTGGTCAGGGGTGTAGGTTTGGCTGGCCTGTAGAATGGTTTTCTGGAAAACAGCAGCAATGCACAGCGCCCCCCGCCCCGCTCAGCGCCCCCCACCCTGCTTATAGCCCCACTGCTCTTTATTGCCTTTTCTCCTTGTTCTTTTGCTGGAACCATTGACACTGTTGAAACTGGTGAGCACCCAGGCAAAAGAATTAACACTAGAAGGCTTTGCCGATAGAGTCATTTATCCTGAAGGAATTGGGATGTGGTTGTTCCTCAGTGGTTTCCCATTTTCTAGCGATGTGCCATTCTAATAAGTGTTAGATCATTTTTCCAAAGAAGTGTTTTTTTAAAAAAATGTGAACCAAATTCCTTAGAATTTTATACAGGCCACCAACCCATAGAACACACGAACAGACACATACCTCAAACAAAGTCTCAAGGGATCAGGAAGTAGAAATAACTGAAAACAAACAGAAAGAATCCTATTTAAGGGAAAAACAAGAAGAGGAATTGAGGACACAGCTCACAAGATATAGTTGAAGGGGCAAAGAAGAGTTGGGTTTTAATCCCGAAAAGACTAATACGAATTTTCCACTTGACATTTGTGTAGATAGGTATAAATTCACCCTCAGTTATTTTTATTCACAGAGTCTGTGCAAAGGGATTAAAAAGCCAAAATTTTCAACAAAGCTGCCTAGAAAGTTCTGTCTTTAAGCACATTAATTTACAAGTGGGTATTTCTTAAATTGCTTTATTAAATCTCTGTACTTTTTGGGATTAGTCAAAGAACACGTATGAATGACCCATGGACATGGACAACAGTGTGGGGGTGGACTGTGGGAGTGGGGGGTGGGCTGGACGGAGGAGGGTAGAGGGGAAAAAATTGGGACAACTGTAATAGAATAAACAAGTATAAAAAATAAGAGAAACAATCTTTGTAGTTTTTATTGTGGTAAAATACATGCCACATAAAACTATTTTAGCTATTTATTTATCTTCCTCACCTGAAGGTATGTTTTATTCATTTTAGAGGGGAGGAGAGAGAGAACATCGATTTGACAGAGAAACATGATCAGTTGCCCCTGTATGCGCCCCAATCAGGGATTGCCCCCAAAACTTTTTGGTGCATGGGGTGACGCTCCAGCCCACTGAGCACCTGGCCAGGGCCCATTGTAGCCATTTTGAAGTGTGCAGCTCAGTGGTATTAAGTACATTCATATTGTTGTGCCACCATCACCTCCACCAACTCCAGAACTCTTTCATCATCCCAAATTGAAACTTTGTACCCATTAAACATTAATTCCCATTCCCTCCTCCTCCTAGCCTCTGGCAGCCACTATTCTACTTTGTCTATTTTGTTTTTAAAGCTAATTCATTATAACTTGTGACTGTGGCATTTCAATCTTAGCCCTTTGAGGAGCAAAGTCATGAAGAGAAGGCTTTTTGAGGAAAAGTGGGGCTTACACTGACTTTTCAAACTCTTAGATCCCATATTTATCAATTCCAAAATGAATTTCAGCCATGTCTCAGATTTAAAGTGTTCGTTTAATTCTAAGTGAATAAACAATCAATTAGTCTTAATTTTTAGTGATTCCTAGGAACAAACACATCAAAGTATTGTTTTTAAAAAGTACATGAAATTAAATAGTTACCTCAACCATTTCTATTTACTAGAATATATTGAAGCTAGTCAGTGTAGTCTTATGCCTTAAATATTACCATGAAATGTAAGAAGTAGTTTCTAAAGTGAGTGAGAAAGCATTTACCACTTTTGATGGATAGTTAATTGTTCCTTGTGATTTCATTTACAAGTATTGGGTTGGCCAAAAACTTTGTTTAGTTTTTTTTGTACAACAGCTCTAGTAGTGCTTAGTTTTCTTTAACTTCATTCAAAACAATTTTGTTAGATTGCATTAAGACAGCTGTCATAGCGGCATCATTTAAAAAAATTATCAAAATTGGTGAATTTTTGTGCAGCTATTTTAATAGTGCGGATGGAAGAAGATACACAACATTTTTGGTGTATTATGCTTTATTATTTCAAGAAAGGAAAAATGCAATGGAAACAAACAAAAAAAAATTAGTGCAGTGTATGAAGGTGCTGTGACTGATCAAATGTGTCAAAAGTGGTTTTCTCGGTACTATTGACATTTTGGCCAAGTAATTCTTTGCTGTAGGGCTCTCTTATGCATTGGAAGATGTTTAGCAGCACCCCTGGCCTCTACCCACTAGAAGCCAACAGCAGGAGATAGTTGACACACTCAAAATATACAAATCAATAAAGTTATTGGTGAAAATGAAAAATGTGTCTTTTATTTTACTGAAAAAAACTAAACTGACTTTTTGGCCAACTCAATAAAACCTGGTATATTAACAAATAGACAAGAGAACAATAAACAACAGATATTACAATCATTTAGCTAATACCCTTTGGAGTTCTGAAGCAAAAAATGGATTATGATAAATTGATAGTAAATGTGACATTCTCAGTACATGTAAATAAACCCTAAATTCAAGAACCTCTGTTTTCCCAGAGCCCTAGTAAATACACTTTTAACAGAGATCTCGTGTAAAGTAGCCATATGCTTATAATTATCCAAATATTGTAGATCCCCTGTGTGAAATTTCACATCTTTATTGCTTCTATTTTAATGTTTACAAAGTTGGTAGTGATTTTTAAAACCAAATCTGATCCCAAACAGGAAAGATAATTTCCTATGTAATTGTAATTTTCTATGCAAGATTTGGCATGGATCAAATCATTCTTAGAACTTAACCATCTTTAACTCTCATAAGCATCCTATATGCTCACTTGCAAAGGCACTTTGCTCAACTTAAGTATCCCGATACCTATTAGCAAACTGCAACGTGTTTTTAATCCAGAATGTTTGGAGAAGCATAACACATGTCGACTCATTACAGAAGAAAAGCGTTGCCACAAATTCACGGTGCAATACAGTGAAAGCTCACTATGACAAACAAATTCGGCCTTTTTAGAGAAGTTACTTAACAAAAACAAGTTCTCAAGACGATGTGAAAGTTAGTTAAACTGAACTTCTACAACGTAAATCCAGAGCAAAAGCATAAAGATTGAGAACTACTAAAATTCACAGAGAATTATTTGATATTTTAAAAATCCACTCAGTTGAGGGGCTAATAACCTCCATGCTTACTATTATCTGTAATAAGAATTTATGTACGCAGCTGTATATAATTGGCATTAAAAAATCCTCAGATGGAGGTGACAAAACTAAAGTTAGGAGACTTTGAGTTTGCATAGCTAGGACATGTCAGAGCTGGGATCCAATGTGTCAGCTCCAAGGCCTCCCTCTTTTGTTTAACGACCATAGCTTAGAAGAAGATGTTTACAATCAGCTTCATTCCGATACTTTTTCTGTCTCTTTTCAGGTTCTAAACAGGCCCAACTTTACTGACTTTTAGAGATCTGGCTAGATTAGCCACATTCGGCCTGGTATGACTGTAAGCGATTAAATACACCTGGTTTGCACGGGGAATGAAAATTATTTGCTCATTAGAAATGAAAATCATTAATTTGATAATAAAGTTGCATACTATGCAATTTCTTTATAGCTTTCTGTTAAAACTCAAAGCATTTCTTGAAGTTCTTGGCAGGTAAGTTGCCCCTACTTCATGTTGTGGACCGATAGTTGGAAAATCTCAGCATGCATCCAGCACCCCACCCCCCACCCCAGCTTATTAAAGTGTAGAGAGCTGGGCCCAGGCCCGGAGTCTTGGGTGGGGCCTAAGAATGTGCATTTCTAACAAGTTTCCAGGTGGTGTTGAGACTCCTCATCCAGGGCCCATCCCTCTGAGAATCACTGACGGTGGCAAACTACAGTGTGGCTGGACATCTACGTGCCCTGTGTATAGCCAAACAAAGGAGAGAGGTGGTTGGATGGATTTGATGCCCCCAGCGGGTCTTCATGCTTCTTTCAATATTCAGAACTGGATCCAATTACTTTCCCATCTCAGTGCTCTCATACTGGCGGCAGGCATGGGACGGACTTAGTCTCTGGGTCACACCAAGTTCAGCCGATAGAGTGGGGGAGTCGAGGCCCAGAGAGGTTATGACTGTTATATCCTTGGGTACAACTCTTCACTCTGTTTCATTTAACTTGTCTGTAAATCATTCCGTGAAGGAATGGGAATGACCAAACAAGGGAAACGAAAAAATCGGTCTCAATGTAAATTGGGGAAAGTGGAAGGAATTACAGGGCTGGTAGTTGCCAGTCTAAGCTGTGAAGGAGACCTTCTATCTGATGTGCATCTTTCCCTAAGAGGCTTTTAAATTTTTTTTCTGCCTTTCCAAAGCAGAGTCCTCACCTTTCGTTCTGATGCTCAGGACTCCACACAGTTTTCGCCCTTGACACCCTTCTTTGAGGAACATAGCTCAGGACTCTAAGCCAATGGCCTTCATTATTTTTTCTTTGTCGAGCGACCTTTTCTGCAGACAAAACGTTATGGAAATGTCAAAAACATAAAAGCGGGCTGCTCAGGTTGGAGCACATGTGGACGACAGGAGCCCCTCCTGGTTAGCGTCCGCGTTCCTCTTGCTGAGAGCTCTAGTAGCGCTAAGGAACAGAATTTTAAACCCACTGCCCAGCCATTTTTGTCATTACCCTTTTTTTAATCAAAATCCACAAGTCTTAAGTCAGCTATCTAATCCTATCAAATTACCAGCTTATCGATTTATTCAAAATAGTGTAATAGTGATAGTAAAAATATAAATAGGGGTCCTACTGATGTTTTTATTTTAACTGGGTTCTTATAAAGATAGTACCTCAAACGAAAGAAATGATATTATTTGTGCAAATTTCAGGTGCTAGGATATCTTCCTAGGGTATATTTTCAGAGATTTTAAAGAATGGTTACTTCAACTGTGGGTAGGGACCATATTAAAAGTAAAATCTATTTAGTCACTTTTATAAAAGTTGCCTTTCAAGTGACACTTCAATAACAATTACATAATAAAAGAGATACATTTATTTATTGATTTAAGGGAATTTTCTCCTCTTGAGTTAATATAAAATAATAATTTAAAGATCAAAGAGCATGGATTACAGATAGTAACGGAAATTCCATTTGCTTTTGGTCCTATGTCTCTGGGCAGGCAGATCGTTCATTTGTAGATGTTTTGTTGCCAAATGATGCACACAACGTATATATGACTGTCTAATTTCTTAAAATCATGTTAATAGACGTCATTATTTCTTGTCCCTCTTGCAACCTCCTGTAAATGTTCCCATGTCCAGTATGATTTTGGTTTTCCACGAGTAATTCCATCAGTTTCCACAGGGGGGCAGGACATACCAGACTGCACAGCTGTCTGCATTTCCTTTTATTTCGAGGGGGAAAAAAATCTAACCAGGAAAAGAACGCCCTGGTTGAGCTGCTAAAGGTGTCTTCTTACTTCAGCTCAAGAACCTCTTGCCTTTTTTCATGTTCTTCATAGATGAACTTGCTGAAGAAATTACGAAAGAATTTAAGACTGGACTGAAAACTTAAATTCTATAGTATTTCAAATTCTCCAAACATGCGCTCTACAGGCAGACGTTGACTTGTAGTGTATTCTTTGTATCTGTATTGTTTACAATACAAACACACACACATACACACACACACACAGTAAAGGCCTTGGTATAGCCTGTTAATGTTGGGGTGAATTCCCATTTGAAAGGGAGGAAGAGAAAAGGCTTTATATGTTACAGTAGGTCATTGTTACCATAATTAAAAATTAAGTGTTTTTAAAATAGGAGAAGAATTGGGTTAAGAGTCAGAGAGGTTCGCCTCCTGGTTCTGGCTGGACTTCTGACAGCCTGTGACCTCAGGCCCCTTCACTAAGTGCATCTGCCTTTCTCTTGCTCACCTGTGAAATCAATGATGCAGCCCTTTCCTGGAAAGGGCAGCCGGCCTTTCCTTGCCTAGACCAGAGGCTGGTAGCAAAGAAGGAGAGTAACATTTGCCCCAGGGGAATCCTGAAGCCCGAGAGAGGGACCTCATCCTTTGTCCTTTAAGGTCACTGTCTTAGTACTATTTATTCTTACACATGACTCCATCTACTGTGCTGAGAGATTCTAAGCCAGAGCAAATGGGCTCATCACCTTGTTTCCTGTTTACGGAAAACTTGAAACAGATAATAGTTGCTGTGGGCAAAGTGAAAAGAGAATACACAGGGCTGCTGTTGCCGGCAGGAAACGTTTTATTGAATGGAGAGGCTGAAACCATGAATCATCATTAACCAGGCTCATACTGATAGAAATTAAAATCTGATAATACAAACCACAAGTGTTTATTGCCCTGAGGGAAGGCGTAGAGAGAGACCGCAAGGAAAAGGCTTCTCTGGAATGACACTCAGGCATGATGGACAGAACAAGACCCAGAGCAGGCTAGATGAGACACATGCATGCATCCCACGGCTGACAGGTAGGTAGAAGGGGAAACGCTACACCTGCAAGTGAGAAATGAGGGGTTTTGTGTCTGGATTTGCAGAGGAGGCGTGGGCAGGCCATAGCAGGGCGATGAAGACCTGCAGAGAGAGGCAGAGGCCACAGAGGAGAGATGTTGAGGGAAATGGGCTTGGTGGTAACACAAAATTATGCCCTCCTGCCTTCCACCCCCTAAAACAAAAACAAAAACACAACAAACTAGAAAAGGACTAGCAGACATGCTTAGGCCATAATGTTATTGGCCATAATGTTAAGTTTTAAAGGAAGAATACAACACAGCATCTATTCTTGGGTTACAACAATATGAAAATAATGTGTGCATAAAAAAATTAAGAAGGAATGGAAGGGAAGCCATAAAAGCACACACACTTGATTTGTTGTAGTAGCAAAATTCTGAGAAGCAATTTTTCATTCAGTTCAAATTCCCTTTATATTGCTAATTTAGTAAATAATAAACTGCTTAAAGTGCAAAGAGAGGAAGGAAGAAAAGATTATGGTAAAGAGTCTTGGAGTTTAAAATCTCAGAAGGTAACACCCATGAAACCAAAACCAGGACTGGGCCACAAGGGACATCCACAGAGGAGATCAAAAGGACAGCTCAAGGGCCCAGTGGTTAAGGACCCAGACTCTGGTATGGTGTCACCTTGGGCCTCAATTTCCTTATCTGCCAAATAGAGGTAATACCTCATAAGACTGTTTTGAAGGTTAAATGAAATAATATATGGGAAGGGCTTACAAACCCTGCCCAGTTCACAAGTTCTGTTCTCTTTTTTGCCATTACCTGGAAGAGGCCAGTGGTCAGTGCTCAGGATGGAGTTCAGCGTTAAGGAAGTTAGGAAGCGAAGGGGGCAGGGAAGCAAAGTTCCCTACCTCAGCAGTCAGATTAGTGGTCCCCGAAGGGGCAGTGAAAGAAATGAAAAGGCATAAGAAAGAAAAGGGAAGAAAGTGAGAGGGAGTAGGGTAAAGAGGATGGGAACACACATGCACACAGCGAGGTGGGAAGTTGTCTGAGATCGAATAAAATCGTAAAGAAAAAAAAGTCAAGAATGAAATGAAGATAATGCCAGTGACGGATTCTCCTATGCTGGAATGGGAAGAACACTGGGTTTGGGGTCTGAGCCCTGGGCTCTGTCCCTGGCTGCGTGTCCTTTTGGCTAAGTGTCCTTGGAAAAGTCACTTATCTTCTCTTAATCCCGTTTTTTTAATCTGTGAAAGTGAAGATAGTAAGGCCAGGCTTGCAGAGCTGTTGGGACATTAAGGGAGAGCATTTCACGGTTGGGGGCTGAGCACCCAATCAATGCGCAGGGAAGCTCCAGTCCTTAGCGAGCCAGCGCACTGAGCGCTCGCTGTGGGAGAGAAGCAGTCCTCCGCCTCGACTTGGAGCGTCAGGCCCAGGAAGGAGCTGGGCAGTGGGCGGGAAGACAGGCCCGGAGAATCTGGGGACAGATAAAGGAAACTCGTGATGGGGCGAGGCTGGGCTGAAGAGAAACAGATTGGGGAAGAGCTGCAAAGGGAGGGTCTGCCGACGGGGAGGTGGAGGCCTGGGCGGGAGAGAGTGGAAAGGCAGAGAACGATGGGAGGGCAGAGTGAGAAGAGAAGCAGGCTGCGGAAAGAGGGGTTGGAATGCAGAAAGCACTTGGGAAAGGAGCAAGTATTGAAGGCAGAGGAAAAGAAGAGGGGAAAAATGGGGATGCAGTGGAGGCGGGGGACATGCTGCCAGAGGGAAGAGGACCCGGGGAGCAGGCAGAGAAAAGCAGCATCTAGAACCAGCGTCAGAAGAGGTTGGGGACTTCGAGAAGAGGGGCTGCAGCCTGGAGAAGAGCGCAGCAGTTTTTAGCATCCATCCAGACTCTAAAGAGTGGCCTTTGCCTGACCCTGAGGGTCGGAAACAGACGCCCTGTCTTTGTGGAGAGCCGTACCCCACCGGGAGAATGGGGCTGTTCGGGGCTGGGCCCTGTGCAGAGCGCGCGGCGAAGCTTCTCTGGCCCTGGGCTGGGCCCTAATGGGAGCGAACGGCCGGCCTGGAGGTTGGGGCAGAGGGAGGAAGGTACCACCGCTCCGAGCCAGCGCGCAGTGAACTGCAGGGGTGTCTGCAATTGAGCTGTCTCTGGGGGGCGCCGCCGCCGCTTCCCTCCTCCGGGGCCGCACGCTCCCAGGAAAGTGGAGGCGGCTGGCGAGAACCCAGATCCCGCGCGGCTGCGGAGGAACCGAGCTTCGAACAGAGTGCTAGAGGGACTTGGCGCTGCGGATGCCCCTGGATTCCCCACCGTGGGGCGACCGCGCCCGCCTTCCGCTGCCCAGCGCCTGGGGCCCGCTCAGCGCGCACCGCTCGGCAACCCCGAGCGTGTCCCGCGGGGGCGCTGCGTCTCCCTGCCACTACGGCACACGGCGGACCCTCTCCCCCACACCTCCTGCCCGCACCACCCGGCCTCCCCTCCCACCCTCCGCCCCGCTCCCCTCCCTCCCCTCTCCTCCCCTCCCGGCTAGGGGCGGGAGGGGGCGTGGCAGGGCCGAGGTTTGTGTGGCTGGGACCAGGCTCCTCGCACTCCGAGTCCGCCCCAGGAGCCCGGCCCCGGCCGCTGTCCAGCCGCTCCGTGCCCCTCGCGCTCTGTGCCGCCGTCTCTTGGGGAGACGTTGCCACTCGCTCGCCATGGATACTCCCAGGGTCCTGCTCTCGGCTGTCTTCCTCATTGGTTTCCTGTGGGATTTGCCGGGTTTCCAGCAGGCTTCCATCTCACCCTCCTCGTCCTCTGCCGAGCTGGGCTCCGCCAAGGGAATGAGAAGCCGCAAGGAAGGGAAGATGCCGCGGGCGCCGCAAGAGAGTGCCACGGCACGGGCGCCCCCGGAGCTCGAGGAGCCACAGCCGCGGGCGCAGGATGAGCCCCGGCGCCCGCCGCCGCCGCAGCCCCGGGCACAGGAGCCTCCCGGCAAGGGCCCACGCGTGGTGCCCCACGAATACATGCTGTCAATCTACAGGACTTACTCCATCGCTGAGAAGCTGGGCATCAATGCCAGCTTCTTCCAGTCTTCCAAGTCGGCTAATACGATCACTAGCTTTGTAGACAGGGGACTAGGTAAGTGGCAAAGAAGACGCCCGACTCCTTTCCCTGGGAGCTCCGTAGCCAGGGCTCTGCTCCAGCTCTGGCAGAAGGCTGCATTTGTGAATTCCCTGCCCGCTCTGGACACCTCCCCTCTCTTTTCTTAAATTGTTTCTTTTTAAAGTCCGAGTAAGTTTCTTCATGTGACTGCAGATTTAATTACAGTTTGCAATCATTCCTTCCTTCCTTCCTTCCTTCCTTCCTTCCTTCCTTCCTCCCTTCCTCCCTTCCTCCCTTCCTCCCTTCCTCCCTTCCTTCCTCTTGTCTTTTGCAGAAAGCAGCGTGGTGGCCGCTCCTCTGGTGGCTGGTAAAGGAAGCGTGAGGGGCGGGAGGTGGCCGTCAAATGACCTGGGCTGGAGAGGGGTCGCGGCGGGTCTTGCCAGAACCGTGCCACGGGGTCCTGGGTTTTGTTGGGTGCACGGTCTGAGGTCTGAACCACCGTTGGGACCGGGCGGGCCCTGGGGCAATGCCACAAGTTCCCGTCTGATCCAGGAAAAGCCGGCAGAGGCGAGCCCTGTGGTCGCAGGAGTGAGTCAGTGAGCCGCGTCTGATAGTACCCTCTCCCGGCGGCTGCACGGGTTGTGGGCTTGTCCGTGTACTGGGTGTGGGGATCATCAGCCGGGCGGGATCCCCGAGCCTTCGGGCTTATTTGCTACCGCAGCGCGCTTTCCGCCGCTCCGAGACCGCAGCCGAGTGGTTTTTGCAGAGGCAGAGGCAGCAGTTGGCATGGCGAGCCTGGGGCAGGGGCAGCGCAACTAAGTTTGGGATTTGTTGGTACAGTACTTAATCCACATGGGTGCACGGACGTGCTCATCCATCTTTCTCAGCCAGCCAACAGCCAATGCCCCTCTCTCCGCGCTCCTACTAGGTACCCAGTCACTGGTTCCCTTTGCGGGTGCGGGCGCCAGCCTGGGTGTCTACGGAAGCACTCGCCCTCCCCCTTTTCCGCATTTGTTGGACTGCAGCATGAGGGATGCCTTCGAGAGAACCTCGAGGTTCCCCTGGCCCCAGAAAGTGTAGAGGGAGCTACAGGCGCCAGAATTCAGCTCCTAAAGTTTGAGAGGCATTAATGTGGGTGGAGATGGGAAAGGAAGGGAGAAACGAGAAAGAAAAGGGAAAGGGAGAGGAAGGGGACAAGAAGAAAAGAAGGAGGAGATAAAAAAAAGTTTTAGGTTGTTTTACTCTCCGCCATCCTGCCCAGATTTAGCTCCGCGCGTTGACCCTTCCCAGCCTCCCACTGCTGGTCACTGAAAGTGGGATCGCCTAGGAACCTGCGAACACTGGGGTTCGGGCTGAGAGGGCTGCTCTGCTCCGGCTGCCTTGGGTACCCGCACATCCTCCAAACTTTTCAGAGCCGGGACTTCCCGGGCTCCAGACCCCAGACTCCTTCCGTGCAGCTGCCTTCCTTTCGGGCAAGGTCCTGCCTATGCTAGATTCGCCGCTGCAGCCAGAGGTCAGCGAGGTTCATGAGCTGCTGAAAGGTCCATGCGACAAATTAACGCTGGGTATTAGATGGTGATTTTAGGACTACTACAGTAACTTTTGCAAATACACGTGGTTTCTTTGTAGCGCTGGAACTGGAACCCCGGCCACCGTGCCACCAGCGCAGCTCTCCAACTTCTCCCTCCACCCCCACCTTTGCTTCTGTCTCCCTCCTAATCTTCTGTTTATTGTCCGCCTTTTCTACCACCCTAGTCGAAGGAGAGACTAAGGAAGCTCAGAGAAAATTGCTCAAGAGGCCTTTCCCCAGGGGAAGAAATCCCGGAGGCCCAAGCTGGCGGGCGGTTGGGCGCGCATTTTCTTTTCCTTAAGGAAGTTCCAAGAATCTCCGCCCCTCCCCCAAGCAGGCACCCCTCTCTCGGTTGCTGAGCCCTGTAAGTTTGGCACAGGACCAAGGGACTCTGCAGGCGGTTCGGAGGTGTCTACCGAAGCCTGTGGCGTTCAGGCAAGTGTAGGGGGTCTCTGGGGGCTTCAGGTCGAGGTCAGACACGGGCTCGCTTCACCCTTGCTTAAGCCGCAGCCTCTCCCTGGGCACCACGCTGGACGCCCCTGGGCGCCGGAGGTAGGGAAGGGCCTGGCTGTGCGCCCAGGCTGGGGGTGGGGGGACTCTCTGTTTCCGAGCCAAGGTCTCCAGGCTAGCCGGACCGAGATCCAGACGTCCGGCTTCAGCTTCGGAATGCCATAGAGAGCTGAAGCTGCGCACGGTCCCAGCCGGAGTAGACGCGGCGTGACCACCTGGACCGCAGCTTCAAAAGCGCGGTCTCCACCACGCCCTCGGTTTCCCAGAAAACGCGAAGAAAGGCAGTTAGTTGACCGGGAAGGCTACGCGGCTGGTCGCACGCCGCGCGGGGGCGAAGGAGTGCGGAGACGCGGGCTGGAGGGGGCGTGTAGAGGAGGGGTACGTTGTAGGCTACAGCCGCAACTTGATAAAGGGAAAGCCTCACTTTCCCTCTCACTGATTTTGATTTGATGTGTCACCGGCGGTGACCTCGGGTGGACCTTCCGGGGCTTGCTTAGCATCGGGCCCCCTGATTGGAGTGTTTCAACTCAGTGATCTAATTGAGGGTTCATGTCATAACACATCAAACGGTGTCTAGTCTCCCGTGATGGAAGGGACCCGCCAGCCGCGCATCCCCGGCCCCTGGCGAGGACTTCCGCCCCTCTCACGTGGGGACTCTCACCGCGCCAAGCCTTTCAACATCCCCTCCCCCAACCCGTGGACGGTGGGGCAAGAAGGAAAGAACTGCGGCCAGCCTAGAGCTGGGCCGGCCGCGCTAACTTGGCGCCTTGCCTCGAGGATGTTTAAATCGCCATCGAATGTGGCAGGCTTGGCTTCCAGGAGCAGGGGTCCCTCAGGGGGAGGAGCAAAGAAAATGGCAGGAATCCCAAAGCCGGCTCACAAGGCATGAACTACTTATTCACGTGCAGTATTGGTAAAAGCTTTCCTCACCCGAAAACCCGGAACCCCAAAAGTTTATCTTGAAGCTTTCCATTAAGAGTGGAAGAGCAGGGATAAACTCGTTCCAGAGTGAATGAAGAGCGTTTGAGATCTATTAAGACAGCATGTTCTGTTCCACACACTCTCCAGCACCTTCTTCCTGCCTCCCCTTCCCTCATAATATGGCCCTCCTTTTGATTTGCTATTCAAACATCTAGGGGTAATAACAGTAACCAAGACATACTGAACATTTACTGTGTACCAAGTACTGTGCTAAAATCTGTTATATGTTTAATTCTAACAAGAACCTCCAGGGAAATGCTACAATCACTGTTTTATAGGCGAATTCAGGAAGACAGAGAGGTTAAGCAAGTTGCTCAAAGTCCCACAGCTAATGAGAGGTGAAGTTCACATCTGGCTCTAGACCCTGAATGCTCATCTATGGCACTACATAGGTAGGGAAGGGATGAGGAGGTTTCTAAAAGATTGTGGCAAGAAGCAAAACAATGGACAGATTTCCTGCTCTATCTAATAGCCCTCTGTAATCTCTTAAGACTCAGTTAGTAGTTGGAGTGGAAATTTAGATTTAAGGGTCTGCCTTGTTTCCTCTTTATACACCTTGTGAAGGACACAAACTGTGCTATCCCTGATCTTTTAAAAATGCCTTCATATTGTTCTTTTATGTGATTTTGGATCTATAAAGATGAGAAAGTATGTGCATGTGTGTGTGAGCACAGTCATAGGATCAGAATGGACCTGGCTGGATATAGAGAAATTACAGGTAGTACAAGATATAACTCATTAAAACACTGGAACCTGGGGCCTGAGAAAGTCAGACAATTAGAACGTCTATGAATTCAACATGGCTGAGTGATAGAGGGGGAGGGAGTGAGAGAAACAAAACGCAGACTTTTAGTTTATGTAGTGAAAAGTGCCACAAAATTCCAACAAGGGGGACAAAAAAACCTCCCAAAGATGAGGAAACCAAAATGAGCCTAAGAATATTGCTGCGACTTAGGTTTCCAGATGATTTTGAAATAAGAATACTCTTAAAAGTTTTTTTTCTTTCTTTCTGGTTGTTGTCACAATAGCGCTCTCAGAAAGGAGGCAGTAAGGAACAGATAAAAACCAAAACGAGATCGGAACATCCTTGAAGAACTTGACACCCTAGAAATGAATCTCCAGAGAGTTTGTGGCTGATTGTTTGTTGGCTTCTTGGTTTACCTTCTGGGTCGTGATTATCAGGGGGCATGGCAGGACAATTGTGGGGATAGCAGGGCTGCTAAGAGGGCATTCTAAGAGCGGCGGAGTTCTCTTCCGATTGAAGTTCATCTGGTGCATCATGTTTATGCAAAACAGCGAATTTCTGGGTGGACCTGGGCCGCAGAGCGCTTTTGTAATCAACGCAGAAGCACTTTTGCCCGGACCCTGTTGTCGTTGGCAAACGGAAAATGAAATATAAGCGGGGAAGTATTTTAATGGGGACGGAGGGAATTCACAACTGTTAATTATTTGGTGACCTTGTATTCGATTTGTTTGAGTCCCTTATAAAAACACTAATGCAGACCAGACGGCCAAGCGAGGAAGCCGGCAGAAGGTTCCAATCTAGGCTTTATTTCCCCGGAAAGAGGGAACAGCCTTGGAAAAGGATTGCTGAGCGTTCGTGTGCGAGCGTGTGCGCGCGCTCCCCCGTGAGCGCCAGCGCGGGGTTTCCGTTGCTCAGCAGGTTCAGGATCCTCCAGCCAGGTGAACTGGAAGGTCCTGGAAAAAACCCGGGGCTAAGGGGAGGAAGCCTTAAACCACAAGTTTGTTCTGCACTTCTGGCAGGAGTGATTTAAACACTAAAGCCACAAACCAACCCCTTAGCCATTGGCTTGTTGTTCAATATCAGTTATTGCCACACGCATCCTTACGGCTTTAAGGACTGCCTTACAGGACGCTTACAAGGGCCGCCTTAGCAAGAAGATAGGAACATCTAGAGTCATCTGCAGCAAGGGTGAAGGTTGGCGCCGGAATTCTGGGCGAGATTCCTGGGCAGGAGAGGCTAATCTGAGGACACCGAGAGTTTTCCCCACCGCGGGGGACTCTCTGGCTCTGGGAGTTTGAGCCCCGGAGTTTGCTTCTAGTGAGGGAAGGGATCGAAAAACGTGCTCAAACATCCTTGTCATTTCTGCACATTAAATTTTTTTTTTTTAACCTAAGCCACAGTCCACAGCAGGCCTTGTGAATCCTTTACCCAGAAAACCGAATCAAGACGTGAAGTCTCCCCTTTCGGACCAGAGAGGATGAGTGTTGTCAGCACAGGTGGGGAACGTGGGGCGTTGCATTGGTAGAGGCCCTAGCGCACCCTGTTTTTCTTCAGCTGGAGTTCTCGGGGTTCTGGCGGCGGCACATCTCCTTGAAATTGGTGAGGTCTTGCTAGAGCGGCTTGGGGAGACGGAGAAGGGAACCTGACGGACAAATGGGGGAAAGATGATGTGGTAGAGATAGGGCAGACTAAGACTTTTGTTTCTCTCCAGGCTGCTGCACGCATCAAACGAGGAGCAAATCAACAATAATCCCGGGGCTTAAATTATTAGTTCAATAACCCCTCGCGCGTCCAATAACCCTGCTCAAACGATGTTCTCTGGACCCGGAAGAAGGGATCTGAGCAGAGGCCATGAAGTGTGGAAAGCGGGACAGTGGACCCACTAGGCCATTTCGTTGCTTGGCGTCCACTCCCTCTCTCCCCTCCTTATAAAAAGCCCTGGATGTTTATTTTTTAAGTTCAGTGTTGGTTAAATGGTATCTCCTGTTTACAGGAATTAAATAGGTCCTCTTCAGCCTAATGGGTTCCAGGGTTGCAGTTTCCTGCCTTCCAGGACAGTCCATTAGCGCTGCTGGGGGCGGAGGGTTGGGTGCGCTTGGGGTGAGGGGCTGTAGGAGCTGGAGGAAGCAGGCTGCGCGCTGCACCCGTCAGAGTTCCCGGAGCTGCGCGCGCTGCGCAGCTAGCTAGTGGCCCGGGCGCCTGGGGGCGGGGCATGGTTTAAGGATCCGACAGTCCGCGTGCGGAGTGGAGAGGGGCGGGACTCCGGCCCAAGCTGGCTGGGTTTAACTTCCAGAACCCAGCAGAAAGCGGGAGCCGGGGCAGCGCAGAGTGCTGACTTTGGGGGTGGTGATGGTGGTGCTGCTGGTGGTGGTGACGGGGATGGTTTACACACCCCTTCCTAAATAATGTCGAAACCAAAGAGAATCGGCGCGCCTGCTTTGCAAATCTGGCTTCAAGGCAAGTGGGTCCTGCCCCCACTCCACTTCCCAGTAGACGGCCGCTCCCACGCACCCAAGGGGACCATATTGAACGATGCTAGACTCTGGCCCATAGCTGCTACCACGAATCTCATTTTGCTACGGCATTATTTCGGGGGTCCCCCCAGGTGGAGCGGAGTTGAACGATCTCTTCTTCACAAGCTGCGCCAAGGCCTAATACTTTGAAGAACACATCAATGAGGTTTCTCCTGCGCAGAACCCTTGACGACTGAGGGTCAAGTATCATACAACCACAAGCTAGTTTGAATCCCTCCCCCAACCTGCAACCTCAGAGCTGGTCCGAGAAGGGAAACCACCTTAAGTGGAAACTTTCCTTCTACTTTTGACCTTGAAGCTCGAAAGTCAAAAGGCCCAATCCAGTTCCTGCCCAAGCCCTGGTTTCACATCTTCCATTCCCTCCTCCCGCGTCCTCCCCGTCCCCACCCCCGCCACCGTACCACCAAGGGCCTGCGGCGTTTTCCATGGCTCCCGGGAGGCATTACTAGTCGACGGTGCAGGGATAGCGGCCCCTGGAGAATCAACCCCATGCAGGCGCTGCATCCGCGGTCCCAGGGGGAGGAGCAGCAACCTCCAGGGGACCCTAGAGCAGAGATACGTCGGGGCACAGGCTGCTTTCGAGGAGTGGAAAGGTGGGGAGAGCGGGTAGCATGTAAGAACCAAACGAAGCTTCTATTTGGGATTCATCTAAAGTGACGTCAAATTAAGATTTGAGCTGTACGACCCGGAGGCTAGGGTGGGACCGCAGTGAAAAGAGACGCCTTGTGAAGTATCCTGGATCTCGGCAATGCGTCTCTGGCTCTTTGGCCGGTCTCAGAACGCGCCGCCAGGGGTTTGCGCCAAGTTCATGGAAACTACTTCATAAATGAATCCAATTCATTCTAGGGGCAAAAGGAGTCTCCCTGAAGCGCCTTCGGACTCCTATTGGGCTTGCCCAGTGCCCAGTGCTCAGGGGAGAGGGCTGGCCTGCGTCTCCTTCCAGACACTGGCTTTACTGCAACTGGAGGCTGAGGCTCCGAGAGTGTTATGTTATGTGGTTATGTTATGCAGTCAGGTGGAAGTCAGGGTTCCCCTTCCCCCCTTCTCTCAACCTCACTTGTTTGTCTCATGCGGAGACGGAGCTTACTGTGCTAACACTGATTTCTCCGCAGGATTTAGGCGGACCACCAGACTGGCTTAATCCTCCGGGGTTTATGAAGCCCAGGCTCGTCCTGGAAGGAGGGTAATGGGGTCAAAGAGGCTTGGAGAGTGGGTGGGTAAGCCTCTCCAAGACTCTGTGGAAAACTATCCTTGGGCCCCTCTGGTCTTTGAAAGAAGGAAAGAAGCTGAGAAATACAGGGCAATTCATTGAGGGAAATACCAGGGAAACTGAGTGACCAGAGAGGATCTGGGACGATCACTGTGTGGTGGGTCAGGAGGCACACGCCCTTATAGACCAACAACAAGAACTTTGAGGGTGACTCGCACCGCTGGCTGTGTTACACTGCAGCCCAAGGGGCCTATAACCCCCACTCCCTCTACCCACCAACACATGCCTGGCTTTTTGCCCAGTGGGGAAATTGGGAACATTGCCCCCAGCCCCACCCCAGACTGGTCCTATGGACAGACTATGCCACACAAAAGGGCATTAAAGGGGGAAGTAGGGAGTGGGGCAAGGAGATTAATCCCTGGTCTGTCAGGACTGCCACCACCCAACCAGGAAGCCAAAAGGATTGGCATATTGGCTAGCACTGGCCCTGATCCCCCTGAGGACAGAAACTGTAAGGAGGGCCCTCTCCTTAATGAGGTGCAGGCCTGGAGGGCATCTGTTCCCTTGGCATCGTGGGAGGGATCACAGTGAAGGATATGGCTTGGGGAGACTGAAAAGGATCAAGGTGATGGGGGTGAGGCCTTGCCCTTTTCTGGAACTTAGACGAGCAGGAACAGGAGGCCTCTGCTTCTCTCTCTCATTTATTTATTTTTTATTTGTTTAAAAAAGATTTTACTTATTTATTTTCAGACAGAGGGGAAGGGAAGGAGAAAGAGACGGAGAGAAACATCAATGTGTGGTTGCCTCTTGTGCAGCCTCTACTGGGGACCTGGCCTGCAACCCAGGCGTGTGCCCTGACTGGGAATCGAACTGGCAACCCATTGGCTCGAAGGCAGGTGCTCAGTCCACTGAGCTACACTAGCCAGGGCTCTCTCTTTCTTAAAAAATATTTTATTTATTTACTTTTTTAGAGAGAGAGGAATGGAGGGAGAAAGACAGGGAGAGAAACATCAGTGTGTGTGAGATACATGGTTGCCTCTCACACATGCCCCCACTGGGGATCTGGCCTGCAACCCAGGCATCTGCCCTGATGGGGTATGAAACCAGTGACCTTTTGGTTCAGAGGCCAGCGCTCAATCCACTGAGCCACAGCAGCCAGGGCTCTGTTTCTCTTTATCCCTCTTGCCTGCACTCACTTCTGGAAATCCCATGGAGGTAACTGAACTGCATCTCCTCAAATAAGGCCAAGAGGAGACCAAGTGCATGCATCTTCCTCTACCTGGATGCAGGTAGTTGTGGTAATACTGGCTGCATTCTTTGGGCGCTCTGTGTGACATGCATTGCCTTGGGTGCCTTGACTCTGAGCTTTACAATGACTCTGCAGAGTAGGGGTGGTTCTCCTATTTTACAGATAAGGCCTACGAAACTGGGAGAGATTATGTGACTCAGCCCCACCCACGGTCACCCAGCCAATGAGGCACAGGTCAGGGTTCAAATCTATGTCTCCTCGACTCTCGATTCCAGTGCTCATGCCATGTTGTCAGTAGTAACTAACATTTGCACATATCATCAGACACCTTTCCCACTCCTTATCTCATTTTCCACCCCTCCCTCAGTGACTGTGAGCTAGTGCTATTAACCTCATTTTGTAGGTGAGAAAATTTAGTTTCCTTGTATGTTCTCTTTCAAAAGTCCAATTGTTGGCATCCCTTCAGTTTTGCTGATTAGAAAGTGACTCTTAGAGACCAGGGATTAATCCTTCCCTCCTTATCAGGAGCCTTATCAGGGCTTTCTACCAGGCACAGAGATCAAGTCTGGGGTGTCCAGGTTGGTGGCACAGATACTGCAGCCAGGTCTCTTACTATCTTGGGCAAGTTACTTTTAAGCTCTGTTTTATTTTTCTGATTCATAGCACGGACCTAATGTGATTCATAGCATGGACATAATGGTGATATATTTTTTCCATAAGTGGTTTTAAGACTTAAATGAATTATTGCAAGTTGAGAATTTAGATTGTGCCCAGCACATAATAAGTGCAACACCAGTGTTTGCTGTTATGATTATTATGCTGGGTGGTCAAGCAAAAGCACCTTAAAGAGGCTGAATTGTGTGGATGCTTAGCAAGCTCAGCAGTTTGCAAGGCTCAGATCTCAACAGAGGCTTGACCCAGGACAAGAGTACAGAGGGATGCCCTGAAGATCGCTGTGTCCCAGGACAGCATAATTGTTGGAACACTCAGAGGCCTCCTTTATACAGGGCTTAATGGGAAAGGAGGCTTGTGGAGGGAAGAGGGGGCTAGTGGTTGATTTTTTTCTCTCCCCGTATACCTGACTCCGTTTCCAACTGCGGCATCTCAGGGCAGCACTAAAGCTGAGGGACCTAGGGAAGAAGTGACTCCTGGGGGAAGAAGCTGACTTCCTGGGGGATGCCAGTCCCTTGTGTTGATGGCATTGATAATGAATATGCGTCCCATTTCCTCCCTCCCTTTTTGCTCCATGGCCCTATCAGAACCCTGGGAAAGGGGCGTGGCCACAGGACTGAAGGCGGGAGTTGGAATTAAGACCCCCACATCCTGTCCCTTACTAGCTTCGCAATAGTGGACAAGTTAAGACACCTCCTGGAGCCTCAGTTTCCTCACCTATACATGAGTATAGCTGTAGGATGGACCTCGGATGCTCGCTCAAAGCGAGGATTCAGGGACAGAGGCCCTCAAAGCCCTGAGCACATGCCTGTCTGTGCTTGGCACACAGGCGATGCCCCATAAACTTCATTGCTTCTCTTGGCTCAAAATGAAGGGTGAGGGCGAGGCTTAGCTGCAAAGACGTATGGAGTTTTCTTTATAAAGATGGTGATTATCCTCGCCTCCCCCCGCCCCCCCACCTAGGGGAGTTGGAGTTGGAAAGCAGGATCTGTGCATTCCAGGACTACGTGGGGGTGTGATGTGTGGCAGGAGGGCTGGAGGAGACGGGTGGGGGCAGACCGGATACCGGGGCAGTAGCAGTCCATATCACAGCGAGCTGGACTCGCGCGGAGGAGCATTGGAGGAGTCCAGAGTCTTTGGCGCGATGGGTCCCGGGAGCCGGGAGAGCTCAAGCCGCGGGCGTACCTTCAGGCCGACGAGTGACAGAAAATCCTGCTAGGACTCTCAACAGGAACCCCAAGCAGTGTACTTATCTCAAAGATGTCTTGGGAAAAACTCAAATGGAGGCCCTTTCTGCCCCAGACCAAAAGAAATGGCAGGTTTTCAGAAACCCTCTACAAGGTGGTCCAGGGGAGCCAGGCAGCAGGTGGAGTGCGGGTGGGCCGGCAGGGCACATTTCCCGCGCTGCGCGTCCTTCCCTTGGGCCATCCTCTATGGGCTCAGGTTCCCAGGGTGTCTGGTCTATGGCCCCTTGGGCATCCTGTCCTTTCTTATCTAGTGTTTGTTTGCTTCTCTAGTTTCCTCCAGCCAAGTACTGCGACCCTGCACAGATGCCTTTGCCTTTCTTAGCGAGTTTATTCACTTAAAATTAGTTTAATAGGTTCCTACCTTGCAGGTGATTAGTTCTTTTTCCTGTTTACATACTTTCTTTCTTTTTTAATTTTCTACCAACTCCACACCTGATGTGCATGTCTGAAGTGTCCTCTGCTTTTAACCAACTTGCTCTTACCTCAAAAAAGGCTGGCCTGTTTATGAAGACCTTTCTTCAAACATGCTGGTGGTTTGCACCTTCTCTCCTCCCTCACCCCTTCTACTGACCACCGGTGAAGGTTGGTAAGCACAGATCCAGTAGTTGTAACTTGAAAGGCCTATACGTCTAATACTCAACAAACACTGAGCTGACTGGGGTCTAACCAAGCTGTAACAAACCAGGTTGATGCAATTGAAAGCAAAAATAAAAACCAAAAACATTCCATGATGTATTACTGATCAATTTTATTTAAAGGCCTAAGGCGAATGATTCACTTCCAGGATGTAAGAAAGTGTCACAAACAGATTTTGGAATGCAAAGTGCAGTGGATCTCATCAAGGGCATGGGAGAGAGGGCCATTTGATAACACCAGCCCTCATTTATACAGGCCTTAATGGGAGAGGAGGCTCGTGAAAAGGGCCAGCTTCCTACATGGGTGGTCATGGCAGCAGAGCCAGGCCTTGTGATGCCTGGTCAGTAGGCAAAGTGTCTGCAGGGTCACAGGAGAAGGACAGTGGTGTGTGCACTCCCCAGGTCAGATGACTCCTCTGGGCTATTTCTGTGATGCACGGCTCCAGAGCAGGTCCGGACAGGTGGGGAATGTGGTCTGGAGGGGAGCTACACGGAGCAACCACCTTTTTGGACCCTCTGTGTAGGAAACCCAGTGAGAGAACATGTGGCTGAAAGAGTTAAAAAAAAAAAGCATATATATATATATATGTATGTATATGGGGTTGGATGCAGGGGGGGAGGCAGGAAGGAGCTGGTGTAAAAGGTGATCTGATTCTGCAGTCCCACCTTCAGCCCTGCCCCGGCCTTGGCCCTGTGCTTTGGAGAGCCCTGTTTTGTCCATTTCCAGTGGTTCCGCCCCCAAATGGTGGGGAATCTGAATGTCCAAGGCTGTACTCATCTAGAGTAGTTGTTGTTAAGGTGGGATCCCTGACTAGACCAGCAGAATCAGCATCACCTGGGAACTCACTAAAAATGAATATTTTGGGCCTCACCACAAACCTCTGGGGCCCAAGAGAAATTATATTTTTAACAAGTTTCTGTGTGATACTGAGGATGCAGATGGAGGAGCACCAGCAGATTGAGTGGTTTTGAGAGAGGTACTATTCTGTTGTGGTACCCAAGCCACAGAGCTCTTGCCCAAATAACCCTGAGCCCACTTCCAGGGCCTGAAGAGCTTCTCCATCAGATCTGTCCCCCTAAGAGCGTATCACAGCGCTGTTGTATGCACCTGTAGCCTGGGAGTTTAGATCTGTGAGGGTGTCCATATGCATGCAGGTGAGGCCCATCAAGCCATGGAAGGAAGCTGGTATGGGAGAAGGAGCAGGATACAGGCTGAAGTCCCCATCTGCACTCTTTCCCAAGCCCTGGAAAGAGTAAGAATGCCCAAACCTGCAGAATCAACTGAGCCCTCTCTCTGTAGATACTTTCCCCTGTTCTGACCACTTCTGAGGACCAGAGAAATGTGATTTAGCTGTGCAGATAGCCATTGATTAGTTCACCTTAAAAAAAAAAAAAAGAATGCAAACAAAAGCAGACTGATTTCTCCACGTTGCACCAAAGAGATAAATCATCCTTTGCACCTACCTAGTGTTCTCCAGCCAGTGACAAACTCTCTCAAGAATTATGTAGGCAGACATGAGTTTTATCCTAGCAAGCCCTGCAAATACAGTTTGGACTGTGTCACCTCCCTTATACCCTGGCAACTACCGGTTGCTTTTAGATTCTTGTACCTAGAATATAATGGGGAGGCATTGGGGCAATGGAACTTATGGGCTAAATGTTTCCACCGTGGAATTAAATAGACCTAGGTTTGGATTTCAACCTCACCACTTACTAGCTCTCAGACTTTGGCAATTAACTTCATTTCTCCATGTCTTGACTTTCCCATCTGTAAAATGGGAGCAATAGGGGTACTTACTTTACAGAACTGTTCTGTGCTTGTGCATAAAGTAAGGATGAAAAACTATGTCAGCCCTCACAACGTTTAGCTGGTGCAGCATGTGACTTAGGTTTGTTTGTCCCTCTTACCACATCCTTGGTTTGGGGAGAAATACGAGAGGCAGGAAAATGGAGCCTAAGGCCATAGGTCCAGGGATCTGGGTGGTGGCAGAACACTGTCAGACACAGGTTTCTTTAAAGGAGGAGAAGAAAGTGTGCTGAATTCCCACTGATTTTAATGTGACCCTGGTAAGTTTGAAGGTCTTGGCTTCCATAAATCAACTGCCTCCAGCAGCTTTTCCCTTTTCACCTCTCTCACCCTTCCCACCGCTCCCTCTCAGGTCGGGACTTGTGTGTCAGAGTGATGCAGCCAGCCCTAAGGTCAGCCCAGAGTGGGGACTGGGTGTGGCTGAGGCTCCAGATCTAGTGCCCTGGGGCTACATCTGGACTGGCAGTGAGGGTCGAACCTGGGACCCAGTGACACTTTTACTATTGAAACTGACCCAAGCTTTACTAGCTTCTGGGGAAAGCTGGGGGCTTTGGGGATTTTTGTATTTGCTGGGTTGTAAATATTTTATGAGCAAGCAGCCCAGAAAAATCTGGTTAGCTTTCTGCCTTGCACATTGAAGTGGAGTTGGCTTTATAGACACATGTGTCAAAAAAAAAAAAAGAAGAAGAAGAAGTCCAGTTTTGTCTTTACCCCCAAGAATTCACCTTGGATTTTAAAAGCCTGTTATTTCCCCACCCCCCACATGCCCTAAATTTCTATTTCTCACCTGTAACCAAAAGATTTATCTTTAGGATTAGTTGAAAAGCAAGAAGATTTCAGGTTGTGTGGGTGGAGGAGGGGAGAATGTCACTGCATGTGTCTGTGGCTGAGGCTCTCTCCTCCCAGAAGTGCCTTTTTCTCATGGACTGTAGGATCTTCTGAATGGATAGATATCTGGTGCATGTCTTTCTTCATTTGACCCCCAGCAAATGAAGAAAGTCTTCTGGAAACCTCATTGCTCTTTTGTTTGTTTTTAAATGGTGAATTTAAAAGAGAAAGGAAGAAAGAAATCACATAACTCTTTACTTTGTCTACTTTGTGTTGGGTCAAATGGTTCTACAAAACGGCCGGATGGGCAGCAACTTTCCCCCTAGACCACCAGTGGGTCTGAAATAGGACTGGGCCTTTAAATTGTCTTGGGAGCTTTAAAAAAAACACGCTAACAACAACAACAACAACAGCAGCAACAAAACCAACAAAACCCCAATACCCAGGCCTCGTTTGCAGATATTGGTTCAGTTGCCTGAAGCTAGCCCAGGCAGCTGGCGATTTTTAGGTTCTTTAGATGATTATCATGGGCAGACAGGTTGAGAATGGCTATTCTAAAAGTTTCTCACTTATTGACCTGCATGTACACTAGGTCAAGCAAGGCTCTAAGGGCTGTAACGAACAAGCTGGACTTGACATGCTCCTAGCTCCCACTGGCTGGTGGAGGGGGGAGGGGTGTTGCTGGGGAAACAGACCACTAAAGAGAAATATTAATGAGGTTCATTGTAGATAGTGTTAAGTGCCAGGAAGATAATAAAACGGGGTCCTGTGATAGTGACCGAGGGAGGTTACTTTAGATCAAGGTGGTCGAGGATGGCCTCTCGGAGGAGGTGACATTTAAACCGAGACGTGAATGATGAGAAGGAGCCAGCTGAGAGGAGATCTGGGGGAAGTGCGGCCCAGGTTCGCAACCACAAAGGGCACATTAGTGGTTACTTGCAAGCTCCTGGGGGAAAACCCGGGAGGCCGCCTCGGCTGCCTCTCCAGCAGCCACCGACTTCCGCCCTGGGAGTCCCGGGCTGACGGGGAGGAGGGGGCCTGGCCTGGTGCCCCTCCCCTAGCCCGGGTGGTCGGCCCCGGGCTGGCCCAACTGGACTCCGGGACGGCCGGCCCTGCTCCCCGCCCTTTTCCTCCCGGGGGCAGCCGCAGAGCACCGGGCTGATCTCCCCCTTAAGTGAAACTGACTGTAATTATTTTTTATCTCGCAGACGATCTCTCGCACACTGCTCTCCGGAGACAGAAGTATTTGTTTGATGTGTCCACGCTCTCAGACAAAGAAGAGCTGGTGGGCGCAGAGCTGCGGCTCTTTCGCCAGGCGCCCTCAGCGCCCTGGGGGCCGCCCGCCGGGCCGCTCCACGTGCAGCTGTTCCCCTGCCTGTCACCCCTGCTGCTGGACGCACGGACCCTGGACCTGCAGGGGGCGCCCCGGGCCGGCTGGGAAGTCTTCGACGTGTGGAAGGGCCTGCGCCACCAGCCCTGGAAGCAGCTGTGCTTGGAGCTGCGGGCCGCATGGGGCGAGCCGGACGCTGGGGAGGCCGAGGCGCGCGCGCCCGGGCCCCAGCAGCCGCCGCCCCCGGACCTGCGGAGTCTGGGCTTCGGCCGGAGGGTGCGGCCCCCCCAGGAACGCGCCCTGCTCGTCGTGTTCACGAGATCCCAGAGTAAGAACCTGTTCGCAGAGATGCGCGAACAGCTGGGCTCTGCCGAGGCTGCTGGCCCCGGACCGGACGCAGAAGGGTCGTGGCCCCCGCCGTCGGGCGCCCCAGACGCCGGGCCTTGGCTGCCCTCGCCCGGACGCCGGCGGCGGCGCACGGCCTTCGCCAGCCGCCACGGCAAGCGGCACGGCAAGAAGTCGAGGCTGCGCTGCAGCAAGAAGCCCCTGCACGTGAACTTCAAAGAACTGGGCTGGGACGACTGGATTATCGCGCCCCTGGAGTACGAGGCCTACCACTGCGAAGGCGTGTGCGATTTCCCGCTGCGCTCGCACCTGGAGCCCACCAATCACGCCATCATCCAGACGCTGATGAACTCCATGGACCCTGGCTCCACCCCGCCCAGCTGCTGCGTGCCCACCAAATTGACTCCCATCAGCATCCTGTACATCGACGCGGGCAATAACGTGGTCTACAAGCAGTACGAAGACATGGTGGTGGAGTCTTGCGGCTGCAGGTAGCGGCGCCTTTCCTGCCGCCTTGGCCCATGACAGCAGGAGGCCTGACTGCAGAGAGGCAGAAGAGGAGCTGGCCTTGGAGGCAGAGGGTCGGGGAACAGCCTGGACATGCAGCTGGTTGGGAGCGGAGGGAGCTCAGCCTTCCCAGAACCTTTCACCTGTCAGCCCAGAGGGAGATACGGATTTTCACACCTTGCCTGGCTTCCCAGGAAAAACAAGCCAAGGAGGATTTCTTTAGTTTTCATCTTTATTATTACAGCTTTGGATTTCCTTGTGTGTCCCACAGGTTTTGATAGGAGGTGGGGGGAGGGAAGACACATACCAGTTTCTCAACTGCTTCGTGGATTGAACACAAAAGTTGAAGAAGGGAAACAGTTTGGGGGGAAGAATCACCTTTGACCACATCTTGGTTTGATTGTTTCCTACTTGTATAAAAAAAGATGGTTCTTTCTGGCCATGTTATAGCCCACGCCTTGTGACCTCCCAAGCAGAGAGTGTTAAAATAGAGGAATTGGCACCAGGAATAGGAAAGCCAAGAAAAGCCTTGCCTTTAGAAGAGTTTTGAGAGGGGAAAAAGGCCAGATCAGGCCCTTTTCACTAGTGTGTTGGGCTCTGCCCTGCTCTTGCCCAGTGTAGGGAACTGGCAACCTGCATTACACTCCAGGGGGCTCAGGTCACACCGCCTTTACAGTTGCTTTTTCTGGTAGGGGCAAGGGGAACTGGTATGGATGGAATGACAGGAATGAGCCCAAATGGAACCCCCTGAAGGATGAGAAAATCTCATGAGAAACCGCAAGGCCTGCCTCTGATGCCTGACACCGAGGTGCACTAGCCCTGATTGGAGGGAACCTAGGAAAAGCCCTTCCTGAGGTCAGTTTCTAATTGATTTCTTTGAACGGAATTTGCCAAAATTTAGACATCCCGTGTTAAGGGGAAGGCTATTTCCCAGTTCAACAAAAAATGAGCAGGGGCGGGGAACAATTTAGCTAAGGTAAGAGGTACAGAGGGAAAATGATCCTGGGAAGTAGAAGGGTGCAGTCAGGAGGGGAGATGATGGGTGCCCCCCCCCACCCCCCCGCCCCTCCTGAGGATGGAGAGAAGGGGCAGACCAGGAGCAGAGGAGGATGAAAGGGGACACAAGTCTCTGTCTCCCAAGTTTCTTTAAAATCTGTGTTTCCTCTCCTCTCTCTGACATTCCTGAAAGATTACCAGCCAGCAATAGCCCAGGGCTCCCCCCAAAGAATTGTTTCAGATTGTAATTACCAGTTAGGCAATGTTTTAAAAACTTAGTAATGAGAAACTGTGAAAAGAGCGAAGTGTTACATTGAGCTTGGGGTGGGAGATGGAGACCTGGCAGCGAGGAAGGAGGCAGGGGCGGAATTCATCCCCAGGAAAGAAGCCGGAGCGCGCACAGAGCAACTGAAACACCCACTCCCAGATTGTCAGAAAGAACTTTTCCCCAGCCTGCACCAGTATTATTCTCAAACATTGCCCGTAAGTAGGCCCTTTGAAAAGTTTGCTTCCTTCTCATCTTTGACCATGAAATGGTTAAAACAAGCGAACTTGTACCAACCATTAAAAAAAGTTCTGTTTTTCCAAAGTGGTTTTGCTCTCTCTTGATCTACACCTATTGCTTGTTTGGTTCAGAGAACTACAATATATCAAAGAAAGGGGTAGAATGATAATAAATGTTAATATAAAATGCTGAGAAAAAGAAAAAGACTTGGCCAGGAGAAATAATTTAAAATGCACATTTGCTTTGGATGCACTGTTGTTCTGTTAAAGGCTGTATATATTTGTTTATTTAAGGTGACTGAAAGTGCAAAGAGGAAATGGACAGCATGCAATTCATCTTAATGTACAAAATGTTATATGCACTCAAATGTTATAATTTCTAATATTTTTAAAGTTTATATTCGAGTTGTACAAAGTTAAGCATTAATCAGATATTTCATTCTTTCTTAATGTTATCATTTTCTTAAATATTATTACAAAATTTTAAGTCTGTCTAATGGAGAGTTTTTTTTTTTTAACTGTCTACCTCACTATAATACAAGTATTTACAACACTAAATTTACCAGAGGTCAATTAATATTCAAAACATTTTTTACAGTATACTTTTCCTGGATGATACTCAATCTAATACTGTATTATTAAACTTCATTTTCCCCCTTAATAACTCAGCCTGGTTTATATGGATCTACTTAGAAAAATTATTTTCTCAAGGAATTATTGTCAGCGGTATTTTGTTCCAGTATGGGATGGAATGTCTGAAAAGACACTGGTTATTTTAAAAGCCGTCATTTAGAGAATTACACTGTTTCTTCATAACTCTTCCATAACTCTCTTTGCATGCAATGTTCGTTCGCCAAATCCCTCTCAGCTGTATTAACAGTGTTTATAGGTCTGTGCCCCATTTCAGCACCTCAAGAGCCCAAATAGGAATTGGATTCTTTCTTGGTTTCTTTAATGTTGAAAAAAGAATGCTGTAAATTACCCAGGCCAATCAAGAAGTCAGTAATTACTATTTACATTTATGGCCTATTGGAAGCAGAAGACATGAAATGTTTTTCTATTTGTTCGCTTTCTGTAAATCAGGGAACCCATGTACAAGTGTAGTTCTGAGTGCTTACCACATGTTAGAAATAATGTTGTACATGCATTATCTCATTTAAAGCCCTCAGAAACTTCATGAGGTAGGTGTTATAATAATTCCCATTTCACAGAAGAGGAAACAGGTGCAGAGTTTAATTAATCAGCCATGGTCAGCCAGCCAGGGAGTAGTAGTTAAGATTTAAACCTAGTTCTTTCACATCCTAGGGCCCAAGGAGTTAATCACTATATAATTGTGCCCCCAGATCATGTATCTACTCTCTAACTGGTCCCCAAATGGCAGTGTGGGAAATTTGCAATTAGCTACAATGATTGCAGGCAGCCAGCCAGTGGAGGAGAAGCTGCCACAGTGGCCACCAGCATTGCCTGTGGTTTTGGAATGAACATATGAATTGTGGCTGCTGGGCTACTTGGGTGTGGATTGTAAAACTCAGTGAGTTCTTAGCTTCAGGCTTGCCTTGAGAAACCCATAGTTTAGGTCATTGATGGGCTTCTGTAGATTCTTTTGTCCACAGTTTTTTGAAACTGTCTTGGGTATGGTTTTGTTTTGATTATCAAGGTAATGGTCAATTTACAAATAAGTCACGTTTCAATAGACTAATTATAAGTGGGCTGTTTATAACTGAGAAATATTTTCCTATGGAAACAATATTTTCCTATGTTCGTTTGTGTTTCCAGGTCATTTTACAAAAGCTTTATTTACCCAAAGGAAAGTTTTTTTAAAAAAAGATTTTATTTATTTATATTTAGAGAGAGGGGAAGGGAGGGAGAAAGAGAGGGAAACATCAATGTGTGGTTGCCTCTTGAGC